>CAWUFW010008359.1:0-600000 GCA_963921515.1 Calotriton arnoldi
AGTGAAATGTCAGACTAACTATAACGTCCCTGAAACCTGTGGTTTTTTTCAGTGAAAAATATATATATATATATATATATATATATATATATATATATATATATATATATATATATATATATATATATATATATATATATATACAACACACATAACTCTGCTCCATTTATCAGGGGCCTCCAACACTGCAGGGCGGGCTCTCACACAGGAATGGAGAATCCTGTTACTTCAACACAAAAACAACAGAGCTCACAGCTTCGCCTCCTTTCATGCTGCCATTTCATTGGTCTCATATGCGTGGCAGCGTAAACAACTCTTTAAAACCTTACGCGTTTCAGCACCATGCACCTTGTTCACAGGTGAGTTACATTTAGTGTCCAAGTGGTCATGTGGTCCTAACTTGAAACCACTATTCCCAGAATGCATCACTATTCAAATTTTGCAGCTTGGCTCGACATCGTATTCTCTTTTGCATTAGTAGCATTCAATTTTTGTCAAAGTCACTTTTTGCTGTAATACTTCACGATGTATCAGGGATGTATTGTGAAGTATTACAGCAAAAAGTGACTTTGACAAAAATTGAATGCTACTAATGCAAAAGAGAATACGATGTCGAGCCAAGCTGCAAAATTTGAATAGTGATGCATTCTGGGAATAGTGGTTTCAAGTTCGGACCACATGACTACTTGGACACTAAATGTAACTCACCTGTGAACAAGGCGCATGGTGCCGAAACGCGTATGGTTTTAAAGAGTTGTTTACGCTGCCACGCATATGAGACCAATGAAGTGTCAGCATGAAAGGAGGCGAAGCTGTGGGCTCTGGTTGTTTTTGTGTTGAAGTAACAGGATTCTCCATTCCTGTGTGACAGGCCACCCTGCAGAGTTGGAGGCCCCTGGTAAAATGGAGCAAGTTATGTGTATCAAATGGAGGGGGCATGACTTGCTCGTAACCTTACCAGTCAGTGGATTTCCAAGACGAGTTGGTAATGGCAAAGAGAAAGGGATCCGAGGGAGGTGTTGTCCTCTTTCTGGCAGACTTCAAACCTTCTGCTTCAAGCAAGTATTTACTGCGTGGCAGCAAAGTGCACTATGCTTTTTAATTATTTTCCCTGATACATCGTGAAGTATTACAGCAAAAGTGACTTTGACAAAAATTGAATGCTACTAATGCAAAAGAGAATACGATGTCGAGCCAAGCTGCAAAATTTGAATAGTGATGCATTCTGGGAATAGTGGTTTCAAGTTCGGACCACATGACCACTTGGACACTAAATGTAACTCACCTGTGAACAAGGCGCATGGTGCCGAAACGCGTATGGTTTTAAAGAGTTGTTTACGCTGCCACGCATATGAGACCAATGAAGTGTCAGCATGAAAGGAGGCGAAGCTGTGGGCTCTGGTTATTTTTGTGTTGAAGTAACAGGATTCTCCATTCCTGTGTGAGAGCCTGCTCTGCAGAGTTGGAGGCCCTGGTAAAATGGAGCAAGTTATGTGTATCAAATGGAGGGGCATGACTCGCTCGTAACATTACCAGTCAGTGGATTTCCAAGACGAGTTGGTAATGGCAAAGAGAAAGAGATCCGAGGGAGGTGTTGTCCTCTTTCTGGCAGACTTCAAACCTTCAGTTTCAAGCAAGTATTTACTGCGTGGCAGCAAAGTGCACTATGCTTTTTAATTATTTTCCTGATACATCGTGAAGTATTACAGCAAAAAGTGACTTTGACAAAAATTGAATGCTACTAATGCAAAAGAGAATACGATGTCGAGCCAAGCTGCAAAATTTGAATAGTGATGCATTCTGGGAATAGTGGTTTCAAGTTCGGACCACATGACCACTTGGACACTAAATGTAACTCACCTGTGAACAAGGCGCATGGTGCCGAAACGCGTATGGTTTTAAAGAGTTGTTTACGCTGCCACGCATATGAGACCAATGAAGTGTCAGCATGAAAGGAGGCGAAGCTGTGGGCTCTGGTTGTTTTTGTGTTGAAGTAACAGGATTCTCCATTCCTGTGTGAGAGCCTGCTCTGCAGAGTTGGAGGCCCCTGGTAAAATGGAGCAAGTTATGTGTATCAAATGGAGGGGGCATGACTCGCTCGTAACATTACCAGTCAGTGGATTTCCAAGACGAGTTGGTAATGGCAAAGAGAAAGAGATCCGAGGGAGGTGTTGTCCTCTTTCTGGCAGACTTCAAACCTTCTTTTCAAGCAAGTATTTACTGCGTGGCAGCAAAGTGCACTATGCTTTTTAATTATTTTCCCTGATACATCGTGAAGTATTACAGCAAAAGTGACTTTGACAAAAATTGAATGCTACTAATGCAAAAGAGAATACGATGTCGAGCCAAGCTGCAAAATTTGAATAGTGATGCATTCTGGGAATAGTGGTTTCAAGTTAGGACCACATGACCACTTGGACACTAAATGTAACTCACTCAGGAACAAGGCGCATGGCGCCGAAATGCGTAAGGTTTTAAAGAGTTGTTTACGCTGCCACGCATATGAGACCAATGAAGTGTCAGCATGAAAGGAGGCGAAGCTGTGGGCTCTGGTTGTTTTTGTGTTGAAGTAACAGGATTCTCCATTCCTGTGTGACAGCCCACCCTGCAGAGTTGGAGGCCCCTGGTAAAATGGAGCAAGTTATGTGTATCAAATGGAGGGGGCATGACTTGCTCGTAACCTTACCAGTCAGTGGATTTCCAAGATGAGTTGGTAATGGCAAAGAGAAAGGGATCCGAGGGAGGTGTTGTCCTCTTTCTGGCAGACTTCAAACCTTCGTTTCAAGCAAGTATTTACTGCGTGGCAGCAAAGTGCACTATGCTTTTAATTATTTTCCCTGATACATCGTGAAGTATTACAGCAAAAGTGACTTTGACAAAAATTGAATGCTACTAATGCAAAAGAGAATACGATGTCGAGCCAAGCTGCAAAATTTGAATAGTGATGCATTCTGGGAATAGTGGTTTCAAGTTAGGACCACATGACCACTTGGACACTAAATGTGACTCACCTGTGAACAAGGCGCATGGCGCCGAAACGCGTAGGTTTTAAAGAGTTGTTTACGCTGCCACGCATATGAGACCAATGAAGTGTCAGCATGAAAGGAGGCAAAGCTGTGGGCTCTGGTTGTGTATATATATATATATATATATATATATATATATATATATATATATATATATATATATATATATATATATATATATATATATATATATATATATATATATATATATATATATATATATATATATATATATATATATATATATATATATATATATATATATTCTGCTCCAAAGGTTGTCCACCTGGTGAGTAGCACTCGATCAGCAGCTTTGTTTATGAAAGGCAGGGACAAGGATCCACTTGTAGAAGCTGCTCCGTAATGGAAATGCCTGACGCGTTTCGAAGCTCCATATGCTTCTCTTCAGAGGCTTGAACGGAGACAGTGTGTGCAAACGCTGAACGCACTTCGCCATAGTCATATTGCACACCCACCAATGGGAAGCTCGAATGAGACTGTGCATTGTGGGAAATGTGGTCCGGATAGCACACAGGAGGGCACTCAACAGCGCTCTGCCTCCGGCTGTGAAATGCAGCCTGCCTTCCTGCGCCACCTTGTAGTCCCATCAGGCATTTGAATATACTGCACCGAGCAGATGCCCACTGGGGAGCGGATATATGAAATGAATAAAGCCGGAAATGTTACAATGCGAGCCTCAGATGCTAAGTTTGTTGCCCAAGAAGAAGAGGTTTTTACCTTGAAACGCGTCGACAAGAGAACTACAAGGTGGCGCAGGAAGGCAGGCTGCATTTCACAGCCGGAGGCAGAGCGCTGTTGAGTGCCCTCCCGTTGCTTTAGGGCACTTTGGTGATATTATATATATATATATATATATATATATATATATATATATATATATATATATATATATAGTATTAAATATTAGAAGAATGTATTCAATTTACTTTATATTGAAATAATTATATATTAAAATAGTTAACATTTACTACTTTAAACTATTTCTATTAAGAAATTCGATATTTCTTTTTATTTCTGGATAATGCTAGTGTCAACTATGTATTTTTTTCCAATACTTTTATACTTACCATTATAAGATCATAGTAGTGTGGTAAACAATATTTTTGACAACAATATTTTTAGTGCAATATTGTGTCAGTGATCTGTTCACTGTCTCTGCCTGCTAGAGTAGCAAAACTTAGGTGAGAAATAAAATGAAAGTTGGAGGCATGCATGATATGATTAAGTTTGGGCCACCTCAAGCCTTTCATCAAAAACAACTTAAAGGCTCTTTACTTTTCCTCCTTAAGCTGAATGTTGGAATTTCTGATTTCAAAATATCTCTAAAAGGATAGTCATCAGAAAACATATAGCTACTTCAAGATTAAGATCAGATTACAGATCATACCTGAGAGCTTTAACGTTGTAGACTATTAAAAGGCAGCACAAGAGCACCCCCGTGAAATGTCCCACTAAACTCTCTAGGATTATTGGAGGCAATGTTCAAGTATTCTTATCTTTTTAATTTGATCTGCTTATAAGGGGATAATTGTTAGGAACAGCTTTAGGGCACTTCTGATATACCCTTGAAATCTTTTCTATTTGTCAAGTATCAGGAATCACAAATGACCATCCTTAGTTTGAACACAACTTACAGCATTGATACTTATATAACAACGTCCATAGGAAAGTAGTCAGGTATGGATTCCTTGAGTGACAATAATCAACTTAACATTATTCAAAGTTAATTAACTTAGGCATATTTAGTGGTGCATGTTTTCCAATTTAATACAGAACCATAGAAGACGATAAAGTAGGTTGCTCATGTGATAATGTCATTAGGCATATGTGGCACTGGGTAAAAGCAACACTGAGACTTTATGTCGTTTGAGTTGTTTTTATTGAGAGACAGGTATTATTATTGCTATAGTCTGGTGGTTCTTCTGTGGTACGGAGGCTCTTTAAGGTTGAGTTCTTCCTGAATCTCTGGAAGTCAGGCGTTCCTCAGGGAAGAAAAGAAAAGAAAAGAAGAGCTCCGTAAGAGCGTTGCCTTGTTTGGTTTACAGTATAGGGGATAAGGAGTGGAGGAAGTATCACCCGAGGTCCTTCACCAGTGGTTTTGCCTGCATGTGCCGCCCCGCAAGACCGGAGAACTCCTGACGCGCAGTGTTACATAGGAATTAGCCTATATTCGTCAACCCCCCTCCCTTCTCGTCCCGGAGCTGGTTACCGTCTCCGGTCCCCTTTCCAAAAGCTGCTCTGAGGTGTGCACGTACCTCAGAAAGCCACGCTCCTCCAGGAACGTGGCTGGCCAATTTGCCGCGCCGGATGGGGTCTGTGTCCCTGTTTTCTTCCGGTGCGGGAAGCTTCGGTCTCGTCTCCACTGGGCCTCAGGACTCAGTCCTGAGTAGCAGGTCACGTTCTCCTCTCTCTTCAGTCTTGGCACTCGTCTGTTCCTCCGGTTGGACTCCGATTCCAGAGTCTGGCTCCTCGGCGTTCTCGCGAAGGGGGGAGTCCCAGTTCAAGAGATCCGCGGTCGAAAGGACGGTGCTCATTGGTGCATGTGACCACATCACATGGGTAGGTGGAGAGTCCCGTACATTCAGATCCTTAAAGGATCCGTGTAGGTCTTGCGAATAGGACTCCGGTGGGGACTGGAAACAGGGGAGGGGAGATATGTAAGGGGGGTATAGGTCGGAATAATTCTCCCAGGTAGGGCTTGTTTCGGCACCTCATGACACACCCCTTCCCCAGACTGTTCTCGATCGGGGGACAGGGGAACACGGGAGAGGAAGTCCGCATTCCCATTCGCTGTGCCCTTGCGATGTCTGACCTCAAAGAAGAATGGTTGTAGGGATAGCACCCAGCGTAAGACCCGGGAATTGTTCCCCTTGTTCCGGCTCATCCAGAGCAAGGGTGCATGGTCAGTATACAAAAGGAAGTGGGAGCCCTCTAGGTAGTACCAGAGTTTGTCCACGGCCCATTTGATGGCAAGGCCCTCTTTTTCTACTATCAGATATTTCTGTTCTCGGGGATATAGTTTGCGACTAATAAACAGCACAGGATATTCGGTACCATCTATGGAAGCCTGCGACAGAACGGCTCCTAGGCCGTTCTCAGAGGCATCTGTCTGCAAGATGAAAGGCTTAGAGAAGTCGGGGGACTTTAGTACTGGGCTGGAGGTGATGGCGTTCTTCAGATTGTAGAATGCTTGTATCGCCAGCGGTGTGGGATTTAGGAGGTCTCTAGGTTTCACCTGTTTTTTTAAGAGGTCGGTTAAGGGTGTTGCTATGTCAGAATAACTGGGGATGAACCTCCGGTAGTAGCCGAGTAGCCCTAAGAAAGCCCTGACCTCTCTTTTTGTGGAAGGAAAGGGAGTGTCAACGATTGCTCTTACTTTTTCTAGTTGTGGTTCAATAACCCTGTTGCCCAGGTGATAGCCAAGGTAACTGACCTTGTGAAAACCCACCTGGGACTTCTTGGCATTCACATGAAGGCCGGCTGTGTGGAGGGCCTGAAAAACCAGGCGACAGTGGGATAAATGTTGTTCCCACGTGGGACTATAGATCACAATGTCGTCCAGGTAGGCAGATGAATAGGATTGGTGACCCTGGAGTACCCTATTCATGAGCCTCTGGAACGTAGCCGTAGTGCCGTGTAAACCAAAGGGCAACACAGTGAACTCATAAAGGCCCGTCGGGGTGGAAAAGGCAGTCTTTTCTTGGTCTTGGCGTTGGTAGGGAACCTGCCAATATCCCTTTGTGTGGTCAAGAGTAGTGATGTACTGCACCTCACCTAGCTTCTCGATGAGTTCGTCTACGCGAGGTAGAGGATAGGAGTCAAACTTTGAGATTGCGTTGACTGTCCGGAAATCGATGCAAAACCGAATGGACCCGTCTGGTTTTGGCACGAGGACAATCGGGGAGGACCAGTTGCTCTGGGAGGGTTTGATGACTCCCATAGCAAGCATACTTTCGACCACATTGTTGATTGCATTCCTTCAAGCTGTGGGTATCCGATATGGCCTTTGTTTCAAGGTCTTCCCGGGCACCGTAGTGATGGAATGTTCTACCAGGGTGGTCTTCCTAGGAGGTCGGAAAACAAGGAAGAAAAAGGATGCAACGTAGCCTGTAAGGCCGTTTTCTGTGCTTTTGATAGGTTCTCGTTAACCACCAATTGGTTCAGAGTGGTGTTGTCCTTTATTGGCTCGGGGACCGCTAGTTGGGTGTTTCTGGGAAGGGGTCCTAACCATTTCTTCAACAGGTTGATGTGGTAAGTTTGGGTTTTTCTGGGTGTGATCTGCACTTTGTAAGTGGTTAGACCGATCTTCCTAGTGATCTCGTAGGTCCCTTCCACTCCGATCGAACTTTAGGTAGGGAAGACGGCATGAGTACCAACACCCAGTCACGCACCTTTAGGTGGCGCCATTTCTTCCCCTTATCATAGGAAATTTGTTGTCTAATTTGGGCTTTTTCTAGGTTGGCATCTGCGAACTCCCGCAGTTTATGTAATCGGGACCGTAAGGCCTGAGTATAATCGAGGAACGATCTGGTTTCGTCCTGTTTCTCTTGTTCCCATGCCTCTTTGGTTATCTCTAAAAGGGTGCGAGGCTGTCTCCCATAGAGGAGTTCAAAGGGAGAGCAGCCTAGACTGCTTTGTATTTGGCTCCTTATGACAAAGAGTGCTAGTGGAAGAAGCATGTCCCAGTCTCTTCCTTCTACTGCTAGCATCTTTTTCAGGGTCAACTTTAGGGTGGCGTTGTATCGTTCACACAGACCGTCGGTTTGGGGATGGTACACTGAGGTCTTTATATGAGATATGCTGAGAGATTTGCATATCTGTGACATCAACCGGGAGACGAAGGGGGTCCCTTGGTCGGTGAGTATTTATTTGGGATTCCCACCCGAGAAGACAATCCGAGGAGCTTATCATTGATATTGGTGGTAGTGGGAGTTCTCAACGGGAAGGCCTCCGGGTAACGAGTGACGTAGTCCACAACCACCAATGCATACTGGTTTCCCTTTTTGGACCGTGGTAATGGGCCAATGAGGTCCATCCTTACCCTTTCAAAAGGTTTTCCAATTATTGGAAGGGGCTGCAGCGGAACCGGAGGTGGCCTATAGAGGTTCTTTTTCTGGCAGACCTCACACTCCTGGCAATACTTGGTAACATGGCCGAAAATGCCCAGCCAATAAAAGTATTGCAATATGGTTTGGGTGGTCTTTTGAGTCCCCCAATGTCCAGCAAGCAAGTGGGAGTGAGCAAAGAATAGAACCTGCTCCCGGAAACCCTGTGGTACCAATAACTGAGGGGGGTCCCTGGGTTTTCCTGTTCTATACAGGAGATAATTTGCAATATGGAACAGAGAATAGATGGGGTTGTGCAGAGGAGGTTTCCTGGCTTGGGCCCATGCTGCTTGGAGGGTGGAGTCATGTATCTGGTTGTATTTGAAGTTTTTGGCAGAAAGCCAGGGGGCTTGGGTTATGAAGGTGGGTTGGGCTGCTAGCCGTGTAGTAGCATGGTTCACCGTATTCCTGAGAAGAGTCAAGAACATCAGGTTGTCTAGGCCTAATATCAGCTGTTTGGGGAGATTGGGTAACACCCCCAGTCTGGCCTGCAAGGTCCCTCCACCCGGTAGGGAAATGGGGATCCGGGTAACCGGGTAGATACGTACATCACCATGAACACATCTTATAGGTATCTGTTCCCCTTTTATGATGTGGGACTGGTCGGTTAGGGACTCAAGAATAACCGACTGACGGCAGCCTGAGTCCAACAAAGCCCTTACTGAATTCCCGTTCACCTGTAAACTCACATAAAAACAGGAACTATGTTCTTTGGTGTAAAGGACGGCCCTAGGCACACAACTGACATCCATTGGTTCTTCAGTGGTTTTCTAGTGGGGGCAAAATTTGGCGATATGACACCATTCGCCAAAGCCAAAGCATTGAGGTCCCCTCGACAGGCCAGGGTCATGCCTGTATCCGCGTGGTCTGGGAAGCTCTGGGATGGGTTTTAGAGTTTTCTTCTCCGTTTTGACAGGAGGAGTAGAAGAGCGGACTGTTTTTTCTGTCTCGCAGGACATGGAACAGGGTTGGGCTCTGGAGAACGTGGTGGCCATTTCGACAGCTTGTTCCATGGTAAGATGTGTGTGTTGTCTCAACCACCTCTGTGTGGAGAAGGGTAGGGCCTCCAAGTACTGTTCCAGGTAGATAAGAGATATAATCTCCTCTTTCGTATGTTCTTGGGGCTTAAGCAATTTGTCTGCTGTGGCTTTAAGTTTGAAGAACAGAGTTTTTGGGTTGTCTGCCGGCATGCCCCTTTCTTTCCGAAACTGTACTCTGTAGGCTTCGGTGTCCATACCCAGGTGGTCTAATATGATGCCTTTTATTTCACTATAGGGGGTATTCCCTGATGAATTGGCCACTTGATACGCAGCCTGGGCCTCTCCTGTCAGTAAGGGGGCCAAGAAGAAGGGCCATTTAGGTTCCGGCCACCCACATGCTCGGGCCGCTCTTTCAAAGTTCAGCAGGAAAGCATCAGGATCCTCCCCTGGGACATACTTCTGCAGTACGATATTGGGGTTCCCTGCTTGAGCTCCCTGTCGTGTCTGTAACTGAGAGTTCAGCTGTAGCTGGGCCACTGCCACTTTCTGGATGCATTCCACCTGTTGATTCATGGAATCCTTGAACAGGTCTCTGTCCGCCTGTGCGGACGTCATCTGCTTTTCCAGTGCCCATTTGAGCTTCTCTTGCCCACGGATCAGTTGTTGTATGAGGTTCTCCATTATGGAAGCCTATGGAGCAGATCCCCGCATTCTCCACCACGTGTGGCACTGGGTAAAAGCAACACTGAGACCTTATGTCGTTTGAGTAGTTTTTATTGAGAGACAGGTATTATTATTGCTTAGTCTGGTGGTTCTTCTGTGGAATGGAGGCTCTTTAAGGTTAAGTTCTTCCTGAATCTCTGGAAGTCAGGCGTTCCTCAGGGAAGAAAAGAAAAGAAAAGAAGAGCTCCGTAAGAGCGCTGCACTGTTTGGTTTACAGTACAGGGGATAAGGAGTGGAGGGAAGTATCACCTGAGGTCCTTCACCAGTGGTTTTGCCTGCATGCACCACCCCACAAGACCGGAGTACTCCTGACGTGCAGCGTTACATAGGAATTAGCCTATATTCGTCAACCCCCCTCCTTTCTCGTCCCGGAGCTGGTTACCGTCTCCGGTCCCCTTCCCAAAAGCCACTCTGAGGCGTGCACGTACCTCAGAAAGCCAGGCTCCTCTGGGAACGTGGCTGGCCAATTCACCGCACCGGATGGGGTCCGGCTCTCTGTTTTCTTCCGGTGCGGGAAGCTTTGGTCTCGTCTCCGCTGGGCCTCGGGATGAGTCCTGAGTAGCGGGTCACGTTCTCCTCTTTTTCGGTCTTGGCATTCGTCTGTTCCTCCGGTTGGACTCCGATTCCAGAGTCTGGCTCCTCTGCGTTCTCCCGAAGGGGGGAGTCCCAGTTCAAGAGATCCGTGGTCGAAAGGACTGTGCTCATTGTTGCATGTGACCACATCACATGGGTAGGTGGAGAGTCCCGTACATTCAGATCCTTAAAGGCTCCGTGTAGGTCTTGCGAATAGGACTCCGGTGGGGACTGGAAACAGAGGAGAGGAGATATGTAAGGGGGGAATAGGTTGGAATCATTCTCCTCAGGTAGGGCTTGGTTGGGCACCTCGTGACAGACTAATATCTCGATGTCAACATGTTCCAGAAACCTACGCAATCTTGAACCCTGTTGCATGATGAACACAGTCCTTCTTGGACTTAATAATATTAGGCTTTTTCTCTGGATATAGATGTGCATACCTTTTCTGGATTCAGACATATCTGTCATAGGAATTTAAATTTTGCAACATATATTATTTTGAGATTTTGTAATTTTCACAGTACCAATGGTCAAGAGTGTTTTTTTCTTGAGAAGTGATTTAGTGAAACACCAATACTCAATAACTGTTGCCAACCTAGAAAAATACAACAAGCAAACAACGGTGATGGCTGGACAATAGTAAATACTAGATGCAATGAAGAATTGACCAACCTTAAAATTAATTGTACAAGTCCGAGCTTTACCATTGCAGTACACTCCTGCTGGGTGCATCCAGCAATTGAAGAACTGCTAAACAAGAGTTGGTTAAAAGAACCATGATAAACTTAAGACAGGTTGTTATATGATTTTCATTGTATTTTACATAAATACACTTCAAAGTCAAGGATATGGGCTTAAAACTTAGTTCTAGAAGTATTTAAACAATCGGGTTATAACAATAATATGGTGTAAGTGTTATGTCAGCAAGTAAAGTAGATGGCTCACCAATCCATTGAATCTTCAATGAGTCTGTCTAATTCACAAGACACTGAATGGCTGCCAACACCAAGTCGGCAGAAACCCAACAAAGAAGCATCACCTATTGAGGCACATCCTAGTTTTCCCTTAGCCTCTGCAATCAAATATGCCATATAGATATGCTTCTAGTAGGGTTTAAGGTGACAGGTTTACTAAGGGCCTGAAGAACCCAGCATCAGGGTTTGTGGATGCAGGCAGGTACTCAGCGAGGGATTCAAAACTGGCAAATAGTCTTTTATCCACATTTTTCCAGGGGGCCTGACCATCTTGGGGAATAGATCACATGCATATGGAGATGTAAACACTAAAAATAGGGGATTACGCTAAATACATAAGTAAATAATCCTATTTAGGTCACTTACGGGGGCACCACTTCTGCATTTTGGAGTGCCCCTTATAGTAGATTAGGCACTTTATGTAAGAAATATGTTGACCACACACTGAATCCTGGTACCACTGACATCCCAGGAGTTTGGCCTTTTGCACCTTAACAAGGACATCAATTCAGAATGAATTTATTTCGGTGTCTTTAGTTCATTTTAGCCACCATCACCACCCCGATCTACTTCTCTTATTTGCCCCTATCGGACAAAAGGGCAACTGTCTTCAGTCTGAACACCATCAGACAAACAGACAAGAAAAGATTTCTGGCAAAGAGCCCCCTCAGATAGTCTTTTGGGTATTGCAGTGCCCGTCCAACGAGGAGCATGACCCAATTATGAAGCATACCACCTTGGTAGGTGAGGTTCCATGCTTCCATAAAGGATGCTCCTGTGGATCTGAAAGGACCTGTTGACCATGGTTTGGCCAACCGGACCTGGGAGGATGTGTGGTAGACTAGAAATGTCCTTTCATTCCCCTCCAATACATTTTGTTCTATACATTTACACTATCCACATATAATACAAACATGTATTTGTGCCAGGGGCACCACTGTGCTCTGACTGGACTAGATTTAAATGCACTGCTGTCACACATAGCAGGGAAAAGTGCCTTTGCCGTAAAGGAAAAGCCCAATTTTTATATATTTATCAGTCACCCCCAAAGTGTGCCTAGTAAACCCACAGGGCAGGTTACTACTATGTAAAAGTAGAGCATACTACACATTTGGATGATTGTTTTGTCACAGTGAAATCAGTCTTCAAAGCTATTTCTCTGTAGAAGAGTTGCTAGGTTTTTTCCTAGGATTAAAAGCTTAATTTGCTATCTCCCCTTGGGGAAATGCTAGAAAAATTCTCTCTAGTTATTTCCTGCTTAATTGGCAAAATTTGATTTAATGGTGAAATCAGATTTTTGAACAGTAACATTATGAAAGTGTACTTTTAGTTGTCTAAGCCAGAACTGACTTAAAACCCTACCTGGCCATCCAGAGCTGGAATACACAACCTGTAATACACCAATTCTGGCTCAATCGAAAGTAACCTTCCTCTGAGCACAGGAAGTGCAGATGGCTATTGACTGCTAGCCACTTATCAAGGGCTCCCTATCACTGTATCAAATGCCACGCTTAAGTTAAGTCAAGCAGTGTGAGAGCAGCTGTGCCGCCAGAGTTGAGTTGTTGCCTAAGACATTCTGTGACCCCAAGAAGTTCGGATTTGGTACTGTGCGCAGCCCTAAAACCAGACTGTGAAGGGTGGAGCAGCCGATGAGTCTCAACGAATGTGGAGAGCTGGGTATTAACATGCTTTTCCAAAATTTTGGAAAGGGAAATCAGACAGAAATTTGACCAACTGGAGGGGTCCAGGTCAGGTTTTTTTAGCAAGGGGAGAACAAGGGCATGCTTCCAATTCTGAGGAACATAACCTTCACTCAAGGAAGTATTGAGAAGTTTTAGAATAACAGTTAGGGCAGAATTGTCTAAAAGTCTGAGTTTAGCAGGAGGAAGTGGATCTAGCGGGGAACCGGACTTGATAGATGGTAGCATATTATTAAATGTCGCCATGTCCAAAGAGGACCATGCCCTAATTTTGGAGGACTCCTCAGGCTTATTAGCCGGAAGGTTCACTTCCTGGTGGCTTTCTGATGGGGCAGCAATAGATAGAGGGGCATATTCTCAAGGACTTATCGCCGATTTATCTGCACTTTGGCGCCGCAAAAGTGGCGATAGATTTTTCGCCCTATTCACAAGCTGGTGCAAACTGCCGACATCGCCAGTTTTCCTGCGATAGCTACCGCAAAAAACATCGCCACGGATGAGTGCGACAACTAACGCTAATGATATGCAGAGTAGGCGTTCCCATGCAAAAACACACAAAAACACCACTTCGCGCGAATCTCAACGACCAGTCAGATCTGCGATGCGAACCAAGAACAGGCGATAAGGCGCGTTAGCTGCAGGGATTTAACACTTGCCTTTAGCTGGTGCTAAGCAGGACGACTACCTGCAGTATAAAAGGGAGCCCAGCCCAGAGCCACATCTGAAGACCCACAGATGCCATGGAGCCAATGAACATGCAGCTCGGAGACCCAAGAGGGCCACAACACCCACCGCCACCACCCCCAGGACCCCCCCCGGACTACCACCGAGGCAGCATAGGACAAGACAGCGGACCTTCTGAAAACGGCATGGCCCCTCAGCCACACAAGTGCAGAATGGATGGAGAGGTGGGAACCAAGTATGTATGAAGGAGGCAACTCACCCATGAAGAAGAATGTGCACAATGCCAAGTGTGGCGGTGATGTGCTGGACAGACCTCAGAATGCAGAGCACAGACATGTCCATGTGGACATATACTGCTGGGGTTTGTAGTGTTGTGGATAGTGGACGCAAACATGTTACCTCAGGCAGTGGGGAAGACCTTGGACATGTAGCTGTGCCGTCCCCCCCCCCTGTAAGCGTAAGCGCAGTGGGCTGGGCCGGTGTACGCCACTCCAGCGTAGGTGTGCGGATAAAAAGGCAGGGGCTCTGGGCGTGGTTCTCTTCCGTGTTGGGCAACGTGTCTGCCACGGCGGCATACCTCACCCTGCCACGAGTCTGCCGTGACACAGGCCCCCAGAGCATCCAGCAGCACAGCAACACGGAGTCATGTGTGTGCCCGATACTGCCTTAGTCCTACACTGCGGTCAGCAGGTCCCACAATTCAAATCGTGCCACATTTCTGTTAATGGAGGAAACCACTAGTCAACAGACATTGCTCCCAGTGCGGCCCGCCCGGACGACGCATCATCGTTAGCTGTGCACCTGCTGAGCGCTACAGGTGCCACTGACCCTGTGCAACACAAGTCGACGCCACGTGGCCGTGGGCCCTTTCTGACCGCTGCCTCCAGCCTACACTGCAGTCAGCAGGTCCCCCAAGTCAATTTCATTCTTGATTCATTTATGGCAGAGTCCAGTAGGCAACAGACATTGCTGCCAGGGCGGCCCGCCCGGACTACGCATCATCGCAGGCCGCGCACCCGCCGAGCGCTTCCGGTGCCACGAACTCAGTGTAGCTCAAGTCATGGACCCTTTATGATGTAATCATATGTGTGTGAGTCCAGTTCTGGTGCCCCTACCTCAGTGCACTGCAAGTCATGGATCCTTCATAAGTGACTTTGTGTGTGTTATCCAATGATCTCTGTTCTAGTTGTTGCCAGCACCAACCACTCCCTGAGGGCTGGCTTACACTCACCCCACACCCATCCAGCACAGGCGTCACTGGACATGTGACCCTGGTAATAAAAAGGGGCCGGGCGCACGTGCCATAGCCAGTTCCACTATCTATCTAAGTGTGTCCGTGTGGTCTTTATGTATGCCTGATGGCCCCTGGCCCTACCACATCACATCACATCGTGAAGAAGTGTGGCTCACTGGTTAGAGCGGCAGACCCTGATGCAGAGATCTGGCCCGGGACCAGGGTTCAATTCCCGCCTCGGCGGGTCTTGGGCTCAATTTCCTCGGACCTGATAATTCTCGCCTCGTGCCTATTCTAATCATGGGTCCCACTCTGCAACTCTGGGCAATAGCTTGCTTAATCTCCACAACGGCCCCAACAGCGCTGGGATGCCTGGCTTCACCCTGGGGGTGCCCAGGAGTGGACATTTCACAGGGAAAAGCCAGGAAGGGTTCCACAGCGGTATGCGTACAGCGCCTGGACACCCCTTTGGGGGTATGGGTGCGCTTTACAAGTACAAATTTCATTTAATTTCATTTCATCGTGCTGTGGACAGCGGACGCAAGCATGTCACCTCAGGCAGCGGGTAAGACCTTGGACATGTAGCTTTGTCGTCCCCCCCTGTAAGCGTAAGCGGAGTGGGCTGGGCCGACGTATGTCAGTCCAGCGCAGGGGGGTGTGGAATCAGCCCGGGGCTCAGGGCATAGTTCAGTTCTGGCCTGGACAAGGAAGTCACCAATGCGTGTTTCTCTGTTGTAGTGTCGGCGCCACCCGGCCCGCAATTGACAATGTTGCAATGTAGCATTCACCCGGAGGGCGGTCTCGCATGAACGGAGAAATGAAGGAGCGCATGACCGTTCGGGGTCTTGGCTCATACATGCCAAGTGTTGTGTGTATCTGCATTGTCGCAGCATGAGCCAAATGCCTAGCCTTAGTCGCAGCGCGAGTTCAGCCAGGCATGAACTCTACATCTGTGTCCGCACTATCCTTACCATAGGCCTACACTCACGTGGCCGCCCACCTTCAACAGACACGAGAACAAGGAGGAAGACGCGTACGATTGTGAGGAGTTACCATACTCAAGACCATATTGTTGGGTCCTAGTGGAATACACAGGATCGCGCCTCAAATAATCACAAGCTTAATGGTTGAGAATATCAAGATAAGAGGCACATTGAAAAACGTATACTTATATACATGTCAGAGGTGATTGCACCTCAATTGTCATCAGTTACACGAGGAATATAAAACGACAGATTTGAAACGATTTTTTCTTCCTTTTTTATTCGCCCTGATGAAGTTCCCAGTGCGGGAATGAAACGCGTTGGCTGGAGTGTTAATGTTCAATGCTTTTTTATACTGATGAAAATAAAGAAATCATAATTTTTGTAACTACAATTGACTACTGGACTTTGTGAGATGCGCACGCCCTTCGAAAGTGATTGAACTCTACATCTGTGTCCGCACTATCCTTACCATAGGCCTACACTCATGTGGCCGCCCACCTTCAACAGCCAACATCACAGTGTTGTTGTCAGGCTTGTGGACATGCGCAGACAGGCATGACAATGGTGTGCCGTAGGAGTGCAAGTGATGCAACCGCGCAGCGCACACAAGTAAATAGGCTTGGGGGGAGGGAGGAGCAGCTGTGAGGCAAAGTAAAATACAGTGATGCCGCTCATTTGCCACATGCAAGTCATGTCAAACATGAATCCCAAAGTCGCACACATCCCACCCCACACCCAACAAGCCACATCACACTTCATGAATGCAAGCAGATGACAAACTGACATTAAGGATGAAAGCTCCTTTGTCTGAACTATCAGGCGGAAGCACATCTGCACATCCGACCTCAGAATTGCATGTGCCCGGCACCCCCTGACAGATACGATAGAAGTTGAGGATGACTCCCACACTATGCACATCCTGACGACAGACCAACGCTTACACACCCCACACACAGAAGTCCTTGCTCGAAGTTATCTTGCATGGAATGGCCTTCACACTTACTCCCACACCATCCCAGGCGTACAACCGTTGCACACTTAAACAACTTATTGATCCGAGCTGTGGCATTTCATCCACAGAACTGGCGCAGGTCAGAACAGTGCCGCTTCAACCAGAGCCACTAACGCAATGGCAGACCATCCCAGACACATGCACAACCCCTGTCACGTGGAACTGTACCGTGCACGTATGCTGCATTTACTGGGGGCACTGCCATTGGTAGTGCTGCGGATCAGTTACCGGCTAAACTTCCGCCTTGCCAACATCACCTGCGTGCAGCCTGTGTTGCATTGTCGCTCGTGCATATTCGAGTGGTCCATGGATGTCTGCTTATCCAACAGGACGGTAGCCGAACTGGATTTCGACATGTGTGTGTGCCCCCTGTTGGCCCACGACCATGAGTGTCACTGTGACACCTGTCTATGGGATGCCTGGATACTTGGCATACATGCTGGCAGCTGGACCTGGGAGATTTCAGAACTCCTCGTGGGCAGTGACCACATTGAGCCGCTCCCCTATTGGGCTGTAGTGCTAATTGGTGAAAGGGGGTGGACGCAGCACATCTGTCCAGACCTGCTAATGGTTAGCCTCGCCATCCTGTTCGATGAAGTCGACAATGACCTCATGTTGGAAATGATTGCCTACGAAGCTGCACTCGCTTTCATGGACGTGTAACTACGTACCTGCAGACACAACAGTTTGGAACACATTGCACATGTCCCGACACCTTGTTGGGACTTGGGGTTCTGGCCACATCTCCCACGACGACAGTGGACATGGCTGCATTCGCCTGGACTCCGAATACATGAGCGGACAACAACGCGGGTAAACACACACCTGTGAATGGTGCGGCACTCCCCCGGAGTGGACAGCGGCGCTTGGCAACGTTCCACGTTCTGACATACTGCTGCATTGGTCTGCATGTTGTGGCACTTATCTTGGCCATACTGACACGCATATGCTAATAAAGTCTACGCACCTTCACTTGTATTCAACTGTGATGAGTGTTGATTTGTATGACAATGTGTGTCTCACTGCCTATCTGGGACACGGCCATACATGCATTACTACACCTTCAGGGATGTGGAGCTGTACTGGTACATTATCATCTCACAGTTTCCAGCTATGCCACATGCGAATGGCCATTTTCCACACACAAGCGGCAGCAGTTGTGTGCTCTGTTCTGTTGTGCTGGTGTTGCTGTTTGTTCAACATTGTTGTAAATGTTGCGGTGCTCTGGATCTTATGTGTGTGTGCTGCATTGTAGGTGAGTTGCCCCTTCAGCTCTGATTTGGCTGGCCCTTATCCCTTTCAGGCAGTGTGGCTTTCACTTCTGTGCTTATGCAGTGCTGTGATGTTGCAGACTTGGGTAAATTGGGTTCTTGGTTGGAGTTGTGACTCTTGGGCATGGTTTGTCCGCAGATGTGCTCTACTTAATTGTGCATGTGTGCCATTGTGCCCATCTCCCCCCGTCCCCCCAGTCCCTGGTCATTACTCACCCTGTTGCTGTTGTGTCGGGTCATGTTGAGCAGTGTCCGGTCCCCCAACTCCTGCCACCGTCTCCCCACTGATGACTGTGGTCACCATTTCCTCCATCTCATCCAGCTCCTCCTGTGGCGCTGGACTCCCACCTCCAGTCTGCATTGCTGCTTTCTGGTTGTCTGCGAGTTTCTGCTTGGTCTTGCGCTTCACATCATTCCAGCGCCTCTTGACCTCGTCCATTGTCCTCCTCAGCACTCCGACTGCATTCGCTTTGTCCACGATGGACTGCCATATTCCATTTTTTGTTGCCAATGACAAAGTGGAGGTGACGAACAGTTGTTGATGGTGTTCTATCACCTCCGTAATCAGGATCCTGTTTTCCTGCGGACTGAACCGCATCTTCCTCTTCTTCTTGTCCTTGCCCTTCCCTGACCCCGAGGTCCCAGGCTGGTCCTCCGGGGGGGCTTGTGGGGTTCTGGTCGTCCTCTGTACCTGCTCCGGCTGCCTCCATTGTGCTTCGCTGTAGTTTGGTTTTTGTTTGTGCTTTTTTTTCTGCTTTTGTAGTGGTTTTTCAAGCCTGACGTGTGTAAATTGCAGGCCTGGCGCTGCTTTTCGCTGTTTGTCTTGTCACGGTTGGGCCCATCGCAACTTCTTTCGCGTTCGGGTTTGGATTTTTTTCGCCGTCCCGGTACTGTTATCGCGGACATTTGCCGCGTTATCGGGGTACTATCGCATGTTACCGCCGTGTTGAGAATGCCACGTTGACACGGAGTTATTTTCCCGCGATAGACGGCGATATGAAAACTTGCGTTAACCTATTTTGGCGATGTTTATCGCACGTTCTTGAGAATATCCCCCAGAGAGCGTAAGGCTCTCTATCTTAGCAGCATCTGCAGCTACTTGGCGGTGAATTATATTAACTTTGCCTTGAAAGAAAGTAGCTAACTCATCGCACTGATGTTGAGAAAGAGTGAGTGGAGGCAGAATGTTGCTAGCAGCAGAGATATCATTTACTAATTTAAAGAGAGTCTTCTGATAATGTTGAGAGCTGGTAATCTTCTCAGTAAAGTACATGGTTTGTGCTGATTTAAATAGGGCATGATATTTTTTCAGTGCCGCCACATATTCGGACTTAGCCTCAGTCGCATAACATTTTCTCCACTTTCTTTCTAGGATTTCACAGCGTTTCTTTTGTTGTCTGAAGGACTCAGTAAACCAAGGAGCAGGAGGATGAGTTCTGCACGTCGATTTAGACGTAGGTGGCAGGATGGAATCACTGGCCTCTATAAGCCATTGGTGCACAGAGAGTTGGTCAGGGTCAGGTTAAGAGATAAGGGTGGGCATCGTATTGAGGAGCAGCTCATTTAACTACAATATGTTGAGTTTGGACCAGTTTCTGGCTCTAGTTTTCAGAACAGGCTGAAAGAGAGGGGTGGAAATGACCTTAATACTAAAAGGCACTGAAAAGTAATCAGACCAACAAAATTGTTGGAGCGATGGACAAGGCTTTTAAGTTGGAAAAAATGGGGTCAAAAGGGGGCCCCGTGATGTGAGTAGGTGTAGAGTTGTGGAGAGCGAGATTGAGAATGCCCAAGTCATCGATAAAAGCTGAGGCTATATTAGTATTAGCATCCTCAAGATGAAGATTGATATCGCCAAGCAAAGTAAAATTGTCTGACTGCAAAATATGAGGAGCCAGTAGATCAGGAAGAGCTGAACACCAATCACTGGGAAACCAAGGGGGACGCTAAATTAGTGCCCCAGAAAACATAAATTTAGGGGTAAAGGAGAGAGTAAACAGCAGGGCTTCACAGTTAGGAATCTGGAAGCCCTCTATTTTACATTTATAAATCTTTTTAAAAATGATGACAATGCCTCCACCAGTTCTATGAGGTCTATTTAACCCCATCAGGGCAAAATTGGCAGGGAGTGCTGAAAATACATCAGGTAGGGAACCTTCATGCAGTCAAGTTTCTGTAAGAAATACAGCGTCAGGACTAACATCACAGAGAAAATTAAATAAGTGTAGCTGGTGCTTAGGGAGAGAATAGCAGTTAAAGCTAAAACAAAGGAGTTTTTGGGGCAGGAGAGGATCAACCCGGCGGCTAGGGAAGATCTCAGGCTCAACCTCCCTGACCTGCGGTCCAAGAACAGGGCTAACAGCCCTAGGATAGATGGTAGGGGAGCAAACAAACTGGCAGAATGCACATGAGGGTGGGAGAGTTTTGGGATTAAAGACCTGACAGTGATTTTTGGCTGTGGGTCTTAAAACATGCAAGAACATGGGGGTGTAGGATCTTATCTCTGGCTGCAGAGGACCAGGGTTTTTGACCCCTGGCCCCAGCCGGACACAGACAGGCAGAGACGGACTTGCCTTAGACGTGCCTTAGGCGTGCCAGCGGCATGCCCGCACACGCACCAGCCATCCGCTAATATCCTGAAGCGTGTGGAGTGCTGAGGCCCAGTTTTGGCCACCAGTACTGCTGCACACAGCTGAGGACCAGGGGTGATCCTGAAAAAAATAGTTTGCCTGCTCCTTCTGCCCTGGGAGGCCTAAGTGAGAGGTGGCAGAGGTTTTCAGCAATGAGAAACAGGGTGGATTTAAGGTGTGGCCTGGAAGACCTATGAGGAATTCGTGGAGCTGAGCCATTGGCCAATGAAGAGGGGGACCCACCCCGAGAGGCCATCAGGAGAGTGGTCAACCTGCGGAGTGGTGAATGAGACTGTGGAGAAGCAAGGCAGAGCTGGAAGGTTCCCACATCTGCCGGTAGAGCCTTGTGGGGCGAGAGGCCACCATACATTCTCCAATTAGAGTGTCGATCATCCCAAACAGAGGTCCGGGCCTGGAAAGAAGCATTGAGGCCCTGCCATGAACCAGGGACGATGAGCAGCTCAGCAGTGATGCAGACAGGCGAGGATGATTCCAGGAGAACCCACAAGCCACAGGGGTCTGATGTGAAGCCAGCCTGCATCAGTTGGCTGCACCAGCCCAAGTGGATTTGGACATTACTATGTATTGGGGCTGGGTCGCAAGGATGCAGCAATAGGTGCCTCTATGGGCCCTGTCCCACTGCCCAGTGCTTGTGCTGGGCCATAGGACAAGTGAATGCATGCAGGGTACCGGAGAGATCTGTGAACCTTGGTGGAGGCGGCCTTTGAGAGCTGCAGTATCGGCCCTGGGGTAAGGAGGCCACGGCCAATGGAGGTCAGACATGCCTTGTCCCAGGTGGGTGTCGACAGAAGCACAGATGGACAAGTAGATGGTGGACAGATGGTCTGTCCTGCCCTTCTCGAGGAGGGGCAGAAGGCATAGGGGAAGTGTCTGGATTGCCCTATGGACTGTTGCAGAGCCCTCCCTGGAGGAGGACAAGCTGCTCATGCTGCTCCTATGCCTTCCTCTCCCTTCCTGGAGATTTGGAACGAAGGCCTGGCAGGCCACAGAGACTGTGTGCCTCAAGCAGAGGGGCAAAAAAATTATGGTACGCAGCAAGATTTCATCCAAACTAGGACGTCTGCATACATTTGCCAAACCATTGCCCCCTAACACCCCACGGCTTCAACAGGGAGGCCTCCTGAGCTGTGAGAGGAGGGGAATGAGGGACCTCCCCACCTGGAGGTGGACATGATTCTTCAGGCTATAGAGGCCTCTCGAAAGGCCCTAGAAAATAAGATTAGTGAGGAAGGGGCAGATATGGCCCTGCTGGAACAGAACCTGCGTAAAACTACCTCCTGAATAACAGATGTGGAAGGGTCAATTCAGGAACTCCAGCACACAGTGCAAAAGCTGATAAGAATGTCAATTGAACTGGCTGCCTGGGATGAGGGTTGCTCCAGACACTATCATTGTTTCCTCGTGGGATTCCTGGAGGGCGTAGAGGGGTCCTATCCACAACTGTGTTGAGTGCCTCCATGAACTCTGGTGGGTACGGTATTGATTCCCATCCACAGGTCGTTCAGGTCCCTGTATCTTTCTCCTGAACGTGGGCGGGGGCACTCCAAAACCGAGTCATAGTTTAGCAGGATAAAGTAGGGCAATCTTCAGATAATGGTTGTAGGTCTTTGGTACTTTCTCATGTTGATCTGTCTTTTGTCTGTGTTTTTTCTCACATTTGACTAATCCCACATGTGCATGCCTCTCTGAAGTAAACATCGACGTGGCACAGTTATCATTGTCACTTTCATTTGATTCAACACTGGGTACCTCTTTGACGATGATTTTGATGATGATTTACTTCGTTTGGTGTCGATTTGCCTCAGTTTGCGTGACTTCTTGACCTTGTGAGAGTGCATCGAAAGTCGATGATGCAATGCTCAAGTGGCCATTTTGTCTTCACACTGTGACTCACTTACTTTTCCCTTAAACTTGCAAAATGTCACAAAATGGTTTGCTTTGCCACAGTCACTGCAAATCTGTCCAGTGCGGACATCTACTTTTATGTGGAAGTGACAATCCACATCTGAAGCATATTTTCTTTTACTTTGGAGACATCGCTTTGCGTCCCTCAACTTTATGCTTTGGCTTACTGTTCATTTTCATGATCGATGCACCCTGGGCACCTCTGACCTCCATGTTAGCTGCTTTTTGAATAGCACGCTCCTTAGCTTGGGAAGCCGTAAGAACTTGCTCAAAGCTCAGAGTTTCCTTCAGCATTCGTCGTCGAAAGGAATCTGACAGACATCGAACAGTCACTCTGAGGCGTGTAGCTTCTTCATCATTAAATTCATTGCTAGCAGTGCTTTATGAGGAGATCCAGTCTCTCAACAAATTAATCTATGGTTTCACCTACTTTCTGGCGTACTTGACTGAAGATGTATCATTTGTAATCTACATTTGGCACTGGATTAAACTTGACATTGAAGGCTGCTTTGATGTGATTGTATGTCACTTCATCATCCTGTGGTATATTTTTGAAGGGCTCTTTTACACCTTCACCAGCCATGTGCTTCAGATACTTGATAATTGTTTTGTCATCCATTTCCGTGCTTGCATCTATGAAATCCTCAAACGTCTCTAGCCAAGCAGTCCATCTATTGCCAATATTGTGTCTTTTGGCAGTATCAAATGATGATGGCAGTTTGAAGAAAGCAGCAGCAGTATAACCATTGGTGGACAGCAGTGGTCTCTCTAGTGCTTCTTGGCGAACTTGCTCATGCGGAGCATCTCTAGAGCCTTGAGCAGTGCTGGCTTCAGGATCAACCTTGACAGCTGGATAAGCTTTGGCCTCACCCTTGCTCTCCGTTGGAGCTCTTTATTTGGATGGAGATCCGTAGAGTTGGTCTGGGCCCCTACTCTGCAGCTTTTGGTAGGGGGCCACTTTGTTTATGGATAGCTTTGCACACACAAACTCCTGCCTTCGCTGCTGGGCCACTCCACAGCAGGCAGTGGTATGATGACTCTCTTTAGTTGTTTTGGTAAGGAGACAAGTCTTTTAGTATTTGAATTATTTAATAAGCAGATAATATTAGGATATTCAATTGGCTTTGTGCTTAAATGTTTCAGATTACAGCTTAATTTGCACTGGATTGTCACAATGCGCTGCTTTTTCAAGACCTGGTTGTATCGGTCTTTAACATTATCACTCTGTATGACATATGGCATTGATTTGCATAGTAGTGCGGTACCTCTTTTTGCGGCCTTTTCATTTGATTCCAATGTGTAGATTTTCAATGATGCTTTCTTTGTTTGCAAAAGCTTTACACAGACTGGCATTGCGCTGAGACTCAGCAGGTGCCAATGTTGATTCTGCACTTCGACTGCAGAACAAGTTTGCTGGACCATGGCAAACTCTCTGGGAGGGCGCTGTCAATCTATGGGTTACTTTTCCCCTATTCGTCGCCAGTTGTAGTGTCTCGCCCAACCCGCTCGCTCTCCAAAGACGACGCCACACATGTAGGGTAGTTATACACATCACTATTCTTCAGCGTGCATGTAAGAACCCAGCTTTCTAAACCTGCATTCCCTTCATTACCTTCCAATGCTTACATCACAGGTCTATGGAGCCCATCAGGAACCAAAAGAGCTCTGTCATTCTTTCTTAATACAACACTACACTTGGGGTACCATATAAATTGGGATATGCCCATCCTGCTACAGCTGGGCAAATGGGATGGAGGTCATGAGGGAGAGATTTAGACATCTGAGAATCGAGATCATGACCAACGGTGCAGCATTTCAGGAAAAGAATCTCAACAGGGTCCTGTGGGTATTCCGGGAATGTTGTCAATAGATGGTGCACTTTACATTTAATGGTTCTGGGATGGGCAGTGCTATACAATTTATCTCTCTACACAAATTCTTGTATATACTACAAAATGCAGCCTTTGAGGCACTGGAGTCATATTTTAGCAAAACAGACAAGGAACTGCGGAGGCTCATTTGGAATACTGAAGCTCCAAGGATAACCCGTGCAGACCCTCCATGGGTCAAGTTACAATTGAGTCATTGCGCACCAGGACCTCAGAGCATGCTATAGAGCTGCACAATTTCAGCTCATTAATGAGTGGGGTTTCACCCTACATAATGCACCAGCACCCTTATTAGAGAGAGTCAGGATGGCACCAGCTACATACATTCATTATCTATATGGAAGAGCAGACAGAAATCATCTGCCCACCCTAACCAAAGCCACACTAAAAGCGTGGGATGATGCTACTGAAGCAATTGGGTGGTGAGGAATAGTAACATTAGCAATGCCCTTATGGAAGTGTAAGGCCTTTAAATAAGTCAGTAAACTGTCAGATTTTACTCAGAGGGACCTTGTGGGCATAAAAACATTCGGAGACATGATTGATGGGGACAAAATAAAGACATTTGTAACTCTGCAGGAAGAATCTCATTTAGTGCCCCCCAACAGTACAAGTATGTCCAACTGACCCACGCATTATGAGCCAAAAATCTCTCTTGGGCGGCTATTCCAGAACACAGCCCCCTAAAGAATTAGGTATTGGGTGGCGAGATCAACTAGACATAGGTCTTACAGCTCTACCACACCATCATCACTAATACCCTTGACAACCTCCAACCCCTGCAGATCAGATGGGAGAGGGAGGTGGGAGCCCTCAAAGAGTTAGATTGGGAGTCAGCCCTGATGCACCAGAGGGAAGTGGCCATAAATGTGAGGCTGAGATTGATTCAGCTAAACATACTCCACCAAACCTTTTTAAACAGAAGTAAACTTTTCAAAACGGTTTGAGTCGCCAACCCCAACTCCATACCTTGTGTTATCCAGAGGGGCACCTTCTTTCATACATTATGAGGATGCGCCAAACTGGGAGGTTGTCCTCTGAGATTTAGAGGTGGTATGGGAGTTGGAGATCCCTGTGATGCCCCAACTGGTGATACGGGGATCCCCAGCGATGCTGACATTCCTAGGTCTGCCTTGACTTTTTGTACACTGAGGGGGATATTCACAAGAACATGTGATAATCATCGCAAAATTAGCCTAACGCAACTTTGCACATCGCGGCCCATCGCGGGAAAATAACACTGTGTTAACGTAGCATTCACAACCCGGCGGCACCATGCGATAATCTCACGATAACGCGCCAAATGACCACGTTAAAATTAACGTGAGGCCAAAACAATGCAAAACACGAACGCGGAAAAAGGTGCGATGCCCCAAATCCTAGTAAAAAATCAGCGGCAACCAGCAACAGGCCTGCAATACTCACGCGTCATGCGTGAAAAAGCACAAAAAAATCACTGAAAAAGACAAACAAAACAATTCAAACTGCTTAGCACCATGGATGCACCCAGACGGACTGCAGAGGACAACGCGAAGCCCAC
The DNA here is from genome assembly GCA_963921515.1 of Calotriton arnoldi. Classification (NCBI taxonomy): domain Eukaryota; kingdom Metazoa; phylum Chordata; class Amphibia; order Caudata; family Salamandridae; genus Calotriton; species Calotriton arnoldi. The sequence goes on from CAWUFW010008359.1 coordinate 26,278, forward strand.
AAGCCCCACAGACGACCAGCAAGGAACCTCGGGTCGGGGAAGGCCAAGGAGAAGAGGAAGACGGGGTTCAGTCCGCAGGAAAACAGGACTATCGTTACGGAGGTGATAGAACACCACCAACAACTGTCCGTCACCTCCAACGTGTCATTGGCAACAAAGACGCAAACATGGCAGACTATCTTGGACCATGTCAATGCAGTTGCAGAGTCGAGGAGGACAATGGAAGAGGTCTAGAGGCGCTGGAATGATGTGAAGGGCAAAAACAAGAAGAAACTTGATGCCAACATGAAAGCAGCAACGCAGATTGGATGTGGGGGTCCAGCGGCACACCAGGAGCTGGATGACATGGAGAAAATGGTGGCTACAGTCATCAGTCGGGATACGGGGCCAGGAGAAGTGGATCCAGACACTGCTCAACATAACCTGACACAACATCAACAGGATGAGTACCGACCAGGGACTGGAGGGACGGGGGGAGATGGGCACAATGGCACACATGCACAATTAAGTAGAGCACACTGCACTCCCACAATGACTCTCGACCATGTCCCTGATCTCCTTGGCATACTGCAGCACACATAGAAACAGCAAGTAGGCCCCCGTCGACAATGTGCCCGGAGGGGGCCCTCCCCACACATCACCAATCTCACAACAAACCCATGCACATGTGCTGAACCCAGCAAAGCTGCGGATCCGTGAGCCACACTGACAATGCAAGTGACACTGCATGACGATTAGCATGGCTGCAGTCCAATTACCATGACATGGCGCACGCCACAACACTGAGGTGACTGAGTGTGGACCACATCCGGAAAGGAGCAGGTCACACTCTGACACAACCACGTGCACAAACAACCCCGACGTCAACCACACATCTGCGGACAAACCATGCCCAAGAGTCACAACTCGACCAAGAGCCCAACTTACCCAGCCCGCAACATCTCAGCACTGTAGAAGCACAGAAGTCAAAAGCACACCGCCTGAAAGTGAGAAGGGGCAGCCAAATCAGAGCTGCAGGGGCGACTCACCCACAATGCAGCACACACACATAAGAATAAGAGCACCCCAACACTGATGACAATGTGGTACAAACTGCAACACTTTCACAACAGAACACAGGACACAACTGGTGCCGCATGTGTGTACCAAATGGCCAATCACACCTGGCATAGCAGGAAACTGTGAGATGACAATGTACGAGTACAACCCCACATCCGTGATGTAGTACAAATGTCCACTGTCCTGCATCAAATAGGCATCTCCTCACAAACAGTCCCAATGTACATTGTCATGCAGTCTGCATGTAAACTCCGCCAATGCGTCAACATACATGGAACACACTGTGAAACTGCATCTCCCCTTCACATTGCAGAGGGACAATCAACACCTCCTGCAGAGCAGACCCTACAACACGTCAGTGATGATGGAGACTACCCCCAGGACATCGACTACGACGTACTCCAGCGGTCCATGGACGACCTCTGCACCCCACCTCCAGTAGCAGGGCAGCCCAGCACCATCGAGGTGATCCCACCCCCTGCACAGACCACACAGCAGGAAGCACCCACAAACACGTCTGGCTCCCAGCACCTCACCGAAGAACACATGGCGTTCCAACGCCGTGTGTTAGACTGCCAGAAGGAGCTGGCTGAACAGGTGCGGGTGGTGTTTGACCTCATGGTAGCCAAACTAGATGCCATACGTGGGTGTCGAAGTCCCATCAGGGACCACTTACAGTCCCTAACGGACACCCACAGTCCGCCCCATGCCCTCCAACAATCCATGCCTGCCGTCGCTGGAGTCATGACTCAGAGACAACAACTGTCTAGTCAGAGTGGCTACAGCAATGTCATCCGTGTATTGGGAAACATAAGGAGGGTCATGGAGAACATGTAGCGGATGCAGGCACAAACAATGGCTACCACGGCTGCACCCGAGTAAGCTGTCGATGTGATCTTCCATGCCCTGCAGAACCTCATCATGGGAGTGATGCCACAAGACATTGCGCAGATTAATGCTGCTGCTACTCCAACATCCACATCTCCGGCCCCTGATGTGTCAGTGTCACACAGTGCTGCAAACCAAACACCAACGCCCACATGTGAGGCACATGAAATGTCAGAGGACGAAGATGAGGATGAATCTGCCATAGTGGTAAGGAGGAAGCAGTAGCATTCATCTCCGCCACATGGCTTGTTACTGCTTGGGTCTGCCCTCAGCATCATGCCCTGGAATAATACCTTCCACTGTCCCCCGACACACTCTGCGACACCAACCATGGACCTTGACATGGACTGCCATCACTTGTATGCTCAACAATGACACAGCAATCGGCCTGCGGACTGGACTCTTCCCCTTCCGAGTAACTTGTCAATCCCAAAGGACTCAGGCTGGCCCTCCACGGGGCAACATTGCTAAGTGTTGTCTGCATGGCCCAGTACTGAGACAGCCTCAACAATCCACTGAACGTGAATAATACATCCTGATACACACAGATGTGCCATGTCGATGAATAATCAAGTATGAAAGCATGGCCCAATGTAGGGGCAGTGATTCCCTCTTACGTCCATGTAGCTCATGTTGTGGGACATGTGTCACAGGATGCATCCCTGCATCATGGTGGTACATATTTGACCCCAAAAGTATCCCTGTTGACAATTGTAGGTCACAAATGGCAGCCTATATGTAATGATTTTGGACACATGTAACACCCTGATGTGTGGGATACCGTACTATCTTTGACACACAGAAATGGCATTTCGAATACGTGACACCCAAACAGCCTCTCTGTACAGAGGTGACACACCCACCATCCATTTCCAATTAGTGAGATTGTTAGCACTACATGTTGCACTTACACTTGTCAGAGCGATGTGCTTGTACAGAGGAGTAACTTGCACACAGGGAATGTGTGTTGTAATGCGTTTATTTGCACATGCTGTGCCTGTGGTCATTTTGTACTGTACCATGATTGCTGGGGACTGTGACAATGTGACGTGCTCATGTGAAGAAATTGTCAATGATGGTGTTCCTACGGGCTAGTCCTGCTGCTGCAGTGGGATGTGGTCCACCTGCCTCATCTTCCTCATCATCGTCCGGTGCATCTGGCACTTGTAGCCATGGGGCATTGGTGCGCACACATATGTTGTGCAACACACAACATGCAACGATCACCTGTGATGTCCAGGCACCTGAAACGTGACTTCAACACTCCAAATGTGCATTCCACGATGCCCCTGGTGCGTTTGTGGGCCGCATTGTACTGCCTCTGGGCCTGTGTGTTCGGACCTCGGAGGGGTCTCATCATCCAAGGGCAGAGTGCATATCCTTGATCACCTGTGACAGTGCATAGAGACATGAGTCAAAACTTGGTTCTGCATGATGTGTTGGCAGGCTCACTAGTTGATTGGCATGTGATATGTGTATCATAGTGATTCCTGTGTGACATGTACTGCTTGTAGCAAATGAGCACCATCAATGTGTATTATGTAGCCTCACTGCTGCTCCTCCCTCCCCCCCTAGCCTAATTACCTGTGTGCGCTGCGCGGTTGCACCACATGCACTCCTACGGCACACCATTGTCATGCCTGTCTGCGCATGTCCACAAGCCTGACAACAACACTGTGATGTTGTGCGTTGAAGGTGGGTGGCCACGTGTGTGTAGGCCAATGGTAAGGATAGGGCAGACACAGATGTAGAGTTCATGGCTGGTTGAACTTGCGATGCGGTCGAGGCAAGACCTTTGGCATATCCTGTGGCAATAGCGATACACACACAACAGTTGGCATGTATGTTCCCGGACCCCGAGCGGGCTTGCGCACATCCATTTATCCCTTCGTCCGAGCCCGCACTCCGGGGGCATGTTACATTGCAACTTTGTCCATTGTGGGACGGGTGGCGTCGAGACTACAACAGAGACACACGCATTAGGTACTTCATTGGCAAGCCCAACACTTAACCATGCCCAGAGCCCTGGGGTGATCATCCACACCCCTACGCTGGACTGTCGTACGCCAGCCCACACCAGCAACCCCTACAGGGGGGTACGACACACCTACATGTCCCAGGTCCCACCCACTACCTGAGGTGACATGGTTGTGTCCGCTGTACACAGCACAATGCAATGTGGTAGGGCCCGGGGCCCTCATGCATACACAATGACCACACAGACACACTTAGATAGTTTGTGGAACTGGCTACGGGCACGTGCGCCCGGCCCCTTTTATTGCCAGGGTCACATGTCCAGTGACGCCTGTGCTGGATGGGTGTGGGGTGAGTGTGAGCCAGCCCTCAAGGAGTGTTTGGCGCTGGCAACAACTACAACAGTGATCAGACAATAAGAAGTTCACAGTTCACACAGCAAGGGTCTATGACTTGGGCTGCACAGAGTTAGTGGCCCCGGATGCACAGCGGCCGGCACATGGAACGTCGCCACAGGACGGTGACTACCGGTGCACTGAGGTAGGGCCACGAGAGCTGAGCGGGTCCTCGTCGATGTCCAAGGTGAATGTCGCGGAGGGTTCTGGGGGACAGTGGAAGGTGATCTTCCAGGGCATGATACAGAGGGCAGTGCCAAGCAGGCACAGGCAATATGGAGGAGATGAATGCTACAGACTCATTTCTGACACCAAGTCAGTATCAGCTACATGATGATGTAGACAACACCAAGGCCATAGACTCAGACGCCACCAAAGTTCAACCAGAGAGTGTCCATGAATTTCGGGGCACGGTGTCAGTGGCACCAGAGCTGAAAGGGGATGCAGTCTGCGATGAGGCCTGTACAATGGTATAAACTCTGCCATAAATAAATCAAGGCTCAGTTCCAAATGTGTGACCTACTTGACCATAGTGTAGGCCAGAGGCAGCGGTCAGCAGGGGCCCCCAGCCACGTGTCCTTGGCTTGCGATGCACAGAGTCAGTGGCACCAGAGCTGAAAGGGGATGCAGTCTGCGATGAGGCCTGTACAATGGTATAAACTCTGCCATGAATAAATCAAGGCTCAGTTCCAAATGTGTGACCTACTAGACCACAGTGTAGGCCGGAGGCAGCTTTCAGCGCGGGCCAACCGCTGTTCAGGCAGTTCCTCCTGGTACTCTCACACACGACGTTGGAATGCCATGTGGCGATGACTTGTGGTTGACGGAGGTAGGAGCACCAGAGTTGGGCATGTGTGCAGCCTGCGACGATGCCGTGCCCTGCCTGGTCGGGACTGGATTGGATTGGTGTGAGGCCTGCTGGACTGCAGTGTAGGCAGTACACAGGTGACCCCGCGGTGCTGGGCCGCAGTGTAGGCCGAAGGCAGTAGTCAGCAAGGGACCACAGACACGTGACGTTGGAATGCTATGCACAGAGTTGGTGGCACCACATCGAAGGGAGTACGGTGATATGAAATCTGCCATAAATGTATGTGCTCTGCCATTGTATAAGCAAGACTCAGTATGCAAATGTGTGACCTACTGGATTGCAGTGTAGGCCGGAGGCAGCGGTGGAGTACGTCAATGAGAAAGGAGTACTGGGGGCCTGTGTCGCGGTGGCCGTGATGGTCTGAGGAGGCTGCCATGGTCGCAGGCCTCGGGCTTGGAGCTTGCACCGGCACGTGGTGGGCCCTCTTTGACACACGCCGGTGTCGGCAGGTAGGCAGTGAGGCCTGGGTGCGCTGGGGCGGGCAAGACGGGTCTTGGGACCAGCGGCCTGGGTGCAGCAGGCGCACAGGATCGCAGGCACCGCCGCTCACGGGGTCGGCCTCGTGGCGGGGTGAGAGGCGCCGCCCTGGCAGACACATTGGCCATTCCGGAAGAGAACCACGCCCAGAGTAACGTGCTTTTTATTCACACCCCTTCGCTGGCCTGGCGTACGCCGGGCCAGCCCACTCAGCACACGCTTACAGGGGGGGGACGTAACAAGCTACATTTACGCATTCTTGCCCACTGGCTGTGGTAACATGGTTGCGTCCACTGTCCAGTAAACTGCAGACACCAGCAGTGTATGTCGACCTGGAAATGTCTGTGGTCTACATACTCGGGTCTGTCCAGCACATCCACGCCACACTTGGCGTTGTGTACATTCACATTCATGGGTCGCTTGCCTCCTTCACACATGCCTGGTTCCCACCTCTCCCCACATTCTGCTTTTGTGTGGCTGAGGTGCCATGCGGTTGATGGCTTGGGTACATGGCTGGCCCAGGTTGCCACAGTAAGTTGTGTTGTCGTGTCTGGCATGTGGGGATGTTGGTTGTCGTGTTGTATGTGATTTTGTGACGTGTGCATTCCCAGAGTTGTGAGTTGTATGTTGGTGGAGTTGAGGTGTGTGGTGTGTTCAGTTGTTACTTACTGACGAGCAGTGCATTTCCATAAGTGCCATCCTGTAAGCGCTGGTTGATGATGGACTATCGGAAGATGAAGGAATCATGCACACTGCCTGGGTAGTTGGCGACGACATTGGTGAGGAGTCCCCGGTGGTCCACTATTGCCTGCACATTGATGGAATGCGTGTGTTTCTTGTTGCGGTAATTGTGTGCAGTGGCGGCAGGGGGCACGAGGAGTACATGTGTGCAGTCGATTGCCCCCAACACGTGCAGGAAGCCAGCTATGGCATAGAAGCCTTGCTTGGTCTCCAGCTGTTCCTGCGCAGTGTGTGGGAAGAAAAGTTGCTGGGGTACCAAGCTGATGATGGCATCTGAGACAGGTGTGAGGAACTTTGACAGGGCTGGCTGTGAGACTCCTCCGACTATGGCAGCTGTTGGTTGGAAGGTCCCAGAGGCCAACAGGTGCTGCACGGCCAGCAGCTTTGTCTGCGGAGGGATGTTGGTTCTCCGCTGTGTTGGTACCCGTCAGCCTGTGGGCAATGAGGGCCAGGATGCGGAGGATGGTTGTCCTTTTGTGCCTGTAGTGGGCAATGACTTACTCTGGCGTTTAGTCTCGGAGGCTGGTGCGTTTTCGGAAGGTCCGGTGTCTTTGTCTGCGCTACCTCTGTGGTAGTCCGGGGGGGGTCCTGGGGGGGGTGGGGGTCCTGGCGGTGGTGGCGGTGGGTGTTGGGGCCCTCTTGGGGCTCCGAGCTGCATGATCAGTGGCTCCATGGCATCTGTTGTTCTTCTGGTGTGGCTGTGGACTGGGCTCCCTTTTATGGTGCAGGTTGTCATCCGACTTAGCACCAGGTCGGAGCAGGTGTTAAATCCATGCTGCTAACGCACCTTATCGCATGTTTTTGGATCTTATCGCCGATCTGGCTGGCCGTTGAGAATGTTGTGGAGTGGTTTTTTCGTAGGTTTTTGCACGGGAACGCCTACTCCGCATATCATTAGCGTTAGTTGCCGGTGTCATCCGTGGCGATGTTTTTTGCGGCTGTTATCGCAGGTTAACTGGCGGTATCGGCTGTTAGCACCAGCTTGTGAATGGGGCGATGACTCTATCGCCACTTTGGCTGCGATAAAGTGCCGCTAACTCGGCGATAAGTCCTTGAGAATATGCCCCTGAGATTTATACATGGAAAGAGAGATATAGCACAATTGTGGGACAAGCAACAAGGCCCTACATTAGATAAATAGAAGGAAGGTATCAATATGTGCATGGAAACAGAAAGGGTGGTCTTTGAGGATACAAGCTGTCCCCTTATTGACAGTTCATTTTCACAATGAATCTTTTGCTAGTCATCCTTCTTCAAGAACTAATGAAAAATAGCTCGGAAATTCATGAATTTATTGGCGGGGCGGTATTTGAAGAGCCAAATCCGTTTGTTCGTTTTATATGCAGCAGAATGCCTTCCTCGTGGTGTAAAAACGGTTACCCCCAAAGTTACACGTGTATCGCTAAGTTTAAAAATGAAAGTTGACACCTGTTCAAGATTCACTCAGAATATACAGGCAGTGTGTGAACAAACCATTAACTTCTCAATTATAGTCAATGATGAGCGTTACTTGAATTTAATTACATTTCAAGATGGCGATAGGTAAATCAGGCTGCTGGCTGTTGGGGCAGAACTTGGAAAAATCAATACAGCTTTGTGTTATCTTTTTTTGCATCACATTATTGCTGGAGCTGGAGTGTGAAAGTATCTTGCAGACTACAGTTCAGCGCCTCCCTGATGACGGCAATTACTCGAGTGGTCTAGAAGGCCGCAGAACAATGCAGGCACTACCACATTAGAAGTAAACGAATAATCGACACGCAGCCCCTGCGAGGCATAAAACGTCTCTGAAGTGGAAAAACAGCCGCTGTCAAAATGCTTCTGTTAACCGTGCATTTCGGGTGTTATTTTGAAACACAGCTCTGTAACATGAATAGTCTTGATACAATAGTAGACATCTCAGCATCAGGAAGAAGATCGCAACACCAATTTTGTGAGCAGCTGGCCCACCTATTGCCCCACTAATAATGGACATTCCCAAAAAGAGCAATTATCACTGAGTCATAGTTCGATTTTTATTGCTTCCCTGACAAGTCGGTACCTTTTTCAATGTTTTACAAACAGATTAGGAGTGTAGTCATTGATATATACCATAATGATTCACTATCTGGAAGGCGTGCCCTAAACATATCCCTTCAAAATAGCTATTCATTATACCAAGTTACCAAATAACAAATTGGGCTTAGTAGACTTTCAAAGAAGCCATTTTGCGGAAACAAAACCTATTATTTTGTGAATCGCAGGCTTTACGTCCACAAAATGGTTTAATACATTAGACAGCTGGAGCTTCATCCATTAATTTTTAATAGTTATGGACTTCTGCAGCTTTTGTATTACGCTTAACAATTGGCATTTGATGACCATTTACTAATATCCTGCATGGATTGAAGTCAGTCTACTCGTCATAATTCACTATAGAGAGAATATAAAATATAGGATAACAGCATCAATATAACATTTAAGATTAAAATTGAGGCATTCATAATTTGATAAAATATTCCCCAATTGTGATGCTATGTCATGCAACCATAGCCAACGTGTTTGATACGCCTTTATCAAACATTATATCAGTAGCCAATTATAGGGTTAATTTCCAATACCCCTCATGGATGACAGAAAGCTGCCCCACTGAAAAATACAAAATACTGCATCGACGATATGACGGTATGTGCTTGAGATATTAGCCACATGTGGTACTCTTTCTCAAGTAATCTAGCTCTATATGCTGCCATAAAATGGGAGAGCATTAGATGCAGTCACATGATGGCTCCTGATACAGCAATCTCAGAAAGGAAGTAATCTCTTTATATAAAGTTACCCTCCACACCCTGTGGGCTCCCTTCTTCCCTTTCTTGTATGACTTTCTAGGCAGTTGGTTAAGAGGAAGATCTTAGAGTTTCTGTTATCAAGCACATATCAATGCCAGGCATTGGTCCAGTGCTCCACACAGTAGTATTCTCTGATGCCATTAACATGACAGCTGGATTATTGATATTAAGTCCTTGGTATGATTTCCCAGCTTAAAATCATCCAGACAGAAATGAGTTCCTACTTTGGAAGTAAATAGTACGATGTGTTGTAGGAAGCTGGCTCTGTATATACTATACCAAAGTGAGGTATAGTGTGCACAGAGTCCAGTGGAATCCCAAAAGTAGGCAGAGGTAAAGTTAGAGAGCACCTCACTCTCTATTTGTGGTAGTGTGGTCGAGCAGTAAGGCAGTATCAGAGGACAGTGTTAAGCATTTGTTGTACACACTCAGTCAGCAAATGAATTCACACTCTCAAAGACTGAACTTCAGACCAATTGTTTTTGTATAAAAATATTCTTTTAGTTATTTTATTTTCTAGAACCAAGCAAGCCTGGCACAGGTAAGCAATAAGTACTTTACAGTAGTAATGCAATTGAAATACAGTTTGAATGATAATGGTATATGCACTTTGATTTGATTTACAGTATGGATGCAGAGAAATGCAATACTTAGTAAATACAGTACATAGACTTGAATAGGCTTTTTAGTAAAATAGCAGGAAAGTAACTTTTGAGATTACTAGGCTTACTCAGAGTAGTATACCTAGATACTACTCTGGGACATTTCCTGAAAACAGGTAAGTAAAATCGTTTTTGTTAGATTATGCAATTTTAAAGAATTTCTTTAGTTTCTCAAACTCCACACTTAGAAACTTTTCACAGAAAAACAGTCAATGTTATCCTATGTAGGAAAATAGTGTTATCCGTTTTGAGGTTAGTATTTGGTAGTTGAGTTGAGGATCTGGGGGTAGACTCAGGGGTCCCCCAGGGTTAAGGATGCACTCTAGTTACACCCTGAGCGGCACTAGGCGGCCGGGTGCAGAGTGCTGAGGCCCAATGTTATCCAATGGGGGATAGGGGGCCTCCGTTTGGTGGCTGCTGGCAAGCAGGTCCCTGGATTGTGGGAGCAAAGCTCCTGGACTTTAGCTCAGGGCAAATGGGGAAACAAAGTAGCACCAAAGGTGCACCCTCAGCGGCACTAGGGCGGCCGGGTGCAGAGTGCTGTTTTGACTTCGGACGCCCTGTTGTTTTCAATGGAGAACCTCCGGTTTGGAAAGACACTGCAGGCTCGGGGACAAAGGTCTTCTGGGTGCGACGACCACTTCGAGAGGTAAGTTGGGAAGTTTGGGCTTGGTTAGGCAACGTAGGTTTGGGCACACAAGGCCGTGGGGCGTCAGGTGCAATGGTGCCTTTTGGGGTCGGATCTTCTTACCAGCTCTGGGTCGCGGTTAGGGGGGGCCTTCTGGATTTAGGCTGCAGGCGTCGGCTGGAGGCTTGAGGCAGGTCAGGGGTTGCCGGATCATGGGTCAGGATCGCCGGGGTGACCTCCTCGTGGTGTTTGCCCACTCGAGCTCGGGCCGTGGACGGCGGGTGCAGAGTGGGGCGGATTTGCGGTGTCCGGCCAGAGCCAGAGGTTGCAGGTGAACAAATCCGGTGTTCATGGGAGACAAAGTCTTTGTGCTTGAAGGCAGGCAGGTCCTCTGGGGTTTTTGAGGTTGCTGGCTGCGGACACACTGGGATTTCGCAGGAGCAGGTTCGAGGTGGAGACAGGCCGGTAGGGCTGGGGCCAAGTCAGTGGGCGTCTTCCTCTTGTTAGCTTCGGCACGGCTGTTCGGTCTTTCTTCTTCTTTTCTTGTTGCAGGTTCTTGTCTTAGGAAGCAAGGTTCAGGGGTGCCCCTAAATACTAGATTTAGGGGCGTTACAGGTAGGTAAAAGGCATTGACCAATGGGTCCCTTCCCTGGGGTGGGTACACCCCCTAGTGGGAGGGGGGCATGAGCCTGTCCCTGGTTGGCTGAGTCCCCCATCTTCAAGATGGCGTGGACTGAGGGTTGTGCTTCACCTCGCCTCCCCCACCTGAGGGGTGGAGTTGGCAGAGGTGGGCACACCTCTCTTCCTCACCTGTTTTTCCCGCCGGTTCTCCCGCCCAAAGTGGGGTCAGAACCAGTGGGGACCAGTTGCTGAGAGCAGCAAGTGGCCTGGGGAAGCTCACAAAGGCAGCAAGGCGGCAGGCGTGAACCCTGCCCATCCTGGAGGAGGAGGCTTGGCACCTCGTCCCAGGATGTGCATTGTTTCAGGCCCCAGAGAGCAGCAGGCTCTCGACCCAGGGGTCCAGAAACATGTCTGGTGGTGGCAGCTGAAAGCAGCCACTCAGCCTGGACACTAGAGGTGGGTTAGTTTTCACGGGGCATCTCTAAGATGCCCTCTGTGTGCATTTTTCATTAAATCCCACACTGGCATCAGTGTGGGTTTAATGTGCTGAGAAGTTTGATACCAAACTTCTCAGTTTTCAGTGTAGCCATTATGGTGCTGTGGAGTTCGTAATGACAAACTCCCAGCACCATATACTCTTAATGGCAGGACTGCACTTACAATGTCTAAGAATGGACTTAGACACTGTAGGGGTACAGGGCTCATGCACCTGTACCTTCACCACTGGTATAGTGCACCCAGCAAGAGGGGTGACTGACCTATGCCAGGGCAGTGGTTTGTAGGCATGGCACACATGGATGTGTGCCATGTCGACTCTTCACTTTGTTCTGCACCAAAACATGCAGCCTGCAAAGGCAGTGTGTGTGTGTAAGGGTACAGGACCTCTAAGGGTGGCACAATAAGTTCTTCAGCCCTTAGGGGCCTTCTCTGGTCACAGTGCCCTGGGTACCTGTGGTACCATTTACCAGGGACTGACCTGTGGCCAGAGATGCCAATTGGGTTTAGGCTTCAATGCAGTTTTAGGGAAAGAACATAGGCCCTGGGTACCTGATTAGCAGGAGCCCAGGGCACACTCAGTCAAAGCACATCAGCAATTCAGCAAAAAGTGGGGGCAACCATGCAGAAAGAGGGCACTTTCTCACATGTTTCAAACTAAATCTCAAAAGGCCTTTCCAATATTTTAGAAGGAAGCATTGATTCACTTCTTGGGCCAGACATCTTAGAGCAATCTCAGTACTAATGCAAAAATATTTCCACTGCTCCATACAACCAGCTAGCGAATAGGACTTATGCATCCTGAAATGTCATGCACACAATAGTAACATCGGTATCAGTTCCTAAATTGACTGTGCAAAGACATTGCATAAGTAACCATAAAGAAATGTGCGATTGACAATGTGTTTTGTGACATATTATGGGCAATGGGCAGAGGGTGTCTGCATGCGCATTGTGGAAAAAGAATGTGCAGAAAATGAGCAACATGTGCATTACTGATAAGTGTTTGGACTCGCACAGTGTGCTTATTGGTAAATTGTGTGAATGTTCGCTGAGTATTTATTGGCGTGTTGTTGTCAATAGACAAAATCATTACTGTGGGGTTTTATGAGTAGCCAATGCGTGCTTAGTGGGGCACTGTGAAAATTAGGCAACATATGATTTACTCAGACATTGTGGAAATTGGCAGTACACATTTGAAGGTATGTTTTGTAAAACAGCAAGGCCTGGTTAGCAGCTTTTTCAAATCTGAATGCCATTCTGTTGATATTGAAGGGTTATGTGATGGGAGCTACTATGTGTTACAGTTTTGTTTCAGTTGAAGCTTTTATACACCTGTGTCCTATATCCACCACAGTATTTCCCGCCATTAGATTAACTGTGTTGACCACAGTGGGCATTTATGAATACTGACTGGAGCAATGCACAGAATCAATAGTAATGGATTGATATTGGACAGTATACTCCCATCTACTAATGTTGGTCGCTGAGGCCCCTTGGCGCTGCTTTTTTTTTTAAAGTTTAAAACAAAAAGCGTATTTGGTAATTGAAGTAAATCCAGTCAACAAAAGTACAAACCAATAAATACAATATGATGCACAAAATATGAAAGATCCTAGTAAACTCTAAAAGATAATTATAGAAAGAAAAAGAAGAAGGAAAGAAAAAATTAAGCTATTCTGTCATTGTGCTTAATTACGTGTCTTTTGTGGAAAACTTTTACCACATGCACTAAAGAATAAAGTAAACAGTTGGAAAAAATACGCAAGGATGCATTTCTCACTAAGATATAGTAATACATGACAGATTTGTATTTCGGGTAATTTCCCTTGAATTTCACATAACTACGTGACAGCAAATTACACAAATTTCACACACCCTTAGTCTTAATCAAACAACTGTGAAGTCAAATATATTGCGCAATATAATATCCAGGTTTTAGCCTTTTTAAGCAGTGGCGGCTCCTCCGTTATGGCGGAGGAGTGTCGCCCCACTGCTTTCAAGCAGTGCGAGAAGCAAAAACATAAAATGATAATAACTTTCAGTTATAATCATTTTATGTCTGTGCTGCTTTGCGGGTGGGCGGAGTTGCTCTGCTCGCGGAACAGGGCAGGGGAGGAGTGGGTTGCCCACTCCTTAGTGCGCAATGACTGTTTGGTCAAGCGTCTCAGGCCGCTCAAACCAGTCATGCGCACTTTCCCTGTTCTCCATGCAGGCTGCATTACAGCCTGCATGGATAACATGCCCACTCCTCCTGCCCCTGGCTGAGCGCCGTGTCACAGCACTCAGACAAATCATAACACTGCATTGCAGCATTGTGATTGGCTTAGGGGAGGGAGCCTGGCTGTCTGCTTCCTGTTCCTGAAGTCGGAGGCAGGAGAGCCAGAGCAGAGACGCTGAAACTGACGGCAAGGTAAGTTATTTTTTTTTATTTTGCTCACTCCCTTCCGCAATGGCGACCGCCGCGCGTACCCCCCTCGACCCCCTGCGCCCCCCCACCCGCGAGCCTTGCCAGCCGCCACTGATTTTAAAAGAGACATTTCACTGTGGATATTTTTCCAATTTCTTAGAAGACCTAACATATTTATTTCTCATATGTATGCTGTGAGGGGGGGGGGGGGGGGGTAACTTCCATTTGGTGAACAAAAAAGTAAAACGAATGTTATGTTGTATCTGTGTAATTTAAACTTTAACCGTGCTATTTCTGCAGCAAAGTTTGCCTAAAGTATTTGATTGTTCTTATGGCATGTCCTTGATTTGGCATTTTAATAGAGGCAGCTCTTCATACAATATTTTAAGAATAATGTATACAAATAAGTATATAGATGTACATTGTTGCATTTACTGATATTTCACTTATTCATTAAATTCATGCAAAAGCAGAGTTATAGGGCCTGTCTGACGGTATCATCAAGGCAATTGTTCTTGCTGTTCCTTTAACAGCACTTGAGGGTAAAGCTAAAATAAACAATGCCCATGTAAATCAAAAAGGAACGATTAAAGGATACTGAGGTCTGTGCACTTCTATTTCATCAGAGATGTTCTCGGACTTCAAAGACATATATTTTAAATGCTGAGCTATTCACAGAAATATATGTTTCATGGTGACATTTTCTTTGACCATAGGTCCCGTTGCACAAACAGGACCTGAAGCCAGATACAGGTTGCGGAGCGACAGGAGGTGCTTCAGTTGCATTTCTCACCCAGTCTTCTATCCGTAACAAATCAGCTTAGTGCATGTGTTAGCAAGTATCCACCTAATCTTCACATTAATCATGAAAGAAGATTTGACAAGTATGACCCTTTAAGGGACAGTTCTTGACAGTGGCTAGATTTCTACACCTAAGCTAGGGGTGGAAATATAAATCAGTACTCCACAGCATATGTAGTTAATGAGCGGTAGAGTCTGCAATGCAGACAGGGTAGTTTTCTGTTGCCTGCACCCATTGTACCTTTACCTACAGAGTCCAGCTGTGCATAATGCAGTAAACAGAAAGGAATGGGTACCTGGCGCATCATCCAGCGACTCACTTTAAGAATTCGGGAAGCAATAGGATTTGGACTTGCCACCCTTTACAAGCACTGGGGTCAGATTTACTAACACAAGAGTGATGCAAGCCTGGCACAAAGTATTGGGGTTCAATTAACTATCCAATTCAAACCAGAATTGGAGATGGAAAGCTTATCAAATTAATGCACATTTGTGCTATACACTACTTTGCATCAAGGAAATGTTCCATTGGTGGTATATGGGCATTCCCATGCAACCACCCATGGGCTCTGACACAATTCCTATCTACTTGCATCCGTAGACAGGGTTTTAAGTAAAAATCTTCCGCTTCTTCGAAGCAGGTGTAATGAGGAGGAATGTTTTCATTTCTCGTTATTTTTCCAAATTTTGCATGTGTGCTGCATTGTACAACCTACATACAAAGTGCTCAAAGTCATAAATAATAGTTTTAGTACTGCAAGGGTCGTCTTCCAGTACAAAACCCATGCTTTAGAGAATGCACACACCTTTACTCTATGGCACAAGGTTGTATGCGTTGGAGCATAGCAGGCAAAAATGTGCCAGTGCACAGGGAGAGAAAAAAAAGGTCTTTATCTTAGGAGATAGGTTGCAATTTTTCTCTCTCCCTTTGATAGCAGGCAGCACAGCAACTTTGGTTGCTGCGCTGCTTTGTTTCAAATATTAGTGGATGTGTGCCTTAATTTGTTTGATGTCGAGATTGTTTGGTGCAAATCAATTGGTGCAGATGTATCAAATTGTGTGCATGCCCAAATTCCCGTTGTGAATTTAGGAATGTGTAAAGAGTACCCTTTTTACCAATCTATACTAACTAGCACAGATGAGGTGAAAGTGTTTTGGAATCTAAGCAGCTGTGTACTTGGGGATCTATAGCTAGGGATAGGCTCTTATTACTAATCAGGTTAGATGTGGGTCTCGCAGACTGTCACAAACTGAGAGATAAGTACAAACAACCGGTCATATTGCTACAAGTGGCATGCTCAGACATTTGTTCCATTATTTAAATAATGAATATGGTCTCTTACATAAATTCACACTGTCACACTGTGCACAGTGGAATGTGCAGCACAGTGTGACAGAGCAATTAATTTACCCTCCACACTGTGATGGCTAGCTAATAACATCCCAACCAATAAGTGAAGTCTTGAACGTTTCCACAAGAGTGAGTTCAGTCCCAATCAGTAACCTCACTCCTCTTATTGTCTTTTAAAGGTCAGAGTGATGGTTGAGCATTTTAAGACCACGTGTTTCTGCTCTAACATGCTGTGCATGTAGGCAACTAAAGGAATAGCCAAAGAAATAAAATACTCCTCCCCCGCTGGGTATGACTGCCACTGGGTATGTGTGCGAATCATGCATTCCTGACCCCTTCAAGGAAAGACTGCAAGAATTGTTCCAGCCCCCCAAAAAAATCTTTCCTTCCTCCTATTATATTCTCCTTTCCAGTCTTCTTTCCTTCTTTCCACTTTACTTTTGTTCCTTCCAACCTTCTTTGTTTCCTGCTTTCTCTATTCCTTCCATTTCTCTTTCCTTGATTGTGATCTATCCTGCCTCCTTTTGTGCTCTCACTCTATTTGCATCTCTCATATTTTTTGTTTCTCTCTGTAACCATGTTTAGTGTATGTGCCACCTTTGGCCCCCACCACACAACTGTGTCATGGTATCTTCATTTTTGCAGGATGATTTATTAGCTTCAGCTTCTAACTTGAAAGTCACAGTTCAAAGAAACAACCATAAAAACCAATAATGCAATCTGTCCAGTGACACCCCTGCTTAAGCTGATACCACATATGCTGCACTATGCCCTTTGGAAGGGTCTAGTTCAGTTCAGTTTCGAGTATGCAGCACTTGACTGTGACCATGTGACTTTTGATGCCCTTTCCCAAAGGACCCCTCCAAGCTGTGATAAATGTCCATTATGCATTGCTGCTCTAACACATTGAGAGCATGTATGCACATTGACAATCCTTTGAAAAGGAACTGAGCAGACCACTTTGGAGTATCCAGTCAATGACTGTGACCATATGACTCTCAATGCCCCGTCAAAAAGGACCCCCAGATGATATGTTAAATGTCTAGTATCTCATGAATGGAAACGAACCAGTGGTTCCCTCAGGGATTTCTACAGTCCGTGCAGTCATTTGTATTAGGAAAATTCCATCATTTGCATGTGGAGAGATCTCTACCTAAGAGAGGGAACTTCCTACTAGTTTGATTACTCAGATTACGGAACAATAAATACAGATCATGTTTACTTTAACAGGAGGGCTAATGGCATAAGGAGATATTTGTGCAGTTTTCACTGTATCCACAATATACCTCAGGTTGGTGTCTCTAAAGGGCCTTAATTTAAGGTCACTCTAAATTAAACAGATGAATATTTCCATAATTTTGGGTGAAATCTTTGGGGTTCTATGGTTGCAGAACAGAAACTAAGCCAAAAAGATTTCCTCTAAGCTTACCATTCCTTGAATGTGATTTGCCCCTGAAAAATGAAAGACTGGACAACAACTTAGGGATTCAGACACATGTGGAACTAGATCGCTCCAATTAGCAAAAATGATGTCTTCTGGAAATGACAAACAGCAAAATCACACTTTGCCTCATACAAAAAAAAACTTTATACCTCACCTGACAATGCAATTTTCAAAATAATAAGGAGCAAGAACAAAATATTTCCAGTAGGGATTCATTCCAACTTGGCTCAATAGCTCAATATATTCACAGTGACCCTAAAAGTATCCTGCAATTCCAATCTACCCTATGGTATGAAGCTGACTATAATGCCCTCTCCTATCTCCAAATCTGAAGCCAATATCTCACTACACAAAAACGGGAATATTATGATTCACTCAACAGACTGTAATCTCTTGCTTTTTGGTGCAGTCTTAGATCTGCTTCTTAACAGCTCTTGGAATAAGATTCTCCAGCCATCCACAAATCAAACTGCTAGCCGCGGTCCCTGCAGGTAAAAGCAGTGGGGCCAGGTGAGGGGGGATTTCGAGGGACGATGCAGAGGGAATATTAAATAAATAATTAATTTTCCCTCGGCATCGTCCCTCAAAAACCCCCCCATGCCGCCCCACCGCCCCACCGCTGTTAGCTGCACAGACCGCGGCTGCAAACTGCCTCCGGTGAGTCCCTCAACCACCTGAAATCAGCTTGGGCACAATCATCCTACGCATCAAAGCATCACTCTCCCTCTATGCCTACTGATTACCAGCAGACCACACTCACCAACAGCGCTTCTTCTCAGATTAACCAGATCTCTAGGAAGCTACCTGTGCTCCCTCCAAATGACCTCACTCTTGGTGCCTGAACCACTCTTACCTCCTCTAAGATGGATAAGACTTTCATCTATAACACTAACCATCCAGCTCTCTCCAACCAACCTTACTTTGATATTTTCAACTACTCCTCTACCCCTTTGAAAGATTATTGGGCTCATCTTTTATAGAATACTAGACTCTACAAATCAAATGTTCCACAATCTTTCCCCCACACAAAGCTTAAGAACACCCTCACTAGAACTGGTTAAATAGCCCACAGATAAACTCTTACATTCAACCATCCTTAAAGGTTCCAAGTGATTATATAGATGTTTTTCTCAGTGAAATATTCACCCTCTCTGCCATCCTGAATACTATTCAATCAGTGTTAAACTCTAAAGAAAACACAATTAATTTACTTTACTCAAAATCACAGCACCTCCCAAAGATGCCTCTGCTTCCACCACACCATAAAGCAACACACTACCCTGACTTAAGAAAGCTTAATTTGCGCTACCAGAAACCAACTTAATCTCTCTCCTGGATCAGTATAAATCATCAACCACTCTTAAAAATCATCCAATGTCCTCCTACCATGAACACTAGGAAAAAATACAGCAGGTCCAAAAGATGCACTCTTCCAACCACTACAGGATTCTTATTGCATCCACCTCAAGCTCCCCTATCTAGCCATTAATTAAATGTAATACAGAACTGCAAATCAGCTTTGAAATGCAAAATAGAAACCTCTGAATTGATCACAAACTACAACCGAGATTTTCTATTCCTCAGAGATGTGGCTTAATGATGCCTCACAACCTGTTCTAGAAATCCTGGTTCTACAGGAATAGTCAATCTCTCACCAGGGTCAAAATGGCAAAACAGGAGGCAGAGTGACAATAAGTCACAAGATGTAAATTCAGTGAAAAACTAAAAAGACTGCTCTTCTTCCTGATAGAGAGTAAACCTTCTGATGACTCACCTACCAAATTCCACCTCATCTACCATCCTCCATGTAACAACCATATCTTTGCGGAACATATCGCTAAACTGATTCTAGATAAACTCTCAATCACCTCCAAACACATTCACTTGGGTGACTTGAACTTCACTGGGGAGCAGAAAACAGCTCATGCATGGCACAGCTAACCAACTGCCTGCTAATCAATGATCATATAACTTAAAACTCCCTACTCACAAAAAAGGCTAAATCCTGGACCATATTATTGTAAGTTTTGAACTAATCAAAACAGTTCTTTCAGTCCCATTGGACAAGTTCCTTGTCTCATTTGTCCTAACCCCCACAAGAACAATAATCAAAAGTCAAACAGAAAGCTATAAAGCTATAAATACATTGACCTAATGGCCCTCTGACAAGATAACTGCGTCCCTCCACAACATATCTCTGTCCCAATTGGTTGAAAACAACTGAGCAATACCTAAAAAATGAACAAGATTATGGATTAAACTGACACCAAAAAACTGTATCAAGAGTTCCACAAGATAGTTCTCATAAAAACTAAACACTGACAGGAAAGCACTTAAAGAAGTGGAAAATATTTGGCACACAAATTCCACGGCAGAGAACCTAAAGCAGCTACGAAAAGAAAGGACAAAAAGCAGAGAACAGTTTTTTTGTGTCCTAATTTTGTATTGGAACAGAATCACACAGCATATGCACAGTTTTGAACAAAAGTGTGTAAGCAATAAGCAGTACAATGCAAATTAGTAGGGGGCCGAAGGGGAGGGTACGGGGAAAAGGCATGTTACACACAGAACTGATAAAACCAACTTTCCCAGTGCTGAGTATCCCCCTAGGTATCAAGTGTTGGAGAGCCATCGGGCCAGAGGCCCACGTAGAGGAGGGGAAGGAGTGGGGGTCTGGACAGTCAGTTGCTGTAGAGTAGGGGTGGAGAGGACGAGTCCCGAGTAACCGGGTGGTGTGGGCAACAGGATCGGGGGAGGAGACACGCACTGTTGAAAGGGAGGAGCCCCGTGTTATTTGACCCGTGAGTTCCATAGGCTACTGTCGAGAGAAGAAGGATGAGTTCCCTGCAAGGAAGTGTTGAAGGTGGTGGGAATTGCGGCGGCGGTTCCCCAGTTTAGGGGGTCCGCATACCTATGAGTCCGGGGTAAGGGGAGAAAGAGGTGGGGAGGAACAGAGGTGGCGGGGAAGAGGGAGTATGAGGGAAGATGGACATGGTGGGGGCAATCAGGGTAATGGGGGAGGCCAGGAAGGAGGCAGGAAGGGAGCCCAAGAAAGAGGCTGCGGACGGGGGAAAGCAAGAGAGGGAGGGGAGTCGTGAGGGGTCGATAGGGAGGAAGGCCATGGAGGAGAGACGAGGAAGGGGGTGTGGCGGAGGGGGAGAGAGTGGCCGGTTGTGGGTGGTGAGGCTAGGGCAGCACAGGGCCTCCCAAGGGTACTTCAAGAGTCATCTGCACAGCTCGCGAGTATACAGCCTCGGAGCTCAGGATGGGATGCAATAGTGGGGGTGGTAGTGGTATCTCCCACTGCAAGGATCATCTTGGAGGAAAGGAGTCCATGCCTGCGTAAACACCTCTGATTGGTCCTGCAGGTTCTAAATAACATGCTCATCCAATTGGATCATTGCGACTGTCCAATCCTCTTGAGAAGGGGGCACGGGTGATCTCCATTGGTGGAGGATGAGTATCTTGCCCATTGCTAGGGCCATGTGAAGGAGGTGGCGCCGTGGATGACAGAGGTCTGGAGAATCCCTGATGTCATGGAGGAGAATGACATGAGGGGTGAAGGGGAGTCGCAGTGGCATGGATGCTCTACTAAGATCTCTCCAACATACGAACAGAAGGGCTGGATCGAGGAGAACTCACAGAGGATGTGAGTGAGAATGCAGTGGGTGTCAGAGCACCTCCAGCAATTCGCATGGGGAAGGAGTCCCGCTCTGTTCAGTTTTGTCAGTCTCCAGAGTCAATCGTGGAAGGAAGAGACAGAACTTTCAAAAGGCTTACTGAGTGCCCCTGTCCATGGCTTCCAGGATATCAGCCCATTCCTCCTCCTCGAGGGTTCTCTGCAGACGGGCCTGCCATTTGGCAAAGAGGCTGTGTAGAAGAGGTTGGGAGAAGAGGTGGCTCGTGTGTGTACTGTAGAGTCCCAACATCACTCCCTTGTGACAGCCCCACATAGTCAGGTAAGCCACCGCTGGCGAGGATTGTAAGGACCATAGATGTGGGCCTAAGCCAGTGCTGTAGCTGCAAGTAGCACCAAGCTTGCTGTGGGTGGAGGCCAAACTCCTTCCTCAAATGGTCGAAAGGCTTCAGATCTCAGTTGAGCAGCAGAGAACAGTTTTGACGCTAAAGCTGTACATTACATCTCAGATTAACAAAGGCAAAAATTACTCTAAAATGCTTCATGAGCTATTCAAACAATCCATGAATCCCCCACCAAACTCTTCACCCAACAATTACCCTCAAACTAATAACGAAAACTCTGCATTCTACTTCAAAGAAAAAAATCAACAAAAATGATGCACTCTAAATCCAATTTAGCCCATCACTTGTGACCTGATCTGAAAATGTGCAACCATCTAGTTAGAGGTCAAAAGATCACACTACCTGAGCAGTGCAAAACCATAGCTAATCTGAAATCTTCAACCCAGTTCACTGATCCCATTCCTGTCTCCATTTTAAAAATCCTCAGCCACTCCCTCATACCTTTCTGTGCCAAGATAATAAATGCTTCTATAGAGCAAGGCATTGTTCCTCCCTATCTAAAAGTTAGTCAAGCCATCCATTTCCTAAAAAAGATAGGAAGACATCCTGAAAATTTGAATAGTTATCAACCATTATCAATTATGCCCATTCTTCCCAAAGTTTTGTCCAAAGCCAGCTAAAACAGTTAATCATCGAAAACAACCTTCTTGCTTTCTGGCTGTAGCAAAGATAAGGATTTGCTTCAAATTGTTGACAATATGCTCTGTGAGAAAACGGGTTTACTCTGGTGTGAGCCCTGGTCACACAACAGCAACAATCCCTTGCAGGATGAACCACAAAACTTCACTAAATTAACCTGTGCTTCATCCTGGCTTAACCCTGGGTAGCTTGGCACAAAAAGCAGTCAGGCTTAACTTAGAGGCAATGTGTAAAGTATTTTTGGAGCACACAAACAGTAATAACAATTTAGAAAAATAGAGGGAATTTTCATAAATTATTTGACACCAAACTGACAAAAATGGAATCAGTTGAATCGGAGTTATGAATTTTAAAAGTTTTTAGTTGAAACTAGTGCCTAAAAGATCAAAGCACCAACTGTGGACATCTAGTTGCGTGAGACTGGGTCAAAGTCTAAAGTTAATTCCTACCTCGATGGAGTGCGGTTTGGACAAAGATGTGAATTGGGCCGGGTCAGCACTTACCTTCTGAGAAAGTAAATTTCAGTGAGGCAAGGCTGCAGGAGATGTATGAGGAGGGAGCGTTGTCATTGGATGGCCTTGAGGTGAAGCCACAGTAAAGATTTCTAAGTTGAGACTTAGCAGCCAAAATGGAAGTGGTTTTTACCCATTTGGACACATATAGCAACACAACCAAGGGTCCAGGACTGGTGGGACACCTCTTGGGAGTTCGGGACTCACACAGACTGGGTCCAGATGTGGGTTAAAGTTGGTGGGAGCCTTTATGTCCCTCTAGCTCTGAACAGTAGGCCAACAAACTAGCCCTTGGAGTCATTTCTGGTAGTCCTGGCTGCAGGTGAAGATGCAGGACTTAACAGCAGGGCTGACTATGAGGGTTCCAGGCAGGCTCTAGACAGCAAATCAGTCCTTCCAGGTACAGCAGCAGTCTGGCAGAAGGCACAGTAGGTCACAGCAGTGGACAGTCCTCTGAGGGTCCTTCCACAGGTCCAGTAGTGAACTGAAGAGTTGGTCTGAAGTACCTATTTTTATACCCTGGTGCCCTTCATCTGGAAGGTGGGAGAAGCTTCTGGAAAGGTTTTTTGAAGTTTATTGAATTTCCTGACTCCCCTGCCCTTGCCCCAAGCTGGCTGCAGTGCCAATACAGGGTCATTAGGCACTTTTTGTGAAGATAGAGCAGAGACTATTCAGGTGCAAGTGGGGCTGTGCTCAGCTCCGCCCCCATCCTGCCAGCAGATAGCCCATTGAGGCACACTTAATCTCTCTATTGTGTGCCTGTCTGGGAGGAATTCACAAAGTCTAACTGTCAGCTGCACCCAGTCATGTGACCCAAGACAGACTGCAGGCACAAAGGGCTAAGGGCAGGAAAATGCCAACTTTCTAAAAGTGGCATTTTCAAAATGGTAATGAGAAATTCGACATTATCAATTATAGAGAGTTTATCATTGCCATGTCATAGATACCAAACATGACATATCTACCTGCTCTCAATTAGGGCTTACAGCCTATTACATGCAATAAGGAATCTGCAATGTTATCCTACAGGAATTGTAGGCCTCACAGTGGTGAAAGACAAATGTAGGAGTTTTTCACTAATAGGACATGTAAAACTGAAAAGAATATGTCCAACCTTTTAATTACACAGGAAGACTACTTTCTAAATGTGAGGGGTTTAGGATGGCGTAAGGAGAGGTTTCAGGAGGGCTATGGAGGAGTTTAGGGAGGGACAAATACTCATCCACAAAAGAGTAATCCCTTGCTATTCACAAACCATCATTTTGAAACTACTACAGCCAAAAAGATCCCAAAACAGTCGCAAATGCACTCAGCAGACCTGGAGTAAGTCAAGCACCACAAATGACCCAATACTGGAACAACAAAACACTTCAATAGAATATAATAGAGACAGGGACATACAATAAAACCCCAGAATAAATAAGGTTAAACTTTTTTTTTAAAGTATATATATTTTACTTAATATATATATATATATATATTACCTACTGGCGATCACCAGTAGGTAGTTATAGTTAGGACATAGTTTCCATAGGAAAAGTGTTTTTTGATTTGCCAATATCTTTGGCGCCGTTTGACGAATCTTCGCAACATTTTCAAAACTAATGGGGCGCTGTGGTCAGCTCCTGTCTTGAAAGTTTTGGAGTGATTCTTCAAGTGGGGGCCGAGAAAAAAAGGGAGTCCCAAAACGCGTTTTCCCTATGTTAATTTCCATAGGAACCTTTGTCGCGGCTACAGCCCGAACTGCTGAACGGAATTACACCAAATTTGGCAGAGAGGTAGCTCTTGGGCCGGAGTGCACTCTTTGCTTTAAATGATGTAAATCCGTTCAGTAGTTACTGAGAAATTTTAAAATAAATAATTTCGATATCTAAGCACCGAGGAGGATTCGCGAACCCTCCCGAGCACGAGCTGACTTCTGATTGGCTGCCAACACTCCAAACCAGGAAATGTTGGCAGCCATCTTGTGACTCGGTAAAACTGAGTCAGAAGACAATAAAATAAAGATTAAAAAACAAGAAAAGGGGGCAGGGTAGAAACACCCTGACCCCCTAGGCCTGCTTAGGGGGTCCCACAAGGAACCCCAGGGCCAAAAAAAGCATTTAAAAAAAAAAAAATCGGCCGTATTCATGCTGGGTGCATGAATCCGGCCGAGAAAAAAAACAAAAAACGAAGCACGCTTCGTTTTCTATAAGCCCCCGGGTGGGCCAGGTCCCGGGGGCAATGTGCAATAAATTAGCGGGGTCCCGCGGGGGCCCCCGCAGCCCCGGGGACTGCCAATTCCCCGGGGCTTCATCCATTATGTGCGGGGGCACGCAGCTCCCCTGCAGCCCTGGGAACCGCCTCCTCCCCGGGGCATTGTTCATTATGGGCGGGGGGCCTCGCGGGCCCCCCAAGCCCCGTGGACCGCCACCTCCCCGGGGCTTAAATTAAAATTATAAAATTATAAAGTGTGGGGGGGCTCCTGCCCCCCCCACTGCCCCGGGGACCACCACCACCCCGGGGCACTAATTATTTAAATACAGGGATCCGTTGCGGACCCCCGGGCCCCGGGGACCACCACCTACCCGGGGTTATTTTTACAAAGGGAGGGGGGCCGCGCGGCCCACCTCCTGGAGCCCTCCATGGCCCTGGGGACCGCCACCCCCCAGGGCCGGCTCCTGCAATGTCCCGGGGTGCCCACCCCGGGACAATGCCGTTTGCTATGGCAGGGCGGGAGCACGGCTCCTGCCCTGCCATAGCAAACACTGCTTTGCTTCTGCAAAGCAGAATTGCTTTTGGGCACAGGGAGCTGCATGTTAGCAGCTCCCCTTGCCCAAAAGCAATGCCGGCTCCTGGAGGAGGCGGGGAGCATGCTGGGACTGTGGGGGCATTGGGACTCCCCCCACGGTCCCTAACGCTGAGGCCAGGCCCCAGGGGATGGGGTCTCCGGGGCCAGAAGTGGCCCGGGAGAGGGGCCACTCGGCCCCCCTCCCCTTCCATTTAATTAAATCATTTTTAAAAAAATGGAATGCCGGTCCCGGGGGATGGGGTCCCCGGGGTCATAATTGGCCTGATGAGGGGGGCCACCTGGCCCCCCTCAAAAAATAAAAAAAAACTGTAAAAGCTGGCCCCCTTTCCGAATATTTAATTATTTAAAAAAAAGAAAAGCCGGCATCTCGCTGGAGGGCCTGCCCCCTCCCTGTACCACTCTGGAAACGCGCCTCCTGGCGCATTCTAAGTTGGGAGATTAAGTCCCCTTGAATCCTGAGGGTCCCTGGAGCCAACTAGCCCACCAGGTACCTCCAGTAAACCCCACACAGCTGGATTGCTGAGAGTGGTCCGAGGCCACGCCCCCTTTTTACATCACGCTGCAAATGTGCCTCCTGGCGCACTGCTGCTCGGGGGATGAAGTCCACTTTAGTCCTGAGGTCCTCAGGACAGAAGCGGACCTCATTGCCCCACCAGCAGTGTACCAGGAGGCGCGTTTGCAGAATGGCGTAAAAAGGGGGCGTGGCCTCAGACCATCTCAGCAATCCAGCTGTGTGGGACTTACTGGAGGTACCTGGTGGGCTAGTTGGCCCCTAGGGACCCTCAGGATTCAAGGGGACTTAATCCCCCAACCCAGAACGCGCCAGGAGGCACATTTGCAGAGTGGTGGTGAAAGGGGGCGGGCCTGTGTCTACCTTTCAGCAATCCCACTATCTGGGACATACTGGAGGTATCAGGTAGGCTAGTTGGCCCCTAAGGACCCCCAGCAGCGAAGGGGACTTTAATCCTAATCCAAGAGCGTGTCAGGAAGTGTGTTTGCAGAGTGGTGGGGAAAGGGGGCGTGACCTGCTATGAGAACTTAGCAATCCTGCTGTGTGGGACTTACTGGAGGTAAGAGGAGGGGTAGTTGGCCCCCAAGATTCACCTTGGGGGCCAGCTACCCCTCCTCTTACCTCCAGTAAGTCCCACACAGTGGGATTGCTGAGAGGTCTTCGGAGGCCACGCTCACCTTTCTCCACCACTCTGCAAATGCGCCTCCTGGCTCAGTATTGGCTGGGGGATGAAATCCACTTCACTCCTGAGGGACTTTGGCGGCCAAGTAGCCCTCCTGGTACCTCCTGTAAGTCCTACGCGGCGGAATTCCTGAGCGCTGGTTGGAGACCCAGCCCCCTTTCTCCACCACTCTGCAAATGTGACTACCAGTTAAAGAAGCATTTGTAATGTAATAGGTCTCGCATTTGCAAGAGTTAGAGCTATTGGTGTTTGAAATCTAAAAGTTTTTTACTAATGTTTTTTGGAGTGGAGTGGATGTACTTTGTGTGTAGTGGAATTATGTGGTATGTTGTGCAGTGAAATTATGTGGATAGAAAGTATGTGGTATTTAGTGTATAGGAAGTATGTAGAGTGTGATTATGTGTTATGAGAGAGTAATTATGTGGTATGGTAGTCTGTGTTGTGGAGTGGTAGTCTTCCTTGTTTCCATAGAAGCTAAATTATGAACTCAATGAGACAAAAAAAGAAGGAATCACTGAGGATCACTTCTGGACCTAGTCAGAGGTATGAGCAGGGCCACTGGAATTATGTGACTGTTTGGCTGCACCGACTTTCGCACAATTATACATTTTCCGCATTAGCCACATAATCCATCATCTGCTGCCTAATCTGCAGATTTGAACAAAAAAAGCCTTGTTTCTAGCTCAAACGGCTCAAACGTTACCAAAAATGCAGCGACAAGTGTTACAGCGTGGTGGAAGGCCTTTTGCAAACCTAAAATGGTCACCTGTTACTTATTGCTAAATATCGGTGTTAAATTGGTACTAATGGTGTGCAAACCACTCTTGCTTCTTTCTGCGCCTCTCTTGCCACTTCCTGCATTTCTGTTGCTTCTTTCTGCAACTTTCTTTTTTTTCTGCACTTCTTTTGCCTCTTTCTGCTCATCTCTTCCACTTTCTGTACCTCTCTTGCCTCTTTCTGCACCTCTCTTGCCTCTTTCTGCACCTCACTTGCTTCTTCTTGTACCCCTCTTGCCTCTTTCTTTACCCCTGTTCCCTCTTTCTGCACCTCTCCTGCTTGTTTCTGCACCTCTCGTGCCTCTATCTACACTTCTCTTGCCTCTTTCTGCACCTCTGTTGTTTCTTTCTTCACTTCTCTTGCCCCTTTCTGCACCCCTCTTGCTTCTTTCTGCACCTCTGTTGCTTTCTACTGCACTTCTCTTGCCTCAGTCTGCCCACCTGTTCCCTGTTTCTGCACCCCTTTTGTCTGTTTCTGCAACTCTCTTGCCTCTTTCTGCAGTTCTCTTGCATCCTTCTGCACCTCACTTGCCTCTTTCTGCAACTCTCTTGCCTCTTTCTGCAGTTCTCTTGCCTCTTTCTGTACCTCTCTTGCCTCTTTCAACACTTCTCCTACCTGTTTCTGCACCTCTCGTGCCTCTTTCTGCACCTCACCTGCTTCTTTCTTCACCCCTTTTGCCTGTTTCTGCACCCATCGTCCCCCTTTGTGCAACTCTCTTGCCTCTTTCTACACCTCTCTTCCCTCTTTCAGCACCACTCTTGCCTCTTTCTGTACCTCTGTTGCTTCTTTCTGCAGTTCTCTTCCTTCTTTCTGCACCCCTCCTGCCTCTTTCTGTACCCCTCTTGCCTCTTTGTGCACCTCTCCCAACCCTTTCTGTACCCCTCTTGCCTCTTTTTGCACCTCTGTTGGTTCTTTGCACCTCTTTTGCTTCTTTCTGCACCTCTGTTCCAAATTTCTGCATCCCTCTTGCCTTTTTCTGCACCCCTCTTCCCTCTTTCTGCAACTGTCTTGCCTCAGTCTGCCCACCTGTTCCCTCTTTCTGCACCCCTTTTGCCTGTTTCTGCAACACTCTTGCCTCTTTCTGCAGTTCTCTTGCCTCCTTCTGCATCTCACATGCCTCTTTTTGCACCTCTGTTGGTTCTTTTGCACTGCTCTTGCTTCTTTCTGCACCTCTCTTGCAAATTTCTGTTCCCCTCTTGCCTCTTACAGCGTGGTGGAAGGCCTTTTGCAAACCTAAAATGGTCACCTGTTACTTATTGCTAAATAGCGGTGTTAAATTGGTACTAATGGTGTGCAAACCACTCTTGCTTCTTTCTGCGCCTCTCTTGCCACTTTCTGCATTTCTATTGCCTCCTTCTGCACCCCTGTTGTCTCTTTCTGCACTCATCTTTCCTCTTTCTGCACCTCTTTTGCCTCTTTCTGCATCTCACTTGCTTCTTTCTGCACTTCTCTTGCTTCTTTCTACACCTCTGTTGCTTCTTTCAGCAATTCTCTTGCCTCTTTCTGCACTTCTCTTGCCGCTTTCTGCACCTCTCTTGCCTCTTTCTGCACCTCTCTTGGCTCTTTCTGGACCTCACTTGCTTCTTTCTGCACCCCTGTTGCCTCTTTCTGCACCCCTCTTCCCTCTTTGTGCAACTCTCTTGCCTCTTTCTACACCTCTCTTCCCTCTTTCTGCACCACTCTTGCCTCTTTCTGTACCTCTGTTGCTTCTTTCTGCACTTCTCTTGCCTCTTTCTGCACCCTTCGTGCCTCTTTCAGCACCTCTGTTGCTTCTTTCTGCACTTCTCTTCCTTCTTTCTGCACACCTCGTGCCTCTTTCTGCACCCTTCTTCCCTTTTCCTGCACGTCTCTTGGTTCTTTTTGCACTGCTCTTGATTCTTTCTGCAGCCCGCTTGCCTCCTTATGTACCTCTGTTGTTTCTTACTCCAATGCTCTTGCTTCTTTCTGCACCTCTCTTGCAAATTTCTGTACCCCTCTTGCCTCTTTCGGCACCCCTCTTCTCTCTTTCTACACCCCTGTTCCCTCTTTCTGTACCTCTTTTTGCACCTCTGTTGGTTCTTTTGCACTGCTCTTGCTTCTTTCTGCACCTTTCTTGCAAATTTCTGTTCCCCTCTTGCCTCTTTCTGCACCCCTCTTACCTGTTTTTGCACCTCTCTTGCCTCTGTCTGCACCCCTGTTCCCTCTTTCTGTACCTCTTTTGCCTGTTTCTGCATCTCTCTTGCCTCTTTCTGCAGTTCTATTGCTTCCTTCTGCACCTCTGTTGCGTCTTTCTGCACTTCTCTTGCCTCTTTCTCCACCCCTGTTGCTTCATACTGCACTTCCCATGCTTCTTTCTGCACCTGTCTTGCCTCTTTCTGCAGTTCTATTGCCTCCTTCTGCACCCCTGTTGTCTCTTTCTGCACTCATCTTTCCTCTTTCTGCACCTCTTTTGCCTCTTTCTGCATCTCACTTGCTTCTTTCTGCACTTCTCTTGCTTCTTTCTACACCTCTGTTGCTTCTTTCAGCAATTCTCTTGCCTCTTTCTGCACTTCTCTTGCCGCTTTCTGCACCTCTCTTGCCTCTTTCTGCACCTCTCTTGCCTCTTTCTGATCCTCACTTGCTTCTTTCTGCACCCCTGTTGCCTCTTTCTGCACCCCTCTTCCCTCTTTGTGCAACTCTCTTGCCTCTTTCTACACCTCTCTTCCCTCTTTCTGCACCACTCTTGCCTCTTTCTGTACCTCTGTTGCTTCTTTCTGCACTTCTTTTGCCTCTTTCTGCACCCTTCGTGCCTCTTTCAGCACCTCTGTTGCTTCTTTCTGCACTTCTCTTCCTTCTTTCTGCACACCTCGTGCCTCTTTCTGCACCCTTCTTCCCTTTTCCTGCACGTCTCTTGGTTCTTTTTGCACTGCTCTTGCCTCTTTCTGCAGCCCGCTTGCCTCCTTATGTACCTCTGTTGTTTCTTACTCCAATGCTCTTGCTTCTTTCTGCACATCTCTTGCAAATTTCTGTACCCCTCTTGCCTCTTTCGGCACCCCTCTTCTCTCTTTCTACACCCCTGTTCCCTCTTTCTGTACCTCTTCTCCCTGTTTCTGCACCTCTGATGCCTCTTTCTGAACTTCTATTGCCTCTTTCTGCACCTCTTTTGCTTCTTTCTGCACTTCTCTTGCCTCTTTATGCACCCCTCTTGCCTCTTTCTGCACCTCTGTTGGTTCTTTCTGCACTGCTCTTGCTTCTTTCTGCACCACTGTTGTTTCTTTCTGCACTTCTCTTGCTTCTTTCTACACCTCGCTTGCTTCTTTCTGCACCCCACTTGCCTCTTTCTGCACGCTTCTTCCCTCTTTTTTCACCTCTCTTGCCTCTTTCTGCACCTCTCTTGCCTCTTTCTGCACCCCTATAGCCTCTTTCTGCATCTCTTTTGCTTGTTTCTGCTCTTCTTTTGCCTCTTTCTGTACCCCTCTTGCCTTCTTCTGCACCTCTGTTGTTTCTTTCTGCACTTCTCTTGCTTCTTTCTACACCTCTCTTGCTTCTTTCTGCACCCCACTTGCCTCTTTCTGCACTCTTCTTCCCTCTTTTTTCACCTCTCTTGCCTCTTTCTGCACCTCTCTTGCCTCTTTCTGCACCCCTATAGCCTCTTTCTGCACCTCTTCTGCCTGTTTCTGCACCTCTGCTGCCTCTTTCTGAACTTCTCTTGTCTCTTTCTGCACCTCTGTTGCTTCTTTCTGCACTTCTATTGCATCTTTCCGCAACCCTCTTCCCTCTTGCTGCACCTCTGTTGCTTCTTTCTGTACTTCTCTTGTCTCTTTCTTCACCTCTCTTGCCTCTTTCTGCACACACAGGGCAACTTTTAAACTGACCTCAGGCTCAGCAGTGCACACATGCCAGTGCAGAAAAGGGCTACTGGCCTTTAAACTGCCATGCCCTAGTATATGCTAGGGACTTAGAGGTAGTTTTAATCCCCCTGCCCTATTATGTACTAGGGCCTTACAGGGGAGGTCATGCCAATCACAGAGGTACCTCAACCCATAGTGTACCCTAGTGTATGTAGGTGTTTTCACTGTATTCCAAGTGTCTTTCAGCATAGCACTGGCTCCGGGCCTGGTTAGGCAGAGCCCAGGGTCAGTCAGAGTCAGTTACCACCAGTACCAGTCAGCAAAAAGTTGGGGGGTGCCCAGGGCACAGGATGACTTTGCAACAAGGCCTCTTTCTGCACCTCTGTTGGTTCTTTCTGTATATCTCTTGCTTCTTTCTGCACCTTTCTTCCTCTTTCTGGACATGTCCTACCTCTGTAGGCATAGTTAGAAATTAGCATTTAAAACACCTTAGAAATTCACTGAAAAAACCACAGGTTTCAGGGACGTTATAGTTAGAAATTTTCATTTAACAAACCTTAGAAATTCACTGAAAAAACCATAGGTTTCAGGGACGTTATAGTTAGAAATTAGCATTTAAAAAACCTTAAAAATTCACAGAAAAAACCACAGGTTTCAGGGACGTTATAGTTAGTTGGGCATTTCACTCGTACAAAACCAGAGAAATTCGGCTGTTATAGTTAGTTGAGCTAACTATAACTTGCGCCCCCGCAATGCACTGCTGATGACGTCACATATTACATCATTCATGACATGGTCAGTGACATCACTGATGACATCACTGATGACATCTCAAATGACATCACTGATGACATAATCCACGTGATGATCTGACGCACCTCCTCACACCCTAATATGCCCTTTGATACACCCACTCTAAATTACAGACTACCATTTTCAAAACCATAGACACACCAATACCAGTTACTACATACCCACTCACTGATTCCTAGGTCTATACACACATCCACTCATTCACCCATACAGTCACTCATACATGCAGTCACTCATCAATACAACACTATCATATGCACTCATACACCTATGCAGACACTCACACACCGCCACTCATCCAGTTACTCACACACCTAGTCAGTCATGCAAAGAATCAATCACACTCCCATTTACTCACCTATACAGTTATACACACAGCACCTCACTTATTCATACAGATACTAACACATACTTACTCTCTTATACAATCACTGATACAAGCACACACTCATCCATACAGCCACTCTCACAATCACTCACTCTCACATATAGTAATTTATATACTCCAACACTCACATATACTGCCTTTCACATTTGTAGTTACTCACACATATACCACTGAGACATCCATTCACTCACCAACACACCCATATACACACTCACCCACCCATACAGCCCTTCACAGATGCACTCTTGAACTCATACACCCAGTGAATCACCCACTCACACATCTATGCACAGAGTCACACCCCCCCACCCACCCACACAGACACTCAGGCACCCATACAGATACTCAGACAACCAATCAATAACCCATATAGACACTCATGTAGCTACTCACCAACCCATGCAGCCGCTTACACACCAACTGACAGACGGATACAGACATACACACAGTTTAGTCACTAACCCATGCATTTAGTAAGACATGTTTAATCACTCACTTATACAGTCAGTCACGCACCTACTAAATCATCCATTCAGACACTTATACACCCACTCATTCTTCAATACACCTTGGCATATATATATATAACTCAAAAAACAAAGGAGAGAGCTAGGACTGGTGGACGGCCGTCCTTGTCCCTTAATATAATTTCCAACCAACTAAGACGGCCACATATATATATATAAAACATATTTAAACTTTACAGAAACACACAGTCACTGGATGATGTCATCAGTGATGTCATCAGTGATGTCATTTGAGATGTAATCAGTAATGTCATCAGTGATGTCACTGACCATGTCATGATTGATGTAATATGTGACGTCATCAGCAGTGCATTGAGGGGGTGCAAGTTATAGTTAGCTCAACTAACTATAACAGCCGAATTTCTCTGGTTTTGTACGAGTGAAATGTCTAACTAACTATAACGTCCCTGAAACCTGTGATTTTTTCAGTGAATATATATATATATATATATATATATATATATATATATATATATATATATATATATATATATATATATTTTGTTGGACTTGGCCCTTTTTGCAGGGTCATCCCTTAACTTTTTGCCTTTCCCCTAGCCTTCTCTCTGACATGGTGTTGGTGGTTTTAGGCCTCTGAGCACTTTAGCACAGCTGTCCAGAGTAAAGTGCATGCACTCTCTGTGTTATATATGGTAAGATTGGCCTGCCCTCCCATAGGAATGCATTGGGGATTCCCTGATAAGTGTTTCAGTGGTAATCTCTGATATGAGAGGAGCAGCATGGTCGAGTTTAGTGTAGTTGGAATTGTAATAATAAATGCTGCGCAATGGTGTGCGCAGATTTATTATGACTATTTTAGAAATGCCACTTTTAGAAGTTGGCATTTCTGTGTGCTATGTGTCTGCCTGCCTGATGTGAATTGCATGTCTGGCTTTTGAGTGACAGGGGCTGGGGAGGTGTGTGTGGCTCCAGGAGGGGCAGGGTGAGTCAGCACTAGGCTGAATGGGATATCTGCATTGGGAGTATTGGGAGGAGTAATCCCCTGACCCTGAATAGGTCTGTGCCTAGCCTGTACAATGCTGGCTCCGCCCCCTGTGGTGTGTCTGATCTCCGAGCCCTCACCTGACAAAGGGGAAGAGGAGCCTGGTAAACAGAGTGCTCCAATTCCCCCCTGAACCAGTTTTTGCTGGTTCCCCCAAGCCCTGCACTGCAGAAAAAGGAGAAAATGAGTATAAGTATAGGGGCTGTGACCCCATGTTTGTGTGCTGTTCCTGACTTGCTGGGGCTTGCTGCTTCTGGGGCCCTGGAGGAACCGCCATGGGGGCTTGCCTCCCTGCTGGAGGACCCTGTGTGCTGGCCTCCCTGGGCCCAGCTATGCCCCATGGACCTCTAAGGACTTTTAGGAACTCTTGCGCCTTGTGAGCGCTTTTATTTTAATTTGCCCCAAGAAGCGGGGCATGTGGGCTTCGCAGCGCTGAGCTGCCTATCTTTCCAGGGGAAATCCCTGTCGTAGGGATTCCCCCGTGATGCTGCCTGAAGCGGGTGCCCACCCCGCATTTGGAGGAATTTCGAGCGGGTGCCCACCCCGCATGTGTCCTTTATTTTAAACAGGAGCCTACCCCGTATTGCCGCCACAACGAAAAGGTGCCGCCGCAGCGCGACCAGGAAGTCAGGCGATGTGCCTGACTGTGGGTAGAGCTGCGGCCGGAAGGAGGAAGTGCCGCCGGCCACCTAGGGCCGTCCAGAGCCTCGCGGGCTCCACCATGAAGACCCATGTCCCAGGAGATGGACCGTGTGAAGAGCCAAGTTTCCCCCTGCAGCGAATGAGAGGAGCACCAGAGGAGGAGTTCCCCAGCAGCCCCGGTGAGTGGGGCTCCTCAGTTGTCCTTTGTGTGTGCTGATCAAGGCACAGTGATATCTCTTAGTGCTGAGCGGTCCCGCAGGGTAGCGGGCCGCTCCTACGATTGGGGCCATTTTATTTTACCAAGTCCTGGAGTGGGGCTTGGGTGCATTTCGAGGCACTATGCCGGTGCCTGAGCGGTCCCGCAGGGTAGCGGGCCGCTCCAACGATGGGCACAGTATTTCCAGGGCCCCGGTGGGGGTCCAGAGGGCACAGTGGTGCCCGTGCCTTCTCTCTGATTCAGTTTCCACAGCTGCCCCGCCTGACAGAGGGCAGCTGCAATGATGGGGATGTTTGTTTAGAAGTCACTGAGTGGGACAGGGGAGGCACTGTGGTGCCAGGCCCTTGGCTTATTCCCAGCTGCGCCGCACCAGCATGGGCAGCTGCAACGTTTTGCACATTTGTTTAGATGGCACAGTGAGTGCCAGTGTCCCCAGTACCTTCACAGCTGTACAGCAATTAGTGACAGCTGCAACGTATAGGCCTGCGCAATTGCGCACTTTTGATGTTGCTGCATTGGCAGCCCAAGCCCTGACATTATGGACAGAGGGCATTTGAGCCCCAGCGAAAGGCCAGTTGGCCAGGGGGTCAGTTCTATGTTGGTAGGGCGCAAGGCCCTAATGTGATGGCGTAATGTGATTCATGCTTGTGATGCCTATGACATAATGTGTTTATGTTTAGGATGTTTATGCATAATGTGTTTATGCTGGTGAGGCCTAGTGCGTAATGTGTTTATGCTAATGAGGTTTGGGCCTAATGTGATTTATTGCCTAATGTCATGCTATGATATTTTAGGATGGTGTCTAATGCTAATGTGATAATGCTTAGGTCATTATGGTACCAGTAGTTACTGGTTGTGTTTTAGATTTACTTACCTGATCTGATGGTTCTGACCGTGGCCTGATTGGCCTGGTCCTGTATATAATCCCCTGTGAATATTGCCTAGTGCCAGTTGGCACAGTGTATATGTGTGATTATGTTTCTAATGTGTTTATGATAATACAAAGGCTATTTTTGATATAACCTTGTGTGGAGTTTCTTTTGTGGTGTGCCTAGTGTGTTGCTGCTGTGTGTGTGTTGCGCAAACGCTTTACACATTGCCTCTGGGATAATCCTGACTGCTCGTGCCAAGCTTCCAAGGGGGTGAGCAGGGGTTATCGTCTGCGTGTAACTCCCTTGCCCTGACTAGAGTGGTGGTTTCTGCCTGGCTTAGGCGCAAGCCCTAGCCAACCAGAAATTCCATTTCTAACATATATATATATATATATATATTATCTACTGGCGGTCGCCAGTAGATAGTTATAGTTAGGACCTATTTTCCATAGGAAATCCGCGACATTCTATTTGAAATAACTCTCTTGCCGGTTGACGTATCTTCGCGAAATTTTCAAACTTTGTGGGGCGCTCCGGTTCGCTCCTACCCTGAAAGTCTCGGGGTGATTCGTTAAGCGGTGGCCGAGAAAAAAGGGGGTCCCAAAATGCGTTTTCCCCATTCATTTTTCCATAGGAAACTTTAGACACGGCTACAGCCCGAACTGCTGAACGGAATTACACCAAATTTGGCAAAGAGGTAGTTCTTGGTTCAGAAAGAACCCTTTTTGTTAAATGGTGTAAATCCGTTCAGTAGTTGCTGAGAAAATCAAAAGTAAAAGTACATATATATCTATGGGCACGGAGGATCCGCGCACCCTCCCGATCACGAGCTGTCTGCTAATTGTCTGTCAACACTCCAAACCAGGAAGTGTTGGCAGCCATCTTGTTCCTCGGTAGAACTGAGGAACAAGAAAGCAGTAAAAAAGTGCGCAAAACGCACAAAGGGGCAGGGTAGAAACACCCTGACCCCCTAGGTCTGCTCAGGGGTCCCACAAGGACCCCCTGGGCAAAAAGCATTTTTTTTTTAAATCGGCAGAATGCGCTCAGGGTGCGCGGATCCTGCCGATAAAAAAAAAATCGAAGCGCGGTCTCCGCGCTTTGATGTTAATTTTCCCCGGGCGGTCCAAGTCCCGGGGGCATGCTGGGGGGGTTTATTTTATGTATGGGGGCCTCTAAGGGCCCCCAAGCCCCAGGGACCACCACCCCCGGGGCTTTATCATAAATGGTACGGGAGGGCTCTGAGCCCTCCCGCAGCCCCGGGGACCGCCACCTCCCCGGGGTTTTTTTTCTTTTTTTTTTAAACCTGTCTGGGGGGCTCCAGCCCCCACACGCCCGGGGACCACCACCTCCCGGGGCACTAAGAAAATTGAAAATGGGGGTCCGTTTTGGACCCCCAAGCCCCGAGGACCACCACCTCCCCGGGACTTTCAAAATGTAGGGAGGGGGCCGCGCGGCCCCCCTCCTGGAGCCCTTGATGGCCCTGGGGACTGCCACCCCCCAGGGCCGGCTCTTGCAGTGTCCCAGGGTGCCTACCCCCGGGACACTGCTGTTTGCTATGACAGGACGGGAGCCTCGCGGCTCCCGCCCTGTCATAGCAAGCTTAGTTTGCATTTTGAAAGAGAGAGCAGGAAACCTGCTCTCTCTTTCAAAATGCAAACCAATGCTTTCCACATGGGGAGCAGCATCTTAGCTGCTCCCCATGTGGAAAAGCAATGCCGGCTCCCATAGGACGCGGGGAGCCAGCGGGACTGTGGGGGGATTGAGGACCCCCCCACAGTCCCCAACCAGAGGCCAGGCCCCGGGGGATGGGGTCCCCGGGGCCATAAGTGGCCCGGGAGGGGGGCCACGCAGTCCCCCTCCCCTTATAAAAAAATAAAATAAAATAAAAAAAATAAGGGCAAGGCCGGCCCCGGGGATGGGGTCCCCGGGGCCTTAAATGGCCTGAGGAGGGGGCCACGCAGCCCCCTCCATATTTTTATTTAAAAAGAGGGCATGCCCGGGGGATGGGGTCCCGGGGCCAATAGAGGCCCAGGGAAGGGGGGCCACGCGGGCCCCTTCCCTTCCCGTTTTTTTTAAATTTTTTTAAATAAAACAAAAAAAATGCTCAGGCCCCGGGGGATGGGGTCCCCGGGGCCAAAAGTGGCCGAGGGAAGGGGGGCCACACAGCCCCCCTCCCATAAAAAAAAAAAACGGCATCGTGCCGGAGGCCCGCCCCCTCCCTGCAGTACTCTGCAAACGCGCCCCCTGGCGCGTTTTAAGAAGGGAAGTAATTCCCCTTGAATACTGGGGGTCCCTGGGGCCAACTAGCCCACCAGGAACCTCCAGTATGCGCCAGGGGCTGCCTTGCAGAGAGGTGTACAGAGGCCACGCCCTTTTACACCTCTCTGCAACGCAGCTCTGTGGCGCTTAATGGAGGTAGCTGGTGGGCTAGTTGCACCCCAGGGACCCTCAGGATTCAAGGGAGTTAATCGCCCGACTTAAAATGCGCCACGGGGCGCGTTTGCACAGTGGTGAAGGGAGGGGGCGGGGCCTGAGGTGACATGTGTGCAAACAGGCCCCGTGGCGCGTTTTAAGATGGGGAATTAAATCCCCTTCAATCCTGAGGGTCCCTGGCGGCCAACTAGCCCAACAGGTACATCCAGAAAGCGCCACAGAGCTGCGTTGCAGAGAGGTGTAAAAAGGGGTGTGGCCTCTCTACACGTCTCTGCAACGCAGCACCCTGGCGCATACTGGAGGTTCCTGGTGGGCTAGTTGGCCCCTAGGGACCCTCATGATTCAAGGGGACTTAATCCACCAACTTAAAACGCGCCACGGGGCGCGTTTGCACAGATGTCACCTCAGGCCCCGCCCCTCCCTTCAGCATTGTGCAAATATTCCTCTAAAATCTGCCGAACTACGAATTCTGATTTACTCACATGTTATCAGGAGAGACCTCAGTGCTGCATCTTTCAGCCCAGTACTAATCCTGAAAAGTAATTTTAACCGTACTTACCAGTAACTT
The DNA here is from genome assembly GCA_963921515.1 of Calotriton arnoldi. NCBI lineage: Eukaryota > Metazoa > Chordata > Amphibia > Caudata > Salamandridae > Calotriton > Calotriton arnoldi. The sequence goes on from CAWUFW010008359.1 coordinate 65,145, forward strand.
GAATTTCCTTCCATAGGATATCATTGCCTGCTTTTTGCTGAAAAAGTTTCTAAGTGTTGATTTTTGAAACATACAAATATTCCTCTAAAATAAGCCGAAATACGAATTCCGATTTACTCACCTGTTATCAGGAGAGACCTCAGTGCTGTATCTTTCAGCCCAGTACTGGTCCTGAAAAGTAATTTTAACCGTACTTACCAGTAACTTGAATTTCCTTCCATAGGCTAACATTGACTGGTTTCACTTGGAAATTTTTCTAAGTGTGGAGTTTTGGAACTTTAAAATATTCCTCTAAAATCAGCCGAAATACGAATTCCGATTTACTCACCTGTTATCAGGAGAGACCTCAGTGCTGCATCTTTCAGCCCAGTACTGATCCTCAAAAGTAATTTTAACCGTACTTACCAGTAAACTTATATTTTCTTCCATAGGAATCCATTGTCTGGTTTTCAGCAGAAAAGTTTCAGTGTCGATTTTCACAAACTACAAATATTCCTTAAAAATCGCCTGTATGTCTTAAATGCATTCTTTCAACTGTTTACAGGAGATGCACCAGTGCTGGATCCAGGATCCAACACTGAGTAAGAAAAAGTAACGATAACAGTTTTTACCTGCTAAGTGAATTTCCTTCCATAGGATAACATTGGTGATTCTATGAGAAAAAGTTTCAAAGTGTCAACTTTTAAAATACAATAATATTCCTTAAAAATCACTACTGTAACCAAAACGCTTTTACTCAACTGTTTACAGGAGATGTCCCAGGACTGAATCTAGGATCCAGTCCTGTGGTTAGAAAAAGTAATCCATAAAGTAACTAATTGCATTTAACTAGAAATTCACATTGAGCGGAATGTTGCATTGTGTTTGAAAATGTGTTGCCCATTGCAACAACTGTAACTACTGTACTTAAAAGTCTATTGCCTATGTGCAAAGTATTTAAACTAAAGTAATTCATTCTGAGAAAGTATTTTTTGTAATGTAATGTATAATGTAATTACAATGTAATTTAAAAAATAAAATATGTAAAAAAAAATTGTTTCTAAAAATGTAGTAAATCAGTATGAAAAAAATAAATATAACAATTAATACATTTAAAAATTGTCATTTACGAAACCTTTGAAATTCACTGAAAAAACCGTAGGTTTCAGACATGTTATAGTTAGGAATTAGCATTTAAAAAACCTTTGAAATTCACTGAAAAAACCATAGGTTTCAGACACGTTATAGTTAGAAATTAGCATTTAAAAAACCTTTGAAATTCACTGAAAAAACCATAGGTTTCAGGCACGTTATAGTTAGAAATTAGCATTTAAAAAACCTTAGAAATTCACTGAAAAAACCATAAGGTTTTAGGGACAGTTATAGTTAGTTGGACATTGCACTCGTACAAAACCCGTGAAATTCCCCCGTTATAGTTAGTTCAGGTAACTATAACTCGCACCCCGCAATGCACTGCTGATGACGTCACATATTACATCACTCATGACATGGTCAGTGACATCACTGATGACATCACTGATGACATCTCAAATGACATCACTGATGACATCATCCATGTGAGAATTTAATGCATCTTCTCACACCCTAATATAAGTTTTGATACACCCACTCTAAATTACAGACTGCCATTCTCAAAACCATACACACTCCAATACCAATAAGTACATACCTACTCACTGATTCTTAGGTCTACACACACACACATACTCACTCACCCGTACAGTCACTCATACTTACAGTCACTCAGTACAGGACTATCATATGCACTCATACACCTATATAAACACTCACACAACGCAACTTATCCATAGAGGTACTCACACACCTAGTCAGTCATGCAAATAATTAATCACACTCCAATTTACTCACCTATACAGTTATACACACCAGCTCACTTACTCATAAAAATACTAGCACATTCTTACGCTCCTATGCAATCACTGATGCAAGCACACACTCATCCATATAGCCACTCTCACAATCACACACTCTCACTTATAGCCATTTATATACTCCAACACACATATATACTGCCTTTCACATATGTAGTTACTCACACATGTACCACTGAGATATACATTCAATCACTAACACACCCATACACACACTCACCCACCCATTCAGTCCATCACAGACGCACTCTTGAAACCATGCACCCAGTGAATCACCCACTCACACATCTATGTACAGAGTCACACACACCCCACCCACACAAACACTCAGGCACCCATACAGACACTCAGACAATCAATCAATAACCCATGTAGACACTCATGTAGCTATTCAGAAAGCCATGCAGCCGCTTACAAACCAACAGACAGACGGATACAGACATTCACACAGTTTAGTCACTAACCCATGAATTCACAAAGATACATTTAATCACTCACTTGTAGAGTCAGTCACTCACGTACTAAATCATCCATTCAGACACTTATACACCCACTCATTCTTCAATACGCCTTTCCCTATATATATTAAACATATTTAAACTTTACAGAAACACACAGTCACTGGATGATGTCATCAGTGATGTCATCAGTGATGTCATTTGAGATGTCATCAGTGATGTCATCAGTGATGTCACTGACCATGTCATGAGTGATGTAATATGTGACGTCATCAGCAGTGCATTGCGGGGGCGCGAGTTATAGTTAGCTGAACTAACTATAACGGGGGAATTTCACGGGTTTTGTACGAGTGCAATGTCCAACTAACTATAACTGTTCCTAAAACCTTATGGTTTTTCAGTGAATATATATATACATACATACATACATACATATATATATATTATCTACTGGCGGTCGCCAGTAGATAGTTATAGTTAGGACCTATTTTCCATAGGAAATCCGCAACATTCTATTTGAAATAACTCTTGCGTCGGTTGACGAATCTTCTCGAAATTTTCAAACTTTATGGCCCGCTCCGGTCCGCTCCTACCCTGAAAGTTTCGGGGTGATTCGTCAAGCGAGGCTGAGAAAAAGGGGGTCCCAAAACGTGTTTTCCCCATTCATTTTCCCATAGGAAACTTTAGCCACGGCTAAAGCCCGAACTGCTGAACGGAATTACACAAAATGTGGCAAAGAGGTAGTTCTTGGTTCAGAAAGAACCCTTTTTGTTAAATGGTGTAAATCCGTTCAGTAGTTGCGGAGAAATTTAAAAAATAAGAGTCAAAAAATCAATTTCCCATAGGAAACTTTATGCAAGGCTACAGCCCGAACTGCTGAACGGAATTACACCAAATTTGGCAAAGAGGTAGTTCTTGGTTCAGAAAAAACCCTTTTTGTTAAATGGTGTAAATCCGTTCAGTAGTTGCTGAGAAAATCAAAAGTAAAAACACATATATATCTGGGCGGAGCCTAACCACACATGTCATCGTGAGATCTGATTGGCTGTCAGCACTTCATCCTGGAATTGCTGGCAGCCATCTTGGGACCAATATAAATGATATTACCCTATTGAAATGCATTGTAGTGAATCGAAGATTTTGAGGGTTACCAAAGGAGAACTATAAAGGGTGATAACAGACTTTAGTTACATTAGAATTCATTTGTTGTTGGTACCATACTAATTTCAGGAAATGTGGTGTGTTCTAAGGTGATTTTACCCTGTGAAAAACCTTCTGCTGGGATATCATGAATCATGTTTGAGAGAAAACTATTTTCACATGCTTGTCCCATACAGTTTTGGAAGGTGCTCCAGAAGCTAAAATGAGAGCATATTTTCTGTAAATTCACATTATCTTTCTCAGTCATGTGAGAATGAAGTCTGACATTCTCAGTAAAACATGTACATCCAACAATGGCAGAGACTGTCAGTTGATTCCTTTGTGTTCTACTGCAGCTTCCCAGAGTGTTCTAAAGAACAACTAGAGTGCTAACAGCCTTACTTATGACAAAAGTATGGCACACCTGAAGCCATCTTGATTGGAATAAACTGGTAACACTTAAAACATTTAATTTAAAAAGGAACAAAATGATGGGGTTCATTTTGTCATAGAAATTATGGTTAGTGCTGTAGAAAGAAAAATTAGGACATGTTTCAAGTGTGATCTCAAATATCTTCCTGTTATATTTCAACAGGAGCAGCCTGTCAGTTGATGCCTTTGTGTTCTACTGCAGCTTCCCAGAGTGTTCTAAAGAACAACTAGAGCGCTAACAGTCTTACTTATGACAAAAGTATGGCACACCTGAAGCCATCTTGATTGGAATAAACTGGTAACACTTAAAACATTTAATTTAAAAAGGAACAAAATGAGGGGGTTCATTTTGCCATAGAAATTATGGTTAGTGCTGTAGAAAGAAAAATTAGGACATGTTTTAACCCCTTCGATGCTCATGACGAGCTCAGCTCGTCATGCTGCGCGGTCGCGCTGTGCGCATGACGAGCTGAGCTCGTCACGACCACACCCGCGATCGGAATGTCCAGCACCTGGGCGGAATTCCGATCGCGGCGAAGCGGTTAAGTGAGATCTCAAATATCTTCCTGTTATATTTCAACAGGAGCAGCCTGTCAGTTGATGCCTTTGTGTTCTACTGCAGCTTCCCAGAGTGTTCTAAAGAACAACTAGAGTGCTAACAGCCTTACTTATGACAAAAGTATGGCACACCTGAAGCCATCTTGATTGGAATAATATGGTAACACTTAAAACATTTAATTTAAAAGGAACAATATGAGGGGTTCATTTTGCCATAGAAATTATGGTTAGTGCTGCAAAAAGAAAATTTAGGGCATGTTTTAAGTGAGATCTCAAATCCTCTTCTATTTCATTAGAAAATTCTGACATGCAGACTGAAACAATCACTTTCAATCCCAGCAGTAGACTTCCAGTTAACTCCTTGGTGAGCAGTAGCTTTACTACAGTGATCTAATGAACAACTAGAGTGCTAACATTCTGAATTTATGGCAAATGTGTGACACATCTGAATGCCTTCTTGATGGAATCAAAGTAAAAACTGAAAGCATTTCCTACTGAGGAGACTGTAGTAAATGAGGAAATTAGGAAACTTCATAACAAATAAGTCTCCCAAGATGGCCACCAGAGAAAAAAGAGCCCAAATGTAGCACAAATATCACCCAGAGGTAGCCCACGTATAGCCCAATGACAGAAGTGTGCAAAACACTTTTTATTTTTTGTTTTTTTGCAGTTTTATATAGTGCAGACTGGTCAGGTATTGGAGTGCTTTACATGAGCATTGGTTACATCACACAAGGACAAATTCATGTTGGTTGACCCCTGCACTACCCAAACAACACTGCACTAGCCTAAACCCTAAAACACTACCCCCAGCACGACCCCCTTCACTACCCAAACACAACTGCACTACCCTAAACTCAAAAACACTACCCCCAGCACGACCCCTACACTACCCAAACACCACTGCACTACCCTAAACCCTAAATCTACCCCTACACTACACAAATACCACTGCACTACCCTAAACCCTAAAACACTAGAACCCAGCACGACCCCCTACAGTACACAAACACCACTGCACTACCCTAAACCCTAAAACACTACCCCCTACACTACACAAACACCATTGCACTACCCTAAACCTAAAACACTACCCCCAGCATGACCCCCTACACTACACAAACACCACTGCACTACCCTAAACCCTAAAACACTACCCCAGCACGACCCCCTACACTACCCAAACACCACTGCACTACCCTAAACCCTAAAACACTACCCCAGCACGACTCCCTACACTACACAAACACCACAGCACTACCCTAAACCCTAAAACACTAACCCCAGCATGACCCCCTACACTACCCAAACACCACTGCACTACCCTATACCCTAAAACACGACCCCATACACTACACAAACACAACTGCACTACCCTAAACCCTAAAACACTACCCACAGCATGACCCCCTACACTACACAAACACCACTGCCCTACCCTAAACCCTAAAACACAACCCCCAGCATGACCCCCACACTACACAAACACCATTGCACTACCCTAATCCCTAAAACACTACCCCCAGCATGACCCCCTACACTACACAAACACCACTGCACTACCCTAAACCCTAAAACACTGCCCAGCACGACCCCCTACACTACCCAAACACCACTGCACTACCCTAAACCCTAAAACACTACCCCCAGCACGACTCCCTACACTACACAAACACCACTGGACTACCCAAAACCCTAAAACACTACCCCCAGCACGACTCCCTACACTACCTAAACCACTGCACTACACTAAACCCTAAATCTACCCCCAGCATGACCTCCCACACTACACAAACACCACTGCACTACCCTAAACCCTAAAACACTACCCCCAGCACGACCCCCTACACTACCCAAACACCACTGCACTACCCTAAACCCTAAAACACTAACCCCAGCATGACCCCCTACACTACCCAAACACCACTGCACTACCCTACACCCTAAAACACGACCCCGTACACTACACAAACACAACTGCACTACCCTAAACCTAAAACACTACCCACAGCATGACCCCCTACACTACACAAACACCACTGCCCTACCCTAAACCCTAAAACACAACCCCCAGCATGACCCCTACACTACACAAACACCACTGCACTACCCTAAACCCCCCTACACTATACAAACACCACTGCATTACTCTAAACCCTAAAACAGTACCCCCAGCACGACCCCCTCACAACACAAATACCACTGCACTACCCTAAACCCTAAATCGACCCCCAGCACGACCCCCTACACTACCCAAACACCAGTGCCATACCCTAAACCCTAAAACACTACCCCCAGCATGAACCCCTACACTACCCAAACACCACTGCACTACCCTAAACCTTAAAACACTACCCCCAGCACTACCCCCTACACTACACAAACACCACTGCACTACCATAAACCTAAAACACTACCCCAGCACTACCCCTACACTACCCAAACACCACTGCACTAACATAAACCCTAAAACACTACCCCCAGCACAACCCCTACACTACACAAACACCACTGCACTACCCTAAACCCTAAAACACTACCCCAACACGACTCCCTACACTACCCAAACACCACTGCACTACCCTAAACCCTAAATCTACCCCCAGCACGACCTCCTACACTACCCAAACACCACTGCACTACCCTAAACCATAAAACACTACCCCAGCATGACCCCTACACTACCCAAACACCACTGCACTACCCTAAACCATAAAACACTACCCCCAGCATGACCCCTACACTACTCAAACACCACTGCACTACCTAAACCCTAAAACACTAACCCAGCACGACCCCCTACACTACCCATACACCACTGCACTACCCTAAAGCCTAAAACACTACCCCCAGCACGACCCCTACACTACTGCACTACCCTAAACCCTAAAACACTACCCCAGCACGACCCCTACACTACCCAAACACCACTGCACTACCCTAAACCCTAAAACACTCCCCCCAGCAAGACTCCCTACACTACCCAAACACCACTGCACTACCCTAAACCCTAAATATACCCCCAGCACGACCCCTACACTACCCAAACACCACTGCACTACCCTAAACCATAAAACACTACCCCCAGCATGACCCCTACACTACACAAACACCACTGCACTACCCTAAACCCTAAAACACTACCCCCAGCACGACCCCCTACACTACCCAAACACCACTGCACTACCCTAAACCCTAAAACACTACCCCCAGCACGACTCCCTACACTACCCAAACACCACTGCACTACCCTAAACCCTAAATCTACCCCCAGCACGACCCCCTACACTACCCAAACACCACTGCACTACCTAAACCATAAAACACTACCCCCAGCATGACCCCTATACTACACAAACACCACTGCACTACCCTAAACCCTAAAACACTACCACCAGCATGACCCCTACACTACTCAAACACCACTGCACTACCCTAAACCTAAAACACTAACCCAGCACGACCCCTACACTACCCATACACCACTGCACTACCCTAAAGCCTAAAACACTACCCCCAGCACGACCCCCTACACTACTGCACTACCCTAAACCCTAAAACACTACCCCCAGCACAACCCCCTACACTACACAAACACCACTGCACTACCCTAAACCTAAAACACTACCCCCAACACGACTCCCTACACTACCCAAACACCACTGCACTACCCTAAACCCTAAATCTACCCCCAGCACGACCCCTACACTACCCAAACACCACTGCACTACCCTAAACCATAAAACACTACCCCCAGCATGACCCCCTACACTACACAAACACCACTGCACTACCCTAAACCCTAAAACACTACCACCAGCATGACCCCCTACACTACTCAAACACCACTGCACTACCCTAAACCCTAAAACACTAACCCAGCACGACCCCTACACTACCCATACACCACTGCACTACCCTAAAGCCTAAAACACTACCCCCAGCACGACCCCCTACACTACTGCACTACCCTAAACCCTAAAACACTACCCCCAGCACGACCCCTACACTACCCAAACACCACTGCACTACCCTAAACCCTAAAACACTACCCCCAGCACGACCCCCTACACCACCCAAACACCACTGCACTACCCTAAACCCTAGAAAAGAAACCCCCACCCCATGCCCAATCCCCCTTACCTCTCACTCCTCGTGGTTCCTCTCTCCTCGTGGTTCCTGCTTCACGTTGTCTCTGAGGGGCGGTGCACGTCGTTGTGAGGAAACGGAACAGCCTCTGCTTCCTTACAACGACATGGATCGTCTACATGTTTTTAGAACGCATGGTCATTTACCATACATACCTTTACAACAAAATTTGTTGTAAAGGCATGCGTGGTAAATGACCATGCGTTCTAAAAATGCGTAGTAATGACTTGATGATGTACAACGCATGCGTGGTAATGCATGCGTTGTAATGGTATCGCAAAGTAAAAAGTCGTTGTAACGGCTGTTTACCGATCGAAGCTGGCCCCTGTTCTTCAGTGAGACGTTTATTTGATTAATTAGGAGGAAGGAATGTGTTTTTTTACCGAAAAGTGCATTCCCGGCTGTTGTATTGTGAAAGTGTCCGCGTGGCCTGGTTTCACTTCCGGTGAGAGAGTGGAAGAGTCTGTTTGGATCTAAAGGAGTTCTGTTGTTGGACGGGGCCGGCGCGACATGTCATCAGAAAACATAGCTAATGGAAAGCGTCCTCCCTGAAGTGTGGAGCAGTGCCATGAGAGGTCAACGAGTGTGCGTCCCATCGCAGTATGACCGTACCGCGTGACCCATGTGCCACCTCCAGGGTACGGGAGGCAGAAGCGGCATCGCAGGTCCTCTTGAAGACAGTTGTAGCACTAATTCTACATTTTGGTACTAGGGCATTTCAACTTCGTTGTTCCTGCCAGATACAAAGAGAAGATCCTGTGTTATTCAGTGCCCTCGTTACCTTTTTTGTGGGTTGTGGTGCTTGTCACTTCGCTGCCCCGCCGGTGCACACGACTGGGCACCCCACCTCGTGTGCCATCTGCAGGGCCTCTGCCCTCGGATCACTGGTTTCGGTTTCTGGAGTGGCAACATAAACAGTTGCTCCCAAAGGACTAGCCTGAACACTTAGGTGAATATCCCCTGCACCAGCATTCCACGGAAATTCTTTCCTAGCTCTCCCACGTCAACGAGGACGTCATAATAGCACGGCTCCGCTCGCGACACCGTATGACGTCATCGGAGCCATAAGAGAACCTCGTCGGCGTGCTGACGTCAGTTCCACCCATTTTTTCCGTGCCACCGAGGCAAACAGGGGACCGAGACATTTTCACATGTATACATAGTATAATAAATATATATATATTCACTGAAAAAACCATAGGTTTCAGGCACGTTATAGTTAGAAATTAGCATTTAAAAAACCTTAGAAATTCACTGAAAAAACCATAGGTTTCAGGCACGTTATAGTTAGAAATTAGCATTTAAAAAACCTTAGAAATTCACTGAAAAAACCATAGGTTTCAGGGGCGTTATAGTTAGTTGGACATTTCACTCGTACAAAACCATAGAAATTCCCCCGTTATAGTTAGTTCAGCTAACTATAACTCGCGCGCCCGAAATGCACTGCTGATGACGTCACATATTACATCACTCATGACATGGTCAGTGACATCACTCATGATGTTAGCTGAACTAACTATAACGAGGGAATTTCACGGGTTTTGTACGAGTGCAATGTCCAACTAACTATAACTTTCCCTGAAACCTATGTTTTTTTCAGTGAATATATATATATATATATAAAAATATACAAATATGATATATTTCAATGATTAATAAACCTTTTAAAATTTAAAATAAATGTAAATGATAATTTATTGTAAAATTAATTTCATTCAAACTAATTACATCTATAACTTAACCAAAAGTAGGAAAGTTACTAAAAACGTATACGAGTAAATTTACACATGAATATATCTACATGTGTAAATTTACCTTTGTGAATAGGCTCTTATGTCTTTACTCCAAGGTGGTCTGTGTCTGGTTCCTCCCTTAATACTCTCTTTCAATGGTTCTGGAAATAATGCCTTTGTGATCTTATTATAGCCTTATAGCCCGCCGTAGCGGGCTATACCGGCTATTAAAGGCCCGCTCCAGCGTTAAAGGCCCGAGCCGAAGGCGAGGGCTACTAACAAGGGAGCAGGACTTTAATAGCCGGTATAGCTCAGCTACGAAGGGCTATAAGACTATTAGAACATTCTGCCACTAGAGGGGAGAATGTTCTAACAAATAAAACAAAGGCTTCAGGGAGCGAGAGGGGATTGAAATCCCCTCAGGCCCCCTGAAGCCTTTGTTCACAGCCACAGCTGTGAACAAAGAAACATTGGAATGTTGGAGCTCCGGGCTTATACCGGCCATTATAAGCCTGGAGCTACTCCATTGTTTTCAATGGAGCTCCCAACATTCCAATGTTCTAATATGTATATAAAGACTTGCAATTTCATTTTGTTTATGTTGCTATACTGGAAAACCTAATATGTTTCTAAACAGAGTTAAGCACTATTAATTTCTCACAATTTGAGTCAACCTCGCAGTCCTCACTGTAATTTCTCAAAACTCTGCTAGTCACTATGTAACCCCAAACCCTCTTTTATCAAAGAATACCTCCTGTGTTTAAAAAAAAATATTTTATATAGCTACCCTCAATTATTGTGAAGTGAGTGCCCTGTTAATTCCTAGGTTTCGTTTGTGCAAAACAAAAAACTGAAATAAATACATAAAATAAATAAACTAGTACAGAATCTAAACTTAATAGCATCACCACTAACTCACTGAACTCTTCATCACACCTCGGTTAATTTCTAATTTGTACACCTCTAGACGTCTCTAAGAGCATTACAAAACAACAGTCCCATGGTCGCCCAACATATCGCATTCACTGAAATGATTTCTCCAGAATCTTCAATACATCAGCAAGGCTAAAGCTGTGAAGGTATGTACAGTTTAACAAGGCCATTCTCACATTTTAGAATTAGTTATTTCAAGGAATATCCTGAATATTATAAGAATCTAAAGCCAGTGTGACTTTAAGTGGACCTTAATCAGCTAGAAACAAGGAAGTTCAACAATTGCATATGCATTTCTATGAGCATACTACTTTCACTGTGAGTTAGTTTTTGTGGCCAGACCTTCCTCTGCAAGAATTTTGGGGCAGATTTACAATGAAAGTGACTCAGTGCGTGCCACAAGCCATTTGGCTGCGCCACACTGAGTCACTTTCAAAGCACAGGGATGCAACATATTTACAACAATATGTTGCATCTCTGTGCTTCCCCCTGCGCTGGCGCATAAACTGCTGCCATGCGCCAGCGCAGGCACCCTTGCACCATGGTGCAAGGATGCCTGCGTTGTGGGGAGATTGTTTTTGTTCGGGAAGGGTTCCCTTCCTGAACAAAAACAATCATTAGAGGTGATTTCCTCTTTCTATGTGTTCTGCAGAATGCAGCACGCATAGAAACAGGAAAAAAAACGAGGAGAAATGAATACATTTCTCCTCGTTGCGCCTCCCTACGCCTCCCCTGGGGAGGCGTAGCATTCACATGCATTTCCAGATTTACCATTCCCCGTGAATCTGGAAATGTGTCTGGTTCCATGGGTGTTGCGTGGGAACACCCACAGCAACACCCATGGAACGCCCCTTTCACGCAAACTGCTGCGTGTAAAGGGGCCATATTTACAAGGACAGGAAAAGTCACGCAGGGTGGCTTTTCCTGTCCTTGTAAATATGGAGCATTGAAATGCGCCACTGGTACGTCACAAAAAGTGACACACCGGTGGCGTACGGGGCTCGTAAATCTGCCCCTGTATGTTTAGGCCCAGATTTACCAAGACACTGCACCCGGTGTTTGTACAACGCAATCCAATACAAAGGAGTGTATGTTATTTAATTTGCGAGCAAAAGGCTTTTTGTTCTGGAAAGGTGGACTTTTCACAGCACAAAAGCGGTTTTGGTCCACTTAGTTACAAGATGGCATTAATGGGGCAGATTAACGCAACATCCATAAGCTGTGCTGAAAAATATGGCCTACTAAGAATGCCACAATGGGCTTTGATTTTTAGTCAATAATGGATGCCTACTTTAAAGCAGGCACAAACAAGGAAAAATGTGTTAATTTTTCAAAAACAATGAATTGGAAGTGTGCTGTAATGGACAGCACGCTTGCAATGCATGGGAACCTTCTGAGTTTGTCTAACATGAGAATTTGTACTGAATGAGCATACCTTCCGAACAAAACCTATGCAAGATTGCTCACACTCACTATTCACCATGGAGCACAGCTGTACACATGGAAGGCAGCCTTGCCAATGGCGGAGATGACAAAAGCTGCAGGCCACTTTTTGCAGCACCGGCCTGTGCTCTGCTTTACCCCTTGCACAATGAAGGGCAGTACATCGGTATGCTGAGCCACGTCACATGAACAATGAGTACATCTAGCATAAATCATTTTAAAATGTGTTTTTCTTTTACTGTTGTTTTGTTCTTTTAGTGCTGATATTGAGAACGTAATTAATGGTACTAATATCAGGGTGTGCTTAAACTTGAAAATACTGCAGTGACTGCAATAAAATGAATGGTACACAAGCGCACATTTCCTAAAATGTCACAGGTGTCATAGCTCAAAGCTTGTCAGAAACCCAAGAAACATGATTGTTCTGCGGTGAAAATACATTAATCAACCCATTTGAAGCATGCTATCCTCATTATAATCATTTGGAGGACAGCAGCACACCTACTTTGCAAAGTACAATATATGTTTTTCCACCAAAATATTGTGAGCAGAACATCATGAATATGATGGCCTGAATATTGAGAACAAAAATATTCTGAAAGTAAGTATATATAGTATCTTGAATATTACATTTTATTTTCTGGGCATATGCACTTTTAACCCCTGATGAACTGCGAATTTGGGTAGCATGTGCAATACTGTGACACTTTATTATCTTGGCACTTGCACTTTAAACTCGATGACCGGAGTAAATATGGGTGTTATGGGTAATTAGCAACACTGGATGGGGTGCAGAGTTATATATTGAAGTCATGTCCTATTATGCACTTGCACTAAGTACTTTATGGTAGAGACTGTGATAATGATATGGCACCAGCATCCGGTACGAATTTAAACCAGTAGAACTGTTGGCACCTGAAATTTCTCCAATTACCCAATCAGCTTGAGTTTTATAATATCGAGGGACTGAGTCCTACGTGCATATGCACTTTACAATCGTGAAATGTCATTCAATCTAGCAATAATTGAGCAATTTTGGATCTGTGAGCACACGCACTTTTTCAATTAATTAAAATGAACGTAATTGTGTATTAAGTAGTGGATTCATTGTATCCGAAATTTAATGGTGTAAAACATGGCGAAAATGTCTTATGAGAATTGATGTTTGTAATGCCAAAAAAATGTTGTAAAAAATGAGCAAAATGATAAAAATTAAATAGAAAATGAATTGTAACAATAACCATCCAAAAAAAAAAAGCATGTAATTGTAAGAAGAGCAATATAAGGAAATGTAACGGTTTTGGTCATTTGTTCGTAATGTAACCTTCTCTGTGTACAAGAATGTCTTCTATGTCATTTGCTTCATGTGACCGACTGCTCCCAACAAAGAATGGGGAGTAATGTGTTACAAAAACAGTGGAAGATTTTGAGATAAGACAATATCATTGTAAAAGCCTTATCCCGACAACCATAGGTGATGTTTTGCAAAACTAGATACTTGAAAGATCAATTAGTACACATTATTTTACCCAACGAAAGAGTGCAGGACTCCTGGTTAGATAACCAACCTGGTTTTGGGCAGTGAGGCAAATGCACAGTCTGTGAGAAATTGGGTGGTTGGTTTCGTGGGGTGTTAACGCTGCTCGAGCAACAACCACAGTCTCTGTCAGGGTGAACCACAAAAGTCACTAAATTAACCTGTGCGTACCCGTCTGGTAGCTTGTCACAAAAGCAGTCAGGCTTAACTTAGGTGCACTGTTTAAAGCAGGGGTCTTTGCATATTAAAGAAGGTAGGACTGCGTATCTCAAGACCCTTAGCATGGCAGCTAGTCAAACCAATAGCAGGTCCTCACAGTAGCACTCAAACACAAACTGTGGGGCATATTAACAAGGCCCGGCGATAAATATCGCAAAGCGCGCTTAGCGCATGCATATTTATCGCCGGCTATCTCTGTAATTTATCGCCCGGTTAGCGCGTTATCAACAACGCGCATCGCAGAGGCGAAAAATTCCAGAGATAGCGTGGATATCGCCGTTTTCCATGGGGGAAAACGGCGATATCCTAGATGATAGGGCCTGTGGTCTTAGCCACAGAATCCACCCCCATGTTAAGTATGCCTTAGTCAGGAATTTAACAGACGTTAAATTCCTGCGTTAGAGCATACTTAGCAGCGATTTAAATAATCGCTAACCCTCCTTGATAATATCGCGAAGCTGCCTTCGCGATATTATCCCTGTTTGGTTTCACAGCCACGCCTACTTTGCATCTCATTAGCGATGCAAAGTTAGGCGTGCTGAGAACGAGCGCTAAATCAGCAAAACACGCGATAGCGTGTCTTTGCTGATAAGGCGATAAATTATCGCCGCTTTTCGCCCAGACGGACACAAAGCGGCGATAATTTCATATCGCCGCCTTGTTAATATGCCCCTGTGTCGGTTCATTGGGGTCTGCCACATGACCATATGCCTCAGCTCTCAATCACACCATATGTGTGAACAATGGCCCATGAAAAAAGAGAGCACCATCAGTGGCCTGAACAGTAACAATTGCTGAGCCACTAAAGTGTGGGACTGCGCAAGCCAGAGTGAAAATATCTCAGTTGGGTGCATGATCTGTTCAAGAGCTGTGAAAACAGGGTATGGATCCAATATGAGAAAATAAGAGGTGTGTGTCTGTGTGTGTTTGTGTGTATGCTTGCATGTGTTCACATTTAAGTGTTTATTTGTGTGACATTGCGACCCACGCTGGAAGTTATGCTGGTGTCAAGGACCACCAAAAGTATATGGTACCCCCATCATTAGTTGTTCATCTCTGGTTCAGGTTTGTCAGTTCATATCATAGTAGTGGTTCATGGCATAATATTGGCAATGGCGTAATAATGGCCATCCTTGACATATTTTGCGCATTTTAGGTCTAGTTGTAGAATACTGGCAGCCATCACCAACATTTTAAGAGTGTGACTGGACAACTTCAAGCAATCACTGGTGATGGCCCTCACATAATAATGGCCATAACTGATATATGGTGTGCGTCCTTGCCATTATGTTCCCCAGAATTGGCACAGTGCTGGCCTTGGATTAATGATGGGCATTATTGGCATAAAATAGGTGTCCTTGATGTTATGGTGGGCATCCTTGCCTATGATTGCAATAACTAGGCAATTGAAGCAGAATCTGTGGATGTGAGGCATGTGTACATATGAATAATTGATGAAAATGGTGAGCTGATGTTAGAGGGCTGGATTTATCACACTTCCTGAATTCCTAAAAGTGATTATTTGGCTAATATTTCATTAGTCAGGTGAATGCATTTCATATTTATAAGCTTTTTCCTGGCATTTCTGCAGGTAATGTCGCCTGAAATGCATGGATGATCATAGTGTAATGTTAACATGTGTAATCACTATTCTACACCATTTGGTGCCAACAATTTGGAACTCCATGCCTATAGAACTAAGATTCCTTACAGATGAGATTACCTTCAGGAAAAAACTGAAGACATGGCTATTTACAGGTTGAGTCACTGGTATCCGCTCTCTCCTGCTCCGTTAGCGCAGGGAAGTCCTTGGGCAGCTATGCTCTCTACAAAACTCATAAACATACAGTGATAAAATGTGCAAGCAGCTCAGGAGGATTTTCTTTGAGTAAAAGTAGCTCTCGCTACAGAAAAGGTTGGAGACCCCTGCTGTAAAGTATTTACAACACACAAACAGTATTAAAGAAAACACAACACAAGAAAAATCCCACACCAACTTAGAAAAATAGAGTAAACTTTAATAAATTATTTGACACCAAAATGACAAAAATCTCATCAGTAGAATCGGAGTTATGAATTTTTAAAGTTTAAGGTAAAAACTATTACCTAAAAGATCAAAGCGCCAACCACGGACATCTAGGGGCCGATTCCGATCTCGGCCGGTAGTGCTCCGAATCGGATTCGGTTTTACCGGATCCGATCCGGAGCCCTATTTTCCGACCGAGTCGTACGCGCGTCCGGGCGAGCGAGTACGATGCGTATTCGCCGACCGACTCGTCCGGGCGACCCGACCGCTCCGACCGACTGGTTCCCGGATCGTACCGCTCCGACCGACTCGCTCGGACCCGATTCGCACCGCGCAATGGAGACGTTTTCCGGCCGGGTAAGTACGATGCGCACCTCGACCGCTCCGACCGACTCGCGCCGTCCGACTCGAACTCGCTGTCGGAGCCGTACTTTGGGGGTCCGTGTCGGACCCCTGTACTGCGTACCCGTGCGAGGCGCACACAGGGGGACCCATGGGTCCCCCTACCTGTGCGTGTGCGCCGCGAGCGCTCCGCGGCGTACTCGCTGTAGGGGCGCCCTTGTCTGCCTCGCACCCATTGAGGCAATGGGAGCCCGCGTATGCGTTGTACGACCGGCTCCCATTGAGTTCAATGGGAGTCCGACCGACTCGTGTCCGGTGGCATACGAATGCATCGGACTCGTTCGGTCGGACTGCACGGGTCCGATTCGGTCGGAAATCTCTCCGAGGCCGGCTCGGTCGGAGAAATTACCGACACGAATCGGAATCGGCCCCTTAGTCGTGTGAGACTGAGTCAAAGTCAAAACATATGGCTGACCACAATTGAGCGTGAGTTGGATACAAGAAGTGGATTGGGCTCGGTCAATGTTTAACTTCAGGCTAAAAAGAAATTTCAACAAAAATGTTCTGAAAAGGTAGAACTTCAGTAGGGCAAGGATGCATGTGGTGTCCATTCAAGGGCAGCATCACAGGGAGCTGCTGAAGGGTTCCACATTCAGACCTAGGTTCAGATTTAAACTCTTAAGCAACGCAGCACAGCACCCAAAGTTGCTGTGTTTCATTCCGTGAGAGTGCAGCACACATGAAAAGTCAGATAAGAAAGGAGAAATGAAAGCATTTCCAATTTTACCATCTACTTTCAAGTGGCGTCAATTTTTGGCACATAACCCTGTCTACTATTTTTAGACTTTGCACTAAAAGCCATGGATGGCAGCATGGGAACGCCAATGTACCACCAAGGGAACACTCTCTTTATGCAGAGTAATGCAAAGCAGTCCTTCGTGCTAGTTTGCATTACTTTTTCTTACAAACCAACCCAAATATCAATTTGTGTTTGTTTATAAATCCCCATAAAGACTTTGCGTCAGGTCTGCATTCAAAAAGTAACACAAACCTGACACAAATGCTTTGTAAAACTGGGCCTTAATCTCTTTAAGAAAGTCAAAAATCTCCAGCGAGACAAGGCTGGAGGCTGTAGTTGATGAGGGCACCACAAGGTTGGATACCACTTCTGCGAAGGTCCGCTGAACTGGATTGGCTTTTGTGGCCTCTTGGGTTTGTAGTCATCAATGTAATACTCAGCTGTGAGTGGTCTGATATCCTCCGTGCCTGAAATTCCACCTCAGTGAACGTGAGGAGTGTTGGCAGTGGTGTAAGAAAGTAGTCTAAACGTGAGTGGGTGTTATGTTTCCTGGAGTAGTAAGAATATCCTCTGTCCGTCCCATGCTGAGATTTCCATATGTCCCCCAGGCCCGTTTCATTCACAAAATTACCCAGTTTCCAGGCATGGGGGTTGCGGGTCTAATTGGGGGTGGACCTATCTAGTTGTGAGTGCATTGTCATTTTGGAGTCTCCCCTATTATCGTCAATATCTGGGGGTGGTCCCATAGTAATTGTCCCAGGAGTTGCAGGGTGTCAGTCTGTAATCCCGGTAGGACGTATGTATTAATCAGCACCACAGGTTCCCCTCCCAGATGCCCACAACCATCGTCTAACAACCATGGTCATATGTGAGGGTCTGCGCCACCTGGAACAGTGTAGATTTTTTTATTAGGATCCCGATTCCTCTGGATTCAGATGTGTAACTTGAGTCACCTGCCACTGTGTATCGTCCCCAGCTCAGGGGGGTGCAGTTGGATCCTTTTAGATCTGTGTCATAGCGAGTTATAGCTTTGGCCACCAGCCTCCACTTAATTTTGCTGCCCAACCCACTGACATTCCATGTGAGTAGTTTAAGGGCATGTGTATTCATAATGTGGCTTAGTGCTCTCCTGATCATGGGGAGGGTATCTGCCCAGATGGGGTGTTACGTTCCATTGCCCTGTATACTCTAGTATGGCTGCAAAATGTTCAACTGTAACCTTAATGCTATCATAACTCCCCTCCCTCCCTGCCTTACCATACTGCAGTCTTAGAACTGGCCGCCACCTCAACCTATGGTATGTCCGTCACCCAACAAAATCAGAGATTCAGAGTCTTAGCATCAGTGATCGTCATCCCCACACTCCAGTGCATATATATAGGCAGTCCCCTGCCTGCCCATGAGTTATACATCAGTAAACTGTCTCAGCATTAACCACCCTCGGTAGTCTTCGGGAATGAGTTCCATGGTCCTGGGATTCTGCCGCAGCCCCTCCACACCATGTCCAGTCAAACGATCTTCTCTGAGGTCATCGGGGTGACATTTGGGGGTGGTGCGAGCTCTCCGTCCTCTTTGTAGATGAGGTTCTCCTCCGATAATCCCTCATGGTCAATCTTAAGGACTTCCCATTTGTTGGTAGTCTACAGGGAGTGTTGGTGTTGGAGATCTGCCACCACTCTTGTCCTGTCCATTTGTACTTGTTCTTTAGTTGGTGCTGTTGGTGACTGCCATCGCTGTGTCTTGAGGCATTATTTTTGTTCCTGATATTTCGGTACCTGGTACCTTTCACCGTCATCTGAAGCCAGTCCCAAATGTCCTCCGCTGCCATAAAGAACTGTGTTTCGCCCTGCAGCAGGATATGGAGCTTTGCTTGGAAGAGGAGGTCATAGCAGATGTCTAGCTTACAGAGGTGTTGTTTAACTGCCCAGAAGGATTTTCTTTGTCGTTGGACCAGTGTTGTATAGTTGGGGAAGATTTTGACCTTCAGGCTGGCCAGAGTCCATGGTCCATGTGCCTGTGCCGCTAGTAGTATGGCATCTCTGTCCTGAAAATTCAGCAGACTGGCCTCAAAGGCATGCGGTGGGGCCTCAGGGGGCAGCAGCCACATGAGTACCTAATGTGCCCGTTCCACTGTAAACCACTTTAGTGTTTTCAGCTTCAAAAGCCACTCCTCCAGGTAGAGTTTGGGTCATGGGTCTCTCCAACAGGATCCCAACCAGCAGGACATTGTTGTGGTGGGAACGGCCCTTGGCGTTGGTAAATTTGTCTGCCAAAGCAGGTACCTCTCACTCCAGTGCCCGTAAGCAGGCACTGTTCTCTGTCACCGTTGGGCAGACCTGGGCTACAGTACTTTCTGTGTTCGCTACTCTATCCGCCAGCCTTTTATGGTCTGAGTAGGTTCACTTCCTGAGAGACTGAGTACATTTTATGCTCCAGGGTCATCATGGGCTTTTTTATCGCCACCAATATGGTTATTGCATGCATTTCCATGCCTCTTTCTGTGAGAAGGGGCATTTGTTCACTGGCTTGATAATTTTGGGGCAGACCGTAGTTTTTCCACCCTGTGGCAGTCCTGTGTCACTGAATGTTCAGGTAAGCTACACAGACGTGACCTCCTGGGTCCTCCGTGAGCCCCCACCAATGAGTGCTGGCGTCTCAGCCATGGAGAGGGTTCCCCCGGCTCCCCTCAGTCTATTCAGGGTTTATGTGCCCCATTGCATTATGTGGTGGGCCTGACGGTGGCAAACCCCCAAATTCCATTGTTCCCTCCTCAGTGCCCAAGGCAAGAGCAGTCCCTCCTCCCTGCCATACCTGTGTTTGTTGGTAGGCCACAGAGCTACTGGCACTCTCCACAGGTGACCTCGGAGGTGACAGATCTCTCCATGTCACATGGCACCTGTGTAGTCCCCTTGCTCCTTTGCATCAGTGAGTGGTGTTTTCTTGCTGGAAGAGGTGAGGCGGTGGTCTACACACACCCCAGCCCCGGCAATAAACAGTGGTTGGTGTGTTGTACTCTCAACCAGCTGTTGGGATCTCATATCTCTGCTAGCGGCCGCGATACACACTGCCAGTACTTGAGTCCACCGGAGCCCTTTGGCCGCAACCTGGGCTTGGAGCTTTGGGCGTGTATTAGAGCTCACCTCGTGCAGAGGCTCTACCCTGTGCCTTCTCCTCTGCTGCGGGGTACCAGCCCAACGTGATGTTAAGTGTGCAGGAGGCGAAAGGGGTGGGGAACTCCCCACTCTCGTCTCTGTTTCACTTCCCACTCCTCTGCGGGTGGGCATTGGCACGGCATCTGCGCAGCCATTCGATGAACCCACTTGGAAACAGCTACCTGCTTCACTTCTGTCTTTTCTGTTGATTCTGGAGCCCCTGGGCAGTCCGGTGGGTCCCCCTCTCCAAATCTCAGATTCTGGTGATTGGGAGCCCCGGTGAGGGGTCAGGATAATGTCACTTGTGGGCCACGGCACAGGAGCTCAAGTCTCAGGCAACCAACACCACATGACTCTTAACCACGCCCCTCGAGGAATACTCTTTTAAGTTAACCTAAACGGCAATGACAAAATACCCACCTATTCCAGCCACGGGTGCCATTGGATGATTAATTATCTCTTTTTTTCACAGACTCTCCTAACTTTTTTTTCTCCTGTGAAATTAATAAAAAGTCTTATAGTGATCACAATCCTTTCTCAATAGGCATTCTTAGTCCTTTATCCAATCTCATCCAAAGATATTCATTCACTCCTCGCAACCTCAGACAGTCTTCGGTTTTTGTGAAAACTAGATAATACATGTGCTTTTTAAAAATCCCTTATTTGTTTACAGTTTGTTCTTTTTGATCTTTGCTTGTCTGAAAATGTAACTGGGGACCACTTCATATCAATAAATGTATTAAATCTGCCACCAAATTAATCTATATCTAAGTAAGCCAGTACACAATCCCTCTCATTCTGCCCTTAAATGGTTTGATTCCTCCTGCTCTGCAGCTAGGAAACGTTTATGGTTAGCCCTGAAAACTAAACCCTGGTAAACAGCAGCAATATCTGCCTGCCCCAGTTCATATAAAGCTGACATCAAAAATAGAAAAATCACCCTACGTAAACATAAATGGGATTCTTTAATATTTGCTTGTGAGACTAAGGATGACTGTAAGGCTATCAGTGATAGCAATGTTAATTCACCCAGCACAAGTGTGCATATTACCTCAGAACAGTCGGTCTCCCACTTTTGTCATATCTATCGTTCGACCCCTTGTTCTTTTGTTGATTTACAGTCTTTTTTGCAAACTGAATCAGCTGCTGGATAAACCATTGAAGTGGCAGAGGTTACTCGTGCCCTGCAGAATAGTCCAGCAGGAACGGTGCTTGGCCAGATGGGGTGCCAGTGAATCTTTTCAAGTGTAATATTGATTTATGGGCACCGTTACTTACTAATGTATTTAACAACATTTACTTTACCTGCATTCTGAATTTGTGGTCCTCAGCAACAAATGTCCCCTTTTGTTAAAAAGGAGGATCTGCAGTACCTCAGCTGCTGTTATTGATTCAACTATGAAAGTTCTTATCAGTGTCATTTTTAATAGGATTAGTGAATAATCTTCAGAGAACAAAATTATTAACTCCTGCCAATGCGTGTTTCGTGAAGGGCTAGGTACTTTGGAGAAATGCTTCAATCTTGAACTGATTCTTGGCAAATATGTCACAGCTAAGGAGTGCCCCATGTACCGGGCCTTCACGGATCTCTCTTGTGCATTCGATATAGTCAATTGGTCGAATCTTTGGTCTATCCTTTTAGGGCTAGGATTGGATGATACTTTAGTGTGCTTTGTTGCCGTCATTCAGGTGGTCTCGGAGCCCTGAGTGCACAGTGGTTCCCCAATTTGGAGAATTGTTTTTGATTCTTTCAACTTTTGGAGCACCAACTTGTCTGTCAGGTGTCAAAAAGCTCTGTCAAATCTGTGGGCTCTTTGTTTAATTTATCTTCCACGATTGGCATTTTTTTAACTCAATGTTTGCCTGTTGCACTGTACGGGGCTGGTGTTTGCGGATATTTAAATGCGCCCTGGAGTAGTAAGAATATCCTCTATCCATCCCGTGCAGTGATCTCCATATGTTCCCCAGTCTCATTGCCTTTACAAAATCACCCAGTTTTCCAAAGTGCGGGTTGCGGGTCTGATTGGGGGTTGACCTATCTAGTTGTGGGTCTATTGTCATTTTGAAGGAATATGGAGAAGAATCGCTGTCTCTGCCAACTTCTGAGCCTCCCTCCCTCCAGCCCTGATTACATTTGTCTTGAGGAGCCAGGACTCCTTTTTTTAGATGATCCTATTAAACTTGGCCCACTTTTACTTTAGCTTTCTGTCTGGTCCAATCCCCACGCAATTTTTTATCAACTGGTTATCAGTTTATGTTGTGAAAAAGGCATTAAAATACCTAGACTGTCATACAGCAGGACATCTCTGGGGTCTTTGAGGAGACTAAATCTTTCCACAGAACTAACTATAACCAGGAAGCGGGATAGATTTAATGTAAAACAATTGTTCCTGGACAAAAAGAGTAAGGATAGGGAATGTAATGAATTGTCAAAATATTCCATCAGGTCCTATGTTATAATTCAGATGAGCCGGGTATAGAACCTTTCCTATTAAGAGTCCTGGTCTGGGATAGGGCACTTTTAACTCAATTCCAGACCATAGTTATACGATTCCAGATGTGTTTCTCTCTGAGACAATATGATGACTCCAAATTCAGGGCATGTCTTTGGCATAGCCAATCTGATCAGACACTTTTGCCTTTTGAATTCTTCTGTAAATTTTATAGTATTTATTCTAAATGTGTTTTAAACCCCCTGTTGAGATGGTATAATTTTATTCAATGTAGACCTGATATTGTTTTATGCAGTTGCGGAATAGGGAAGATGTTTGTTTTTGCCTTTTTGAAATCAGCGCTTAATGTCACAAATAGATGCATTTTTAACAAATATTAATTTTTTGTTACTTTTATGATTATAGTTTATAATCAAATAAAGCTCTTTAATCGATTGATACATCCATCGTAAGCATTTATTAATATCCATAGGAAAATTGTCAGTTTATATGCAAAAATACAAATGCAGGGTATAGAAAAATGGGGAATTCTGCAAACTATGGAGCTTATTAATGAGAGCTCTTTATCACTTTTGTACTACGTAAAGTGGTACATGCATGATACAGGGCTCTCAATCCAATTTATGAAGCCAAGCAAAGCCGCCCTGCATGGATTTGAGTGGCCTCATAAATCATGAGTAA
Source organism: Calotriton arnoldi (assembly GCA_963921515.1). Lineage (NCBI taxonomy): Eukaryota > Metazoa > Chordata > Amphibia > Caudata > Salamandridae > Calotriton > Calotriton arnoldi. The sequence goes on from CAWUFW010008359.1 coordinate 89,092, forward strand.
GGCAATGGAGCGCAAGTCGCTGCGTCACCTTATTCTGCGCCCGGGAAGCATTCCAAGGGCGTTGCAGTGGTTTTTCCCAAGCAGCACCCATGAAATTTGACGCTGCCCCAGATTTACAAAGTCATGTAAACCTGGGGAAGCGCCAAATCCATACGCCTCCCGAGGTGAGGCGTAACGAGGAGAAATATGTTTATTTCTCCTCATTTTTTCTTCTTTCTATGCACACATAGAAAGAGGAACAAGCCTCCTAGGGTTTTTGGGCAGAAAGGTGCCCCTTCCTGTACAAAAACAATCCGGCATGCAATGGAGGCACCCTTGCACCATGGTGCAAGGTTACCTGCGTTTTGCGCTAGGCTGCCAAAACGGCAAAAGTATGTGGAGAACGGACAGGAAAGCTCCATATTGCTTAAATGCTTAAAAACGGTGCATTCCTGCCCTTTCACTTTGGCATAGGGCAGCAAGGTGCCTTGCTGCGCTGCCCATCACCAAAATCCCATAAATAAGTCCTTATATGTATGCCCAAAATTAGAATCTAAAAGAGACTTCACTCACGTCATAAAAACTTCAAACACCTGGAATATTTACAGAACAGTTGCATGAAGCGGTTTTTTTTCTGCATAAAGCTGTTCTGTGCTCTGACAACTTGTATACCTCTGACTAAAATCTTTTAGCACATTCTCTTGGCCTCCCATCCCCCTTCCGACCAAAGAAATCCTCCACTCATAACTTCATTAAAGTCAGTCGGCCATCATTTTGTAAATAACAAGTGATGTGACATGTTGACCTTGAAGGAAGTCATAATAGTTCATGGAGATAAATGATCAAAAGCAAATAATCTATTGAGTTCTGAGTTAATCGATTCCTCTGTGATTCATCTTTGGGAATTCTCAGCTCTGAACTTTGCAGCTGAAGGGCAGTAATGAGATAAATGCATGGATGGCAGCAGTTAAGTCAGAAGGCGAGATAAAGGAGTTTGTCAACCGCAAAAGCTAGAGTGCTGAGGAGTCTCCTGGGAATATTCTGTGCCTTTTAGCATTTCCTCGAGTCCCTGCGGAAGAACACAGTGCAAATCCCTATGCATCGTCCCAACTAGCTATCTTACTGTACATAGCAGGAGACTCATACATGGTTCCATTTTAAAATTGCAGTCGATTTTTCTAGCTATTGGCACTATAATATCAGTCTAAGGTTTATATTTGTTAAATGCACACAACTCATTTAAAATGTTTAAGAATGGCCTCGTAGAAAGACCATAAAAAATTACATTATTTATATCATATGCAGTTGCAGCAGTAGGGAATTAATCTCACAAATCACTTACTAGCTGCACAAACTGAGGTACTGAAGCTGTGTATAATTTAGCACAGCTGTTGCGGTGCCATTTCTGTTTTTTGTTTGCTCACAATTGTTGTCTATTTGGTAGATATCCAGTGAAGTAAGTGTTTCTTTTAAATAAATGTAATTTGGGCCCTTCTTTGAGAACAATGTCTTATTTATTTTCGTGTTTTTGATTTCCATTTTTCTGATCACTATGTGTTAAATAGATTGTTAATGATACAAAGCATGACTACATTTCTATAACACATTTAGGGAAACAGGCAATCATTTACAATGAGTCGAGTTCACTTGTGGAACAGACTAGGGGGGATATTCACAAGAACGTGCGCTAAACACCTCCAAAAAATGTTAACGCAACTTTACACATCGCAGTCTATCGCGTGAAAAATAACCCTGTGTTAACGTGGAATTCACAACACAGCGGTACCATGCGATAGTCTCCCGATAACGCAGACAATGTCCGCGATACAACAACCGCGACAATGATAAAAACCCAAACCCCAACGCAAAAAAACTTGCGATGTGCCAACCCGCGATGAGGAAATCAGCGATAAGCAGCGCCAGGCCTGCCATACACCCACGGCAGGTGGGAAAATCACTACAAAAGTAGAAAAAACACACACACACAAAATGACCAACACCGAAGCACCATGGAGGCAGCCGGAGCAGGCGCAGAGGACGAGCGGAACCCCACAAGCACCCCGGACGACCAGCCTGGGACCTCGGGGACAGGGAAGGGCAAGGACAAGAAGAGGAGGAAGATGAAGTTCAGTCCGCAGGAGAATAGGATCCTGGTCACGGAGGTGATAGAACACCATCAACAACTGTTCGTCACCTCCAATGTGTCATTGGGCACCAAAAATGGAATATGGCGGTCCATCGTGGACAAGGTGAATGCCGTCGGAGAGCACAAGAGGTCAATGGACGAGGTCAAGAGGCGATGGATTGACATCAAGCGCAAAACCAAGGAGAAACTCGCAGGCAACCAGAAGGCAGCAATGCAGACTGGAGGTGGGAGCTCAGCGCTACAGCTGGAGCTGGATGACATGGAGGAGCTGGTGTCGACAGTCATCAGTGTGGAGACCGTAGCAGGAGTCGGGGCACCGGACACTGCTCGACATGACACAACACAACAGCAACAGGGTGAGTAACCACCAGGTACTGGGGGGACGGGGGAGATGACCACAATGGCACACATGCACAATCAAGCAGAGCACAGTGCACACCCACAATGACTCTGGATCATGGCCCTGATCTACAGACTGTCACAATGTACATTGCCATGCTGTCTGAATGTCAACATGTACCATGCGGCTACATACATGTGGACACATTGTAACACAGCATCTCCCCTTCACATTGCAGGGTCACCGTCAACACCTCCTGCAGAGCAGTCCCAGCCACTCTTGACTGATGACGAGGAGGACACCACCAGCATCGACACCCAAGCCCTCCAAGACATCATTGAACTCATCCGCCAATCACCTCCAGGACCAGGGCAGCCCAGTTCATCGAGGAGACCCCACCCACTCCACAAACCACCCAGCAGGAGGCACCCACAACCCCGGCTGTCTTCCAAGACCCCCACGAACAACACATGGTATTTCAACGCTGTGTGTTGGAGGGCCAGAAGGAGATGGCTGAGCAGGTGCGGGTGGGGTTCGAACTCATGGCAGCCAAACTAGATGCCATCCATGGGTGTCTACGTCCCATCAGGGACCACTTACAGTCCCTAACGGACATCCACAGCCCGCTCCATGGTCTCCAACGAGCCATGGCTGACATCGCTGGAGTCATGACTCGGAGACAAGAACACCTGTCCGCTCAGAGTGGCTCCACCGATCTCAGCCGTGAGCTGGCACACATGCGGAGGCTCATGGAGGACATGGTGTGGATGGAGGCAGAAAGGATGGCAGCCACTGCTGCAGATCAGCAAAATGTAGCTGGGATCTACCATGCCCTGCATGTCCTCATCATGGCATTGCCACAAGGCATGGCGCAGATGAATGCTGCTGCCCCTACACCATCCACATCTCCGCCCCCTGGTGTGTCAGTGCCTCAGAGTGCAGAAGGCATTTCCACTCCGGCACCTGATGCGTCACTGCCACACAGTTCAGCCGACAATCCACCTCTGGCCCCTGATGTGTCAGTGGCACACAGTGCCGCAGCCGGAACTGCACCACCCACAGGTGGGGCAGAGCACACATCCAGAGATGAGGACGTGGATGGGCTTGAGCTCAGAAGGAGGCACTAGCATTCATGTCCACCACCTGGCCTGTTGCTGCTTGGTGCCGCACATCGCCCCATGACCTTCCACTGACCCCCGATACACTCTGCTGCACTCACCTTGGTCCGCGACATGGACTGCCATATCCTGTTTGGTGACCAATGACACGGCGACCAGTCTGCGGACTGTACCCTTCCTCTTCCGCTGTACTTGTCATTCCCCGATGGACCCCGGCTGGCCCTCCACAGGCCCATATTGTGAAGTGGGGTTGGCATGGCCCTGTACTGCTCCAGCTGCAAAACTCCACTGGATGTGCATAAAACATTCAGAAACGCACTGCTGTGTCATGTCTTTCATCATTCATGTATGAATGTGTGGTTGAATGTAGGGTCAGTGATTCCCCCTAACGTCAATGATGCTCATCTAGTGGGATCCCAGTCACAGTGTGCTGCATTGCCGATTGCGTTCCGGGTGCCGTAGACACTACAACAGGGACACACGCATTAGTCACTTCCTTGTCCGGACATGAACTGAACCAAGCCCAGAGCCCCCGAGTCATTGTTGCAAGCCCTGCGCTGGTCCGGCGTACGCCAGGCCAGACCACTCCGCTTACGCTCCGAGGGGGGGGGGCCACATAGCTAGAAGTCGCAGATTTACACGCTAGTGGTCTGCAGGTCGCTGGTCTAGTTGTCGGCATGTCACGGCCACTGCCTGAGGGCAGGTTTGCACACACACCACACCCATCCGGCACAGGCGTCACAGGCCATGTGACCCCGCCAATATAAGGGGCCGACAACGTCACATTCCCCACTGCCGGTGGTGACTGGATGACAGACGTTCCAGGATTCTCAATCATAAAGGGCCCATGATTTGTTGCGCACAGGGTTAGTGGCACCCGGAGCCATGCGGCCGTCACAGGCCTACCACCACGTGGCGCTGACTGGGGTTGCACAGGGTTAGTGGCACCCGAAGCCTTGCGGCCGTCACAGGCCTACCACCACATGGCGCTGACTGGGGTTGCACAGGGTTAGTGGCACCCGAAGCCTTGCGGCCGTCACGGGCCTACCACCACGTGGCGCTGACTGGGGTTGCACAGGGTTAGTGGCACCGAAATTGCTGAGCGGGTGTGTGGCCTGCGATGATGACATGTGCACTGATGTGGTCTCTGCCATTGATGCCTCAGGACTCAGCGTCATGTGTGTGACCTGCTGGGCCGCGGTGCGGGTCCGCATGATGTGGAGCATGCCATGGTGGCGGGACCTGGGCCTGGAGCTTGCACGGGCACGTGGTGTGCCCATTGGTGGACACACCATTGGCGGCAGGTGAGCAGTGGGGCCTGGGTGCGCAAGTGCGGGCAGACAGAGCTGGGCGGCGGGAGGGGGTAGGGTGTGGCTGCATGTGTGCGCAGGACAGACAGGCATTGTTGCCGTGTGCAGTGAGATGGACTCTGCCATGATTGACTCTGGCCTCGATTAGAGATTGCAGACCTGGTGGCTTTCAGTGTATACCGGCACGTGGTTGGAGACACACCGGTGGCAGCAGGTTAGATGTGGTGCCTGGGTGCACGGGGGCGGCAGTGTCCCTCCTTCTCCCTCTCTCTCTCTCTCTCCCTTCCTTTCCTTCTCTCTCTCTCTCTCTCTCCCTTCCTTCCCTTCTCTCTCTCTCTCTCTCTCTCCCTTCCTTTCCTTCTCTCTCTCTCTCTCCCTTCCTTTCCTTCTCTCTCTTTCTCTCTCTGCCTTTCTTTCCTTCTCTGTTTCTCTCTCTCTCCCTTCCTTCTCTTCTCTCTCTCTCTCTCTCTCCCTTCCTTCCCTTCTCTCTCTCTCTCTCCCTTCCTTCCCTTCTCTCTCTCTCCCTTCCTTTCCTTTCCTTCTCTCTCTCTTCCTTTCCTTCTCTCTCTCTCTCCCTTCCTTCCCTTCCCTCTCTCTCTCTCTCTCCCTTCCTTTCCTTCTCTCTCTCTCTCTCCCTTCCTTTCCTTCTCTCTCTTTCTCTCTCTGCCTTTCTTTCCTTCTCTGTTTCTCTGTATCTCGCTCCATTTATGTGGGCATGACACACGTTCTGATTTTGTGCTTTATTTTCCAGGCTGTGACATCAAGATTGTCCCGGACAGACCCGACAGTAGTCTTCCGCATTGGTGTTTTGTGTTGTATTCAATAAAGTTTTTGGTTGTTACTTCAATGATGAGTGACTGTTTCTCGTTCTTCTGACCACACATGTTTCTTGTTGTCATTGTGCGACATCATGCGCTTTTTGTGGCTCTTGTGTCGTGCACGGTATGTGTTTGTCCCGGGTGGGAGGGGGTCCGGGGGGGGCCTGGAGTGGTGGCGCTTGGTGTTGTGGCCCTCATGGGTCTCCGAGCTGCATGATCATTGTCTCCATGGCATCTGTGGGTCTTCAGATGTGGCTCTGGGCTGGGCTCCCTTTCATACTGCAGGTAGTCATCCTGCTCAACACCAGCAGAAGGCAGGTGTTAAATCCCTGCTGCTACTGCAGCTTATCGCCTGTTTTTGGTTCGCATCGCAGATCTGGCAGTTCGTTGTGAATGTGTTGTAGTGGTGTTTTCGTGTGTTTTTGCACGGGAATGCCTAGTCTGCATCTCATTAGGGTTAGTTGGTGGTGTCACCCGTGGAGGCAAATTTTGCTGCAGTTATCGCGGGAATACTTGCGTTGTCTGCAGTTTGCACCTGCTTGTGAATGGGGCGTTAAATCTATCTCCACTTTTGATGCGTTAAGGTGGCGATAACTCGGCGATAAGTCCTTGTGAATATGCCCCTAGGAGCAGAAACCCAGCCTTGGAAATGTTCTGTTTTCCTGTGTTAAATTTCTTCTGGGTAATGTCTTTCTGCTACACCTACTTCTAATATAAACAACATACTTTTTGTGTGGCCAGGGAATGAGCAGTCCCCTGCTCTGTGATTAATCAAACCCAGTTCTGGGGGTAGCTTTCCTCTCCCTAGGTTTGGTGCCAGCGTGACCATGGGGACAAAGCCTTTTCAAGTATCACCTAACAGTTATTTTTCACAGGGCAGGCCTCTCTCAAGTAAATTAATTTCCTGGGACCACCCCAATTGGTCTTCCTACAGTGGAGGAAAAACACCAACCCAGTCTCACGCCATTGTCCCCAGTCTGGGAGCAGTTTTCACACCTCGTTCACACCACATTCAGACCAAGTACAGGCTGGGTAGTAGCTGGAGAGCTAATAAAAATTAGCCTCCAGCAGCTTCAGGAAATGGAAAGGTAACTTTATAAAAGTTACGTTTCCCAAATACTTAATAAAAGTCAAACTTTACCATTACATTGCTTTTTTATCAAATATAAGAATAAGACTTTGAATGCAGCCTATAGCTGGTACTAGTCAAAAGTTGTAGATTAAAGTGTATAATCTATACTTTGACTTTTTTCTATGCATCAGTACCAGGCTGCAGGGTGTGCTTAGGGTTGACATTTAAGATTTAAATTCAGGTTTTCCTACCTGACAATGGAGTGATTCTGACAGGTCTGTGCAGCAGGGCTAAATCTGATGCTGCCAGGCTACACAGGGTATGCCCAAAGCAACGTTTTCACTACCACTGGTGTGGATGGCACAATAGATATTGCAGTTCACGGGGGGCATTTAGCTTCCAGTACATTTTCTATTTCTTATACTAGAGTCTTAAATGTAAGTTAAATATGCCAATAAGGGATAAGCCAGTTTAACAACTTTGAATTGGGGAACACAGGCACAGTACCTAGAGTTCTAAGGCCTGCAAAAATTTGGCTGAGAAAAAGTTGAAAAAACTGGGGTGACCTTGAACAAAAGGCAGATTTCACACAGTATGAATTTGGTTTGGCACAAATTGCAAACATAGGTGCCAGAACCAAATAATGTGGCCCTGTTTTTAAGGTGTATTATTCACAAGTTTAATGTATCTTGAATAATTAGTATGCTAGTGAAGTGTTTCTCATTTGTTCCTGGATTGTATACGAATGCTTTGCTGTTGAATTTTGGAACCCAGTCCAGAATAGAATGGATGTAGTTAAAATGTTGAACATTCCAATGTTAATTTATTGATAAAAAACATTATGGTCAAGGAATGTATGCTCATGCCTCTTACATGTCGGAGATAGTCTTGGAACTGTACTGTTACTTGATTGGATCCTGAGAATGCCTGTGACAGAAACACCCAAAAACGGAATGTTTCCTTAGGATAAACACTGGTCTTCAATTGCATTCACCGTGACACTAAATATTCAGAATTAACACTAGGAATGACTTCATTGGAAACTACTACACTGTACACTCTGCACTGTTCAGACTCAAATCAGATTCTGCTGTTGTATTTATAAAGTGATGCAAAAATAGGTTGCTGTTATCAATACATAGTAATAAAGATATTTCTGGCTACTCATGTTTACATGTGTCTGGTAAATGGGAGAGGATATGAATAAATAGCCCCTCACTCGAAAGTGGAGACAGAAGAGAGTTTAAAAAATAAGATGATCCATTGGATTCATCATGTTTGGGGGTGTCGCTCTTTTATATGGGACGAAATTGTCAGTGTTAAAAGATGTTTTCATTCTTATTCAGACGTCCTTGACTTAGTTTTAGGTTCTTCTGATCTGGCTGACAACCTGGTTGACCTTGACCATAGAACTAAACCACAAGTTAATTCCAACATACAGTTCAAATACACCAGCCCTAAAACTCCCTGCAGGTATTAATGGCCCTGCTTTCCCTCTCAACCTCATAGATTGACTTGGTTATTTATTCCAGGGAGACTTTCAGGAGACCCATTCATTGCTACACAGTGACAACCCACTTCACAGTGGTGGGGCTAGCACAGAGTCTGACCCGTCTGATCCGTCTCTCATTTTAGGGTTTATAAATACCTCTTGTTTAGATACTGTCTCTCAAATTAATTCCAATATGACGAGGGAATGTACTTACCCCCATCCCAGTTAATGCTACCATGATGGGGATGGAAGGAACGGAAGGCATGGTGTCACACCGAAATGCTATCAATGTGAAAGGCCTCTCTATAATTTCTTGGAATCTGGCTGGGATCAAATCAAAGCTCATAGAGCAAGACTGGTTCTCTTTCATCAGGAATTATGATGTTTGTTTATTCCAGGCGATGTGGGCACTGGACAAAATCTTCATTGAGGGATTTGTTTCATACAGCTTGGAAGCTCTACCATCGAGGAAGTCTGGGCGGGAGGTAGGGGGTTTATTAGTACTGGTAAAGACAGTCATTGTAGGCACTCATGAACTGTTGAAGGTAGACTCACCTGATTTAATGAAGGGAAATGCTTGAGTTCCCTACTGGTTTGAAAACTGTGTTACTAAAAATGCATGCTAGGTCTATGCCTTTGAATAGAGAATCACTGATTATATCTCTTTTAGATGATTTTATTGTCCAGTTCCAACAGAGGGCTAAAGTGATTGTAGCTGGTGATTCTCATTTGAACCCATTCAAGCTCTTAATATGATAACAGAAAAGGAGGATGAGCAATGGGGCATCCCTAGCCTTAAGGGTAAATCTGTTCAATGTCTTTCCAATGTTGCCCTACAAATTGCATCGGTGGTGGTTGGTGGAGCATGAGAGCATGTAACAGGAGAACCTGCCCCAACCAAAAGAGAGCAGCCACATTTAAGTGGGGAGTCACCACTAGCGTGATTATGTTTTGCTGGAGGTCAGTCTCTGGCCACTTCTTCATGATATGGAGATTTTACCGCCCACAGATAGTGACCACAACCCCCTGATAGTCACACTGAGGGGAAAGGAACTTGCAATATCGTCATCTATATACAGTACTATGGACCCTGAACTCGTTGTGGCTAACAACTATAGAAGAGTTTCTCGGCCTAAGGTTTTGGCTAATGAGAACCTCTATGCCGTGATATATAAGTGGTTTGTATATTTTTTAATCTATTTATGAGAACTCCCCTGAGGAGGCTATAACAATCCTAGATATTCACAGTAGGTTTTGTAACGAGCTACAGAGTATTTTTTATATAAAATCTACCACCAACAAACAAGCCCATCCCAAAGACCCAAAATGGTATTTGCCTGATTGTGAGCAGGCAAATAAAATGCTGAAAAGAGCTATTAGGGGCCATAGCAACTCGAGATGTACACAGCCTGTTGGGAATGTAAATGCGTAATTGACTATGCAAAAAGGAAGTGGGAGGATACTAATTAGCAAGACATGCTTCAGGCCCTTAAAATGAATGATGGCAGGGCATTCTGGCATATTATTGCTCATGGGACAATTGAAAGCTTTACCCCCAGAAGGAATAATATTCCGCCAGAAAGATGGGAAGAACACTTTTCAAAACTATATGCTCAGGCTCCACTCTTTAAAGGCCCCTGGTCCTGATCGTATTCTGGGTACTTTATATAAATCGGGACCTGGGCTGTGGGCTAGTTATGCGAACATCCTCTCTAATGCAATAACAAGGGGTGGTGAGATCCCTGACACCTGGAGAGGGGTGGAAATAATCCTGATATTTAAAAAAGGAGACGCTAACTGACCGTCAAATTATAGGCCTATTTGCTTAGTAGATAAAATTCAAAATATTTGCCAGGCAGGTCTTAAATAGATTGCAGAAGTGGATGGTTGATTAAAGGATGTTAACTTCCTTTCAGGCAGGATTTCATGCTAATGGTAGAACTTTAGATCAGGTTTTTAAATGTGCCCTACTTTATTGAAAATACGTCCTGTTGGGCATCCAGAAACTTTACTTGGCATTTGTCAATCTGAATGCCGCATTTGATCTGATACCATGGGGGAGCCTATGGAAAGTACTGGCACTCTTGGGAGTTCCTTGTGGGTTAATTGAGTCTGCATTTTGTCTCTGGAATTTAACTTGCTATTTCGATAGGTAATCCAATGTTGGTAGCACTTCAAAGCGAAATTCCAGAAATATGCTTTTTATGTAACTTTGGTAATTTGCCGCCAGGTATGGCTGTTTCTCCAGAATATTGTAAGACGTTAGAATCATCCATGTGTGGGAGCACAGGGACACCACAGTGCCCTTATCGATGGTTGTGCCCAGAGCCCAGGAACTCTTATTTGCCACCTTCCTGAATTTGCTGTGGCTTACTCCCAAGTTCCATACCTCACAGAGTCGAAGATCGTCCTGACATACATTCCTGATTTGTCACCAATACCACATTTACATTCTCTTCATGTGCAGAGTGTGCCTTGTTTCACTTTGTTTTGCATGAACTTTCAGCAATGATTAACATGTGGTCCAATGTGGCTTGTGGGCTTTTATGCGGTTTTACTCGAAGAGGGCATACACTTTGTATTTGTTTTGTGCCCTCAATAGCAAGAAAACAATGAATCTTTCCAAACAATGATCTACATATCTAATCTGTCTACTTTCAGAATTCTGCAGGCAGGAGAACTGGTTTGGGGTGGCTTCCTTTTTAAGTACTTCTTTATGCAGTACTGTAGACACAGTGTACAGTGTAGTATGATGCTCCTCATAGCAAGGTAATCTCCAGCCTGGAGCAACCACAACAGAGGCACAAAGAGGTGTGAACTATCTGCACCTGGTTATAAACAGCCAAAAAGACAGTGATCAGCAAAGAGACAAAAGCCTATTTTTCCTAAAAGACCCTTCCATCTCTGAACAAAAGACTGCAGTCCCCTTCATCCTCACCATCTACCAAGAGGCAGTGCCACAAGAAGGACCCTTTTCTCCTTTGTCCTCATGTCACTGGCTAGGTCCCCTGCATCCTGATGCCCTTCCACTGTCTGGGAAAACAACAGAACTCCCAAAGCATGCACAGGAACAGGCCCAGGACATACAAATGGAACCCATAGGCCTTCATCACTCTGTTTTGCTTATACATGCAATGCATATACTACAATAGACTCAAACACACACAACATACACCTGGATGGGATTAGGTAAAAACAAACAAGGTATACATCTGACTGCGCATTGGCGAGACACTCTCAGCCAGTGCCAAATATTTTATTTTTAGTGAAAGAACCTTTAATTTACAAAGTAGTGAGGTAAGATCTTTAAATGAGACCTTTTCTTTTTTCTGTGCCAACTCCCCTTGTGCATCGTACAGACCCGGTACCAAAATTGGGATACTCCAGACTATATTTGAAAGAACTGTTCTAGGCTTGGAACACACCAGGCTAGAGCTCTTAACCCAGGAATCATGTTTAAGCTGTCTGCCCCAGATATGGAGCACTATGCATAATGATGTTTCTTTCTACGGCTTACATTCTCCGATTACTTGCTATCTCAGAAAGCCTTCTCCCACTATACTACTAAAGCCATGCACGAAAAATGTACCTTGATGTACTTTATTTCTTCAGAATGACCCTCTTCTTACCTTCCCTCGTCTGCATACCTCCTTTTTCCGAGTATAGCCTCGTCTAAGTTTCATGCCTGCTTCCCTCAAATATTATTGTAAATCTATATTTGGCTGACACTACATTTCATTGATCATAACTTTTTCTCTTTAAAACCCTATCCTTGTAATCTGGCATTATCTAATACACCGAGCGTATCTCAACAACCTTTCACCTGAAATCACACAGCCCCTACTAATGATCACACCAACCTGGTATTAATAGATCACAATATAACTGGAGTAATTGCATGCACTTTGTTATTGAGAGTACATGACTATCACAATACCCTATAATAATCACTAGATGAACCACTAACTTTGGGTTCCAGAGTAGCATGCTACTTGCCTTAAAGCGCTTCAATGCCTTGTCAGGGGTAGTAAACGCTATATAAATCCAATTGGAATTACAATAAAAAAGTCTGACCACTGCACAGTCAGTGTAATCATGAAGACAAATATCTGAATTAAGTCGGTGTACTTTACAATAAGTTCAGGTGCTGAGTCCTGCTAAACTCCTGCTTCAAGTAATACCATTGCAATTTAGGAATGTATTTTTGCTTGGGCATCACATTTCCTAGGCCCTTAACTAATGCCCTCCATGCTAACAAAAGTTTGCAAATTGTTGGAATAAGTAATCTCATCTCTACCTTGAAAGTGCTTAGGGAAGGCAAGATAACGCAGCCACCTGGTTGGCTACCAACAAGAAAGGCCAAATTGCGGACTTTGGATATAAAAATCTTGCAGTGACTATCCTTCCCTCTCTTTCGACCTTGAAATTATTTTTGAGTTCAGGATAATAAATGTAATTTACAACGTTTGAGCTTACCTTAATTTATTATTCAAATGCATGATCATTAACAATATTTGTTATTACCATTTAAACATTAACCTGTTACCTGTTTGTTTTGTTTGAAACAGGAATCACTATTGGATTTACAGTTAGTACCATCAGTGACGTAATTCTAAATGCAATTAATATTAATTGTGCTGTTGTCAGGTGAATTAGTTACAGCGGGTGGCATTTTTGCTGCTTCGTTGGTCTTGCAGATAATGAAGGGGTGCATCATTCATTTTGATTCTATCTTTGGTTGTCCCTAAAGATAGAGATTTGATTAATTTTCCAAAAGTTATAAGTTTTACTTTTCGGATTGGATAATGATGGCGATGTGTTTGATGGTATATTTCATTTTAATCTATGAATGCCTGAGTGAGCCCACTTTCAGAAATAATGATATTCATAAGAAAGGAAAGGAGGTTAGTTGCATTATAAGTGAAAATTTGGTAGACTGCGTCCTGATGTATTATCTGTGGTATAAATGTAGTTATATTGCTTTCAGATAGAATGCTTAGCACTACATATAATTTTCCACATGAAGTGCCTTGTTTTCAAATCTTACTTAGTGAAAATGGATTCCGCTCAGGCATATAGTCTTTTATTGCACAAGGGGGTAGAGTTAATTAAGAAGAAAATGTATCAGCTAAAAATTGATGCAAACAAGTTAGGAGAATGACGTCTTCACGTAAGAAAATGGCTGTGACATTATTTTCTGGTTACAGAAGAAACATGAACCAAAAAACGATATATGCATCGTTAGGAAACAAGCTCCTTACGCCACTTTTGCGTTACTTTTAACATGGGAAAAGTGACGCAAAGAGTGGCGCAAGGGGCTTGTAAATCTGCCCCTTAGTGCTACAACATCGTACAAGAAACTGAAACAAGCTGTGTACACGTACACATTTTTTTTATTACTAGAAGAATTGCCATTTGTGAAATAAAGAAAGAATAAAGAATGGAAAAATGAGGTAAATTAAAATGTTGAATACTTTGTTATGCAATATAAGGGATAATGTTCCCTTAAGTATACAGGGGCAGATTTACAAGCCCCTTGCGCCACTTTTGCGTCACTTTTCCCATGTTAAAAATGACGCAAAAGTGGCGCAAGGGCCTTGTAAATAAGCCCCACATTGTTTAGATATTGCATGTCACCGTGGAGCTGCGATGACCATATAGATGCTTCAGGCCAAAGGGGAATGACTTTAAAAGGTAATGGAATTATGAGGTGACTTGCAATAGTCTTTTAATGTAAAATGCTAGGGAAAGTTAGTCCACATAATGAGTGGATGCAGCTGGCCCGCTCCATGCAGCCTCACTTTACTCTGCTGGCATTCTGTGGTACACCCCTGCCGCTCTGCTGTGTAGCATGTAAACCTCTCCAACTCTGTCCTGTCCCACTTTGTGTATTTTTGCATTCCCTTCTGTGGCTGAGTGGGTGTTTTGCTCTTTGTGTATGTTTCCTCCTTCAGTAAATGAAGTCTCTGAGGGAAGAGGAAGGAAAAGTAAAACTTTCAGATGGAAAGGTGCATGTGTCCTGATATCACAACTCACTTGTGCTACAATTGAGCAGTAGGGCATTTTCTTGGTGTAGATGTGTTCTAATATCATAAAGCATGTGTATTAAAAAAACAGTCCAGACCCTGCTATCCTAATATTACAATTTCCCTCTCATTATACAAGTATTTCTTTTAAGAATGCTGTTTGGCAAGAAACTCTTTAAAATAAGGTATTTCTGTCAAATCATCCTGCACTATTTTGCACCTCTGTTGTCATCCTTTATTCAAGGCACTACACAACTTAGGCCTCACCTACCTGAACAGTCACATCTCCTTCCACCGACTACCCAGGAAGCTGCACTCTCAAGGGCACCTTCTCCCACACATAACACCCATACACAACCAAATCAGGAGGATGGGTATTTTCATACATCGCTCCTCAAGTGTGTAACGACCTTGCACTCAACATCAAAGCCTCCTTCGCTCCTTGGACTTCGCAAGAGCTGAAGACCTGGCTTTACAATTAACCAACCTATCCTAGGCAGGGTTAGGCTCACACACCTGCTCAGTGCTAGGATAATTTTCCCGGGTGGTAATACACTTTACAAATACACATATCAAAACATCCATTCTCATGCCAGCTCCATTCCATGTGGTTGTTGAGTCCTTCATCTACAACTGGGAAATTGGAAGGGAAATTGAGGTAGAGTGGACACTGAAGTGTAACGGAGAGAAGCCAGCAAGCAACAAGGAAGTTCATGAAAAAAAAGGTTTGGTGGAGAGTCACGGACACTCTCAATGTGTGGATCAAGAGGACCAAGGAAAAAAGGAACAGAGCTTCAACCCTGGAAATGGCCAAGAGGATGGAGATAGATTTAGGTACATTCCCCTCTCCTCTAAGAATGCACAAAAAAATCTTCATTTTGGCAAACCAAAATAAAAGTTCAATCATAACACACCCTACATTTATTTATGGTGACAGAACTTGAAAAATACTTGCCAATGTTTTCAGTTGAATTCTAGTCAATTCACCTAAAACTTAAAATGCAATATATTCACATGGTACAGAACCTGAAAATTGTTGTATCATGTCTTAAATATTGTTTACAGATATATCATGCCATTGGACTTAGTAACAGAAAACTCACACCAGATAGAAAAATACACTTGTAAGCGATATTTAAGAGAAAATATTTATGTTACACAATATTTCTGCATGCTATATTCTGACTGACAATCTTCCACATACAACTGCTTGCCATCTGTTTTGGAAGTCTGATTGTTTCAAGATAGGTGGAGCTCACTTAACAAGTAGACAAGATAGCCTGCTCCATATAGAAATAATGGAGAAGGTAGCTTTGATGATTTATCTTCTAGGATGAAATGGATAACTAAACAGCTACTATTTCCTTTAATAACCGTAATTAGCGAGTTCATGTAGCTCCCATCAAAGGACTGCAAGAGCATTTTGATTGTATATGGTAACACATGATTGGGTTTACTGGTACTAAGTTTCAAAGTTTCTTTACCGGCATTTTATTAACAAATTGTTTTCATCTATCATACAAAGAACAACTACAATTATGTCAGAGACACACAGGTATAGAAAGAGGAAACTAGAGGCTGAACGAGAGGGAAACAGATATTTAAAAAGACAGAGAGAGAAAAAGTGAGTGAAAGAATGAGAAAGGAAGATTGATTTGGGAGTGAGAAAGCGAAGAAAATTCTTATAGCGAACTAAATATTTGGAAAAAAATGAAATAAGAAGAGAGAGGGAGAGAGAAAAGAGAGAAAGAGACAAGGGAGAGAGAGACATGTATAGCCTTAGACACTCATTAAACCTGGAATCAAAAAATGGTGACTGATAAGTAAAAATTGATCTTATAATTCTGAAATAAATATATTTGAAGTCCACTAATAAATGTACATCAAATTCTTCTTGATATGCAGAGATTTTATGTTGAAGAAATAAAAGGAAAGGGAATAGCTACTTTGTAACTTCTTGCTGAAGTTCTTTTGAATGAGGCTGTAGGTTGTATTTTATCTATGACCCCAAAAATGTATTGCCCTGGCACATGAGCCTTATTGCTATCTTGCTTCTGAACAACACTTTACAGGCAGTATGACTTCAAAGCATTGAAAGAAAACCGTTGAGTACAACTGCTAAACTTGAGTACTCGGGTCTCTTCTGCACGTTTAATTGAGGCTTGGACTCATATTATGTCCCTTATGAGGAAGTAAGTTCTGATCCAATTCATCCCCCCAGATTTAATTTTTTTTGGACCATCTGGTCCGAACACTCCACTGCTAGCAAGTGGCAAGAGTAATATCTTTTATTGTCCTCTATTTTGCACACAGCATGATCCATGGGACATGAACAAACTTCTTATAATCCAAACTTGGGTCACACAACCTATGGAGAATACTTAGATCACGTATGTTGCTACAATTGATAACACCACCTTATCAAAATGTGTATGTGGGAGCCTTTCTCAATACATACATGCAAGCTCTGAAATACGCTCTTAACGAGTATAAGGACCATCGACAACCATAGCATAGTCAGAATTGAAATAAAGACCTTTCGTTTACCAAATGGTGGAAGCAACTGAACGTATGCCACAATGGCTCCGTGGTGTGTGTGCATGCTGATTGTGATCCTATCCTCACACTAACTGCTTTGCTTACAAACACAGGGCCTTATTTATGAAGGCCTTACGCTGCTGTTGCATCACTTTTTGTGATGCTGTGGCGACGTAAAAAATGTGCCAAACTGCGCCATATTTACAAAATGACGCATCTAGGCAGATGCGTCATTTTTTAAACCCCTGCGCCACATTAATACCTGCGTCAGGTATAATGTATGCAGGGTGTTGTTCCTCTGTAAAAAAAGGCTCATAGAAGTGGCGCAGTGAAATCTATGAGATTTCACTGCGCCAATGCTACGAGTTCACTGCATCAAATCCTTACACCTGCTTCACAGCAGGCGTAAGGACTGACGTAGGCCCTTTTACATGGGACTCGCCCATGTGTAATGACACATTGCTGGAGTTACATCTGTTTTGCAACACACTCCAGCAATGTGTTACTACTGGTCAACAGGTACGTCAGGATTCCTCAAGTATCTGTTCAAACCTTGTGACATGGAGCACCGTAGTTTAAATACAGCGCATCCATTTATAAATGAGGGACACAAGCCGCACGTGCGAGCTGCTCCACCAAGTCTGAAGCATACTCTCCGGGAATCACATATGACATCAAACCTCAACTTTAATAGATGTGACTTCTAGTAATTACTCCCCTAATTGCTAAAAAGGGCGTTGAAGCCTATCCAAAATCGTGTGAAAGCACTTTAGAAATGGTACAATACAATCCTCCATGCTGCAAGCACCCCTCCTAAATGCACCAAGTGGTCATCTATGCAAACCCAAACAACCAACCAACGTTGCACTGCAGTCCACAACACCTCCATCTACCAGAAACTGTGACATAGCTGTTGACCAACGAACTGTTGATTAATGGCAATAAAAGATGTTAGCTGGAGCCTGCTGTCCCTATTTTCACAATACTATAGCCTGAGTGGGAGACTAAGCAATATATCTTCACGGGTCACTAGATGTCAAACGAATGGTTGTCTTCTAGTCATGCAAAAATAAAACATTGTTTGACAGAACAGTGTAAAGTAAATCCGTGAGGATTCTGTCCTGTATGTCTGCCTTAGTAAAAAATAAAAGTGTCCAGGAATAATTCATCACGGTGCCTATCAAATATATTAACCTGAGGTCTGACAAATTGCTCATTTTGTCCTGCTGATCTGACTCAGCAATTTGTCAAAGTCATTTTTGGCATGCGCCTTTCAAATGTATTGCATGAGATATGGCAGAAGTTAGCTTATTATTTGAAAATTGCATTTAAGAATTTCTCAATGTAACCTGTTTTATGAACCCTAATCCCTATGCAATCTTTTATTATTTTGGTGAGTTTTATAATTATATGCTCTGAATACTGAGATTCTGCTACTGAGCTCATGCTGATATCAACATCTTGTGTTTCACACATATTGGTTTGGTTATTCATTTAGTTGCTGTTCTGTGATGAATAAGAAAAATAGTAAATCTGCCACTGGTTTTGACTATCCTATCCAAAGATCATATCATATTGTATTGTTTTTCATGCAGTTGTTTCTCTTATCTATTTTAACTATACTTATTTTACCAACGTCAAGAAGATCAACTAAGTTAGTCTTGCCAGAATTTTAACTTATGACCTCTAGGTCAAAGGAGATTCCAGCAGTCGTGTTTAACTCAAGGAGCCAAAAGCTCTTAAGTACCATTATTCAATCAACGCCTGATATCGACACTCAAATACACACGGCAATCTCTACAAAAACCTACAGCAAAGGAAGCGTATCACAAAATTTGTCATCCTCCAGCAATCAATTCCAGTCACATCCACGCAGATTTTGAAAACCTTTCTTTATGTGTATTTACAGTTAGGGATGGGAGTAAATCTGGGAATTTGACTCCGTGGAATTCTGCGGACTTGTTGGCAGTGGTTAAGTGTGCAGAGTCCTAAAAACGGGTTAAGAAAACAGGAGGCAAAAAGTTTGGGGGTGACCCTGCAGAAAGGGCCAGGTCCAAAAGTACCAATCATTAATGAATCAGCAATAATGTCAGGTCCTAATTTAATGTCTCTTTTCAAATGAACCATTGATTCTGAAAGTAGAAAACTATGAGGGCAAAGCATTCTCTCCCCCGTGCTGCATTGTTCAGATGGCATCCCAGAATGCTCTGTTTCCTGCTGATGTGCCCCATGGTCCTGGCTATTGGGCAGATCATATGTATATCCTCAGCTTCTATAAGTCATTTTTCTTCAGTGGCAAAAATCTAATAATAGCTGCCTGCTGACCTAGTAGTTCCCGATCTGCTTAAAGAGAACTTCTCACGTGATCAGGGACTTTTAGCAGTTTGCCCCAGCATACCGTACATGATGCTGAAAACACACTTACATTGTTCTCTGACTTCCTGTGTGGTTGTAAGTGGGTTTGACACTCATTTCTAGAGGCATCAGTGTAGGTCTCAGTGTCACTGTGAGAGTGATGCTGCAGGAACGTTCTCGCTCTTTGAACAAGCTGTAGTCTTGTCTGATTGGGAACCTACATTGCACATCATTGTCTATGTGCTGCCATCTCTAACTTTAAATTAACACAAATCCGGTTTTATGCAATGAACATTATTCGAAAAGTGCTTGTTTTTGAAGCTTGGAGTTTCCACTACCTCACTAAAACACCCTTTAAATTGTTTAGTACTTAATGGGGCATATTCTCAAGGACTTATCACCGAGTTAGCGGCACTTTATCGCCGCTAAAGTGGCGATACGTTTATCGCCCTATTCACAAGCTGGTGCTAACAGCCGATATTGCCAGTTTTCCTGCGATAGCAGCCGCAAAAACATCAGCACGGATGACACCGGCAACTAACGCTAATGAGATGCAGAGTAGGCGTTCCCGTGCAAAAAGCCGCGACAACACCACTTCGCAACATTCTCAACGACCAGCCAGATCGGTGATAAGATCACAAAACATGCGATAAGGCACGTTAGCAGCAGGGAATTAACACCTGCTCTTTTCTGGTATTAAGTCGGACGATAACCTGCACCAGAAATGGGAGCCCAGCCCACAGCCACACCAGAAGAACAACAGATGCCATGGAGCTACTGATCATGCAGCTCGGGCAACCACCGCTACCACCCCCAGGACCCCCCCCCCAGACAAAGATATTTTACACCAACTTTACAAACTCATGAACAAAACAATTTGCCTGATGTCGCACAATTACAACAATTAACATTCATGTGTGGTCCGAAAAAGGAGAATCATTCATTCATCTCTGAATTTCCAAACAAGTCAATTTATTCAAATTTAACTCAAAACAACTATTTGGAAGAGTCATGGTGGGTCTTCTCTGGACAATCTGTAAGTCACAGCCTGCAAGACAAAATTCAAGATAAGAAGGTGTGTCATGCGCTCATCAAAGGACAGAGAGAGAGAGAAAGAGAGAGAGAAAGAAAGGGAGAGAGAGAGAGAGTGAAAGAGAGGGAGAGAGAGAAAGAGAGAGAAAGAGAGGGAGAGAGAGACACAGTGAAAGGAAGAGAGGGAGAGAGAGAAAGAGAGAGAAAGAGAGAGAGAGAGAGAGAAAGAGAGAGAGAGAAAGAGAGGGAGAGAGAGAGACAGTGAAAGGAAGGCCCTTGGCACATACATGCCAACTGTTGTGTGTGTATCGCTATTGGTTCACCATAAGCCTAAGGCCTAGCCCCAAATGCAGCGCGAAAGCCACATCACATTTCCAGAATGCAAGCAGTAGTCAGACTAACATTAGGGATGAAAGCTCCTTTGTCTCAATACATAAGGCGGAAGGACATCTGCACCTCCGACCTTGGTCTTGCATGCGGCAGGCACCCCCTGAGAGAGATACCATAGCAGATGATGACGACTCCCACACTACACACAGCGCTAATGAAAGACCAACGTATCCACACTCCACACACAGAAGTCCTTGCTCGAGGTACTCTTGCATGGAATGCCCTTGACACTTACGTACACAACAACCCATACGTCCAAACGTTGCACACACATATGACTCATTGCTCCGAGCTGTGGCATATCATCCACATAACTGCCGTAGGTCAGAAGAGGGCCAGTTCTACGAGAGCCACGAACGCACTGGCAGAACATCCCAGGCACATTCACAACTCCTGTCACGTGGAACTGTAACGTGCACGTATGCTGCATTTATTGGGGGCACTGCCACTGGCAGTGTTGCGCATCAGTTACCGTCTGAGCTTCCGTCTTGCGGAAGTCACCTGCGTCCAGCCCTGGTTCCACTGTCGATCATGCATATTCGAGTGGCCCATGGATGTCTGCCTATCCAACACAACGGTAGCTGAACTGGATTATGACTTGTGTGTGTGCCCCCTGTTGGCCCACGACCAGGAGTGTAACCGTGATACCCGTTCATGGGATGCCTTGATATTTGGTGTATGTGTTGGCAGTTGGGCATGGGAGATTGCACAAGTCCTCGTGTGCAGTGACCACATCGAAGCGCTCCCCTATTGGGCTGTGTTGCTGATTGGTGAAACGGCGTGGACGGAGCACATCTGATCGGACCAGTTAATGGATTGGCTCGCCCTCGTGTACGTTGAAGTCGACAACGACGTACTCTTGGAACTGATTGCCCAGGAAGTTGCGCTCGCATTCATGGACGAGTAACTACACCTTGTTGCATCTTGGAGAAATGGTCACATATCCCACCAAAACAGTGGACATGGCTGCATTCGCCTGGACTCAGAATGCATGTGCGTGCACCTATGCGTGTTGACACACACCTGTGCAAGGTGAGGCAGTCCCATGGGTGGAGCTGCACGGCGTCGCTTGGCAAGGTTCCTAAATCTGACCTACTGCTGGAGGGAGAGTACATACATGGCAATGTAGTACTACATGTGACCTTGTTGGACCCTTTCACCTGCTCACTGTCAGCAGAGCAGACAGTCTGCGCAGTACGGTGGTACAGCACTATGCAGATCCCATGGGCTGTGAGTCCTGTCCCCTGACACGGGGCAATGATCATACACCAAACATCACATGCCTCATCCAGCAAGGCAAGGTGGGCTGAGACCGTTGCCATCCGTAATGATTGGTGTTCATTTTTGCCTCCCCATTTCTTGCACCTCTACATGTTCCCATGCTGCCTGTTAGTGTCTGAAGCATTGGTCTGCATGTTGTGGCCCTTGTCTTGCCTGTACTGACACACACATGCTAATAAAGTCTACGCCACTTCACTAGTGTTCAACTGTGATGAGTATTGATTAGAATGAAAAATCGTGTGCCTCAATGAGCATTGTCCGTACACAGGGAGGGACTGACTGACGCATTTCACTTAGGGGTGAGTCCCTATTGCCAGCTCCACCTCTGTGAGCCAGACATTGTGGTAGGGATAGTTGCTGGTAGACTTGTGCTCTTACGTGTCTTCAGCAATGTGAGTATGGTGTCCAACTTCTTGCCATGTGGATCAATGTGATCCATCAAAACAGGCTGTGTCCACACTGTTGAGTCTGAGTAGGTATGCGAAGAGATGTTCTGTTGTCACATGTGAAGGGGGACACTACTTTAGGCCGGCTACCGAATTAGACATTTTTACACATAGCCCCATTTAATACATGGACGTGGGGCTACGTTGGGGGGTTGCGAGATTGTTGTTCATGAGTAATGAGGCCACAGCTAGTTCACACCTTCACAGTCATCTAATTGGCCATGTGGGTCAGGGTCAAACATGCGCATTGATGTCATTTCCCAGGGTGTACCTTTTTGTGCAATCAATGTCCCTACATTCATCCATACTTTTATGCTTGATTGAACGTAGACATGACACATCTGTGTGATTTGGAATGTTTTATTCACATTCTGTGGAGTGTCGGAGCTGGAGCAGTACATGGCCATGCGAACCCCACATTACATGGTTGCCCAGTGGAGGGCCAACCAGAGTCCTTTGGGGAATGACAATTTAATCGGAAGAGGAAGAGTTCAGTCCGCAGCCTGATTGCTGTGTCATTGGTAACCAGAGCAGATATGGCAGTCCATGTCGGGGTCCAGGTGAATGTCGCAGAGTGTTTCGGGGGACAGTGGAAGGTGTTGTTCCCGGGCATGATGCAGAGGGCTGAACCAAGAAGGAACAGGCCATATGGCGGGGATGAATGCTTCAACCTCCTTTCTCACACAGAGTCATTGCCATCCACATCTTAGTCCTCTGATATGTCTTCTGTGTCAGGTGTGTCAGGTGTGTGTGGTGGTGTTATGGCTGCATCACTGTGTGCCACTGACACATCAGGTGGCGGAGGTGGTATGGCTGCATCACTGTGTGCCACTGACACATCAGGGGGCGGAGATGTGTGTTGAAGTTCTTGCAGCAGTCATCTGGGACAGGCTCTGTGGCAGCAATGGCAAGATGAGGTTCTGCAGGGCATGGAAGATCCCAGCTACATCTCGCTGGTGTACAGCCGTGGCAGCCATCCTTCCAGCCTGCATCCACTCCATGTTCTCCATTGTCCTCCGCATCTGTGCCAACTCTGTGCTGTCATCGCTGGAGCCTGTCTGACTAGACAGTTCTTGTATCCGAATAATGGCTCCAGCGAGGTCAGCCAAGGATTGTTGTAAAGCATGGAACGGACTGTGGGTGTCCATTAGGGACTGTAAGTGGTCCCTGATGGGACTCATACACCCAAGTATGGCATCAAGTTTGGCTGCCATGAGGTTGAAACCCATCCGCACCTGTTCAGCCAGCCCCCTCTGGCAGTCTGACACACGGCGTTGGAATGCCATGTGTCTTTCCGTGAGGTGCTGGGAGCCAGCCGTGGTGGTGGGTGCTTCCTGCTGTGTGGGCTGTGCAGGGGGTGGGGTCACCTCGATGCAGCTGGGCTGCCCTGATCCTGGAGGTGGGGTGCGGAGGCTGTCCACGAGCCGTTGGAGGGTGTCGGAGCAGATGGCCAGGGGGTCCTCCTCATCATCACTGAAGAGATTTCTGGTCTGCTCTGCAGGAGGTGTTGATTGTCCCTCTGCAATGTAAAGGGGAGATGCAGGTTAACAGTGTGTTCCATGTATGTTGACGCATTGTACATGTTTACATACAGACTGCATGACAATGTACATTGTGACTGTTTTGGATGAGCTGGCTATTTGATGGGAGACAGTGGACATTTCGACTACATGACAGATGTGAGGTTGTACTCGTACATTATCATCTCACAGTTTCCTGCAATGCCCGATGTGATTGGCCAGTTTCTACGCACAAGCGGCACCAGTTGTGTCCTCTGTTCTGTAGTGAAAGTGTTGCACTTTGTACCACATTGTCATCAATGTTGATGTGCTGTGATTGCTATGTGTGTGTTCTGCATTGTGGGAGAGTCGCCCCTGCAGCTCTGATTTAGCGGCCCCTTATCCCTTTGAGGCGGTGTGCCTTTGACTTGTGTGCTTTTAAGGTACTGAGATGTTAGCGACTTGGGTCATTTGTGCTCTTGGACGGTTTTTGTACTCTTGTGCATTGTTTGTCTGCAGATGTGTTGTTGACGTCAGGGGTTGTATGTGCACGTGGATGTGTCAGAGTGTGACCTGCTCCTTTGAGGATGTGATCCACACTGGGCCACCTCAGTGTCGTGTCGTGCACCATGTCATGTATTTTGACTGCAGTCATGCTATTGGTCATGCAGTGTCACTTGCATTGTCAGTGTGGCTCACAGAGCCGCTGCTTTGCTGGATTCAGCACGTGCATGGGTAGGTTGTGAGATTGGTGATAGGGAGGGTGGCCCCTTTGTGCACATAGTGGACGGGGGCCTACTTGGTGTTTCTATGTGTGCTGCAGTGTGCCAAGGGTATCAGGGACATGTTCCACAATCATTGTGGGTGTGCAGTGTGCTACACATAATTGTGCATCTGTGCCATTGTGCCCATCTCCCCCCGTCCCCCCAGTCCCTCATCGTTACTCACCCTGTTGCTGTTGGGTCAGGTCATATCGAGCTGTGTCCGGACCCCCAACTCCTTGCACCGTCTCCACACTGATGACTGTGGCCACCATTTCCTCCAGCTCATCCAGCTCCTCCTGTGGCGCAGGACTCCCACCTCCAGTCGCCGTTGCTGCCTTCCGGTTGGCAGCAAGTTTCTGCTTGGTTTGGCTATTCACATCATGCCAGCGCCTCTTGACCTCCTCCATTGACCTCCTCAACACTCCGACTGCATTCACGTTGTTCACGATCGACTGCCATATTTCCGTTTGTGTTGCCAATGACACAGTGGAGGTGACGAACAGTTGTTGGTAGTGTTCTATCACCTCCGTGACGATGTTCCGGTTTTCCTGCGGACTGAACCCCGTCTTCCTCTTCTCCTTGCCCTTCCCCGACCCCGAGGTTCCTTGCTGGTCATCTGTGGGGCTTGTGGGGTTCGCGTTGTCCTCTGCACTCGGTCCGGGTGCATCCATGGTGCTACGCAGTTTATTTATTTTTGTCTTTTTTATTTTTCTGCTTTTATAGTGCATTTTCCCGCAAGACGCGTGGGAATTGCAGGCCTGTTGCTGGTTATCGCTGATTTGTTTTCACGATTTGGGGGCATCGCAACTTTTTTCGCATTCGTGTTTCACATTTTTTCGGCGTCGCGTTAATTTTAACGCGGTCATTTGGCGCGTTATCGTGAGACTATCGCATGGTGCCGCTGGGTTGAGAATACAACGTTAACACTGTGTTATTTTCCCGCGATAGACTGCGATGTGCAAAGTTGCGTTAAGCTAATTTTGTGATAATTATCACACGTTCTTGAGAATATCCCCCAATCAGTATTACCATATAAGCTACAGCACCCACAGAAGAGCAGGGGCTATATCATGGGGTGCCTCAGCAACTGCTAGTAGCATGAATACTCTCAGGTGGAGACTGCAAAATGGCACCCAATAAATTGCTCTGTCTACTGAACCTGCAGTAACTCAGTGGGCCGGATTTACTACATTTTCACAAAGCAAAGCACAGCACAGCAGCCAAAAATGCTGCGCTGCATTGCGTGAGAAGGAGTGCGCCATATCTACAGAGATATGGCTCTCTCACCTCTTCCCCCTAGCACTGGCTCAGACTTTTGCTGCCGAATGCCACGCACACACCTTTGCACCATAGTGCAAGAATCTGTGTGTGAGTCTAGCAAAGGTTTTGTACTATAAGGGGTCCCTTCCAATACAAAATACTATGCCTCTACAACTTTTAAAACTTTTCCTACTTTGTATGTGTGCCGTGCAGTGCAGCACACATGCAAAGTCGGAAAAAAAAGAAGAAGTGAAAACATTTCTCCTTCTACCTCCTACTTTCAAGTGGCGATAAGTTTAGAGCCCAAACCCTGTCTCAAGTTTTTTGTAGATAGGGTTTTGCATCAAAAAGCATGGGTGGTTGCATTGGAATACCTAAGTATCACCATGTAATGCCACCTTGATGCTAAGTAACGCAAAGCAATGCTTAGCACTGCTTTGCATTACAGATAGGCAATTTTCCAGCACAAAACAAGTTTTGCCCAGAAAAGTAACAAAAAAACATTTTGTGCAGGTTTGCTTCACTTTTGTGACTCAAACACAGCACATAATGTTCGCAAACCTGGCCAAGTGTGTTGCCAGATGCACTATAGACAGCTCTGTCTTCCCCAGCTGCAACAGTTATAGCTCAATCACTAGTTAATGCAAGCACAATAGGCATCTCCACTTCTTCGAAAACCGCAACACACCTTTGTTCTTCACCTGTGCACTATCATACAAGTTCATGAAATGGCCTCGGTTGTTGCACTTAAAAGTAGTTCTCGCTTGGCAAACAATAGTGCACAGTCTTGTAAATACTACTGCAAGTTTAGAGTTAAAAATATATATAGTTAGAACCTCATATCTTTAAATAGGGGGTGACTAATCTCCCAATTAAATCTGTTCGTTGTTTTAGTAACGCCCCCCAATTCAGTCCTGTTATCTGAATGCATGGCCGGCTTAAGGGCAGTGCAACCTGTGCGGCCGCACTGGGCGCTGGCCTGTGGCGGGGGCGCTGACCTTAGGGGAGGGCGCTGTGTTTAGCAATAACTTATGGTTGGAGAGATAAGGGGCAATTTTGCCCGGTGGTAGTGAGAGAATCCGAGGAAGCGGTCATGGGGTGTGGGGGCGCCAAAAATAATTATTGCACCAGGCGCCACGAGCACGTGTGGATGACTTGTGACTCCTACACCTTGTAGTGCTCTGTCTTATGTAACATGCCCTATACACTGATTTACACACATATAATTTATTGTCCATGTGTGATCTCTGTGATGTAAAGTGCTCTGACACCCTATGAGTGGCGCTATAAAATTAATTAAGTGCAATCGAGAGAGAGTGTTTATGGAGACTTGAAGGGCAATGTTCAGGGGTGGTAGTGAGGGAATCAATGGGGTAGGTGGTCATTGGGGGCGCCAACAAACATTATCGCACCAGGCGCCACCAGCGCTAAAGCCGGCCCTGTCTGAATGTTTACCATACGTTTGTGGGCACTGTCAAGAAGTTTTTTTTGTAAAATAATTTAAAAAAATCAGTTTTCACAAAGAATATATGCATGCCTCACTATGTTTCAGTAGATTTCTTGCTTTTGAATGCCAGTTAATGAAGGTAAAAGCAGTCTGCATCTCATAATAATATTAATGATAATTATAGGGGATTAACAGCGCTGCCACAGTAGCCCTCTGAATCAGGAATAGCAACCTGCTGATTAGGAATGCTTTTGAAAGCAGCACCCTTTTATTAGTCCTAATGAACCATAGTTAATATTCGTTTTATTTCTCAGCCTTTTTGGCGCATTCAGTTTATTAAAATATAATTCTTTTAGCAGGATTAAGGTTAAGACCTGACAGCAAGAACGAAAGGATTTCTTTGGGGTATAGTGAGTTAATTAGCGTCAAATAAAGTACAATGAAAAATGTCTGCCTTCTTCCTTCGAGTAGGAGATTTTGGACTTTTAGATTTGCACGTGAGCTGACTTTTGAAATATGGGGAGATTTAAATATCTGATTTTAATAGTTTTCATCCCACTGGGAGCAACGCATTTCATTATCCTTGACCAACACCAATTATCCTCATTTCCCCGCAGACTAACCGCAATTTTAATAATAATTTTAATAACTAATCTAACTAAGGTGGAACGTTCAATCCAAGGCGAAGTTTTCACGCGCACATTTTCAAGTTAGGGCTTGTACATTGATACTTGACCGCTACAAAAATGGCCAAACAATATTCAGTGTTAATTGAGCAAGTCACATTTTTCAAAGTAATTATTCACATCACATACAAATATTAATTATCAATATGATTGGCACAATGTTTCAACATTGTCTCACGTTGGGCCCAATGGTCACTAAGATTTGTGAGTCCACGTTTTTATGAAGGTGCCAAACATCTCAATTCGACTCAAATTCACGTTTGTCTTTCACAAAATGTGAATTTGCACTTGTACATGAGGTTTAACCAATTGTTTACATATTGTTTAATTCTCCTTACAAGCTCTTAAAATTAATGCAAGCATAATAAAAAAAAAAATAGAAATACTAATAAAAAGTTGAAAGATTACATAACACTCCAACAGACTCAGACCATCCCAGGAAATAGGCCTCAATTAATGATTAAATACAAAATCCTCAACACGAGAAAACCTAGGCAATTACAAATGAAAAATATAACAAAGCCCTTCATATTGATACCACCAGTAAGCCACATCGTGAACTCCAAATTTCCATTGCCAAGGTGACAGCAGACATGACTGTATTAGAGCCGCACTATCACTGTATGTTCAGAAATTTATCATAGTCAACTTTACCCATTTTCTCCTAGTACCCATTTTTAAAGGCCAGTCATCAGATAATGGCCAACCGATTCCGTTTTGCCAGTGGAGAAAGCATAACCGCAGACAAGCAACTGACTGGAGTTACAAGTATTAGTGTTATTAACCAACAGTAGAAGTCCGACCCCAAATTTCATGTATATATTTTATGTGTGATGAGGTTCTATAAGGCTTGCCTACATATTGCTTTAGAGCATCTACTGCAGCAAACAACAGGATAATGGAAGGAATACTTGAATTATTCGAATTCTCTAGCGATCGCTCAGGGCCACATTCCAGACCATCATTTCTTCTCCCACTTTTCTGCTCTGGACAGAGACCCGCCGTTTGCCAATCAGTTTTGGTGTTGCTCCAATAAGAACAGACAGCATATTTGACATTAAGATGCACTGGATCGTGGTCCAGAATAATTACCAGTGGCTGAGAATAATTCAAGCAATCCACAAATCAATTCTTTTTTTTCCGCACTGCAAACGGATTCTGAGCACAGTGCCAATCAAGGGGACCCTAACAGGCTGCCCCCACTATGCCTGTATCATTAGACGTAACAGATTTATACTCAACCCAAAGATCATGCAAATCTATTTTGACCAACATCTAGAAAACCATGGTGAGGATGGCCCACCAGGAATGCTCATCACATAACTCATAGTACATCTAAAGAAAGCTGTTATAATGTGCTAAATGGGGTCACATTTACTTCATCAGACATGTCACAATCTAGAATGGAAGATCAACATTCAATTCCACCTTTTCTTTCTGGGTGTTGCATTGTTACCATTTGTCGCCCTCTTTACTTTGGGTCTCAGTGCTGGTGGCATCTACTTGGACACATAATAAATTACCTCTGATATCCCCTTTATCTTAACAGCCAAATGAGGGTAGTGCCAACAGCAGCATCCCATGTGTAAGCTGCCCCCACTTGGCCACACACTGAGGGTCCTATTTACAAGATGGTTTGTGTTGCATCTGCACTCAACGTGGTACATGCGCGGGGCAAACCTTAAGTAAGATATATGAAGCCATGCAAGGCCACTTTGTGTGACCCTGAGTGGCTCCATAGATCTGGAGTAAGTCAACGCAGCAGAAATCGCTGCATTGCCTTACTCTGACATGGGAAGGTGTTCCATGGGATTGCTTGGGTGTTCCCACACACCTCCCATCTTTTTTGATGCATTCCCAAATTTACCAGAACTGGTAGACCAGGAAATGCGCCAAAAAGATATGTCTTCTCATGAGTCGTGTAACAAGGAGAAATCTCTTTATTTCTCCTGGTTTCATCCTCTTTCTATGTGTGCTGCATTCTGCACCATCCCTGTGATTTTTGTAATTCTAAATGGGTGGCAAACTGAGATCTACCTCATTATTCTGCATGAGGAAGGTCTATTTGCACCCCACTGAGAATCGCAAAATAGCGATTTGCAAAAATTTACTATTTGGTAATTGCAAACACTAATGCTAGCACATCTAGCCCTATGTCTACTGCCCTGAAGTTAAAAATAAAATTATATAAGTGGGCAGAGTAGGGATATCCTGCCCTCCTAGGCCCTATGGGGGGGAGCCAGAGAGAACCCCCGGGAGTCAAAATACAAAATAATTTGGCAATTTTTGCAGCAATCCAGCAGGACTTTCAAGGGAGAGGGGAAAAAAGGCAGTCGGGACGCATTCTACAATTATAGGCCCCGGTGAGCCCACCCCTGAGGCCATATTGTTTATGTAAGGGGAGGGGGCATGTGGACCCACTCCCCAAGCGATTTTGGGCCATGGGGGCCATCACGGAGGCTGAATTCCAAAAGGGGAGGGGTGTACCTGGCTCCCTTCCCCAATCCATTAAATGCCCCAGGGACCCCACCCTTGGGCCAAAATGCAAAAAAAAAGGGCGGGGCAGTGAGCCTCTGAACACTCCGGAAACCTCACCCCACCCCGGGGCGCTAAACTTTTTTAAACGGAGAGGGGCATATGGCCCCATCTCCCTCAGCCTTCTACAGCCCTGGGGCTCCCATCCCCCGGGGCTGGCTCACATGTTGTGTCCCGGGGAGCCCACCCCAAGGAAAAAGCAGTTTCCCTGCCAGCACCTGCGTGGGCAGGGAAACTTGTATTTACTCCCGCCTGGAGCATTTCTCAATCTTGTGCCACACGGGAGCAAACACAATGTCTCCACCCAGTGGCCAGGAGCCTTGAAAATACTACCACCAGCTGGGAGGAGACTTTTAATCTGTTTCCCTGCCCACAGTGATGGACATCCATCCCCTTACAAAAAGCAAAAAACGCCGGGGGCGGTGGGGGGAGTAGAAGCCACCCAACTCCCCTTTAAAAAAAACAGACTATGGGATCGGGTCCCAAGGGCCTAATGATGATTGGGGAAGAGGGGTATGCAGCCTCCCTCCCATTTTTTTTATATTTGTCCGGGGAGGGGTGGCGGGGTGGGGGTAGTTTGCAAGTCAGGCCCTGTTGCCAACTCCTTGCTGTAAGCCAAAAACACAACGGTTTTATTCATTGAGTATTTGTTTTATTCTTTGATGGATTGCACTCACTATTTTAGGTTGTCTTCATTCAGACGGTCCAGTGGGCAATGAAAATGGATCACCTAAAATGTATCTATGGGCTAATTATACATTTCTCCTTAGCCATCTACTCAATAAGGACCTCTTTTAACTACTTCACAAAGAGCATAAGTTGGTCTTTGTAAAATTGATTTTCAGTGAGTTGCCATTGTTATTCTATTGTAGTAGCTTCAAAAGGCATTGCTGTCTCAGCTGAGTTTGTCACAAGAGTATAACATAATCTTCATAGCCTAGTTGTGTTATTTTAACCTTCTCTAATGTAAGGTAGGAGGAACTGTTTATTTTCAGTAAGTCAACTAAGTCAGCAATCAGAAATGAAAAGAGTAGTGAGGACAGAGTACAGCCCTGCTGCGAGGCGTTTGATGTCATGATTTCTGCTAATAGACCTGGTAAACTTACAAACTTTACTCAGACCCAGGTCTCTGCATTTAACCTATCAGATAAAGTAAAATATGACCAATTCCAGATGCTTTTAGCTTCAACAAGGGTCCTGCTCAATCAACTTAAACAAAAGTTCTACTATAATCAATACAACACACATAATGACTGGTGATTTCTCTCATCACTCCCTTAGTCACAATCATGGCTAACGTGAATATGTTATCTTCAGTTGAGCAATGCTTGTAAAAACATTAGTGAGGTCTAGATGTTTATCCTTTGCACAGAGGGGAAATTATGTCTAGTAAGGTTTTAGCAAGAGTTTTCCCTCGGCATTCAGCAGTGAAACTACATGGTAAAGAACTATTTCAGCATTGTAAGTTCAGTGATGATTCAAAACTCTGCAAGACATTGAAATGAACTCCAAAATGCATAATGCTAACGACATTATGCTAAACGACACACTAAAAGACACTTCAGGCAATTGGATCATGCTTAAAAAAGAAGCTGATGTGAAATCAGTCAGATACCAACTATTTCGTGGAGTGCCTTAAGCTATTCAATTTGACTAGCTACAAACAAGACACCATATTGTTTTCTGTTCAAATACAAATGCAAAATATATAACAGCTACAGGCCAAATTAAATGTCATAGTCTGTGGTTCCTTCATGTCCATATTTCATGGCCAACTAATCCCCAGAATTTACAACAATTGTTAGATTTAATGGATTCAAACTGGTCTAACAAAAGGTCTTGCTTTTCAGCTCTTATTCAATCAATATCATTATTAAATGATGTGTTTAATGCTTTCTCTTATTCTCTTGCATTCTAACTTTAGACCTTGTTTAAGAGAATTTGTCAATTGGGTGTAATGATTGAGTTTAAAAAAAACAATATGGTAGTTTGTGGATGCCTACAAAGCTACTTCTTTGTGGGTTTACTGTATAATCTACAGATCCCAGTTCTGTGAATCAGCATTAGTGAACTACACCTGTCAATACAATGTTTTTATTCACCTAGGTTACACTAAGGAGAGCAACACGCCTGGTGGACTGGGCCTTAAATACATAACACACTTTGTCAATTTGTCATTTTGTGTTATATACTCTGCTAGACTCACTTATGTACCAACCCTAACAAGAGCACTATTCCTCAAGGGAAATATAAACCTGAAAGGTGTCACTAAATACCAATTATTTACATATTGTTAAATAATATTGCAAGGGTTAGAGTTGATCCACATCAAGGACTTTTGTATTCGTTACAAAATGTATCTTTTATGTAAAACCCACCGACACCCTCGGTCTTGTATGCACCATTGCTACATAAGTAAATAAATAAGTTTGTAGAGGATAACTTTTCAAATGCCAGCAATGATTTAGACATGTCCTTAGCCTAACCTCTTAGCAACATGATATTTTATGAATCCAGCGCTGCCAAAAATAAACGTTGTGATAAAACGTTTTGGTCAATGGAATGCAGCTTCAGTTACGAGCAAGTGATCAAGCATGGGTCTGATATGCAGATTAACTGTTCAGACTACTCCTCATCTTCCAAAAGCATTATGCTCACATTTTCAAAATCAGAATACTGCACTATTTTTTCATAAACACTACATACATAGATTAAAGGATTATTAATATTACTTTTGACCGTTATGAGTTTTCTAAACAGATTGGAGGGAAAAGTATATAGATACAGATATTTGTGGACAACACATGAGCCTCCACAATACCAAATGCTGCATTTCCCAAGCAAAGGTGAATCAAATGCCTTGTAAAGAAGCGATGGCTCCCCTTTTGACACACTGGATTAGCTCAAGGTTTTATCTGCCAGCATATAATAAGGGTTGACAAAAAGCGACATATGCAATTAAAAACAGCTAAGAGGTAGAGAATCCAATGTTCCACAAAAATAGCCATAAGCCTTTAACAACATACAAGTGAAAACTCAAAAGAGAAAAATAATATCCTTATCAGTATACAAACGTACTTAAGTGTCAAATATGAAACTAGGTTAGAGTCCCAGAATAAATCTAAAGTCCACAAGAGACTAATTAACACATGGGTAATCTGTGATTCTATTAGTGTACACTTGGGAGGAAGGTGACGACTGGTATAACTGTATTGACCCACAATTGGCACCCAAAAATAGGATAGCTGAGACCACCGAAGAACTTGAATGATCCTTTTGGAATGCATTATTTTAGCCTCCCTATCCCGAGTTAAGAAAATCTATTTCAGAGAGGTTACTGATAGGCCACTTTTATTACTCAGAAAATATCCCAATCTGGAACGAATTTGACCGTTTATGTTCTTGAGGTTTCACTACTCGATTAATTTGTCATGAAGTGTGACTGTTAGCTGAGTGCGTGCCTCTGACTTTCAAAGGCACGTGGAGATTTTCTTCGTAGTTTTAAAGGAAGCATTTAGGGGCTTATTTACAAGCTCCTTGCACCGCCGTTGTGCCACTTTTTGTGATGCACCGGTGGGGCATTTTGCTGCCCCATATTTAAAGGACACGAAAAGCCCCCCTGCGTGGCTTTTCCTGCCCTTGTAAATAAGTCCCCTTTACACGCAGCAATTTTTAGTAAAAGGGGCGTTCCATGGGTGTTGCTTTGAGTGTTACCACTCAACACCCATGGAACCTGACACATTCCTAGATTTACGAGAAATCGTAAACCTGGGAATGAGTCTGAATGCTACGCCTCCACAGGGGAGGCGAAAGGGAGGCGCAACTAGGAGAAATGTTTTAATTTTTCCTCTTTCTGTGGGCATTTGGCAGCACACATAGCACGAGGAAATCACCTCAAAGGTGTCCCTTCCTGCACATAAACAATAATTGAAAAAAATGCTGTTTCTCAACTTCTATGTGTGCTGCATTGAGCAGGACACATAGAAGTTTAAAAACCCCATTTCAAATTGTTTATGTGCAGGAAGGGACACCTTCCATCAATCAATCAATCAATCAATCACGGCATTTATAGAGCGCGCTACTCACCCGGGAGGGTCTCAAGGCGCTGGGGGAGGGGGTAAGTTACTGCTCGAACAGCCAGGTCTTGAGCTGCTTCCTGAAGGAGAGATGGTCCTGGGTTCGCCGAAGGTGAGTGGGGAGGGAGTTCCAGGTCTTGGCTGCCAGGTAGGAGAAGGATCTTCCTCCGGCGGTGGCTCTGCGGATGCGTGGTACGGTGGCGAGGGCGTGGCTGGTTGATCGTAGCTGGCGGGTGGGCGTGTAGAAGGTCATGCGGTCGTTGAGGTACTTGGGGCCCAGGTCGTGGAGGGCCTTGTGTGCGTGGGTGAGGAGTCTGAACGTGATTCTCTTGCTGACGGGGAGCCAGTGCAGGTCTTTCAGGTGTCCGGTGATGTGGCTGTGCCGGGGGATGTCCAGGATGAGTCGTGCGGAGGCGTTCTGGATGCGCTGGAGTCTTTTTTGAAGTTTGGCTGTGGTTCCGGCGTAGAGGGTGTTCCCATAGTCCAGTCGGCTGGTGACGAGTGCCTGGGTGACGGTCTTCCTGGTTTCAGTGGGGATCCATCTGAAGATCTTGCGGAGCATGCGCAGGGTGTTGAAGCACGAAGATGAGACGGCGTTGACTTGTCTGGTCATCGACAGGGAGGAGTCCAGGATGAAGCCCAGGTTGCGTGCGTGGTCCGTTGGCTTGGGCGCGGTGCCCAGGGGCCGGGGGCCACCAAGAGTCGTCCCAGGCGGAGGGTGATGAGCCCAGGATGAGGACTTCCGTCTTGTCTGAGTTCAGTTTAAGGCGGCTGTTCCTCATCCAGTCGGCGACGTCTCTCATCCCGTCGTGTAGGTTGGCTCTGGCGGTGGTGGGGTCGTTGGTGAGGGAGAGGATCAGCTGGGTGTCGTCGGCGTAGGAGATGATGTTGAGGTTGTGTTGGCGTGCGATGGCTGCGAGGGGGCTCATGTAGACGTTGAAGAGGGTTGGACTGAGTGAAGATCCTTGTGGAACGCCGCAGATGACTTTGGTGGCCTCGGATCTGAACGGGGGGAGGCGGACTCTCTGGGTTCTTCCGGCGAGGAACGAGATGATCCATTCCAGTGCTTTCTCTCGGATTCCGATGTTGCTGAGGCGCTTCACTAGGGTGCGGTGGCAGACGGTGTCGAACGCCGCGGAGAGGTTCAAGAGGATGAGGGCTGCTGTTTCCCCGTTGTCGGTTAGGGTTCTGATGTCGTCGGTGGCTGCGATAAGGGCGGTCTCGGTGCTGTGGTTGGCCCGAAACCCGGACTGCGAGGGGTCGAGGGATCCATTCGTCTCGAGGAAGGCGGCAAGCTGTCTGTTGACGGTCTTCTCGATGACTTTGGCCGGAAACGGAAGGAGCGAGATGGGACGGTAGTTCTTGAGGTCGGTGGGGTCCGCCGTTGGTTTCTTCAGGAGGGCGGTAAGCTCGGCGTGCTTCCAGCTCTCCGGGAAGGTGGCGGTGTGGAAGGAGGAGTTGATGATGTCCCGGAGATGGGGTGCGATGGTGGCGTCGGCTTTGTTGAAGACGTGGTGTGGGCAGGGGTCGGTTGGTGATCCGGAGTGGATGGAGTTCATCGTGCGGGTGGTGTCTTCGGTGCTGATCGGGGTCCAGTTGCAGAGGGTGGTGGTGGCGGGCATTGGTTCGGCGGTAGGGTGCGTGGTCTGTGCGTCGAAGCTGTTATGTATGTCGGTGATCTTGCGGTGGAAGAACGCGGCGAGTGAGTTGCAGAGGTCTTGCGAGGGGGTGATGTCGTAGTTTCCGGCGCTGGGGTTGGAGAACTCTTTGACGATGCTGAAAAGTTCCTTGCTGTCGTGGGCGTTGTTGTCCAGTCGTTCTTTGAGTGCCGACTTCTTGGTGGCACGGATCATCTGGTGGTGTTTGCGGGTGGCGTGCTTGAGGGCGGTCCTGTTGTCTGTGGTCTGGTCGAGTCGCCAGGCTTTCTCGAGAGTGCGGCAGTTCTTCTTGGATTCCTTGAGTTCGTTGGTGAACCAAGGGTTTTCTTGCTTCTGGGTCTGCTGGGAGGGTTTTTAGTGGTGCGAGGTCGTCGGGCGCAGGCGGTCAGCCACTTGGCGAGGTTGCTGGCTGCTTCGTTTGGGTCCGTTGTGTTGGTGGGTGTGTTCTGGCTGAGGGAGGCGGTGAGCTGCTCGGCGGTGATCTTGCTCCAGCTCCGGCGGGGAGCCTGTTGCGGGTGGTGGTGGGTCGCAGTCTTTCTGAAGCTGAAGTGGACGCAGCTGTGGTCGGTCCAGTGGAGTCCGGTGGCGTGGCTGAAGGAGATGTGCTTGCTGGAAGAGAAGACGGGGTCAAGCGTGTGGCCGGCGTAGTGGGTGGGCGTGTTCACCAGTTGCTTGAGTCCGAGGTTGGCGAGGTTGTCCAGCAGGGCGGTGGTGTTTCTGTCGTTGTTGTTCTCCAGGTGGAAGTTGAGGTCCCCTAGGAGGATGTAGTCGGCGGAGGGCATGGCGTGCGGGCTGATGAAGTCTGCGATGTCTTCGCTGAATAGTGTGCGTGGTCCCGGGGGTCTGTAGATGAGGGTGCCTCGGAGGGTGGTCTTGGGGTCAGTGTGTATCTGGAAGTGTAGGTGTTCGGCGGCGGTGAAGGTCTCGTCGGAGTTAGTCGAGATGCGGATGGTGTTCTTGTGTACGATGGCGATGCCTCCTCCCGTCTGGTTGACGCGGTCCTTCCGGGTGATCTTGTATCCGTCCGGGATGGCTATGGCGATGTCGGGCGCTGAGGAGGCGTTCATCCAGGTTTCGGTGAGGAAGGCGGCGTCCGGTGCTGTTGCGTCGAGCAGGTCCCAGAGTTCCACGGCGTGCCTGTGGACAGAGCGGGTGTTCAACAGGATGCATTTCAGGTGGTTGCTGCTGGTGCTCGACTTGGCGGAGGTGGTGCACGTCCGGGGGCAGGTGAATCGGCAGGCTTGGCAGGTGAAGGGTCCGTGGGTGCGTCTCGGTGAGGCTCGGTAGCAGGCAGGGTTCCGGCCGGCATTGAGTGCGGTGAGGGTGGCGGCGTCGTAGGTCCGTCGAGTAGTGTTGCATCGGTGGGATCCAGGGGTCCTGGCGCTGGGCGCGGGCCAGGCGCGGACGGGCGCAGACGGGCTTACCTTTGGCGCACCTTCGGCGCTCCGTCGGTGCTCCCACTGCGCGGCTTCCTGCACATAAACAAACATTCCCCTGAACGAAGGCACCCTTGCAATATGGAGTCGGCGCTTGACAGCGAATTGTGCGCCAGCGCAGTGGAGAGCATAGGGATCCATCATATCAGTGAAGATATGATGCATCCCTGTGCTTCGGAATTAACGCAGCGCGACACAGTCAAATGGTTGCAGCACCGCACTGCGTTAATTCATTGTAAATGAGGCCTCTAATTTATATGGGAGTGTAGTTTAGTTTAGAGACCGCTCTTTTTAAGGGAAAGAGCTCTTCACTATTTTGCAGGTTACAGGGGAATTTAGATAGACTGGAAGCAATCCTGCCCCTAGCTTGTCTTTTATCAATTTGTGCTAAAGCCTATGTTATGTTTTTGAAATATTTTAAGACAAACTAGATATTTTTCCTTCATGGGCTTAGTTAGATTTTCTCTCAAAATGTTCAGCCTGACTAATTTACAGGAGGTTGGGACTTGACATGAGAAGTTCTGAAGAAGTTCTGTCAAAGAACTCCCAGGAAATCTGTGCAAATCCCCAACTGAATTATCCTAATAGAAATTCGGTGCTCCAGGGATGTTTATTATTGTGTTTGCTGTTGACAGTCTTTTTCTCGACTGTGAACCCAGTGCTGCTAGACTCTCTAGATTGGAGAGAGGAATGCGATTGCAGAGGGAGTTGATACCTTGTGTTTGATATCCTCTTCAGTAGCGGGCAGCATGGCTTGCGGGTGGGGGCGGGCGCTGGGTTGCACGTGGAGGGGGGTTCGCACGGGAGGGGTTCAGTAATAAAAAAAATGTAAACCTACCTTTCCGCCGGCCCAGGTCCCTCGTCTTCACTGCTCCTGCTCTCCTGCCAGGAACAGGAAGCAGGCAGCACGGCTCCCTCCCCTAAGCCAATCACAACGCTCCAGTGGAGCGTTGTGATTGGTTGGGACGCAGCCCAGCCAGGGGCTGTAGGGGATGGCATGTTCTTCATGCAGGCTGCAATGCAGCCTGCATGGAGAAGGGCAGAGTGCGCATGACTGGTTTGGGAGGCCCGAGAGGGCTGACCAAACAGTCTTTGCGCACTCAGGACTGGACAAACCACTCCTGCTCTGCCCTGCTCGGAGAGCAGAGCAGCTCCGCCCACCCGCCCGCCGGAGTGCGCAAAGAAACATAAAAATGGTAATAACCAAAAGTTATTACCATTTTATGTTTTGGCTTTCTCGCACTGTAAGAAAGCAGTGGGGCGACGCTCCTCTGCCCTAGTGGAGGAGCCGCCCCTGATCCTCTTACTTGGGTTTGCTGAAATCTTCAATGGGCTCAAACCTACTATATGGTATTTACTAGACATGCGTAGACTGGGTGTCTATTAAGGAATATTTCAATACTATTTTCCCTAAGTTACCAGGGTCACTGGAAACCTGTGTGAAAAACTTAAAGAATATCTGGTAAAGGGAAAACTCCCTTCAACTAATGTAAATATTTAAACCCACAACCATGATTCACTGAGATGAAGTTTGAGATGAAATCGGGCGATCTTACTTCAAAACATGTCAATTGCAAGTAGCATGTCCTGCTTGAGACTCTTTAAAACAAGTGTTTGCAATAAATCAAGAGCTCCAATGCATTCTGAAATTATAGATTCCTTCCTGGGCAAGGCCTTCACTTTGTTCGGTTTAAAATGTTCAGGCTTCTCAATTTTTTGTCTTTCTCCCATGTAGGACAAATGACAAGGAGTAAGGATTGCTTCAGGCAGAGACAGATCACACTGATTATTTTACTGTGATGTGCTTTGTACTTTCTGACTAGTAACTTTTATTTTCAATGAAGCCTCTTCGTTGGGCCCACAGGAAATTATACTTCCCTGCTATTTATAAATGTGAAGGGAGTATAGTTTATAGGGACAATTCCTCCATTTGTGTCTGACCACATGCACTTGTGATTCATCTAAAGGGTGAAACTATGTTCTGGTCAACTGGTTGGATGTCAGTTATAAGGGTTTCATAATTGGTCACGTTTTTCTTTTATTCATGATTTTGCATTCAACACAACTTTTACCATTTAATTATAAGGGTGTCATGTTTTTCTTTTTTAATGCTTTTGGATGCAATGCTTGTCCCCACCATTGAGTTCTACAGTGATATTTTTTATTTAGTCATACTATTGAACTCTAACAATTTCCCTTCATTTTTCATTTTCATGTTTTAATAAAACTTTGACTTTGCACTTAAACCTGTAGTGTGCATGAAAATGGTTTTTTTGTGATTTTACTTGGTTTTTTATGCTTCACAGCTGTATGCACTCTCACTAAGAATTGCCTTGTTGGTCAGACCAAGCTACCAAAGAAGACTAAGGTTGTTATCACTGAAATGTGTTAACATCTGTAGAATAGGTTTCTCAGCTTCCACAAGCATGCTTGTTTTTAACACCTGCTTAGACCACATTCTAAGCAAAGTATTTCTTCAAAGGTGTGCAGGCATCAACCCGTCAACAATGGATCCCAACCCTTAAAATGGGCTAAAGTTGGCCATGCACTTTTATCAGACAAACCTCTGCACCCACAATAGCTAAAAGTACCTATGCACTCACAAAATATAGGACTAGGACTAACCGCTGAAACACATCAGGGACATTCTTCTGATTCATCTATTCCAATTCCTTTTCAGAGCATTTTCATGTCAAGAAACATTGCGACCGGACTCACCATTAATGCTGATCCCAGGAAGTCAATATTTCTTTGAGGCTTCATTGTAGTCACATCCCAATTGCGAGAATTCAAACATGACTAAGTAGAAGGGTAGCTTTTTGTATTGGAGCCAAATTTGGATTTAGAACAGCCATGTCTTCTCCAAAACTGCAGTTTGGTTAAGGGCTTCTTTCTTTCTCATTTGGTTCACTGAACTTTTTTCGGCTAGAATACAAATGAACGGACATAAAGTAGAAAGTTTTATGTTATGTCTATTTAATTTCTGTGTCTTTTGCGCTCCACCTGTTATCAATCCAGCTGTTGGAATAATTATGTTTCACATTTAATAAATAGATGTGATTTTTAGAAATTGCTTAAAATTATACGTCAGATTCGGAATACCGTCATAGCAGGACCTCTGCTAAATGTCAGCAGAGGTCCTTTTAGTCATTTTTTAATGCCTTAACCCCATATACAAAGCAGTGACTGGAGAGCAAACTTAATGGGAAACGTTCTAACAGCTCTGCAGTTGGTCTCACCATGAGGCAATGGTAATAAACGCTTTCCTTGCTGGGACCTTGTCGGGGGCATCCACTGCTACACTGCAACACCCTGGTGGGACATTAGTCCCAGGGTGCATCTCCTGTTGTTTTTCCTCTTTGCCTGCCCGCAGAACACCCTGGTGGGACATCAGTCCCATGGTGCATCTCCTGTTGTTTTTCCTCGTTGCCTGCCCGCAGATCACCCTGGTGGGACCTCAAGTCCCAGGGTGCAACTTGTTTCACTCCCGCTGTTGTTGACGAAGGGGAGGCCCCTACATCTCGCTTTAAGCGCTGCCTCACCCCCCGGGGCGCTGGATGTGCGCGGACCACACCCAGGCGAAGCCCGGGCCAAGGGTGGGCCCATCCTTGCCCATCAGTGTCAGGAAGCGGCAAGGCAGGGCCACCCTCCTTTTGTTTGGTCTCCTGACAGTTTTTGAGGATCAATTGCTGCTTCACGAGGTACTGCAACTCTTTTGTTTGCTTTGCTGGGTGAGGAATAAGCTTTGGGTCCGTATCCCTCCCAACCCAACTATTTTTGTGGCTGCGTTCCAATCTGCCCCCCGGCACTGACTATTTGACGCTGTGCGAGGTTTGCCGATTTTCCTCCGGCCACTTCAGGTTATTGTCACTAATTGTTCTTCCAAGCACCGCAATCCGTTTACTGGGAGAGGTTTAACTTCTTATTTTGTGACTATTGAAGGGTTTACTTTTTGGTGCACTCGACTTGCCTTATTGGGAGGGTCAAGGCACACATTTTCCAGCTGATTTAAAGTGCCTATAATCACTTTTGTTTTGTAACCACATTGTAAAGTGTAGATTAGGCTTGGACCGCCTGATTATTTTTCTGTTGTGGGTTGAGTCCTATTAAGGGATGGGGAAAAGGAAAGCTGTGAAGGATTCGGGAGGTGGAGCAGCAGGGAAGGGGAAAAAAGCTAAAAAATCTTCAAAACATTCAGGTAACAGTTACGTTTTAGATCTTATTGATTGCCTGCTAGACGAATACGAAGGAATTTTAGAAACAGAGTTAGTAACCACCTCATGCCCCGTTGCTAGAAAACCTCCCACTAGCATCACTAGCCCCAGCGGCCCACCAGTTATTCCGGATATGTTTAGAAGTCTGCTAAACAAGGGGGCTCTTTTGAGTGATTAGGGGGTGGTACCTCAGATTTTGAGGATCTATCCACCGCTCACAAACACCAATAGCTGCTCCCCAAGCCAGCCAGATCCTGTTCTCCAATGCACCAACAGGTTTACACCCCTTTCAGACTTAACTGAGGACCCGAAGAGCGATACCACTTATCAGTCTCCTGATGTGCCAGGCGAACTAACACCTGCACCTAATAACCATTGTCACAACCATTGCACTTACCAGCTTATCAACGATTTAAGGGCAGAAGTAGGGACTACAAGATCTATGATCAATGGCCTTACAACGTTAGTCAAGCAATTATTGCTGAATGGAATACGCCTCCTTTCGCCCACAGAGTCTGTCCCGGGAACAGTTTTCCAACTCATTTATGGCAGACCTAATCCACTTCCACCCAGTAATCCAAAAAGGGTTCTCCCCTCCCACAGACGCCTTCAACCTCAATCCACCGTCACTCCATGTACTCAAGCACTATTCGATCCTAACGTCATTCAAATAAACCACCCCCGACGAAATGGCAGAGTAGAGCCCCTTCAAACATCCCGGGGTAAGAAGTAAAACTATGCAACAGGGGTCAGCACTGCCAAAACAAGGCATGATGCAGACAACACTACTAGCTCCCCCCGTTTGTTGTCTGTCTGAAATATTTATATGGTTGATGTCCCCAAACTTGGAGGGGATCAGAGTACGAGGGGGAGGTTGCATTGATTAACAAAGCGATCCACTGGATTCGCCATGTTAGGGGATGCCGTTCTGTGATTCGCGATGACATCGTAAGGGCAAGAAGATGCATATTTCCCAACCAGCCCTTCAATTGTATCGAACTAACGCTCAAAGGGGAAGAGCTGGCCGAAAATCTCCTTGCCCTAGAATATCGAACTTGCTCCCCTGATACTTCTTTAATTCAATTCAAATGCTACATTCCCCAAATACAGAGAAATTCTAATCCCTCCTCCTCGCGGGTCGGCTAACCAGAGGCTCTCAACTAGAGACCAATGATTGACTTTTGGGGGAGGAGTATCAGCACACCAGGCTTCTCTTTACACATTCTATGAACACAACTGCCAGTGCCAGCTCAGCGGGATCACAGAGACTGATTCACATGAGGGGGGATGGAAAGCCGCAAGAAGTGGCTAGGGGCAGTCCATCGACCAAACCCAAAGGGTCTGACTT
The DNA here is from genome assembly GCA_963921515.1 of Calotriton arnoldi. Taxonomy (NCBI): domain Eukaryota; kingdom Metazoa; phylum Chordata; class Amphibia; order Caudata; family Salamandridae; genus Calotriton; species Calotriton arnoldi. The sequence goes on from CAWUFW010008359.1 coordinate 132,358, forward strand.
TAGTACGAACATCAACCCCCGAGCACCGATCCAGGTTCCCATTACCCATTGCCTTGCCAGTCCAAGCGCTGCACTGCGCTCTAGCTGAGAATCCAACCACCAGCTCAGAATAATATCTTGGAATGTGGCAGGGCTAAACAGCAAAATGCCACTCTCCCACTGGAATAACTTATTAGAAGGATATGACATTTGCATCTTTCAAGAGACCTGGAGCTTGGTTCCCTTATTCAAATCTGGGTATGCATGTTACTGCTCACCTGCAACTACTAAGGGGAGAGGGCGCCTGGCAGGGCGATTGATAATCTGGGTTGGGATCGCACTGGGATGCCAGATCACCCTTCTCCCAAGCACTAGCCCAGATATTCTGGGGATCAGTATCAAGGGCCCCTCGGGGGGAGACTCTATCGACTTGTTTAATATATACGTGAGGGGGAGCAAAGCGGGGAGACCTTAGCCAAAACTCATGCAATTGGAGGAGATTCTGGCCAGGTGTCCAACACATTCAAAGCTAATAGTAGCAGGCGATTTTAATACCACATTCAAGCCCCTCGACAAAGAAGATATAACGGGCACGCATGAAGACGACCTCAAGTGGGCTGTCCTTTCTTTAGATCTCACCCCAATTAAAAAATGGACGCAGCTGGCGCTCCAAGTGAATGCTTTAAATATTGAATTTGGGTTAACGGCTGCAAATGGAAGAGCTACCTCTGATAGACTGGGTGTGAATAACTGTAATAGGAATAGTGGCACATCCCGCATTGACCACATCCTACTCAATGAAAGGCTCTGGAGAGGAGTAGTTGATATGAATGTGGGTGCCACAACTGATAGTGACCATAATCCTCTCCGTCTAATCATGAAGCCTCTGTGGGATGTTTTTCCTAATACCACGGGAAGCTTACATCTGACCAGTACTAAGGAGGTCTTTCCATCCAATGACAGGCGAATGTTAAAATGGCAGAAGATAGTCTTGCATGAAGACAATATCAAGGGCATGCAGCACCATCTGGTGGCAGGCATTCTTGAGCTTCAGTCCCTGGCTACAAGTACTGGTGGAGCGGCTGAAGTAGTCATCACCCACTGTCGTATCTTTGACCGATTACTTTCTTATTTTTCTGTACCGAGGACAGACCGGAGGCCCAGCAATTCAAAAGGAGGAACATCCTCATGGTACACAAGGGATTCTAGATCTGAGCGCCTAATTTTTGCCTCAGCCATCAAAGCAAAAGACAGCAGACTAATTAAAGCCTCTAATTTTGCCCCACGCGAAAAGGGCATGGGATGAATCCTGATGGCAGCAACTCAAGGGAGCATGTGCTGAGAAAGACTCCAAATCCTTCTGGGCCTTATTCACTAGGGGTGATAAATCAGGGGCCCAATCCCCCCCCCCAATCACATCACAGGTCAAGTGTGGTACGACTATTTTGGGAAGCTTTACTCAGACCTTGCAGATAATCAATCAATCAATCAGGCGTTTGTTAAGCACGACTATTCACCCGTAAGGGTCTCAAGGTGCTGGGGGTAGGGGGGGTGCAGGTTCCAGTCCATCAAGGAGGGGGTCTGTCGAAGAGCCAGGTTTTGAGGTTTCTTGCGAAGATGGGAAGCGATGTTGTCTGTCGGAGGTGGAGCGGAAGGGCGTTCCAGGCTCTGGCCGCGAGGAAGGAGAAGGAGAAGGAGCGGCCTCCCGATCTGGTCTTTCTGGTGCAGGGGACCACGGCGTAGGAGAGCTGGGCTGATCGTAGGGTCCTTTGGGGTGCGTGGAAATTGAGTCGGCTGTTCAGGTATGCTGGTCCGGTGTCGTGGAGGGCTTATGTGCGTGGGTGAGCATCTTGAAGGTGACTCTGGCCTCGATGGGGAGCCAGTGGAGTGTGCGCAGGTGCTGGGAGATGTGGCAGTGTCTTGGCAGGTTAAGGACCAGTCTTGTGGAGGCGTTCTGGATGTTCTGTAGCTTGCGGGTGAGGTTTTTGTTTATTCCGGCATAGAGTGCGTTGCCGTTGTCGAGTCTGCTGGTGACCAGGGTGTGAGTGACAGTCTTTCTGTGTTCGAGGGGGATCCATTTGAAGGTCTTACGTAGGAGGCGGAGGGTGTGGAAGCAGGAGGACGAGACGGAGTTGATCTGGCGGTCCATTTTGAGCACGGAGTCGAGGATGATTCCCAGGTTGCGTGCGTGGTCCGTGGGGGTGGGTGGGTTTCCGAGGACAGGGGGCCACCAGGTGTCGTTCCAGGCATCAGGGTTTGGGCCCATGATGAGTACTTCTGTCTTGTTGGTGTTTAGTTGTAGGCAGCTGTTTTTCATCCATTTGGCGACGGCTTCCATGCCTTCTCGAAAGTTGTGTCTGGCGGTGTTCGGTTCGTTGGATAGGGAGAGGATGAGTTGGGTGTCGTCTGCGTATGACACGATGTTGAGTCCATAGGTTCTGACGATGGGGGCGAGTGGAGCCATGTAGACGTTGAAGAGCGTAGGGCTGAGGGAGGACCCCTGAGGGACTCTGCAGGTGGTTGGTGTAGGGTCCGAGAGGAAAGGGGGGAGTCTGACCCGCTGCGTTCTGCCAGAGATACGCTTCCAATAGAGGAAGTTGTTTTTACCAGCCAGCCCTTGAATGATACATTTTTTACCCTGGGCGAGATCAGGTCTCACTCGGTCGGATAGTACAGTCAAAAGCCGCAGGGCATTCCGGGGGATTTATTTTTATCTGATATTACAAGCTGGGCTCGATACATCTTACTTTTGTCAAATGCTATAGCAAGCGGAGCCCCAGTCCCAGGGTCGTGGAAGGGGGGCAGAGGTGGTCCCCATTTATAAAAAAGGGGACAGAGAAGCGCCTTCCAACTACAAGCCTATCAGCCTGATTGATGCCCTTCAAAGGGTTTTCTGTAGAGCCCTTTTGTTGAAGATTCAGACATGGGCGGAGGAAAACGCAATTTTATCTCAATACCAAGTTGGCTTTCGGGAAAAGACGGGGACAATCAACCAGGTATTTTGCCTCCTGCTTCTTTATTGGAAAGTAGTAGTGATTGGTCAGGGCAGTCTAGATTTAGCCTTTATCGATTTAAAGACTGCCTTTGATTTAGTCCCCAGGCACAAACTATGGCATGTGCTTAAAGGCATGGCATCCCGTTATCCATCCTTAGCCTGGTAGTTCGATTGCACGAAGGCAACTACGCCCAGATTAGATGGGGGTCGCAGGGGCAACTTACAGAGCACATCCCAGTTAGCAGGGGAGTCCGCCAAGGTTGCGTTATGGCACCCACCCTATTCTCTTTGTACATGAATGGAGTGGTTAGTTTTTTGCTACAAGAACCTGCCGACGCGCCAACCTTGGGGGGCGAAAAGGTAGCAACCCTCTTATTTGCAGATGACACCCTGCTGGTGTCGAAAACCCCAGCGGGGTTGCAGCTATTACTTAATAGATTTAATCATTTCTGCAATACTAGGGGCTTGGTGATCAACACCTCAAAAAAATTTTTTATAACCCAACAAATGTAATCCAACATTAGGAGGGATCCCCTTGGAAAGAGTCAGCACTTTTTACTATCTAGGTGTCCGTCTCTCTGATAAAATGACCTGGATGCCCCACTTAACAAAGCTGCTATTGGGCCACAAGAGTGTCACGAGCGCCCTTGGGAAAGAACATCGGTCCTCACATAGCAGACCCGTTGCTGCTGCCCTGCAGGTTTACGATTCGAAAGCAGTCAGCACAGCCCTGTAAGGGGCAGAGCTATGGGAATTCGATAAAATATAGGAGGTCAGTAGATCAGAGCACAAATTCCTAAGGAACCTTGTGTCGCTGCCCCACAGTACCCCGCTTACTCCTCTAATGCTAGATATGGGCAGACGATCTATAGGTGATATAGCGAAGCTCCGCCCGTTGCTATACTGGGCTCATATTCAGAGGACCCCGGAGCTGCTGCCCTACGCGGAAGCTCTATCAGAGGTAATCCGTCTAGATATGTGTAACAAGGTGGGATGGATTAGAAATGTTAGAAAGCTGGTGTTTGACGTGGGGCTCCAGGCCACATGGGATAAATCAGACTCACTCTTGCTCAAAAAAGATGTAGTAAAGCAACATTACTAGGACTGGGTTGTGCAACAAGACTCTACTAAGCCTGACCAGGGGAAACTCACCACAGAATTTCATTTGCATAAACAGGTTAGATTATTGGAACCCTACCTAGATCTAATTCAGGCTCCCCAGGATAGGATACTATACATTCAACTTAGGTTTGGCACCTTCCCGGTAGGGGAGGTAACAGCTAAGTGGCATACCAATGACCCAAGCCCAAGTAATTGCCCAAGTTGCAAGGCACAAGTGGAGTCCGTTGCCCATGCGCTGTTCGCATGTCCTGCCTATGCGCAGCCAGGGCTAGATGGTTAAAACCGATTTGCCAGCAATTCGGTACACAGAGCAATTGGGAAGCCCCGTGTATCCTTAAATCAGATACTAGGCCCCTCTTTGCCTGTGCAGTGGCCAAGTTTTTAAGACACATGAGGGAAATTAGGAGGAAGGCTCGAGCGAGAGGTCTACAGTAAGCAGTAGGCTGGCCTTTAGATCCAGCTGTTCCAGGGTTTCTAGCATCCCCATTCATGAAAATCTCTAATTCCCTAGATGTTCGGCACAAGCACTTTATTGAATAATAACTATTCCAATCAGGGACTTGACGTGCTAAAAGAAGTTGGAGTCTCTCTGTGAAATACCAGGGAGAAATGGGGAATAACCGGGGAATAGTGATCAAAATTACTGATTCCCCTGTAATTCCTAATTTCTGAAGCGAAAATCCGGAACCCACTTGTAAAAAGTAAGCCGACTTGATTTATGATTTGAAAATTCTCAATTTATTGTGGTTCTGCTTCCTTTTGGAGAAATATTAGCAAAATCCATATTGAAGTAATCAAAAATAGCTCTGTGGAATGAATATTATATCATAGGTAGATAGAAGCAAAAGACTGTTTCAGGAAGTTGGATTGTTGACTTAGGTATGCTGCCAACACATGTTTCGCCCATCTGCAATTTGCCAAAATCTTTCTCAAGGCTCTGTAGATTACAGTATGCAATTTGCTACCGGTCTGGACAAAGGGGCATAGAGAATGAAGATGCATATACTTGTGAGTATTAATGTTGTGTCCTATGCAGTCTGATGAGAGATATCACCCTGTACATTCCAGTCACTTAAGATGTGTCACAGTAACACACTTTGTCCTAATTGGTGGAGCAGGTAATCAACATAAAGATACAAAGGCACTCCATATAACACCAATATAACCATGCATTAAGTTGTAGCGGACACCACTTCAAAGGTCTTGCATATGTTTGTAAATTCTATGCCTCAAAGAGTTTTACATTTTTTTTGCAAAAAAAGAAATATAGACTGTGATGAGTGATTCCGAGCCTTTAGTTCTACGAGAGTAATGGACCACATAGGAGAATAAAAAATAAGCAACTTGCAATAGACACAACAATCGGAATAATTATTAATACAAAAGTTGAAGATTTTGACAGCCTGTGTCTTATTGCAGAATACATTGCCAAGTGTTACACATATAAAAATAAACAATGAAAGATAGAATGAAAACTAATTAGGTTATCACAAGCGGACAAAGTATGTATCTTTTTGCGTTATCTCTTAATTTTCATGACCACACCTTTTATGATTTTGCATAATTCACAAACTTTTCTTCCGCGTTTCATGACTGAAAATGGGAAAAAAATGAAATAGGATTTCAAGGAAGCTAATTTGATGGCCATTCTGATATGGCAGATTGCAGCTAGAGAGGCTTTTCTTATGAATACTTTCATTCTAGAGCTTAAAGCGTATTCAATGATTACCAACCATCAGCGGTGTCTCTGGGGTTAATTAAGATACCACGTTTTGAAGAAATGCGACGAAAAAGCAATATTGGAGAGAATATTAAACTATTGAACTCCATAACGCAATTCTTTTTTTCTAAGAGATGTATGTAAACCGAATGAACGCTGGCGATTTCGAGTATCTGTGGGCGCCTTTCAAGATCTCGGTGCCACTTAAGATGATAATGCCAGATGAAATGCACATGAATACCCCATGTGATGGGAGCTTGGCTGATTTATGCTGTATTGTGATGTGTGAATCAGTTACTCTCGGCAAGGAGATGATGAGTTCTCTGGGGATTGCTTTGCAGCCACGGATATGTAACTGCAGCTCATTGTTTTCCTCATCAGGTTCAATTGCTGCTTTCAAATTCTGCGGCAATAGCTCTCTTACGAGCGCTCATCATCATAATAACAAATGACTGGATAAAGAAGACAAAACGCTATTTGGGGTTTCATCCCGCGTGCCCTTTCGAATAAAAGCGGCTCGAATTAACGTTTTAAAATGCAGGCCAAAAACCGAATCCATATTTTATTGTGCAGAGTAAAATAGTCTGTCTATTGTGCAGAGCCGGCAATAAAGAATATCTCATGTACAACTACTGCTTCGGCAGCGTGATGCCATCTTTCACTGATTGGGTAGCTGTTCCCTTTAGTCACCGGAGTCCATTTTGCAGAATTTCCCCTGAGACACATGACCTCTTAAGTGGGTCTCATTTCAGAATGGCAAAGATGTTTTTACAGTGAAAGTCAGCAGCACACCAAATTGTTTTTTTGCGACATATTTTTACTAGGTCTGGATGGAATTTCAATCATGCCACATTAATCTGAGTAATTTTGGTAATCCAGCTTTACTATTTGATGCATAATTTTTGATCATAATGTAATTATTCCCACTCGTGTAATTAAAACTAATTTAGGGGGAAAAATACAACAGTGAGAAACGAATTTGGCAAGCACAAACAGCTGTGCACGCTGCTGTTTATGTATCTGTTGCATTTAGTGTTATTTTTTTATTTTGTGGACACAAGGGTGCATTTTGCTTTAAGAAACTATCACTAAACGCTCGACGTAAGTTGGAAGGAAATCATACCACAAGTTTGCATTTAGTGAGTGTGAGAAAACAGGACTTTTTGCAGCTATGCTGGGATATTTGTTCCAGGATTGTGTAGTGGTGTTCGTCTCACTGTAAAATAAATGTTATACAGAGTCTCTACTTTGGCAAATGTATGTCTAAAAATGATGTGTATTATTGTGGTGGTTGGTTTGACCCAAGGCTGCCACGGGAGGATGTCCCTAAGTACCAGGAGAGTGATAAAATAGATAAATTGCTGACAGCATTTGAGAGGGCACTTAGAATGAGGAGGGTTAGCTCTCAATACTGGGGTTCACTCCTGTAGGAGTTGATCCCAGTAGCTGGGAGGATAGGCTCCTGAGCCTAGAGGGGTGGAGGCAGAATCTTACTTCCACATGAAACAATGTCTCATCAGAAAGTTTGGTCTCACCTCAAAACAGTACTGGATGAAGTTCAGGGACACCCAGAAAGTCAGCACCCAATCATGGGTGGACTTTGTTGACATCTCAGTAAAGGCACTATAAGGCTAGATACAGGGTAACAAGGTAAGTACCTTTGAGGGGGGGTCTATAATGTGTTCATGAAGGAGAACATTTTGAGTAATTGTCCATCAGACAAGTTACACCAGTATCTGGTCAATTCAACGCTTTATAACCCTAGAGAGTTGGTCTGAAAGCTGATGAGTGGGTAAGGACAAGAGTCTTCAGGAAGTCCTAGAGGGAAGACTCCAAGAAGGGGGGTAGGCCCACAAAGTCCTACTGAGGCAGGTAGTGAGCCCACCAAAGACAGTCCCCCAATACCCTAGAACCTTAGAAAGGAGGAGAGCAAATCCCACCCCAAGTATGACAAACAGAGGCAGGGGGACCCAGGTCTTAAAAGGTTCTTTGAGCACAGGGTGTGTTTTTTCCTGTCAGCAGCAGTTCACTTCAGCGTTGACCCCTCCTGTTCCAAAAAGGTAGTTAGCACTGGGCTGCCCAGTGTAGCCATAGAGGAGGACACCTCAGTCGAGGTGGCTCTCTTAGCATCTTGCTGGGAGACAGGTCCAGGTGGTAAGCTGGTGATCCCTGAGGGAGGGAGTAGGCATTTTGACCCCATTCAGGTGAATGGAATCCTTGAGAGACACATGTGTCAGTCACAACATGGTGGTTGACAGGCTGGTGTCCCCAGATCAGTATGTATCAGGAGAGACAAAAAGAATAAGGGTAGTCTCAGGTGAGGTCACAACCGAACCTGTAGCCCTAGTGCCCCTGGAAAGAGAGGGTACCCTTACCTGGCATAAGGCCGTAGTAAGTTCTGACCTCCCCTTAGATTGTATCCTAGGCAATGACCTCCCAGAAGTTGGTCTGATCCCAGATGGTGCGGTCGCCCAGGGTGCCCCACCAACCCAAAGATCCTGGGGAGCCAGTGCCTACAGTTAGGAGACCGGGGTCCCAAAAGAAAGGGGAAAAGAAAAGGAAAGGGAAGTAACTCTTAAATAGAGACCCAGTGAGCCAGGGGCCTTCTGACCCAGTAAGGAGGAAGCCCAAAGTTGGCACTGGTAAGGCTTCAAAGCAAACACAATAAGATGATGGAGGAGTGCTGAAACTTTTCAGACACTCACCCCCAGTCACTATTAGATCTGGGTTGCATCCATCATCTTTATTTTGCTCATTTCGTCACCCCAGTTCAGACCCAGCCATATGCAAATCATTCCTGACCCTGGTCCGTGAGGGAAAAGTAGAGCCCGAACTGTTGAGCCAGGTCTTCCCTGGACCAGAAACAAGCATACTGGTACCGGTTTTGGGGTAACACCCCTCATCAGCCAGGCTAGCTTGAATCCAGTGGCAAAGTGTGCAAGGGACCCACGTCTTGGCATACCCTGCCAACTTAGGGCGAACAAAGCAAACACAATAAGATGATGGACGGAGAGCTGAAACTCTTGTAAGGCTTCACTTGTCCCCAAGGAAGCCCTGAGTAGTCAAGCAGCTGTTCAGAAGTCGGATGCCACCCACGCACTGACAGAAGAGAGAGTGGAAGAAGAGTGTCTGTCACAGTATGTGGTAGACCACACTCTAAACAGCAGAAGAGGTTCCAAGGACCCACAGTTGCCCATAAAGCTGCTTAGCCACCAGTCAGTGGAGAGCTTAGGGTGTGGTTTTAGATTCTGACAGCTATCAGTAGCCTCTGTTAGGTGCTAGCCTTCATGGCAGCCCTGTATTTGGCATGGGAGGCAGACCCCAAAGTCAAAAGCCAGTTAGGCCCCCTGACCCTGCTGGTCGTGGTGGGGTTGCTCAAGTGTTGGGTGACCTCGATGGGTAAGCTAGGTGTTGATCGAGCAAGCTTATGGATAGAAGAAGTGGGCACCACACTACCCAAAGCAAAAGGAGAGTAAGAAAATGACACAGCTGTAGTGAAGTTTCAGTTTAAAAGGGGACCTATTATTGTTGAGATGGGTCAACCACTCAGCGGGATTGTCCTTAACAGGAGGATATGAGGCAGAGTAGGAACTGCAATAATACAGCCTGTCTTCTTTACTTCTTTCCTTGCCTGACAGGCCAGGAAAACTTTCAGAGGGTTGGGCTGAGACTCCTGGGTGTGTTGTGTGAGAAAACAGGTCTTTTTGCAGCAGTGCCCCAATTTTTGAGCTAGAAATATAATTCAAAGTATGAAAATATTTGTAACAATAAGTTCAGCTTCTTGCCAAATTTGGATTTATTATAACTGTTGCAGGAAATAAGTTATAGAACTGCTTTCCTGAAGTTCTTAAAATCAGCCCTGTAGCGGCCTCTTCTGATTGGCTAGATTTTGACAACCTGAGCCAAGCTTCCTTGATGAGGTGTGAAGTGGCCTGGGCTGAGACAAATGAGACATCAGATGGGAGCAGATCGGCAGCAGCAGATGCAATGACAGGAAGGGGGCGGGGTAGCCAAACCAGTCTTCAAAGGGGGGAAGACAGTGAGGACAGGATTCGGGCCCACCCCCTCTTTCTGCACCCCCAGCAAGATGGGAACCCCTGTGCTGGAAAATAGCCCTCTCTGAAGGGTCACCCCAAATGTTTTACCTTCCTCCTCTTTTTCTGACCTTCTTTTTGTTGGCTTTAGGACTTTTGGCAATTTACCACTGCTGACCAATGCTATAGTGTATGTGCTCTCTCCTTTAAACATGGCATAATTGGTGTACACCTCTTTAGCATATTTGATTTCCTTGTAAGTCCGTTGTAAAGTGGCATGCCATATACCCAGGGCCTAAAAATTAAATGCTACTAGTGGGCATGAAGCACTGACTGTGCCAAGCACAGAAGTAGTCTATCCACCCTGGCACTACAGTGCCTGTGTGTGCAGTTTTCTTCCACTTCGACTTGGCATTTAAAACTATTTGTCAAGCCTTAGACTCCCATTTTATTACATATAAGTCCCCCCTGAGGTAGGCCCTAGGCAGTCTAAAGGGCAGGGTGCAATGCAAATAAAAGGCAGGATATGTACCTTTATGTTTTGCATATCCTGGTAGTGACAAACAGCCTATTTCATTTTTCACTACTGTGAGGCCTACCCATCTCATAGACCAGCATTGGGAATTCCTTAAAAATACTTATAAGCTGTAACTCCTAGAAAGAGAGTAGCTTTTTCATGTTTTATATGTTTGGAATGGTAATAATAAATCACCCTTACTGGTGAAGTTGGATTTAACATAACTGTTTTAGAAATACCACTTTTAGAAAGTGGACGTTGCTCTGTACTTACTGCTCTTTGTGCCTGACATCCTGTCTCCAATACATGTCTGGGCTGGGTGAAAGCAACACTTTGTGCATTCCATCTAGACAGCCACAAACACAGGAAGGGCTGGGTGTGACAGAGGACTCATCTGCATTCATCTGTATTTGAGTAGGAAGTGAGAGAGGTAGCTCACACTTACATCTGGATAGGCTGTGTCCTGTACTCACACAAAGCACTGCTTTACCCCCCCCCCCCAGGGTTAGCCTGGCAGACAGGACTAGGTGTTGGGACTGGGTTGTGCACTTCAGAGAGTTAATTTGAAGTCACCCCTACATCAAAGGCACTTTTGGGTATAAGTACTAGGATTCTGAACCTTTGAAATCAGACACTTCTAGATCTTGAACAGATCCTCTATCAGAAGGACCGCTGAGCTGCTTAAGGGACTCAACTGGACTGCTTTTCTGAAAAGACTGCTTTTCTGCTTGTTGCCCTGCTGCCTGCTGCTCTCTCACGCTGCTAGAAGGAGGGCTGGACTCTGCCTTCTCCCCAAGTGATCTCTAAGAGCCTGCTGGCTTGATTCCTATTTTCTGAAGTGTCAGGGACACAAAAGACTTCCTACAACTCTGTTGGTGCTGCTGAACTATGCCTTCTGTGAGTACTATCCTGCCTGAGGTGCCCCCTCCATTCTCCTGAGCCCCTGAAAGCAAGCTTTTGGGCTATTCACGACGGTGAATGGGCTCATTCGCACCGGGACTGCGCTGCTCGCTCGAAGGATCAGCGCGACACACTGCAGCATCGTCTTCTCGCACAGCAAGCATCGCCGCTCACCATCGTGAGGCTCTGTCTGTCATCCGCGATGCCCGGCTGACTCCTCATGCCCGCAGGATCATTACTGGTGACGCTCTACATGCTCCCGGCAAAAGTTTCCCCTGTGAACGGGGCTCTTGGCTCACATTGAGAAGGTAAAACTTTAGTGGGACCTGTTTGGAACTGTATGCGACCCGTGCTCCATCGTAGTCGACCTCAACTTTGGATTTACCCTGGTCTACCGTGGCCTAAAGTACCCTTTTAGCACTATATACTTCTAAGCACTGTTTTTGGTTTATTCTTTGAAAATTCATAACTCCGGTTTTGCTTATAGGATCTTTGTTGTTTTGGTCTTGTCTTATTCATAAAAATGTCATCTATATTTTATACCTGTGTCAGTTTTATGTGGTGTATTCATTGTTTTACTGTGTGTGTGTGTTTCACAAATACTTTACATATTGCCTTTGTAGACAAGCCTACTGCTCTGTGCCAAACTACCAGAGGGTGAGCACAGGTTATCTTATTGTGTATATAGCTTTCCCTGACAAGAGTGGTGGTCCCTGCCTGGCCTGGGGGCATACCTCAGCCAACTAGGCATCACATTTCTAACACCCTGTAATTGAATTAGGAGAGGGGCAGGGAGGGGAGTGTAGGGAGAAGTTAGCCACACCTGTGGGTTGGGTTAGCCAGACCTGAAACTCCAGGAGAGATTTTTTCCATTTTGATTTTTGTGGAACAGTGCTTTCTGGGACACCAATATGCCACATTTCTAAGGAAGTTGTCATCACGGAGGGTGGCACCCTGCACACCATTGGTATAGGGTACCCCCCTTCTTGCCAGCCCAGAAACCTGGATAAATATGGAAGAACTGCCCAGCAACTCAGATCCCTGCCTGGAAATATCAAGAGAAGAAGGACTGCCCTACTGAACCCCTGGTCTGCAACACAAGAGGACTGCACTCATAAGGACTGCACCTGCTTCACACTTTGGGCTTCACAAAAGAGGACTTTGCCTGGCGTCAAAGGGAGTGAACTCCCTGAAAATGACAGTTACAAAAGAGCTTCAAGAAGTCACCTACATCAACTCCAACAAGACAAGCCCAGCTGACCAGCTTCACATGGACTTTAAAGGATTGGACTTGGTGCCTTGTGGAAATTGTAGTCCAAAATCCCAAGAGGCAAATCAGAGCTTCTGGACCCTTGGCTAGTGTTGGGGATCCTCAAAGACCCAAAAGAAACATATGGAGAAGAAGGACTGCTCTGCTGGACACTTGCACTGCACAAGAGAGTACTGCACTCATGAGGACTGCACCTGCTGCACTCCCAAAGCTTCAAAAAAAGGTCTATTCCTTTCTTAAAGGATAAGGAGTGGACTCTGTGATCAGCAACAGGTACAAAAGTGCGAGAAGGGCTACCTGCAACATCAACAACAAGGAAAGCTCCAGCTGACAAGATTCACCTGGATTTTACTTGGATTGACCAGGTGCATTGTGGAAGTTGCAGTCCCAGACCCCAAGAGGTAAACTAGGACTTCTGAACTCCTGGCTGGTGTTGTGGACCACTTTCCTCCACCAAGAAACACTTCTGGAAGTAAGTGTAAAAGTGTTACATCACAGGCGGCCTGAACTTTTGACTTTGACCCAGTCCACCACAACCTTTTTTTAACCCTTTGAACGCTATTTGTTTCTAAGTGCTAGTTTTACTTTGAATCTTTAAAAAGGTATATCCCCTGTTCCCTACACTGGATTTTTCTCATTGTTGTGTAATTTTAGTCATGAAAATATTTCCTATTTTTATAAATTGGTGTTGGATTTCTCTTGTGTGTTGTGTCTTACTTATTTACTGTATTATTGTTTTTAAATGCTTTACACACCTGACTCCTAAGTTAAGCCTGTCTGCTCACAGCCGAGCTACCAAGGGATGATCAAGGATTAATTTATTGAGAACTTGACTGGAACTTATTTGTGATAGTGGTGTTATTACAAAGGGCCTTATTATGAGTTTGAAACCGTGGTGTCCAGACCACCACTGAACCGCTGCAACCGCTGAGGATCAAGGATTCTGCGGTGGTCGCACAGCGGTCAGGAGCACTAATATGCGGGCAGTGCCGCTGCGGCACCACCAAGCATATTAGGAGTTGCCTGCCCACCACCCTTTTCATGGTGGTGAGCCCGTCATCAAAAGGGTGGCAGAGAGGCAACAAAGGTGCCGCTTCTTACGGTGCATGTGGGGGGTGCCTGTAGTACCCCCCTAGTTTTGCACCCCCAGTTCCTGCGCGGTGTGGCATGTATGCCACACCGTGCAGGAATGTGCAGTCGGTGCTCTGAGAACGGTGGTCTGCATGTCAGGCTCTTCAATGAGCCTGATAGACTGCCACCTTAGACCACCGCAGCACCACCCGCGTGGCCAGGATTAAACGCCAAATCTGGGGGACAGCAGTACCACAGCTTTGGCGGTTGCCAAAGTTGTAATAAGGCCTTAAGTGTAGGTATCTACCTGCCCTTACTAATAAACCACCTTTCAACTGTGAGTAGCTGCTCGTACTTGCTATTCATGTTCTGTTGTATTTAGAGCTATTTCTTAGCGCAAAATGGATTGTTACTTCCCACACAATTAGCACTAAATGCACAATTACTCTTATTGTTTAATTCTGCATAATCTCACTGAATTTCTGGACAATTCCACATTTTTATGCTACATGAATTATGCGAGTTACATCCACCCCTAAGTAAAAAAAAGGCAGGCTGGGCTTGGCTAGTGGCCTGGCAATATGGCAGTCCCTCTCTCTGAGGATGTGTTGCCTTCCCCTGGCCTCTAGTAAAACGTTATAGAACATATAGTGGAGGAGATAAGCCTGATAAATGATTTTTAAATTCTGATGAGCTGTGTTTTATAAGTAGTTAGAACATTGGAAATGTAGATGCTCCATTGACGACAACAAAGTGGTTCAGGGATAATAATGGCTGGTGTAAGTCTTCTTCTCCGGCATTCTAATGCTTTCTTTCTGTTTTTGACTTTTTCATTTGATTTAATTTAGAAATTTAGAACATTCTATCCTCAGTGGATAGAATGTTCTAATCCCCTTATAGCCTTTCTTCCTTGGGCTATACCAGCTGGTAATGGCTTCTTGCCTTGGACTCGGGCCTCTAACTCCAGGCTATATTGCATGGCTGTGCGTTTAAAAACAGTTATATAATATGGCTTCTTTTGATTCAGTGCCTCTACCCCTTTGCACGTGCAATCTGCTGTGTGCCCACAGGGTGTGCAGAATTATATACGCCATCAATAACCTGTGGAACTCTGGCACAAGGCAGCATGCTATTAAAACTAGACATGATCTGTGGATCTGTTAAGTGGTGACAAGGTCAAGAATAGCTTTCTTTTGAACAAGATCTATCCTTCCCTGCCAGTGCCTGTTCTAGCTGGCCTATTCAGGAGCATATTCTGCCTTCATTTGCACCGGCTTGTTCTCTTAGAGGGAGCTTCTGTGTCCAATGAAGACCCACCCAGGGCACATTGAAAATAAACACTACAGGCAAGTACTAAAGGGAAATGATAAATGGCCCCATCTTGGGTCAAACCCACCTACAGTAGGTGAGGTCAACCATCTTAATTTTAGGCAATACATAAATCTCGTTTTTAGTAGGGTGTGGCCACATATGGATGCCAAAATCCCGATAAAAAAAACTAAGATTCTGTGAAACAAGAAATGTTTTGAAAGTATTGTAGCCACCCTGACAGTAAACAATCACATTGTGGATTTAAGAAGGGAATGTGCGTAAAAACGTCCAGGCATGCTTTTATTAACCTACCTTAAGCCAGCTAGACTCCATGAATTCAAATCAATTATCTCTTTCAAATATCTGATCTTTACACATTTGTGACCCAGCTCGAGATGTACTCTAATTGAGGTACTCAAGGTTCAAGTATCACCAATTCCAAAAGCAAAGCAAACAAGCATTTGCAATGCAATCGGTCTCGCCTTTGGGACCTTATATGTATTTAGCTATGCAGCACATTAGCCTGGGTGCTGAAACATCTCCTGTTCGTTAACATGGAGGGAAAGTAAGCACCAAACTGCATGACACGCCAGGTATGGGAACACAGGGAGAGAAATATTGCCTTTCAGCGGGAAATGGTATAGTCCAAAGCTCTGTTTTTAATATAAAATCAGGGCCTTCGGTGGTCATATCACTGAAAATACAAGATTTGAAAAAATATTATTGTCTACGGGTGCTTGTGGAAGACAATTTCTATGGACTGGAATCTAGAGAATGCTAAAGTGATGCTGGTATTTTACTGACCTATGCTAGTCGTTTTCTATCAAGAAAGTTAAATAGAGGCAGTTGCCAGGAAAACATTTTAAAAAAGAAAGTCACTCAGCAGAAAGCAATTCTGGTATTTTACTGACCTCTGCTGGTTGTTTTCTATCAAGACAGTTAAATAGAGGCAGTTGCCAGGAAAAATGTTTAAAAAAGAAAGTCACTCAGCAGAAAGCAATTCTGGTATTTTACTGACCTCTGCTGGTTGTTTTCTATCAAGACAGTTAAATAGAGGCAGTTGAACAGAAAAAAAGTCCCTAAGCGGAAGCAGACAAGTCCTAGGGCTGATCTCCAGAGCCCACTAAGTACATACATATATAAGTATATAAGTATATACTAAAGTATACACAAGAGGTCTATAATAAAGATTCCTAAAAGAGTAAATATCCAATGTCTGATGCTGGCATCATGGCCCCTCACACCAGTCTCAGCAAGGACAGTTGCAGGGAGCCAATGGGAAAGCCAGACGTGGATGCTGGTACACTGATACTCCAGGCTACCTTAAGTGCCTGCACAGTGGGTTCTGCAGAGCGCATGTCATCAGTAAACTACACCACCTCCCAAGATGTATATTTTTGTAAGGCGTGTATTGGCTGCAGATAAAAATGGTATTGAATGTTGCAGTTTTAGGCAGGGCTCAGTGTGAACAGCATGCACGGCTTGTCCATGAGAGGACTGCGTGTGTCCTGCTGATTTACGCTGGTGACCTGAGTGACTATGGGTTCTATCGTGACACTCTTCCGCTTTTTAATCCATGGTGAAATGATGCTTGTAAATTTTGAATGCAATATGTTGATGTATGATTTGTGTTTAGGCGTGCATCATTCGACTTCACCTCCTGCACAGAACTGCAAAGGACTGAAACATTATGCAAAGTGAATGTTCCATTGAACAGAGAATGTATGTGCATGCTTGGCTGAGCAGCTCTGAGGAGGGCTGGATGCGATTTAAATGCGCTCATCTGCATGAACTGACTATTAGTGACTGAACTATGTCCGTGACCGATGTGACTGCCTGTGCGCGTGCGTGTGCCTGTGCGATAAGATATCAGTAAAACAATTGTAAATTAAAGGATGAATGAGAAGAAACACGATGAATAAAAAAAATGTGATCCATTTCATAAACATGGAGGGGCAGATTTACAAGCCCCCTGCGCCACCAGTACGTCACTTTTCGTGACGTACTGGTGGCGCAGGGGGCTCCTCGATATTTACAAGGAGAGGAAAAGCCACCATGCGTGACTTTTCCTCTCCTTGTAAATACCGTCCCTTCACACGCAGCACTTTGCGTTGAAGGGGCGTTCCATGGGTGTTGCTGTGGGTGTTCCCACGCAACACCCATGGAACAAGACACATCTCCAGATTTACGAGTAATCGTAACTCTGGAGATGCGTATGAATGCTACGCCACCCTAGAGGTGGCGTAGCGAGGCGCACCGAGGAGAAATGTTTTCATTTCTCCTCGTTTTCCTCTTTCAATGCGTGCTGCATTCTGCAGCACGCATTGAAAGAGGAAAAGCCTGTACTGATTGTTTTTGTGCAGAAAGGTGCCCCTTCCTGCACAAAAACAATCTCCCCATGGCGCAGGCATCCTTGCACCATGGTGCAAGGGTGCCTGCGCCGGCGCTGGCAGCTGTTTGTGCGCCAGCGCAGGGAGAGCACAGGAATGCGACATATTCTTGTAAATATGTCGCATTCCTGTGCTCTGAAAGTGCCGCAGCGTGGCGCAGCCAAAGGGCTTGCAGCGCCACGCTGCGGCACTTTCTTGTAGATCTGCCCCGGAGTTTGTAGCATACAAATCTCTGGAGATGCGAAGGTGAATGAATGCAGGGATAAGCTTGCGCCTTTTTATTGAGCCGGGTTCTGCTAACACATTTGCCAAAAACGTTGAGAAGGGACAGAAACATTTTTGAGTATCAAGTAAAGTGTTTCCAGCCACAATAAAGATTAGGGATGGAGCTTAAAAGGCAATGTATGAAATATTTCTTTAAACATTTGGTGATATTCTAGCGCGTGCGTACATGCTGCATGGCTGCCTGGGAAACTATTGGAAATGAACCACCTGGCATGGAATATAGGCAAATGTGAAAGCATATTCCGTCTACTCTCGTCTATTTTTTGTCTCACTATTTCATAAATAGAAGACTGGTAAATGCGGCAGCGACCAGCTTGTATTTCAGGTATGAAATATCTGGGAGACAAAAATAAATGTATATGGTAAAACTAGAAACTAGAAAATTAGATTTGTGCGTCATGGAAAATGGAAAACATATCGAAGGGCGAACATGGTTTATCAATTCGTTGACCATCTTCTTTAGCATACTGTCTGGTTTGAGAAGCTGAATATGTTCTTTTTCTTTTAAAAAGATGAAACGGATGAGTGCTCCACATACTTTTTGAAGTTTTGTACCCAGGTTTATAGCTTTAGTTTAATTTCTTATTTTTTTGTTCAGATATTTTATTGTATTTAGAAGAAGAAACATACAATCAAAGTACAGTGCGATACATATATGCCAGAATTGATACGAACATGTAAGAAAGTATATAACGTGCACATGTCAACACAATGAAAAATATATAGCTCAGATAAGCATTACGTGTACGGTTCTGTCTAGGCTTCCACAAGACATCCTAAATTGTCCGGCCCATTATCGCCCTATCCATATGTATCCAATGTTTATCTGACTCTCTGAGGAACCATTCAGATAAAACTCTATGGGGGATATTCTCAAGGAAGTGGCGGTGAGAGGCATTAGCCTCCTTGGCTTAACGCCTCTCACCGCCACTTCGGAAACGCGAGGCTGCACCCTATTCTCAAGAATGTGGTGCAGCCTGGCATTTCCCCCTGCGATGGCGCTAAGTTTCACGACTTAGCGCCAACGCAGACATCCTTGCACCAGAGTGCAAGGGTGTCTGTGTGCAGGGGAGGGTTGTTTATGTACAGGAAGGTATCCCTTCCTGCACATAAACAATCCTAACATTCCATTTTGTAGCTTTCATGTGTGCTGCTTCGTGCAGCACACATCAAAGTTACAAAATGGCATTTCTGAAAAGGTTTGTTGATGTACAGGAAGGGACACCTTCCTGTACATGAACAAACCATGGTATTTTGCTTTTTCCATGTGTGCTGCACAAGGCAGCACACATGGAAAAGCAAAACGAGGATAAATAAAGCATTTCTCCTCGTTTCGCCATCTTAAGACCAGGATTTTTCTGGTCTTAAGTTCGGCGCTGCCACCTATTATCGCCGCCCTTGATAATAGGTGGCAGCGTCGATCACAATGGGTGTTGCGGTGGAACGCCCACCGCAACACCCACTGCACGCCCCTTTCACGCTAAATTTAGCCTGAAAGGGGCCTTATTCTCAAGGCAGCGTTTAACCACTTAACGTGGCTTAAAGACACGTTAAGTGGGTTAACGCGGCCTTGAGAATAAGGCGTTGACCCTATCGCCATGGGAACGTCAGAAAAAGTGAGGTTCCCGTGGCGATAGGGGCTTGAGAGAGAATATGCCCCTGAGTTGGGTTGCTCTTTAATAAGATAGTAAATCTGGCAAGGCCATGCCTCCAGCCTCCTTTGGGAGGGTCAAACGTTTGTGAGAGAGACTGGCTCTCCGTCCCTGCCATATGAAGTTGTTGATCATTGAGCGAGCCGCGGAGAAAAATTCCCTATGCACATCAACTGGAAGCCCTTGAAACAAATGTAATATGTGGATGCAACCAATCCAGGTGATATATAGTTGAGACCATCGCCTAAGGTCTCATTTTAAGCGTTGCAACAGGGGAGGATAATTTGCATTGTATGAATCCGCCACTATGGGCTTGAGTTTTATCCTCCGATAAGTCATTTCTTTTTTAATCCATTGAAAGGGGGAGGCGGATACAATCTCTGACATCTCTGTTGATAGCACTGCCAAATTAAGCAAAAAAGACTTTTGAAGGTTGACTCGGAAGCCAGCCACTGTCTCATAGTGTTGGAGGTTTGTGTGAAGAGCCGGGAGTGACAAACAGGGAGAAGTAACAGACAACAGGACATCATCTGCAATTAGAGATATCTTATGTTCTACAGAGCCAAAGTAAAGCCCTTGGATAGCAGGATTAGCCCATATCTTTGCAGCTAGGGGTTTAATGCTGAGGGCAAAAAACAAGGGTGAAAGGGGGGATCCCCCCTGTCTTGCCCCCCTGCTTAATTCAAAGAACTCAGAGGCTGTGCCGTTTATTAAGACTCAAGCTTGAGGGTGGAAGTAGTTGGCCTGTAGCATAGTAATAAACCGCTCCCCAAACCCAAAGCGGCATAGAGTGTTAACAAGGAGTGACCAATCCACTTGATTAAATGCCTTCTCAGCGCCGAGCGCCAACAAGACCACTGAGATGTGCTTCTTAGTTGCTTTTTTATCAAGTGTATTACCCGCCGCAAGTTGTCATGGGTTTGTCGGCCTTCGATAGATCTGACTGATCAGGATAGATCCAATCAGGCATAATCTCCTCTAATCTGTTGACCAAACTTTTAGTATATAATTTGGCGTCAAGATTAAGTAGAGAAATTGGCCTGTGATGTGCACACTGTTGAGGGCTTTTCCCCGGTTTAGGAATGACTGTAATTAGGGCTTCTTCCATTGATTGAGACACCTCTTGTGAAGCAGCTATGTGATTGAAGAGATCAGTTAAATATGGGGTAAGGTCTGAACTAAAGGCCTTGTAAAAATGAGCATTATGTCCATCAGGACCGGGTGTTTTATGAAGCTTGAGAGAATCGATTGCAATCCGTACTTCTACTCTTGTAATGGGACTATTCAAACTTTCATTCACTTCCCGGTGTCTTGTGGTAAGTCAACTGTATCTAAGAAGATCAGAATTATAGAGGTGTATATAAAAATCTCGAAAGATTGGGGCTTTCCCTTCTTCGGATTGTTGAACAGTCCCTATCTCATCCTGTATCGGACCATTATAGTCCTTTTCCTGCTTAATTCTTAACTGCCTTTCCAAAAGGAAGCCTGCTTTATTACCTCATTCATAAGTAGTCGTTCTCAAGCGTAGGAGGGTGATGTCGGCTCTATCAGCGTATATAGTTTGGATCTTCCCCTTCAGAGCCATCACTTTACTCTAAAGGCTAAGCGTGGGAATTGCCTTTCTTTCTTTTTTTTTGATGTAGTGTGGACATTAGAGAAATGCATTTGCCACGTAAAACCGCTTTAAACACGTCCCATGTTGTGGAGTAGAAGGTATCTCTGGGATCATTCATCTCTAATTGTTTTCCTAAGTTCGTCCCGGAATAGACGATCACACGTGAGTACATTAGGGAAGTACCACCTACGAAACTTAGACCTCGACGTGGGCCAGACAAAAATAACCTCCAGTGGGGCGTGGTCCGAGGTAGTAATAGGATGTATCACTGCTGATTTGGCAGTGTGGTGTTACTGTTGACTAAGAAAAATATGATCAATCCTAGAGTATGTTCTACGGGAGAGTGAGAAGAAGTGTGGAAGTATTGAGATCCTTCCATACATCTAACAAGCCCAATGGTGGATTGCTCATTTTGCCGCTTTAGTGAAACCACCGGTCTGGGATCTATGGGAGGTATCTAACTTAGTGTCCCAAATTAAATTGAAATCCCCCAGCAATATTATGTCCTCTTCAGCAAATCCTCGTAACATTAAGAGGGAAGACAAGAGAAATTCAGATTGACCAGCGTTAGGGGTATAAATTGGAGCTATAGTACATAGACAGCCCCTAGTTAGACCTTTAACCATTAGAATCCTTCCCTCCCTGTCTGTCTTGCTGCCCGTGACTTGGAATTTAACTGAGGAGTGAAAAAGTGTAGCTACCCTATTATGTTTGGTAACAGCATAAGATCTATGTATGAGCGGATAGGATTTATGACGTAATCTCTGATTTTCACTTCGTTTAAGATGTGTTTCCTGAAGTTCTATAATGTCAAAATGGTGGTCCCCAGTATACCTCCAGAGCTGATGACACTCATTAGGAGAGTTCAGTCCTCTAACATTCCACGTCATGATGTTAAGTATCATAGTGAGAGGTTAGAGCCGAACATGAAAGTGTAAGTCTCTCCATAAATGGAAAGAAGGAGCCTGAGGAGCCATCACCTCTCCCCTCCTCCTTCCACCCTCCCCATCCTTTCCGCTGTCCCCACCCTTTCCCACCAATAAAAATCCCATCCCTCACCATGCAAAGTAAAATAGTACAATAAAATGAAACAACATGAACTAGGGATACTAATGCTCCTGTAAACTGTCTGTATCATCTACGTTGGAACTTAACGGGTAATGGACTCAAACCCGCCATGATACCCTGCAGAATATATCTATATATCAAAGTTCGGATGTTAACTGCAGCGTGTGCAAGAACATTGCAATCATTATGGACACATTAAGTGGATAGGAGGACCCAGAAGAACGCCTGTACCCTTCGTGCAACCAAAGGTCTATCAACCAATACAGGCATGCATGTAGCCGAGGGAAAAAGCTTATGTCTGTAAGAGCGTTCGTGAAATATAAAGATCTGCCATATCAAAATTGGTTCAAATGAGAGGTCCCTGTTCCTTCTTTGTTTCTTGCTGGCTCCCCATTCCCTCTTTTGTGAGTGCCATGTTCTGATGGAGCTTTCAGCGCTAGATTTACCCGAGGGGTGAACTCCATGACCACCAGTTCCCGGTGACGCTGCTTCAACGATGCCCAATAGCGAAGTAGCCCCGCTATTGTTTATTGTTGAATTCAAAGGCAATACCAAAAGGGTAGATCCATCGGTATTCGATATGGCGCTCCCTCAGCGACTCAGTGACTGGTCTAATTTGTAGTCTGTGAGCTAGGGTAGCTGGGGCAATATCCTGGTAAAGAGAGCATATTGCTCCTTGAAAAGCTATAGTGTCGCGTTTTCGGGCAGTCTGAAGGAATAATTATTTGACTTTGAAAGAACTCAACTTGACAAGGATGTCACTGGGATGTTGCCTCTCTCCAGGAGACCGAGGGCCCTCTCTATGCACATGTTCCAGTAATACCTCCGGATGATCCTCACCCAATATGTTGGAAAATAAGCCAACCATGAAAGCCTCAAGATCAGGACCCTCACTTCCCTCTTCCAGGCCCCGCACTCTCACATTATCATGATGAGAGCGATTTTCCAGATCTTCACTTTAAGGAGGGCTGTTTGTAGTTGGGAGTGAAGAAGCTCCATCTTTCCATCCTTTGGTTGTAGACGTTGATCCATTTCCTGAAGTGTTTTCTTTTTGTCTAGAGTGAGGGTACTGACTAAATCCACATCAACCTGAAGGGAGACCAGATGAGAATTAACCTCAGCTTTAAAGGATGTCGAATGATTCTTTGATGTCTGCTGTGAGCACCTCCCTTAGGTCTTTCTTGACATCTTGTAGGGAGGAGACAAGTTCTTCTTTTGTTAGTGACATGATCTAGTCTGAAGAGCGGTCGGTAAGCTCTGTGCTGGCTTTGGCTGGAGCAAAATAACTCAACATTCTGTTATTTGGACCTTCCTACGCGACATAGGGACAGGCAGGTATAAAGTGATATTTGAGCATAGAGGGAGCAGTGATCTCAGATGGTCCCAGGTGTGGATCAAGTTATTGGGAGTTCTTTTGGTGGGGTCTTAGCATTTGTTGATCTAAGCCTCTCTAGTCGGACCAACCGTAGATGTGCTAGAGGCGTGAAGGGAGAAGCCCAGCCAGGGCTCAGTGCCTCGTCCTCCAAGGGATGTCCCTGAGGCTGCTGGAAATGATCCCAGATTCTCTGCTTCTGTCTCTACAGTGAGTTGCCCCCTTCCAGAGTTCTCAGTTCTTGTATTGTAGGGCTTCCAGCATTTAATATGGAATCATCACTAGGTTAGTAGTGAGCGATTATGGAAAAATTGTTCAGGGTTCACAGTATTGTCACTTGGCTGTAGAGTGGTAATTGAGAAAGTATTTACTTGATTAGCACCCAGGCTAGCTATCCATGCAGTCATCAGTAATTAGGTCAGCGGACACAGGCCTCGCATAAGCATGGGCGCCATCTTAAGGTCAGGCAACTGGGGCTGCATATCGTTTGCAAATCGTACCAGCTCTGATGCCCTCCTGCTTATGGGCAGCCTGCAAACCGCCTCATGGGCTCCCCCCAGCCCGCTCGGGCCTGAAGCGAAACTGATGCCATCTTACCACGTGCCCGCAGGTCCAGTCATGAGGAGAATAATGCAGCATTCCACAGTAGTGGCTCAGAGCTGGAGTCTCTCCCTCCTGCCCAGCGTTGCATCGTGTAGAATTGTGTAGTGCAGTGACCGCTGGAGGTTAAGACTGGATCTGGGGTTTCACCATTAATCGGCTAGGTGCGGGCTATCGCGCCCCCAATATTGTCTCAGTCAGCCCCGATCTCCGCGTCTCAACCAAGCTAATGTCTCCCTCCAGGGTCTCAGGAGCTGCGTTCAAAGTGCTTCCGTGACCTGCCTCCTCTGCGATCTCTGGTTTTAGCCGCTCAGGTGGTGGATGGCATCAGATTAGGGATGTTCTGCAATGTAGAAAGCGGAGCCTATGTGGGTTTAATCCACCCAGCCATGATGGCTGGCCACACCCCTGTCAATCAAATCTTTATCCCACATCTCGGACCATAACCTTGTGAAGTTCTAGACTAAATTCATTAAACTACATCTACTTGTGCAGCCCTTTTCACAATATCGGGCTGCCCAATACTGTTCTAGCATGTTGAGAGCATATTTAAATCACTTAATCTGATTGTGCATTTTCTATGTCCTTTTGCGGAAACTTTAGGGGTTGATGATATGAAATGGACAGCAGCAGAAGATGAATATATATTTTCAGCAAATTTATTTCATCTAAAATGTATTCTGATATCCCTAGCATGGTAAAAACCAATATTCAAATGACAGTACTTTTTCCACTTCTATTTATACTTCAGTTTTTAATACATCACCACCAAGACATTCATAAACTGCAGAAGAGCACACATAGAAGCTGTGAGTTTTACAACCAGGCGCATTGTTTTCTGGTGAATTCAATAAACACCTTGGGCCGAATTCACAAAGGCATTTTGGTTGTAAATGCGCTGACAAGAATTCACAAAAAGATTCCGTACAGGTGTAAATTGTGTTTCTACTTCTGATTTATCTGCCACCAATGAGGAGAAGTCCATAGTAGTAAATGCCATACAAAGGGTGGGAAATGGGAGAAACAGGGCATGGTTTCTTTTGTTAGTTTGTGAAATTCCACAAACTTACATTTGTGGGCATTCACAAACTGCTTTCCGACTTCTTCACTTTCTGGAAATAGTCGGAGACTTATTTCAGCCAAGGGCGTGTAACTCCCATTCGAGGATGGGTAACAGAACAAATCACACACTGAATTCGGGTGTACGGGAAGACCTTTTTCCACTGGGATATTTTTCTAACCATTGGAGAAAACAAAGGAAAAGAAAAAAATGTGCCATTGCACCATTGGCCACCCTATCAGTAGTTTGAAAATATAAACTATGAACAACTCAGTGCAGAGGGAAAATACATATGCAATAGTTCGACTGGGAGTCCCTGCTTATTGTGGCTTAACACCTGTTTAGTTAATTAGAAAAATGTGTAAAAGTCTGTTGAGGTGGATCCATGAAACTCCTCCCTTACCTTTTCAATTTTCCTTCTGAATTGAGCCCCCTGTGTTTCAGTAAGCCATTTGACCCAATATTTAGCACCTTGGAATCGATAGGCTGCCAGCTGTCTTTGTCACTCAGTTAAGGATTGTTATTCAGTTATCATCTCTTTCTTGAGGTGGGAGGGTCATACCTGCATTTGAGTGTATGGGTAATAGGAATACAGTGGTCATCTTTGGCATGTGATTGTTCGTTGTTGATAACAGATTGGAAGGAAAATGTTGTATGGGGGAAATTAGATTACTTTCTGGATAATACTTATGCTGCCGGCACTTTATTTACTGGACAAATCTGAAGGTTTCTTAAGCCCCATAAACATAAAGGGCCTAATTTACAACAAAATGACGCAGCACGGCGCTGCAAGCCATTTTGCTGCGCTGAACTGTATCATTTTGAAATTACAGGGATGCGTCGTATTTACAACAATATGATGCATCCCCCTGCTTTCCCCGGTGCTGGTGCACAATTGGCTGCCATGCGCCAGTGCAGGCACCCTTGCACCATGATACAAGGGTGTCTGCATTGTAGGGGTGACTGTTTTTATGCAGGAAAGGACACCTTCCTGCACAAAAAATCATTGATGGCGTTTTCCTCTTTCTATGCGTGGTGCAGAATGCAGAATGCAGCACGTCAAGAAAGAGGAAAGACGAGGAGAAATAAAATTATTTCTCCTTGTTCCGCTTCCTTACTCCTCCACTGGGGAGGCGTAAGAATCTGCCGCATTCCCTGGTTTACTAAACGTTGTAAATCTGAGAATGCGACAGTATCCATGGGTGTTGCGTAGGAACACCCACAGCAACACCCATGGTACGCCCCTTTCACGCAAGGTATACGTGAAAAGGGGCCGTATTTAAAGGCCACGAAAAGTCACACAACGTGGCTTTGCATGGCCTTGTAAATATAGGCCAGCACACTGCGCAGCCGGTGCGTCAAACAAAGTGACACACCGGCAGGGAAAGGAACTTGTAAATAAGCCCCAAAGTAAAAACAGATATCTACATAAGAGCAGAAATATACACACAAAAAAATGTATTTTTGTGTTTGTGTAATGATCTGCAAATGACTGCATGATATGCACAGAAAGGTACAGTTTCTGAAAATCTTTAAATTAGCACCTGTACATTTATGGCTATGTGTCAGTGAAACAGCTTCAGAAGGATGGAAGGCTAAGCTGGCCATGTCAGGATTCAAACTTGTTATCAATGGATCATGAACTTGTGATCTGCAGATCATCACACATGTGAGTGGCGAGTGTTTAGCTAGGCGCACAATCCCAGCCGCTCATTGAAATATACACAACTCTCCTCATCTTTTCTATTGGATTTGCAGAACATAGGTAACTAAAGAATAAAGCAATATTCATTAAATTAGAAACAAGTACAGAAGATATTTGGATGATTTGTCTACTGCTTCATACGGATCACCCAACTTCCAATAGTTCAGTTAAAAAAATAAACAAAGTGTTCAGATGGTGAGTTAAAAAAAGCAATTTTAGCATGTATGAAACGAAAAAAAGACACATTACAGTACGCTGATCAAAGACAACCATGATTGCAATCTCCTCACCTTCCAGTGGTCCCCAGCAGGCCTCTGCAAGTATTTAAACATGATTGCGACTAACGAGAGGGCGACGAGGTGCCCCCCAAAGCAGACAAAAAGCCAAGAGGTTGACATCTCTAACATGCGCAATCATGGAAATTCTAATGAGAAGCAAATTAGCAGAGCACCGCAGATGAAAAGTAATAATACAACATAATTAGACTATGGCAGCAATTAAATGAAAATGTCAGGAATCCAAGACAGTCTGCTCCAGAACATTAAAAAAAATCTATGGAAAAGGAGAAGGTCAGGGGGCCCTTCAAGGTTTTACAATATATGGTTATGATAATTTCATGAGCACATTTTGTTCCACGGTGATTGGAATTGCATGCCGGGCTTTCTTACCATTTATTCTTAATATGTTCAGAGCCTGATTTGTCGCTGAGAACATGTTCACCCTCACAGGACCACAAGCACCTTTTCTCAGTGATTTCATTAACTACTTGTTAAGGCTTCGCCCAGCGTTCAATAACACCGACGCACTCGGGCAATGCCCGAGGGGCCGGTGTCCATTTCCAGCTGTGGGCTGCTTTTTTGACAGTCTGGGGGGCCGATTTGGGTGGTTTCTGCATTGTTCGGATACCGCCAGCGGCCCAGTGGGTGCCTGAGTGGCCTTTCTGGAGGCAGATGGGTGTCCATTACGGGCAGCGGTGTCACTCCCTTTCTCTCGCTGTGTGCATATTGAGCAGGGGGCCTGAGCAGAAGTGGCCTCACTTGTTTTCAGGTGTGTTTCACCAGTGTAAACTAATCCGTGCATTTTTTTATCCCCCCCCCCTTTTTTTAAATAACATTTCGCCGAAACAGTGTTTTGCGGAAAGACAATATGCAAATGTGGGCCACTTTTTTTTAGCGTGCCCGGCACGATTTTTAATCCCAATCCAACCCTGCGTGAATAGCCATGTTTTCAAAGGAGTTATACGTCAGTGGCTCTGACTGTACGACCATAGAATCATTTTCTGTAAGATGCCTACTTATCGCTTTAAAATGTACCCATACCACTTTCACTCATAAAACCAGTGGCGTAGCAAGGGGGGGTGGGTGGGCCGGTCCGCCCCGGGCGGCACGAGTTTTGGGGGCGGCGCCCTCTCCCCCCGCTCTTCTTGCGGCCGCCGGGCGGCAAACGCAACAGCTAGCTACGCCACAGCATAAAACACTATAATTCTCTAAAATATTTTCGTTACACAATTCGGTATATTTACTGCATGCAAAATGCAATTTTAATGTTTCCTTTCATGAAAATAGTTTATAATTCTTTTTAAAAACACATAAAACAGACAAAGCATACTCCACAAGGGGCAATACATGTCAGAAGGCCATTTAACTTATCCTCGACTATAGTTAGAAAAACAAAGTAACGTTCTTGACATATAATATAGCCTTATAGCCCGCCGTAGCGGGCTATACCGGCTATTAAAGGCCCGCTCCCGCGTTAAAGGCCCGAGCCGAAGGCGAGGGACTTTAACAAGGGATCGGGATTTTAATAGCCGGTATAGCCCTGCTTCGAAGGGCTATAAGGCTATTAGAACATTCTGCCACTAGAGGCCAGAATGTTCTAACAAATAAAACAAAGGCCTCTCGAAGCTCGAGGGGATTTAAATCCCCTCGAGCTCCGAGAGGCCTTTGTAAAACATTGGAATGTTGCTCTGCGGGCCTTTACCGGCCCGTAGAAGCATGGAGCACTCCATTGTCTACAATGGAGCTCCCAACATTCCAATGTTCTAATAAATCAATAGAGCTCATTTATAATTAATAGATTGTGGTATCACCGCTGTACAAAAAAGAGCAGTGCCAGATTTTTAGGAGGTTAATCGTATGAAGGAGGCGATTTTTCCAGGTACAACATATATTATTACAAATAAATAACTGCTTCCTCAAGCTGGTTACATAATGATTGCAACAACAAAAATTCATGCAAATAACGCTAGTTTGACGTGTTAATGATAAACAACTTTCTGTTCTAGTGTTTTAAATTTTTTCAATTATTGTTTCATATCTTATATTTTGTAGTAGCAAATTCAAAAAAGTAGAAGAAACGTTGGCAATAAGAAGACTGCAGAACAATCCTATAGCTAAGAAGAAAAGTGCAGGTGGCCCAGTGAATGGTGTTTTATCAATAACACAGGCCACACTAACATTAATTGCTTGGATTTACTCATTTTCCTAACAGTTATCCCGACTTTATGAAAACATTTTGGAAATGGTCTCCACATGGAGCAGTGTCTCCTTAGCATGTTTTCCAAATTCCTATGTGGACTATTGTTTGACCTTGACTCTTTACCCACTTACTGCAGAGCCGTTCTCCGTCGCAGTGCTGAGCCCTTTTTTTTTTAGCTAATTGGGGTAGTTATCGCTCAGGGGTGCATATTTCTTTTCCCACATTAGGTGTCCATGCCAAATTTGTATCCTTCTTTTCCAACATCCTGGGGATTCGAAAAGGTACCCAGGGTTTGTGGATTTCCCTGGCAGGAAGTGATAAAATAGGCAAAATATAGCTACATTTTGAGTTTTTGGGGAAAAATAGGATAAAAGTGCCCAGGATAAAAGTATCAATGAATCAATCAACATTTGTAGAGCGCAGCACTGTCACCCCTAAGGGTATCTGGGCACTGAATGTGCCGTGTCTCCGTCGAAAACCCAGGTCTTGAGCTTCTTTCTGAAGTCCACCAGGGAGGGTGCTGTTCAGAGGTGGAGAGGCAGGTCACTCAGGGCCTTCATGGCGATCTAGGAGAGAGAGCAGCCACCAATGTGTCTGTGATCAATGCGGGGGGTCTGTGCGAGGGCGAGAGAGGCGGAGCGCAGGTGTCTTGCAGGCAGGTAGAAGTTCAGTTGGTAGTTGATGTAGGATGTTCCTTGGTTGTGTAGAGCTTTGTATGCAAGAGTTAGGATCTTGAATTGGCACC
Source organism: Calotriton arnoldi (assembly GCA_963921515.1). NCBI lineage: Eukaryota > Metazoa > Chordata > Amphibia > Caudata > Salamandridae > Calotriton > Calotriton arnoldi. Next base: position 162,247 of record CAWUFW010008359.1, read on the forward strand.
TCTGCTGGATGGGGAACAAGCAGAGGTTTCTGAGGTGAGGAATGATGCAAGTCCATTTGGGGAGGTCCAGGATGAATCTGGAGTCTTTTGAGCAGTTGGATGGGGATTCCAGTGTAGAGGGCGTTGCTGTAGTCGAGGTGGCTGGTGATGAGGGACTATGTGATGGTCTTCCTGGTGTTGATTGGGATCCATCTGAAGAGTCTGCGAAGCATGTCGAGGGTATGGAAACAGGAGGAGGTGACTGCATTGACTTGTCATTTCATTGAGAGTTGGCTTCGAGGTTGCATGCATGATCTGTTGTTGAGAGGATGGGTCTAAGTTCTGCTGGCCAACAGCTGTGGTCCCATGAGGAGGTGTTATTCCCAAAGGTCAGAACTTCTGTTTTGTCGGAGTTGAGTTTGGGCTGTTTTTCATCCATTTGGCTACTTTAGTCATGGCATTGCAATAGTTGGTTTTTGCTTTGGTAGGGTCCTAAGCGAGTGAGAGAATGAGGTGAGTGTCAACCACCACCAATAAAAGATCTCCACCAAAGTGTCCCTTTGGGGGACCCATTGGGCATTGCAGCGGCAGCCCAACGAGGAGCAATAGCCCTATGATGAAGCATGACATCCTTTTGGGATGTGTGAGGGCAACATGAAATAGTCCTGTTGACTGCCACCGTGCATATGCCTGAGTCCTGCACAACCTATCGATACATCCTCTTTCTCTTTAGGAACAGTAGCCCTAAAAAACTTATTTATCTAATATTCATGCAACGCAATGCAGCAAGCCAACTTGCATGACTCCTACTAGGTTTTTGAACCAGAAACCCTTGCAAACCTCAAACTTTGATTAAAAATAAACATTTTCATCATATTTCTGTGATGGAAAGTTCTGGAATCTGCAGGGAGCCGCAAACTTCATTCCACCCAGCATTCCCCCTAGTCTTCCGATATAATGGTACCTCACTTGTGTTGGTAGGCTTCGTGCCTGCTACACGAAACGGCCAAAACGTAACATGGATACATCACATTTGTTCACTCAAAGCTGACCCTTTTTTTTTGCAAGGTGGTTGGTTGTGGATTTTGGGCCCTAGCTTAGCAGGCACCTAAGTAAAGCTAGTAAACTTGCACATTTTTGAAAACTAGACACCTGAGGGAATTCAGGGGGGTGAGTTGTGTAGGTCTCATCAGGTTTTTTTGCCCTGAGTTCTTTACAATGCTTAAACTTTGATGGAAAGTGCTGGAATATGTGGGGAGCCAGAAACTTCCTACCACACAGCATTGCCCCAAGTCTCCCGATAAAAATGGTACCTCACTTGTGTGGATAGGCCTAGTACCCGCAGCAAGAAACAGCCCAAAACGCAACATGTGCACATCACATTTTTCCATTCAAAACAGACTGTCGTGTAGTTCCTATAGTACCCATGCAGGACCTGCGCGTTTGTATAACATAAGCTGTGGGCTTGGTGGCAGACTGACTCTGTGCACCCTCACCACGTATGTTAGATTGTTTTGAATTAGCTAGCTCACAGTGCCACTAAAATCTCCTCTTATCGGGGAGAGATTAGTTTCTGGTAACCTTAGATCATGACAACTCAAATTCATCAGAATCGTGGAAACAATATACTACTTTTCGCTCTGTCACTCGTGCTTACTTAGTCGGTTTGTCTCAGAGAGTTACACAGAATAAACAGTCGGGCGTTTCAATAAGTATTTATTGAACACTTGTTATTCTAGTGTAAAATATATGTGCTGCAGCAACCAGCAGACAATAGCAGAGATATATTATCAGCAGTACGATAAAAGCAAAGGGATAGAACAGTTCTACCATATTGCAATAATCATGGATACATACATGAATATAAACAGCATTATGAAAAGTGCGCGTACTCCTACGATGCCTAACTAGATGTACCTGAGTGTACCTAGCATATGTGTAGGTCTAAAAGCCTAAGAGCCAAGAATCCTTCTAGGATTTAGTCGAACTCCCATACCTGAATAGAGAGAGTGTGGGACCCCGTCCTGGTCTCGAGTTGGACACCCCGCAAGGGCTGTATCAGACCGCTGTTAGCTGGAGCGACTGCATGCAGGAGCCTCAGCGTCTCCCATCAGTGTGTTAGCATGGAAGTCTCGGTTCCCTCTGTCTTACCAGGGCAAGATGTGATGTATTTATACCCTAAAGAGTCTCGGTCCTCAGTATGGATTGTATTGGTCTCTCGTTAGACTTGAGGAAGACGTCAGGGATGAACTTTGTACATAGATATTATGCAGGGGCTGTATTCCTAGAGAGACATGCATAATTGATGAGTACAGTGTGGGCCTGTGTTTGGGAAAAACCCTGCTGTATTCAAAACCACAGGATAGATAACGTTCAGTCCTCAGAGCAAGTTGTGCACTAGTGAGGACCAATGTAGGTGAAAGACCATGCCTATATAAGGAATCATAACTATAATAGGACATGTACAGTTATGACCGTAATAGGGCATATGCGGCTTTGACCATAATAGGGCAAGTACGAATATGACCGTATTAGGGCAAATATGAATACGTCCATTTTAGGGCATGTATGAACGGGTCTACATTAGGACCTCTATACGGGACATAACAAGACCCTTTGTTTCCAAAGTGGGTAGCTGTGGATTTTGGGCCCAGCTCAGCTGGCACCTAGGGAAACCAGCACATTTTTAAAAACTAGCCACCTGGGGGAATCCAGGGTGGGGTGACTTGCGTGGTTCACACTAGGTTTTTCCCTGGAATCCCTTTTAAAACTCAACATTTGACAAAAAAAAATGTATTCCTCACATTACTGTGATGGAAAGCTCTGGAATTTGTGGGGAGCCACAAATTTCCGACCACCGTGAGTTGCAACATGTCCCCCAATAAAAACAGTACTCCCCACTTGTGTGGGTGGACAAAGAGATATTGAGACAAAAGGTGCTAAAGTGCTGCATTTATAGGTAAGCAACAGGAGTAGCTGTGGTATTTGGGTCATGCTAAAGTGCCACCCACGCAAACCTACAAACCAAAGACATTTTTGAAAACTAGACAACCAGGGGATTCCAGGGTGCTATGCCTTGCATGGATCCAATGAGTTTTTCTTACCCATAATGCCCAGCAAACCTCAAACTTTGCCTGAAATCATGCATTTTCCTTGCATTTCTGTGGTGGGAACTTCCAGAATTAGGGTGAATCCATAAAACTGCTACCACCCAGCGTTACCCCACTTGTGCTGATAAAAACGGTGTGCCACTTGTGTGGCTGGACATAGTGTCCGTGATCATAACAAATCAAAACAAGGTCAATGGGAGCCCTTGCAAGAGGACTCCCATTGACCGTGGTTTGATCCATCCATGTTGCATGTATTTTGTGGATTCCTCCTGGTTGTGGAAGGATGTATCATATAAATGCAGGGACAGTTTGCGATTTTAATCCAAGTCTGAGGTTTGCATGGCATTGTGGGTGGGAACATTTCCTGGTATCCATACGAAGCACACCACCCTAGACTCCCCCTGATGTCTACTTTTCAGAAACGTGTGGGGTTGGAAGGTTTCCCTATGTGGCACCGAGTCAGGCCCTAGAAAACACAGCTACAACTATTGCCAAATCAGGTTCATTTTTTTACAGGAAATGATGATGTTTCCACATTAAATCAGAACGATTGTGTACCTTTTTTTGGTGGGGGGATGGCCATACCCATTGTGGGCAATCCTCACCACTATGTTTTAATTTAAAACAATAGCCTGGTGTCTAGTGTGCTCTCTGGCCCCCAGGGGGGTAGGTAGGATTGGGGTAATCACCCCATCTGCCCCCCAGGGGGTCAGAAAGACTGTTACACATATATCGGGGGAGAGGGCATGGCCATGCCCTGGTGGGCAACCCCCACCACTATATTTTTATCGAAAAAAATCCCTGCCATTTATTGGACTTTCTGACTGCTGGGGGGGAAATCGGGGATAATCACCCCATCTGCCCCCCTGCGGGGGCACAATGACTATTCCATATATATTGGGATGGGAGCATGGCCATGCCCTGGTGGACAGCCCCCCACTCCTATATTTTTATTAAAAAATTAAATCCCAAGTAGATTGGAGGTCATTGCCCCATCTACCTCCCAGGGGGGCAAACAGACTGATATTTTAGAGGGGGTTTATGGAGCACAAGCCTTTGCCTAAGGGGCCACTCCCTCTATCCCTGGTGGCTAGGGGGTGGATCCCCGCTTGGGGATTGCTCTCCTTTGGCAATACCGAAGCAGGGATCCACTGGGTAGAGGTACTATAGGAAAGGAGAGAATCTCCCCCTTACAATGATACCTCTCCCAAAAGAATAAGTGTTCAGCGGGGTCAGATATGCCCCCAAGAACTGATTCAGTGAAAGTGAAACAAGCCCTTCAGCTCGTTTTACTTTCACTTTTGAATGTAACAAGGTGAGCGCACCCTGCGTGCTGATTGTCATTACAAACCAAAAAGAAAAAAAAAGCTCAGGTTACTTAGGAAGCTCTTCTCGAGCAGCCCGAGCCTGGAAGAGGGAAAGGAAACACTCTGGTGCAAATCAACAGAGGGGCCTTTCTAATCCTACCCAGTGTTTGCCAATGGCCGACAGACACACTCGGGAGGGAGTGCGGCTGTTGGCCATTGGCCGACAGCCACACTTAAGGGTTTTAAACTTGCAACAATAAAAAGTATCATCAAAGGATTGTAAACAATAAATAAACAATATTGGGTTTAAAGGGCACTCCACAGGAATGACACAAAGTGGGCAAAAAAAACATTTTTAAAGTGCTTAAGGAGATATTCTCTCTCGAGGTAAAATGGGAATTTGCAGTACTTAATTTGTAAAGGAATTAATGTTGGGGCCTCGAAGGTCGGGGTGCCGAATACCAAGGCTGCGTAGTTTTAATTCCAACTCATGTTTCTTTTGTGCACCAACAGACAATCTCTGCCTCTTTGTCTCACTCTTGCAGATTCTTTTTCATCCCTGCTCTCTCCCTTTGTCACTGTTTTTCTGTCTTTCCCATTTCCATTGTGTGTTTTTCTTTCTCTTGTATTGCATCAGAATCTATATTCAGTATTCACTATTCAGTCTTGGAATTGCCTTAAAGTCTGTATTTAACACAAATGTTTCTAACATGATCTGCAGTATATTCTTTTTTTTCTCATGTTTCTTTTATTGGTTTTTCAATCAAACAGCGAAACAAAAAATAATAACATCTTTCCCATCCCTCCCCCCAGCCCCCACAGAACCAGATAGATAGACAATGCCTCATTGGCAGACTTTACAGAAAGCCAGGGCATAACATTCAGTTGAAACCAATACAGCTGTACACATGGCACATGGTGGCGCCAGCACCCTATAAACACATTTCACCCCGGTCCCTCCGGCAGAATCATTTGACTACTCATCCCCCAAGTCCGTTACATGCTCCACACCAAGTCCCTCGAGCTCGTGCTGTAACCGGATTTCCCCCATATCCCACTAAATTCTACCACACTGGTCAATCCCGCTGTAGATCAATACTCAACATTCCACTCGCATCCACAGTGCCAGTTCCCACAGCCCCTGTTTCCTATTAGGTGACCGATTGGTTATCTCACGCAATGCTGTACATATCTTTGCTACAGCCAGACCCAATTCAACTACCTTTTCTGCATATTTAGCCTGTTTGGATCAGGTCACCAGACAAAAAAGACACAACTGTATCATGGGCAACAATTGTAGTTCAGTCAAGTTCCCCAGCACTCTAATCACTTCACCCCAGAAGGTTGTATGACGGAACCCCACAGGCAATTACCATGCATGCCTTTAGCATGCAGTCAGTACTCTGCGTGCAACATTACCACGTGTTACTTTAGCATGCAAGTTGTTAGAACAACTTGCTTAAGGATGCGCTGGACTTTGGAATAGTAAAAATTACTATTCCAACTCATGCCTACACACAGTAAGGAAGGTATTGGACAAAAAAATTTGACACCAGTGCAACAACGCTCCTCCTATAGAAAGTTGTTGTAATGACTTGCGTGCTAGAGTAACGCGTGGTAATGTCACATGCGGGGTACCAACCTCATTGTACAGGCTGGCCGTAGTACAAACAGTGGGGTAAATGATGTTTCCCACTCCAGAAAGTTCCCACAGTTGGGCATGCCCACCACATACGGATATATGTCCCAGGGTTCGATCAACATTTAGGACAGTTTTCCCATTTGGCTGGGTCTGATCTAAGTAACCACTGTGGTGTGACATAGTCCCTGTGTTTTCACTTTTAATGAATGAGTTTCAACTGCGCATTACTTATTATTTATTTATTTATTTTATAGTTTTATAGAGCGCAAACCAGACCTGTGAGGGTATCAGAGCGCTTTACAGGATTAAGGGGGTGGAATACAAAGCGTAAGGATGGGAGGGATCAAATTGGGAAAGATAGGGGATACATTATACAGGAGGAGCACGCAGTCTAAAGTCCAAGCTACATGTGGGAATAAAAATTAAAGCAAGTGGATATAATATACAAGAAGGCACGCAGTCTCAGCTCTTGGGGGGATGCCCAGGAGTGCAGAAAAATGTATCATCCGTAGAGGCCGTGGATAATGCCGAGGTGGGGGGTGGAACATGTCGATGAGGTGATTGTAAAGTATTCATTAGACAAGGTATTTTCCCATTAAGAAGGTTTTGGTCTCCTTCTTAAAGTGTGCCAAGGATGGAAGTTTTCTGATGGCGGGTGGGAGAGAGTTCCAAATTCTTGGTGCGGCCCCAGAGAAGGCCCGATTGTAGGTTTTTTTCACCCGGAAGCGTGCTGGTTGCAGCAACAGGTCTTTGGCAGATCGGGAGTTTCTGGCTCCTCCGGATACCACGAGTTTTTGTGCGAGAAATGTAGGGGAATTGGAGTAAAGAGCTTTGTGAGTAATGCAGGCCACTTTAAATTGGATTCTGGCCTCTAGGGGAAGCCAGTTCAGAGCTTTGAGGTGGGGAGAGATGTGGTCGAATTTCTTTGAGCCCGTTAGGAGTCTGGTGGCGGTGTTGAGGCAGGCTTTCAATGGGGCCAGAGAGTTCTTGGGTAGCCCTGCGAGAGTAGAGCATCCATATTCTAGTCTGGAAATGACTAGGGCCTGGGTTGCTGTTTTAAGGTCGGACGCATCGAGGAAGGGTTTTAGGTTTCTTAGGTAGCTCAGGTGGAATCTAGCCGTTTTGGCCATCGAGTTTATACCCTCCTGCAATTCCCCAAGACAGAAGCCCAGTCACATTCTCTAAGTACCTCACCCAAATACCCCTCATATTCTTTCTTCATTGATATGATGCAGGTAGCCATGCATGGAATGAGAAGGGCATACAAGCACAAAAAAAGTTTATGTTCTCTCCCCCCCATATCCGGTAGTGATTGGTTCAATATGTGCATGTCTGGTTCCTGATAGCTGCCACCATTCCGGCGTACAGTGGCGTCACTAGGGGGGTGCGGGGGGTGCGGACCGCACCGGGTGACACCATCACATGGGGTGACACCGTGAGCCTCTGCTTTACAGCAGAGGCTCACGGTGTCACCCCATGTGATGGTGTCACCCACCCCGGTGCGGTCCGCACCCCCGCACCCCCGGACTCGGGAGTTACCGCACTGGGTGACACCAGCCCTAGTGACGCCACTGCCGGCGTACACGAGGAAGCAGCCACCTGTGATATCCCATTGGCTGCAAAAGTCTGCATAACCGAGCATCCTACCATCCGCATACAAATCTCCCAGACTGTGTGGACCACTATCCTCCCCTTGTGTCTCAGGAATAATGGTATCGAGGGGCTTATGGCTGTGCACCAGGGAGCTAATTGCTCTAAGTAGCATTCCCAGATGGTTAATAATGCCCGAACCTGCTCTGGCAAAGTGAATCTATATTTACGCATTGCTAGTGGCAACACCAAAAGCTTTCAGAGCCTGACCATATGGGCTAACATTTCTGCAACAGGATCTGTTCCCTCCCCTTGAAACCACAGTATTACGTGTTGACTATGAGCCACCCAATAATATGCCCTGAAGTTTGGTGCCTGTAATCCCCTGCAATCCCATGGGAGCAGTAGAACCTCCAAGTTAATGCATGCTATCCTGTGCCTCCAGTATAACAACCGAAGCAGCCCGTCCAATCTACGGAAGCAGTACTCAGGAATGTGCATTGGCATATGCTGTATTACATAGAGTACCCCCAGCTGCATTATCATCTTGCTTATCGCTACGCGACCCATCAGGTACATCAGGAATTGCAGCCATTTTCATATACTTCATTCTAGACCATCCAGAAGCACTCCCACATTTGAGGTGTAGGTTTCAGACATATATGAGCTTAGGTACACCCCTAGATATTTAGCAGGTGTTGTCTGTACTTTAACCCCTTCGTTGCGTTCGTCGGCCAACGGCCGTCTCGAGCACTACCTCGGTAGTGCTGCGCACGTCCGTTGGCCGACGCGGCCCCGCCCACTCCTTTAAACCGCCGCACCGCGGTGGAATGTTCGCCGCGGTAAAGGGGTTAATACTGGCTAAGTCCATCCCCGTGGAGATTGTCTGAATGGGGTAAAGGACTGGCTCATCAGAATTCAATCTAAACCCTGAGTGGGGCCCAACCTCTGTGATCATATAACATGTATCTGTCGGGTTTCTCACAGTCAGCAGAATATTGTCCGCATAGAGTGAGATGATCTCTCACTTACCTCCCGCCAGGATCCCAGCCTCTCCATGTCTGGAGCATATAAGTCAGGCTAATGGTTCAAATAGCATGGTAAATATTAGCGGTGAGAAGAGGAACCCCTGCCGAGTCGCCCTCTCTGTCGACCAGTCATCTGAAAGTCTGTGGCCTACCTTCAATCTAGCCCTGCTATTTGTTTATAATAGCATCACCCATTTCAAGAAGTCCATCCCCAGGTTGTAGCTGCGTAATGTTTGCTCACAAATGCCCAGTTAACAGTCTCAAATGCCTTGTGGGTGTCCAAGCTGGCCCCCGCACAGTGCTCCTTCCTCTTTTTCACCTGTTCTGTAATGAGAAAGGCCTTCCGGATGTTGATGGTGGTAGTACAACTGCCAACAAACCCCGGTTGATCCGTGTATACGACCCCCTAATCTGCTTTAGATAAGTGGTGCGGTAATATTTTCCCTGATAGTTTTGCCTCCACATTAATCATCGATAGGTGGCGGTAGGATTCACAGTCCATGGGGTCCCTATCTGGCTTGGGCAAAACTAAGATATTGGCCTCCCTCAGTAATGCTGGAAGCATGCCCTTCTCAAAAGCTTGCAAGTACTTGAATAGCAGCGGTGCCCACAATAGGTCTACGTAGGCCTGGTAAAACTCAACACTCCATCCATTTCCTGGAGCATTCCCAGTGTTCATGTATTTAATCAACCATCTGAAGTCCGATCATCAATTGGGGCATTATGTACGACTCTCGCTTCTGCATCTACCTTAGGGATGTGTGCTTCATTAACAATGGGTGCAATTCCTGTCTCATCATCCTGGCCTGTTTGTGCATATAGTAGTTTATAAACGTCTGAGAATCGGGCCAGAATATCTCCTTGGGTGGTTAAAGATACCTCATACACACTCTTGATGGTTACCACAGCATTGCCGCCTCTCTCCTTGTTAACTAGCCAACCTAAGAGCCTACCAGGATGGTCCCCCTGCACGTGCAGTATTTCTGTGTAAGTCTTGTAATCGTGCTTTCCAAGGATATCCCGGGCATCATCCAGCTTCCTCAATAACCTGTGTCGTGTCTACCATACCTCCGCAGTATGTGGGACCTTTCCATCAATGTCGGCTATCTGGCACTCTAGCGTCATAACAGTGTGCCCCAAGGATTTGCGTACCCCGCAGGTTGTGACCATACACTTCCCCCTTATGGTGACCTTGAAAGCCTCCCAGAGAACCCTGGCTGTATTTGCCACAAAGAATCACTTCTGTATTTACCGCAAAGAATCACTTCCCTAATTTCCTCATGGAGGCTGCAGACGACACTGCGGCACAGGTGCCAAATACACCAGGTCTAGCAGTTCCATGGCAAGAGGAGCATGGTCTGATAAAGTTCAATCTAAGTATCAGGTCACCCCGAAATGCTCATTTTGTTCTGGGTGAATAAATGCATAATCTATCCTGGAAAATATCCCATGTGGGGGGGTGGAATAAAAAGATTATCCGCTTGCATTACCATGTTGTGCTCTCCATAATTCTAATAAATGGAGTGTATCCATGCCCTCTATTTGGGCCCTGGAAGATCTGCCGAGTGGTCTAGCGTTGAGCCTGGAGCTGTCTAGGTGTTTGTCCAATACACAATAACCATCGCCCACCCAGATTATATCATTATGTATGTATGGTGTTAGGGTTTGTACAACTGTTTCAAAACAATTCAGGCGTCTCGATATTTGGAGCATATGAATTTAGTAACACTGTAGGACTTCCTCCAATCTCACCTACCACACCCACATATCGGCCATCCTCTGCCTTAAGTTCAACCATTACCTTGAGGGAGATACTAGCATCTACCCATAACAGCACCCCTCGTGCCGAGGATGTAAAACTGGAATTCCATAGCCTGTCCTCCATTTGGTACGTAGTTTCCAGACTTCTGTAGCAATACTATCTTTGCCTGGTGCTTTCTCATATACAACCAAATTCTTTGCCGTTTTATCAGTTTCCGTATCCCTTTAAGACAGCGCTGTCACATCCATGCGTGCAATGTGTGAACTTCTTGTGCAACCCTGCATGGTCGCATCAGTCTGGCTTTGCAGTGTGTGTAACCGAAGCTTCTCCATCTGGCTCTCTGGTGCTGAGTACCCCTGAAAGAGCTAGCAAACTGTGACACTCCTTCTTCCCCTTCCTGTGTGGCCCTTTCCAAATCGGCCTCCACAAGTGACACATATGGTGTCTTCCCAATCCCCCCCCAAATAACAAGTATTCTTACGTCTAAAGGTGCGATATCACCAAGGTCACCGACTGGTGTTACCCTGGTGGGCTCGCTCCTAGGTCCCACACACATGTTGGAGAGTAGCAGTGCGCCTCTATACCCTTTTAATCACCTCTGACTCATATGACATTCTCATTCTCAAACACAACAATCACAGTCTCATGCCAATAGCTACGTGATTCAATTCTGGCTTCCAATCATTGGCTTTCAACAAACTGCAGAGCATCCTCCGCGTTATCAAAGTAGTGTCTCTTCCCTCAGAAGTCTATTGGAAGGCCCGCCAGCAGCAACAATGAATAGTCTAGACCTCGGTTTCTGAGTTTCCGCTTCACTTCCATAAATGACCTATGCCTCCATTGACTAGCCACACCATAGTAGGTGTAAAATGATATTCTGTTCTCACTGCTAGAATAGTCATCTTATTCTTGTATCGTAGCATCCGTGCTATCAGCATTCATGGTGGGGCTCCTGGTTTAGGTTTGCCACCCGGTGTTCTATGGGCCCTGTCCACTGGCAGCTCCCCTCCATCCTTCAATTCAGGTAAGACCTCAACAAGCCAAGATTCAAGGAATTGTTCCACTGAGGTGGTTTCCATCCCTACAGGCAAACCAAGCATGCGGACATTGTTGCATCTCGACCTGCCCTCCAAATCTGCCAGCTTAGCCTCCTGTGCCTGTAGTCACCTGTTCCAATCAGCTAATTGGCTGGTATGCACCCCCAGCACTTCATCCATGTCATCAGCTCTTGTTCTAGGTCTTTACTCTGTCCCTTATTTTGTCCATGTCTTGATGAAGTAACGTTACCATAAAAGCCACCCCATCAATTTTCTCTGTTATAACTTTATTTCCCCCCAAAATTTGATTTTTAATCTCTAGGTTCAATGGAGGTGAGGTGTCTGCCATGCCAGCCTCCTCAGTGGAGGCAGCACTCTGCCTCATTCTGGCCAGTCCCTTTTCAATAGGGTGATGGGTTTTAGAGGCCGTTCCTGGCCCCCCCTTGGGTTTCGGCAGTATCCGTATCCAGCAGCGGAGCACTGACAGGTTCGGGGCCCAGAGAGTGCCAGCCCGGTCTCTGTCACTCTTGTCGGACACAAGGGGAGGCCCCACGTATGCCGGCAATTGTTGCAATGAGAGGTGGCTCCCAGGGGCGCAATTGTCGCTAGGGCCAATCCACAGAGCACCTACACTGAGCTATGCAATTTAGTATGGTTAGTGAAGCGAAATATGAGTCCATGCAAAACTGTTATGTTTGTAATAAGCACCCTAGTAGCCTCCCTGAGGGAGGTCACCACTAGGCTGATTCCACGCCTGATTTGTCAGCATCATAAGAGTCTTTTCAGAGCAGGAACAAGCTGATTTTATTCTCTTTTCCCTCCCACACCCTGGTGAGAGTAATCTGTTGCCTTTATGCCGTATGACCATCCATGGAAACAATGTTTGTATACATATATTGAAATCCCACAGAGCTATACTACAGATGGGTGATCGCTAATCTACCCCATCCAGGGGCTTCACAATGCTCAGCAGTTTATTTGTGCTGCCCTTGTGTTGAAGGCTCCTAGGGGTTATTCATCTGCCATTCATGTGCTTTGCGGCCCCTGCCCCACCTCAGCTGGGAGCTTCCTTGCTTCCAGAACCATCCGTGGCAATCTACAGGGGGAGAGGAGTGCCCCACACCACTCCCAAAGCTCTCCGTTTTGTTATATGAGGAATGGGGTGATGGGGGCACCAGTCTTCCATCCCCCTAGATTGCACCAAGTTATGTCTGCCCCGCAGCGCCGCCTCAAGCCCTTGGGGCAGAGGACTGCGCCTCCCATTCTCACCACTCGAGGCCATCCCCCGCGCCCGTGGAAGCACCACGTCTTATAGTGCTTGTGGCCCGGTTCCACTCCAACTGTGCTCCCTTCACAGCCTCGGCAGTTGAGTCCTAGGCAGTGAAGTAAGTGACCTGATTAGGGTCACCCGGGTCACACAGGACCACCTCTCAGCCTTCCATACCAAATGAAGAGTCGGTCAGACAGTAGAGAATACAAACCAATATCTGTTTAATTCAGAGTGGAGCCCAGTCTGCCCAGTCGCTAGGAGTGCTGAAGAGGGACTGACATCAGCAAGCATAAAGATACATTATGTACATTCGGAACCAAATGAAGACACGCCCACAATGGAATTTTCCAGACAGATGTAGCTGAACAAAGGAGTTCAGAGGATAAGTTTCGGTTCTAAGGCTGGGCACACACTATCTCCTACTCAAGGTTGTTCTGCCCGTATCCGCCACTAGACAAGTGGGAGAAGGCCTCTAACTAGCTAGAAAGGTATGCGCTAATAAGAACAGTCTATTCATTAGTGAAGCAAAACCCAACCTCGGGGAAGAGAAACTTAACAGAGGCCTTTTCTTGGAATCCACAAAGAGTTAGTTTCGATTATGACTCAAAATGGCGCCTACATAGAAAATAGCACCCCGAATGCTAACTTACGTAAAACAATGCCTAAACATGAATTTCTCTATTCTAACAGCAGGTTGCTGTTACTCCCGGCTGCGCCGCAGACCTTTTGGTTCTAAAGCTGACCCAGCTCTCGTCATTCCACGAGGCTGGCGCAAACCGCGCCTGGTGAGAAGGAGTCCGGGGGTCTCTACAGCTTCATCCTCAGAGAGTGGGGTCCCCGCTGCATTTTTCAAGCTAATTTACACCTGTAGTGAGGACCAAGAGGGCGAGGGTCCCAGCACTGTCATCCGTCGGAGCTGCCGCAAAGGCATGTCTTCTTAGACGGCCATCTTGGCTCCTCCCGAACCGCAGTATATTTCTATGCACCCTTCTAAAGACCTTTTCTAAAACACTCCTGGATATATATGAAATAATACCATTCTAAGCAAATTTCCAGGTGAGAAAATAGCCCTTCATCATATATCTCAGCCAGGTAACCAATGAATGAAATTGAATGGACGTTTGCATAAAAAAAGTGACTCGGCTTGTAAACATGCCTTCAGTAATCTTTTGAGGGCCACATCTGTGTTGAGCTGCTGTGCAATATACGGAGTCCAAACGTGTAGTCCAGCATTAAAGATAGCTGTTTGGAAACCCATCTATTCCTGAGGCACTTTTATTGCTATGTCCTTTTGCAAACCAGTTGTTCAATATATTTGTAACTACAATGCTGGTGTGAATATTGCTTGCAAATAAGCATTTAACAAGGATATTGTTTCGGCCGAATTTGCAATGCTTTTTCCAAGTGTAAGTCAGACTTGCACCTGAAAATACAAGCATATTCTATGCATGATTTACTAAGTGAAATGTGTGTACATGTATGTATACTCTGTGCATACATAACGTAGCTGAGAGCAGTCACATTCTTTATAGAGGAGCAGTGAGAAAAATGCAGTGTTGTTGTGGCCCACTATGATAAAGTTGGAAATACATGGAAGATTTTGCAATGCATTCCATACACATATCTGTAACTATGACTTAAACCTAAAGGGTCCAGAATTAACTGCTGTGGTAATCATGGGGAAAGCATGCAGTAAAAAAAACAACAGAGGAAGGGAAAACAATCTTCATTGTCTCCTTCACGGGAAACAGCATTTACCATGAAGTCTAAACCACGTACTGCCTTTACAACGTGGTCTTTACAACGAGATGTTTTTACGACCGAATTCCTGTACCACAAGAGTCTTATGACAACTTGCCATAGGGAAGCGGCGTTGGATTTCAAAGTCCAATACATTCCCTTCTATTGCACAGACAGGAGTTGGAATAGTAATTGGTACCCCTCCAAAGACCAGCGCTTTCACCTAAGGCAAGTCATTGTAAAGACTTGCGTGGTAAAGTAATGCAGTGGTAAAAACGGGTCACTGTAAAGACTGAGTTATAAAGCCATGTGCTGGAATGGCTTGCGTGGTTCCAACATACAACCCCATTTCACAGACCACACAGTCAACCAGCTATGGAATGCAAGAGCATTGGAGAGAAGATTCTAGCATCCCCGCTAACCTGGGAGTAGAATTGTAAATGTATACATTTCAATGCACAGATCCCTTAAGTTCTTGAGTCTTATGTTATGTCTAGTTTGTGGCTAATTTGTACACTAGTATTTGCAAAGACCATAGCTGGTGCCTGTGCAGCATTATTTAGACTCTAAATTTGCCAATTCTTAAGAACATACCTCTATGATCTTTGAAAACATTAAATTGAAATTGGACAACAACATGTTTTTGCACAAAGATAAATGGTTGCATCAATTCCAATTGAGGCGAACAGGCACTCCCTCTTATGCCAATGTCTTCATTGGATGGCTTCTGAGAGTGTAGGTCTAGGGTCAGATAGGGATATTGGAATGGTAATATCTTTTACTGTGGAAGATATGTAATTGATGGTGATTTGGGCTGACAATGATTTGTAATTGGAGTATTTATCTGCCTTGTTAACCTTTCAATAGCTTTTCTACTTCCTGTAAATTATGTCCTTTTAGGGCAATGGGGCAGCCTTTTAGATGTAGTACTTGTAGTACTTTAATTTATGACCATGTTCCCCCACACCTTAGCAATTTTCTCTGCACATATATGAGGCTCATCTAGCGTTTTCACCTTCTCAATTCTCGCATACAGGGTATTATTTACTACAGAGCTTTTTTTTAATAAGGTCAAGACTCTTGTGAACTGATCTTTCACCCCTGATTACAATGTCAGCCTTCCAATATTGAAGTATGTTTGCAGACCTAAGTAAGCTCTGCTCGCGACCACAAACGCATGTTGCACTCGCAGAAGAGTCCTCCAGTTTAATCAAGGAGATCACAGAGACGCTACTACTGTGACTTCTTTTAGCATTTTAACCCGGCCACCTTTTAACTTTTAACTATATTTTAATTGCATTGCACTGTATTGCACTTACCCTGCTCGCCGCAGCTTCCTGTCGGTGAAGCTCTGCCCTGTTCCGCCACGGCTGACGTGCCGTTTGTGCGGAGGGCACTGCAACGCTGACTCTAACTTCCGTTGGCTCGCAGACTGACACACTTCAGGCGGTGAGCGGTCCAGTCTATCCCGCCACCCCACACTATATTAACTGGTCATGGTGCGGCCACGCAGCAGACCTAAGTAAGCCCTGCTCGCGATCACAAACGCATATTGCACCCGCAGAAGAGTCCTCCAGTTAATCAAGGAGATCACAGAGACGCTACTACTGTGACTTTTTTTAGCATCTTAACCCAGCCACCTTTTAACTTTTAACTATATTTGAATTGCATTGCACTGTATTGCCCTTACCCTGCTCCCCGCAGCTTCCTGTCGGTGAAGCTCTGCACTGTTCCGCCACGGCTGAAGTGCCGATTGTGCGGAGGGCACTGCAACTCTGACTCTAACTTCCGTTGGCTCGCAGACTGACACACTTCCGGCGGTGAGCGGTCCAGTCTATCCCACCACCCCACACTATATTAATTGGTCATGGTGAGGCCGCGCAGCGGATGCACGCAGCAGGCGCCCCTAAGGCGCTCCAAAGGCAAGCCCGTCTGCACCCGTCTGCGCCTGGATCGGGCCTAGGGCCAGAAATTCTGGTCCATTAAACCTCGAACCTGTGAGGTACATAGGTAAGGAACTTCAAGAGCTCGCCCAGTCCAACGTGAGCTGCTGTATCCTTAATTTGAATAAAGATCAACCATATGAGAAGCAAAAATGTGCGTGTGATTTCTCACTTCCAGCGCAACAGAGGGTTAGGGCGCTCCAAATCACTAGAAACAATCATGAGGCAAAGCTCTTAGAATCCTCAGATCAGACAGAGGCACATTGTGGCCTCATCAATGTCAGAGCCCTTGCTAAACACAAGTATGAGATAGCAGATATCATCTCCTAATACGAGCTAGATGTTCTGTTCCTCACGGAAACATGGGCTGATGCAGCCTCAGACCCGGACTTTGTGATAGCAGCCCTTCAGGGATTTCTATCACTCAGGGTAGACAGGCCCATCAAGAGGGGAGGTGGAGTGGCTGTAATATACAGGGAGAAGTTTCAAAGCTACCTTCTCCCCAGCTTCCACCCCTTACTATGAAGCACTTTACTTCGCACTAGAACCAAATGCAAAAAAACCCTTTAAGGGCATACTTCTCTATCGTCCCCCAGGTGCCAGAAGTACTTTCACTAATAACCTAGATGTTCTCATGGTGCCCATTCTCTCCACTAATGAGTTTACCACTCTGGGTGATTTTAATGTATACCTAGAGGATACGGGGGATAGAGATACAATCTCTCTCCTAGAGACTCTAGGGACACTGGACTTATCTCAGGTGGTGCACAGGCCTACACACGAGGCAGGACACACACTTGACGGCATTTTTACATCAGTATCGGGCCTAATAGTAAAAGACATTCACCCTCTCACGTGGTCAGATCACTCTTTAATCATATTCAACTATACTATCACTAAAGGCCAGAAGGGAGGAGTAACTAAAACCCATTCTTTAACTTACAATGCCAAGTGTCAATAAAGCCATGCTTCAATCCAGACAGGACAAGACCATTTCTAAACGTACCCACAGACCTAGCAGTCAGCAACTACACCGACTGGCTAAACGAGCCCATTAGGGCCACGGTACCTACCGATAAAATTTCAGGGAACCGTAACTTACCATCAACCCCCTGGTTTACCGAGGCCCTACGGCAGGAAAACAAAAATGGCGCAGACTCGAAAGACGCTGGAGAGCAAAATATGATACAACAGACAAAAATATTTATAAATCTGCACTGACTCAATATAAAACCCTGCTGATCTCAGAAAAAAAGGCCTTTTTTACCAGGCAGATTGAGAAAGCCAAGAATGTGTCCAAAGAATTGTTTGGGGTAATAGAGAAGCTCTCCTCTTTGCCTAAGAAAAAATGCACCAAGAATAACCAAAGCTTTTGTGAGGTCATTGCAGAGGCCTTTAGAAACAAAGTTAAAGACATCTATGACTCCTTAGAAGCTACCCCCACCCGTGTTCCTACAGAACTACTCCCAAGTTCAGACCTTAGTAGAAAGACCTTTCACAGCTTCACTCAGGTCACTACTGAACTAGTGGAAAAATGCATCAAAGAAATTAAATCTGGATCCCCATTAGACCCTTGTCCACCTGCATTTCTGAAAGATATAGTGAAGGCGGTGAGCCATTCGCTCACAGAAATTTTCAATAATATGTTCACGTCTGGTATCTTTCCGGCTCCAAGGAAGGATGCGTCAACAATACTTCCATTGATTAAAAAAACCCAATCTGGACATTTCTCACCATAACAACTATCGCCCGATAGCCAGGCTACCACTCCCATCAAAGATAATGGAAAAAATCATGAACAAGCAGTTAGCACATTTCATACAAGAAAATGACATACTTGATCCCTCCCAATCCGGTTTTCGACCTGAACACAGTACAGAAACAGCATTAATCAAGGCCACCAAAGAGATCAGGACTGTGATGGACAGAGGGGGCACTGCTGCCCTCATCCTCCTGGATCTGTCGGTGGCTTTTGACACTGTGGATCATAACCTATTGCAACTGCGTCTGGAAACTTTAGGAGTTAAGGGTATGGCACTGGCCGTGCTATCCTCCTTTCTAAAGGATAGTAGACAAACAGTGACACTGGGCCAGTTTAAATCAACACCTTATGTCCTTCCTTGCGGAGTCCCACATGGCTCATCACTCAGCCCAGCACTTTTTAACATCTATGTTTAGGAACTTGCCCCTTTGATCCAAGATTTCGGCTTTAGTCTCACTTTATACGCTGGCTGATGACACCCAGATTGTGGTGGCAGCATATAAAGATCAAGCCTCCCCATCATTGCAGTTTCAAAACTGCATGATGGAAATAAACAGGTGGATGGGAAAGCATTGTCTCAAACTTAACTCTGAGAAAACTGAGGTTGTGATCTTTGGGAATCTGCAACCCAGATGGGACGACCTTTGGTGGCCAGCGGAAATGGGGGAACTGCCAAAACCAGTTCAAAAGGCAAAAAACCTGGGGGTGCTGATTGACAACAAACTCACCTTAGCTCAACAGACCAATGCTATTGTGTCCACTTCCCATTTTCTGATCAAGAAATTGAAGAAGATTCTTCCTTATATTCCTGTCAACTCCAAAAGGACGGTGTGACCGCACTCGTGCAGTCAAAGTTAGATTACTGCAACTGACTCTATCTGAATATGCAGAAACAATATCTAAAAAAGCTTCAGATGATACAAAACACAGCTGCAAGACTACTACTAAATGTCCCTAAATACGAGTCAGTAGCTAAGGAAATTCAAAGACTCCACTGGCTTCCAGTGGCTCACCAAATTAAGTTCAAGGCGCTATGCCTAGCATACATGGCCCTGAACAGCTCCGGACCAATGTTTCTCAAAAATCTCTTCTCTTGGTACCATCCGGCCAGACAGTTACGTTCCACAGGCGCCAGACTTATGAGGGTTCCAAGGATGAGAACCTCATGCTGGGGAGGCCGAAGCATCTCGTACGGCACAGCAAAACTATGGAAAACACTTCCAATTGATTTCAGAAGCGCTAGCTCACTTACCTCCTTTAGAAAGGGTCTCAAAACATGGCTATTTCGGAATTAATGCTTCTCCCAGGGCTTACCACAGTCTTAGCGCCAAGACACCTCCGGGTATTCGTGCGCTCAATAAATTTTATTAACATAACTTGACTATAGGTTCAGGCTTGAAAAATGATGTTATTAATGTTGTCACATGTACAGAGGAGCAGGCTGCAATGAAGCACATCTTCATGGAAGAAGAAGATTATAGGTGTGATTCTTCAATATATACTTTGAACATGTGAAGTCAAACGTCACACATAAATTTGATTCAACTGCAGCGTTTCTAAATGCACTTTGTGATTATGTTTATAGTATTATATGTATCCTGTGTTAAATGCCCATCTACTTCAAGTGAAATTCCCAAACAACAAATGTTTCCCTTGGTGTACTACCTATACTTAGAATACAATGATTAAGAGCTGCTGAAGGTCTAAGTCAATCTTTGTCAGGATCCAAAATGATTCTTGGAACTCTCTTCCTGTTGACCTAAAGACTCAGGGCCTGATTATGAGTTGGACGGTTAATTCCGACCCATGCATAAATTCCTGTTAATGCACTGGTTGGAATTATGAGTAGTTAGGTATTTAACGCATCCAGTAATTATCCAATGAGTTAAATAACTCAACATTCATTAAATCTCGTCAAACCTGTCAAAATTTAACGGGGATAACCTTACGGTATTTTTGTATTATGCAAATTTTGATGCATTAATCACCAAAATCCACGTTATTCCCCAACAACTCGTAATAGGTGGTATTTATCGCACTTGATTAATAACATACCCCATGCTATTGTTATTTATCATGTGTGATAAATACTGCCTATACTCATAATCAGGGCCTCAAACCATCTAAAATAAGAAAAACAACCTGATGTCTCTGACCTAGCCTCTCTACCTCTAATTTTGAGGTTCCTGGTAAGAAGTTGCAATGTACCTTTCTGCTATAATCCTTTTCTCCTGAATCCTAGATTATGGTTAAAGTGCATTAACCCCTTGATTGCTGTGCTGTCCGCACTCCACAGTTCCCTATATTCTCTCCAGTGTGTGGCAATACTTTCTACAAACATTGGAAGGGCTTTCCCTTGCCGTTAGTGGCTTGTCCCCATGAAGTAATACTATATACCTTTATTTATGGTGTAAATAAGGCAGTTAATGAGTAAATGTATCTGTTTAATCTAATGTAAAGTTCCCTAATACAATTATTGGCAGAGAAACATTATGGGACATATTTACAATCCCCCAGCACCACCGGACCATCACTTTTTACACTCTCCTGTGGTGCAACACCATTTGCCATATTTCTAAGGTGGAGCTAAGACACTTTGCATGGCTTAACACCACCTTGTAAACATGCCCCTTTCCACCACAGTCTTCTACGGCAAAGGGGCGTACAATGGGTGCTGCTGTGGGCGTTCCACCGCAACAAACATTACTTTTTGACGCTGCCCCCAGATTTACAAGACTGAGGCAGCACCAGAAACTAGTGCCACGGAATACCATGCATTTGAATGGCGCAACCAGGGGAAATTATTAATTTCTACTCATTTTTTGCTCTTTCCATGTGTGCTGCATTCTGCCCGTCAGAGATCTCATTGGGTAAAAGAAAAATAGCATACTACCTATATGATTGGATGGTGTTCATTAGTAAAATCGAAATATATTTGCAATATTTAGCTATTATAGTCTCATAATCCATCACCTCAATGTCTTTGTCTCCAAATAATTAATATATGAATGCTCATTTACTGGCTCTATCTACGCTGTTGTCAGTTAATAAATTTAGAATGCTAATTTACAACATATGTGATTCTACTTGTTAATGTATGAGCAGAGAAGTATTATTAATTGCGGAATGTCTTGTCTATAAATTATTTAATGTGTATCGGATAAGAGGGTAGAGACGAATTAAACAATAGCGGCAATGCCATGATTAAAATGTTACTGGCATCTTCTGATATTTATGTTGCACAATACCTAAAGCATAATTGCTCTTTATTACACTATTAGTACACCCTTGATATAGATTATTTTTGTATAATATGTCCTTTATCAGAAAGCGCTCCTCAAGTTTTAACTAAACCCAAATTAAAAAGTCAGTGGAGTGGTATGTCTGTTTGGGGAAATTATTATGTGTTTCATAAGCACATCATCACTCATCCAAGAGTCTTTAGGCAATAAGTATATATGTTAGGCACCATGGACATTAATCTACCAAAATGTCAGGTGTAGCGGAAATAACATCACACACCCTTTGGTCTTAATGACATCACATGAAGTGACACCATATGCCCTTTGACCATGAATCTTCCCAGAAATTCATGCCACATGACCTTAACGCTGGTGACATCAAAATAATTGTCATTGGTAAAGGTCTGTAATAACCACAAGAGTGATACAACAACACAACACAACACAGACTATGGGGCCGATTCCGATCTCGGCCGGTAGTGCTCCGAATCGGATTCGGATTCACCGGATCCGATTCGGAGTCCTGTTTCCCGACCGAATCGTACGCGGGTCCGGCCGAGCGAGTACGATGCAAGCACCCGCGAAATCGCTGACCGACTCGAATGCGGCTTCAACACGCTCCGACCGACTCGCATGGACACAACTCGCACCGCGCTATGGAGACGTTTCCCGGCCGGGTAAGTACGATGCGCGCCGCGAGCAGTCCGACCGACTCGTGCCGTCCGGCTCGAAAAAGCTGTCGGAGCCGGACTTTGGGGGTCCGCGTCGGACCCCCCTGTATGCGTAGGCACGTGAGTCGCACACAGGGGGGACCCATGGGTCCCCCCTACCTGTGCATGTACGCCGCGATGCGCATGGACGCGAACACGCTGTAGGGGGCGCCCTTGTCCGCCTCGCACCCATTGAGTCAATGGGAGCCCGCGTACGCGTTGTACGACCGGCTCCCATTTACTTCAATGGGAGTCCGACCGACTCGAGTCCGATAGCATGCGAATGCATCGTACTCGTCCGGTCGGACTGCTAGGGTCCGATTCGGTCGGAATTCTCTCCGGGTCCGGCTCGGTCGGAGAGATTTCGGGCCGGAATCGGAATTGGCCCCTATGTCTATTTTAGATACCACCTATACTAGGGTGGGCATGATCTTTCAAAGTGCTGAGGCATAATACGGTCCTGAAATGTAAGTGGGGAGCGAGACCTATTCTAGAAGAGATCGAGGGGGTTCTATTTGAAAAGTTTGAAAAAAATGGGTTTATATAGTGCATATTGAAACACAATTTTTGCATACATTTCCTAAAATGTCTGAGGCTCTAAGAGGACACTCATTCAATATTCAATTCCTTCATGACATGGCAAGCCAAGAAAACTTGACCCTCCCTAGGAGTTGACCCCATTTCTTTTCGTAATGTCCAATGGATGTCTCGATATGTTAAAAATTACCTTCATTGTACCTGGGCCAGTATTATGTCAGCAATGTCCCCACATGGCATGGCTTCCTCTGTATGTCACAAGTTACAAAGAACATGAAAGAGCCAAAGGATTGCCTTTAATGCTGTTATTCCAAATATAATTGTGAAATGAGATGGTTTGGGATGTTATTCTTTATTAGGCAAATTCGCCTATATTTCACCTGTTTTTCAGACGAGTCAACGCCAGACATTGTTATTCCACTAGCCTCATAGTTTGTGATATACTTGTTTGACAGCTTCATTTGGATTCTAAATTTACTGCAAGCTTCATAAGCAGGAAGCTTATCAAATTTTTCTGCTCAACAGAGCCATGGGCCAGCAAAATGTCTTTTATCATGGGTGCTAGGTTTATGTAATTCCGACTCGTGCTACCAACAGTTTGGCAGCACAGAATCTTCCCGAATTATGTTGGAATTATTTTTGTACCCTAATGTGTGTTCTTGTGCTGCATTTATAGTGGTGTAGCTGCAAAAGTCCTCTAGGTTGTGAGTACAACTTAGCTGTGTTTTTGGGGAAAGAAGGTCTGAATCTAGAGCCTACCCAAGTGTTGTGAACACTGCAGGACCAGCTACATTTTAAATAGATCTCACTTCTAGCAGAAGCAGTCACACTTACTGGTTCACACTGAGCCAGTAAATGGATCTAAATCATGGCACTGATTTCATATGGGCTAGGAAGGGGTGAGGTATTTACCACACCCAGTAACTACTGATACCATCTGCTTGTTATTTACCAGCTGTTGTAAATACCTCCTATTCTGTGTTTTCCTCTGAAAAATGAAGAATTGTATACAGTACTGCTCCCCACACCAAATGTTGCCTTTATCAGAATTTTCTGAATGTGCCTACAGAACCCTGACTGCTCCTGATTTCATCTGATCCGAGAACATAAGCAAGGTTTGTGCTCGGCTGGGAGAATTTCAGTTGTCTGCTTGTTTTAAGAGCTGAAAATGTTTGAACATTTCTGATGTGACAAGAATTTCAAAATACCACTTTTTCTGCAAACAGGAGGGCCTGATTCACAAAGGTAAACTTACACTTGTGTGTAGATTTACGATTGTTTGCTGCTCACGAAGGTATTTTACTAGTAGTAGATGAGACTGTCCTATGTTTTATGTGCAGAGACTCCGCAGTTGTAAAGATACTACTAGTAAAATACCTTTGTGAATTGCAAACAATCGTAAACTTACAAAAAGTGTAAGTTTACCTTTGTGAATCAGGCCTTGGAGTTTGAGCAAGGGATCGGGATGGTTTTCTCCCACCCACAGAATGCGAGAGAATTTTGGTAACTGATTCATTGTAACTATTAGGAGCATGCACAAGACATGCATGCTTCTTACAGACAATCACTGAGGCACATCAGAGGTCTTGTCATAGTACTGGATGGCAGTTCAAAGTCTATTGTGTGGTATGTAAAGACGGTGCACTTGGCTTACCACATGCACAGCAGGAAAAAACTCATGTAGAAAGTTTTAGTACTACCAAAAGAAAAGGAAAATGAAAACTGAAAACATACTGTTTTGTTTGAGTCCAACATATGCACTCTGGTTTGTTCAGAAACTTTACATTTTAATGTGTGAGTGCGCCTTGCAGCAAACGCTTCTACGTGCAGCTATATCTCACCCCATACTTTTATTCTGCTAGCTATCAAAACCCAAAATGCTCAGTCAAGCTCCAATGTGTCAATCTGTATTGAAGCCTCTGTCTTTGAAATGAAAGATGTTGCTACTAAAATAGAAATGCCTTTTGTTCTCGACCCCTTTCTGGGACTAATCGAATCATAACCTCATGTTTCACTTTGTCACTTTCATCTCTACCGGCAGGTGTCTGCTCAAGTCTTGATTAGGATGGTGAGCGATCTTAGGGGCATATGTACAAGAAATGGCGATAACTATCGCTAACGCTAGTTAGTGGCAGTTTTTTCATCGCCGTTTACCGCTGAAAACTATCGCCATGTTAGCGGCGTATTTACAAGGCATCGCTACATGGCAACAGTATCAGGGATCAGCGGTGAAAACTGCCACTAACATTAGTGCGATGGCGATAGGAATTCCAGCGTTAGCGGGCGAAAACTACCGATAGGCCCATTAGCGGCAAAAAAAACTCACGTTAGTCAGCCCAACGTGAGTTTTTTTTGCCTCTAATGCAAAAAATTGCCTATCTGCAACCTCCAATAGAAAATAGGCATACAAACAAAAAAAAAAGCAGAATGTAGCAGCCAAGTGCAGCACACATCAACAACCCCTGCAAGCCACCCAACATCCAGGAGGACCAGGATGAGAGCCTGGACGCCTCGCTGGACCTGCGTCTGGAGCCTGGATGCCTCGCTGGACCTGCGTCTGGAGCCTGGATGCCTCGCTGGACCTGCGTCTGGAGCCTGGAGTGGGATGCGGAGGAGCTGTGGAGTCGATGAGTCGAGGCGGTAGACATTGAGGCGCGATGATCGCCCGTACCTGGTGGTGAAGTCTGACAGGTCGCATGGAGACACGTTGCTGACCTGTGTGAGAAGACCGCCTTGCGCCCCTTGGAGCTGTTAATGGTAGAGGCACTCCTGCGCACCAACGTAGGGAGGTCTGCATCGTATACTACGATCCACCACTACACCGGGGTGCACGGAGGGGATTACCAACGGTGGGTGCCGCCTCTCTGCATCACAGGCCGGATGATGTTGGGCTGGCCGGACGCTGTGGAGGGTGAGGCCCCTGAGCTGCGCCAAACTTGTGTGGCGGGAGCACTGCAACTTCACACCTAAGGGGGCCCTGCTGCATTATCTGCATCAGGAGGTTCACCAGCAGACTTGACGGCAACTGCTGTACCCAGACTTGTGAAATCACACCTGGCTGAGGCTCATGCTGGCTAAGTCACAGATTTGTGGAGAGTGCAGCGGATTGCGCCACGGTGTCAATGTCCAGGTAAGGAGAAGGTGGGACGTGTAGCGCAGGAGGCCCGGGGGTCGAGTCGCCCAGGCCTAGCACACGTAGATGATGCACCCCTAGTGGCGGCTTATCCGCTATGGCGCAAGAGCGTCGCCCCACTGCTTTCAAGCAGTGCAGAAGAGGAACAACCATCACATGATGATAACTTACTGATGTAATCGTGCTATGTTTCCTTTGCGGGTGGGAGGGTGGGTAGGACTGCTCCAAGCACGGACCAGGGCATGGGCGGATTGGCATGCCCACTCAAGTGCGCAGAGACTGTTTGGTCGGCCCGCTCAGGCCGCACAAAGCAGTCATGCGCACTGTCCTGTTCACAATGCAGGCTGCATTACAGCCTGCATGGAGAACATGCCCACACCTCCAGCCCCTGGCTGAACCCCTCGTCCCGGCGCCAATGACCAATCCCAACGCCGCATTGCAGCGTTATGATTGGCTTAGGGGAGGGAGCCTGGCTGCCTACTTACTGTTCCTGGAAGCAGACTCAGGAGAGCAGGAGCAACGAAGACATGGGAACCGGCATCGAGGTAAGATTTCCCTCATTTAAATATTTACAACACCCGCTCACACACACACCCCGCGTCCAGGCCCCATCCAGTGTTCTTTCCGGTCTTTCCCACCTCCCACCTGTCCCGTCCCCCTGGCAGCACTTCTCAATGGCGGCCGCTGTGCGGCCATGCGCAGCGGGCGTACCACTGGTGCGCCAAAGGTATATATGACGTTACGACGCATACCATTACATCGCATTCCATTACAATGCATACTAATACTAGGCATATTGCAACAGTAGGGAAGGTGTTGCATAGCGGAGATGTAAAAATTACTATTACCACTTCAGTGAGTGCAACCCTAAAAACTAACCATTGCACCCCAAAGCAAACCGTGGACCCTAAAATTCATCTGTGAGCCCCCAAAACACACCCTAAAAATCATATTTGACCCAAATGCACACCCCAAATTTCATAATTGACCCCAAAACACACCCGATTTTCAAGAATTGACCCCAAAACACAACCGATTTTCAAGAATTGACCCCAAAACACACCTGATTTTTCATAATTGACCCCAAAACACACCCGAATTTTCATAATTGACGCCAAAACACACCCGATTTTCAAGAATTAACCCCAAAGCACACCCCAAATTTCATCTCTAACACACGAAACCCATACCCACCCTAAAACTTAAAAATACCCCATTACTGACCTCACAATGCGTTGTAATGGAATGCGATGTAAAGGCACCTGCGTGGTTGGAGTAGCGTTGTAAAGGCATTACGATGTAATGCCTGCATTGTAATGGATGTCTCCCGTGCCAAAGGCAAGCCATAGGCAAGCCCATCTGCGTCCGTCTGCCCCTGGACCGCGCTCAGCACCAAGGACCCTTCCTCTCGGACACTCCACCGCTACGACACCAGCCCCCTCCTAACCATCAACGCTGGATGCCACATCGCCTGCCAGGACCAACTTCTGCTCCGGACCGGACATCGCCATCGCCATCACTGACGGCTACTGAATCACTCGGAAGGACCACCCCGACCCTCCAGGAGGAAGCATTGCCATCACCTACAGAAGCACACTCTGACTGACCACGCACTCTAATGACCCAACGGTAACCATGGAGCACCTCAACTCCCAGATCCGGACCAACCCCAAGCTCATCCTCTGCGGCACCCTCATCTGCAGGCCCCCTGGGCCATGGCCCCCCATTTTCTGATACCATTGTAGACCTCCTTGCACCCCAGGCTCTCCCATCCACCGACGACATCCTACTCAGTGAACTCAAGTTCCACCTGGACAACCGCAGTGACCAGAACACCACCCCCTCTTGGGGAAGCTCACCAACATCAGACTCAAGCAGCTAGTCACCGCAGCAAGCCACATAGCAGGACACACGGTCAAGCACGTCTCCTCCGCCAGCGGGAACTTCAACTACAGCCACACCACCGGACTCTCCTGGACCGACCATCATTGTGTACATCACGTCTTTACCATGCCCACCGTACACCACCGCCATCATCGCCCCCCCTCGCAGCTGGATCAAGGCCACCGAAGAACGTCTCGTCAACTCCCTCAGCACCACCACTCCGCTAACGCTTACAGACGATGACACCGCAGTGCGCAACCAACACCGATGGATCTCAAACTGCGCCGACACCCTGGCACCCCTCAAGAATGGACCAGGCAAAACTAGCAACACATAGCGCCGTATTTGCACAGTGACGCATGTAGGAATATGCGTGACCTTGTGAAGCCCTGTGCCACATCATACCTGCATCAGGTATGATGTACACAGGGTGTGCGTTCCCACGCGACAAGGCCTCATAGGAGTGGCACAGTGAAATCCCTCAGATTTCACTGCGACTATTGTAGGACGGCACTGGTTCAGTACCTTACGCCTGCCTGATGGCAGGCGAAAGGGTGATGCAGTGCCACAGGGATAGGCTGGCCCCATTCATTGCTGGAGTTGCGTCATGCTTGTGACACAACAGCAGCAATGTGTGACATTAACGCAGACAGATCCGTCAGGATTCCATACGTATCTGTCATTACTTGCGTCATGGAGCGCTGTCCAGTGAAAACAGCGAATCCATGGAGTCGCAAGAAGGGCGTAGTGAAAAGTGTTGCGACACTGTCTTGTCGCAGCGCTGCAACACATTTTTGATGAGTGAGGCGCAGGAATGCGCACTATCTTATTGATGGTGCGCATTCCTGCCCTGTAGTTTTGTCGCAGCGCAGCAACATTGCTTGCAGTGCTGTCCAGCACCAAAACCTGCTGACATGAGGCCCCAAGTGTTATCTCCATTTTTAAGACCAGCTATTTTCTGGTCTTAAGTCCCAGCCGCTAATGGGCTTTAGCGGCTGTTTTTTTAACGTATCGCGGGTCCGGGCGATCATTGTAAATATCGCAAAGTGGGGTTAGCGTGCTTTTTTGCACGGGAATGCCTACCTTGCATATCATTAGCAATAGTTATCGCTAACATAGGTGGCGATGCTGGAAACGGCCGGTATCGCCCAAAATCTGTCGCTAACAACTGTTAGCGACAGCTTGTTAATGGGGCGATAAAAATATCGCTGCATTAGCGGCAAAAAAGTGCCGCTAACGCGGCGTTAACGCCTTGTGCATATGCCCCTTAGTTTTGTTATGATGGATGGAGAGACTGGCTTCCCCCTGCCTCCTTGAGATTGACTAATGCAGAGATCCAAAGCCTTTGCATAAATGCTGAAATATGGACACATTTTTTATTCCATTTCATTAAAGAAAGTGGCAGTTTCTTGCTGTTATACAGATAGCGGCATTTCCGCCTTAAATTGTTGTCCCGACAGAGATACCCGAGATGTTTGTTTGATCAATAGCACATATTATGAAATTAGATCTTTAAAACGGAGTATAACATGCAGGGCTGGACTGTCCTTTTATCCCATCCGGTAATAGCCCGATCGGCTGGAGCCATTGGTTTGGAAAGCCTACGGCCGCTACCTCACCTAGGATTAATGCAGCAGAGACAAGAGTGCTTCAAGAAGGAAAGAAAAAGCGAGAGGGCGTAAAGTGGAGAGAAAGATCATAGAGTGAAAAGAGAGCAAAGAGAGAAGGAGAGAGAGACTGCAAGGACGGAAAGAGAGACAGAGGAGAGGAAGTGAGCGGGCTGGTTTGAACATTTTTGCCAGGGCGGCATTTGGTTCCCCAAGTTTGGCCATGCCCACACGTACCTGGGGAAAATAGGAGAGGTGCAAACATTATCACTCCCCGTAAATACCAAGTGCAGTAAACTTTGCAATATTCATGGTGGGCATCATTTGCTCATGCAGGGGTATGAGCAGGGATTGCAGTCATCAGGTCCACTTGTATTTAGGGCACGATACTCTCAGCATGTGCTTGTCTTGTTTTGCACAATCATCAGCACTGTCAGATAGTGCTAAGCCATACTCTACTCCTCCATCTATTGGTGTCAACAGCAGTATATGAAGAAGGAGCTGCTAGGATGGTTGATGTTGTCTCAGTGAGTTAAGCGCTCGCCATTGACATATGCAGTGATCTGGAGGTGAAGTATTGAAATCCCAGCAGGGCCGACTTAGCCTTCCATCTTTTCAAGATAAATAAATAAATAACATATTATTAACACTTCCTAAGCAGAGCACTTATAAACCGCAAAAGAATAGCATGAAGTACTATATAAAAATATATTAACATTATTACACCATCTTTTCACCACCATCAATTTGCCTCAGTTCTTCTTAACCTTTTCGCCTCTCTGTAAAATCCAATCTAATCATGCATTACTACAAATATCTATAATGTATATGTTCAATTCTGTGCTACAGGTGCTTCTAGTCCTCAAACTAGAGGACTAGAAGCACCAAAACTAGTAACACCAAAACTATCTTATGTGTCAAGCTTTGCCTTTAATGATGTCTACTGTCCTCAACTTTACTTTGTTGTTTGGTGGCAGCAGTGCTTAATTTGAGCCGGCGGTTTCCGGTGCTCGGCACCAGCACTTAATTGTCAACACTGGGGCCTCTGACAGTCTGCCACAAGGTGGCGCTGTATGGCTAATTTAGAGATGACCACAACAACAGTTAATTATTAACTCAATATACATTAAAAATTAATAATACCTGCCACCCAAGCCATTCTTATAGCTTTGAGGGCCTTAAATAGTCTAAATTTTCACACTTGTAGGAGTGTGAATGTTAGTACTTGTGCTGTTTCTATCATTGGCAGCACTGGCAATGACAATGTGTGGCACAAGGTGCAGTGGCCGCCTGACAAGAGCCCTGGCACTTATTTTTTTGAAGCACTGGGTGGCAGATTTCATATCACAGACTTAAGATCTCTAATTTCACTGGGATTGTGCGTGTACATATAGAAATAGTAGACACACTTCTAAGAAGAGCTTGAGCTCCCTAAAAATCGTCCTCTATTGACCTCTCATCACTCTTACTCCATCCAACTAACTTCCTCTTTCTGACTTTATCTTCCATCTTCCACTCCTCCCTCTCAACTCCCACTTCACTTCCCAAATGTTCTCATCCCTCCACATGCTCTCTCACATCCCTCTTTTCCGTCACTTCTCCACTCACATGTGTCACCTGTTACTTAAAATATTTTTCCTTTAATGTATTTATGTGGTACTTGAAGGGTGCAAACCTAACTTGAAGGCAGAGCGCCACTGATTCAGGTAGCGTGTAATGGATAGGTAACTGGTTTGAAAGAACAAAAGTGACAGAGTGTTCTTTAAAGAAGTGTGCCTTCTCTTTCCTAATTTTGAGCAAGGTTGAGGTAGTCCGGTTGGACACAGGGATGCCGTTTTTACTTCATGGGTGCATAGATGGAGAAGGCCTTCTTGCATCTTTTTTATTTGTTGCTCGTTTCCAGTCTGATGGTGTCCTGGCTGTAGGTGTTCTGACTGCCACTGGACATGTTGAGCCTGTCAGCCACAACAGCAAAGGGTTCAGTCCTGATAGCTTTATAGATGATTCAGCTGGCTTTGGAGATGATGTGGACTGGCAAGAGGAGTCGGAGGAGTTTAAAGTGGTCATTTTTCTTAAAGCCCTTTATGAGGCATGCTGTGCTGTAACACTTACTAGAGAGCAGCGTGGAATATGAGAAACTGAGCAATAGGGGATTTGCTTCCATCCAGATGCAAGACTATGAAGGCTTGACCACCAACCCCTTTCTGGAATCCTAATTGTACATTCTGTTCTAGAGCAATCTGGCACATGGCTGTCTTGGTACTCTTGGTGATTCCTTGAAGGTGAAGTCGATGTCCAGGGTGAGTCCAAGAGACTTGGCATTGGGTAGAAGTCAAGTTTTAAAGATGTTTAGATTCACGTTGTTGAGCCAGTAGACTACTTACTGGCTGATGATTTTGGTGAATAGCAGAAATTATTTTTTGGTGCTTCAGCCATGTGTCCAGGTCTGGAGGAAGTGTGTTATCAGCATATGGTAATTGTTCTTGATGTTCTCTGTGAGGAAGGTCCAGAGGGGCTCCACGTAGAGGTTGTAGATTATGGCAGAAAGCATGGAACTAAGGGGGACTCTGCAGGTGATAGGGATATTCTGGGCAAATACAAGGGTATGCCATTCCTAGTGGCAGCAGGAAGGAGGGGTATAGTGGGGGGGCAAGGTAAGGTTATATTCCAGGTGTCAAAAAAGAAGGACGGATGGGGAGTAGCTCTTTTAGGAACAAGGGCCCTCACACACCCCAAGAGGTGTCATGCTTCATCATTGTGCAGCTACTCATTGAGCCGGCGCTGCAATGCCCAACGGTCTCTGTGAGGAGGCTTTTTCGCCGGAGGTCTTTTCTTTTTGCTGATGTGAGATGAAAAGGGTGGAGGGCATATGTGTTGAGAGTAGTATGAGTAGAGGTGGAAAAGGGCGGTGTGCAAGATAAAAATAGCTACAGGAATCCCACAGGGTTCTTTTGGCTGGATTCCTTTGCTATAGCAAAAACAAGAGACTGAAAAGTCGTAGCTGGAGAAGGATATTTTAAGCCTCTTGAGCTCAAGTTAGTGTATGTGGGGTTAAGGGGTCAACCAATTTCATGCCTTTTATACTCCAAGGGATCTTGGCATTTTGTCAGGACCAGGGGATCCTTGTCTACTTAGTAGGGACAATGTAGGTGTGTGTCTGTGAGGTACCGTACCCTATAATTTGAATTTGTGGTGTCATATAATATATATAGACATACAATATACCTTCTGGATAACCTAATGGAGAGGGCTACTTGCCCCTGTCATAATGGCTGGGGCGCTCGCACATTGGCGAAAAATGAGAGCATCAATTGGAGCTCCGGAAGGTAGGGGACCTACCCTGCGTCCAGCCATCATGGAGCATACACTAACTTGAGCTCGACTCTACTCATACTACTCTCAACACATATGCCCATCCACCCCTTTCATCTCACATCGGCAAAAAGAAAAGACCTCCGGCGAAGAGCCCTCTCGCGGGGCCCGTTGGGCATTGCAGCGCCGGCCCAATGTGGAGCTGCCCGATGATGCTGCATGACACCTCTTGGGGTGTATGAGCGCCCTTGCTCCTAAAGGAGCTACTCCCCATCTGTCCTTCTTTTTTTACATTTGGAACATAACCTTACCTTGCCCCCCCCACCATTCCCCTCCTTCCTGCCGCCAAAAGCATCTGCATACCCTTGTTCTTGCTATTGACACATAGGGGCAGACCCCAGTCCCTCTCCTTGTGATTCAGGGATGTTCTGGGACCTGGAAGTGCCCATGTGAGTGAACTGCTGTTGGTTGTATAGGTATGAGGAGGACTAGTGATGGAGTTTCCCATGAACCCCATTCAAGACTTCAGAGTATGGATAAGAGGTGGGTTGGTCAGGGGAGCCAAAAGAAGCTGAGTAATGCAGTAACATGAAGAGAAAGGGGTCATCTTTATCTGTGGTTAAAGGGTGTCATCTGTGATTTCTAAGGTGCTGCTACATGATCTGAAGATGGACTGGTAGTCGTGCAGAAGATGGTTAGTGTTTATGTGACATTGAAGTTGTGTGTAGTCTGCCCATTTAATAATCTTCCCAATGAAGGACAATGGAACAGTAGTTGGCATGGTTGTCCAGGCCTGATGTGGGCTTCTCTTTAGGAATGTGAGGATCTGCCTTGGTGTGAGGCAGTTGTTAACAATAATGAGCATGGATGAAAGCTCTTCTCTCATGAAAGCTCTGATGAAGGACACGTGTAAAAAATTGGGTTATTGGTTGAGGGGATGGAAGCCCCACTGCGGCAACAACTACAATCCTTGTGAAGGTGAATCACAAAAAGTCACTAAACTACCTAGTGCTTATCCATCTGGTAGCTTGGCACAAAAGCAGTCATACTTAAAATAGAGGCAATGTGGACAGTATTTATGCAGCACACAAAAAGTAATAAAGTGAAAAAGTGAAAACAAACAGGAAAAAATTCCAAATGAATTAAGAAAATTATAGTACATTTAAAAAAATAAAATTATACCAGAATGACAAAAATCCAATCAGTAGAGCCATAGGTATTCAATTTAAATGTTGTTAGTAAAAATAGTTCCTAAAAGCACAAAACCTCATTTGCTGTCATCTGGTTACGCTAGACTTGGAGAATGTCACAAGTTTAGGTGAACTGCAATGGAGGGTGGGTCAGATACAGGGACCAGGATAGTCCCACTGAAAAATTACCTTCTCATGTCTGGCATGAAGAGTTCCGTTTGTGTTGGAGGAGGCTGAGAGGAGAAGACTGTGTCTTGTGGATAGACATTTCTGTAGCGTTAGGAGCAGGTCAGGAATTGCAGATGGTCATTGCTGTACAGCGAAGACCCATTCAGGCGTTGCTGTAGCTTAGGGTCAATGGTTGTCTTGGGCTGTTTTTGCTGTGGCGTGAAGTGCAGGCCTCATGTTGCCAAACTCGGTGGACAGTCATTGTTGGTGTAATGAGCAGGTTTCACTGAAGCTTTGACAGTCATCATAGGCAGCAGAAAGTGAACAGGAATGGGCCTGTTTGCAGTGATGAGGAGCCTAAACTTCAGGATTTTCACCTTACTCTTCAGGAGGAGCGTCCTCCGATGCCAGTCAAGGTCCCAGGACCTGGGGGTACCTCTTGGGGATCAGGACACTCTAGAAGAGGCTAACAGCAGGGCTCAGGTAGGTCCAGTTGCAGCAGGTCAGCTGGCCAGTTGCATAGAGCCCTCTGAAGCTTGTTGTCTAACTGTAGCTTACACAGGTCAGCCCACTGACCCTTGGAGTCACTCTGAGTGGCCTGGGATGAAGGCAAGCAGGTTCAATCATCCTTCTCAAACAGCAAGGCAGTCCTGCAAGCAGCATGGCATTCCTATGGCAGCAGGGTAGTCCATCTTCTGTAACTTCATACAGGTCCAAGAGTATTCTGAAGAGTGGCTCTGGAAGTCCCATATTCATACCTGTTGCCACCCTTTGTGTGGGAGAACTCCCTGTCCTACCCCCTAAAGTGGTTGTGGAAAGTTATTCATCTTTCCCAGTCAAGACTCCAAATTGACTGGGGGTGACAAAAGACAGGACAGGCCTTTGTATGTGCAGGAGGCAAAGCCCTTTGAAGTGTAAGTGGGGCTGGGTACAGCCCCAACCCAGTAATCCTGCCAGGATGGCCTATCCTGTCCACACCTAAGTCCCCTTTGGTTATTGTCTGGAACCAATACACAAACCCCAAAAGCAGAGTCATTCACTGTCATGTGAACCAGGACACTGGCAGAAAGCCACAGTTAGGACAAAAAAATAAGAACTTTCTGAAAATGTAATTCTCAAAATTGTAACTTGAAATTAGAGGTGGGCGTAATGTTTTATTCCATCCGCGGAACTGGCAGAATATGGTGACTCTGTGTTGCTCTTGCAATGTGGAGTTCCGGTTAAATTCCACCAATTGCTGCATGGCAGAATGTTTCCCTGCGATGCTCCAGAAATACAAGTGCAAGCATAATTTTCTAACGCGGGCAGTTGTGGACAGAGGGCTGCTTCTCGAGTAGATTTTGCTACCGCTTAAGTAAATTTTCTACTCGAGCGGCAGCAAAATCAACTCAAATGGCAGTGCACTCTTGTGCGCCACATGGTGCCATTAGCGTTGATTTTTTAGCACTGCTTTCGCTACTGGCGCTAAATTTCAGCACGAGCAGCACAACGTTCATATTTTCCACCCATTGGTGGAAATCCACAGAATGTCACTGAGTTTTTATGTAAGTCCACAGATTCTGCCCACCTCTAATTAAAATCTGACTTCACCATGAAAGAGAATTTTAGATTCCAATTCACTTGAGTGTAAATAGCATATTTATATCTGCTCCCAAACTAAAGTTAGCACTTACTAAATGTGGTAAGGTTACCCAGTGTTAGTCAATGGGGGAGATAGGCTTTACAACAGTGAAAAAATGGCTTGTCAGGACATGTAAATTTAAACATACATGTCCTACTTTTAAATACCATATACCCTGCCACGTAAGCCTTTAGAGCCTACCTTAAGGGTAACTTATAGGTAATAAAAAGAAAGTATTAGGCCTAGCAAAAGATTCATTTTGACAGGTCGAAATGGCAGTTTAAAACTGTACACACAGGCTTCATTGGCAGACCTGAGACATATTTTAAAAAAGCTACTTTTGTGGGGTGGCACAATGAGTGCTGCAGGCCCACTAGTAGCATTCAATTTACGGGCCCTACCTACATGTAATACCATATAATAGGGACATACATGTAAATTAAGTGAGCTAATTGGGTGTAGGCCAATTTTACCATGTTTTAGGGAGAGAGCACAAGTACTTTTGCACTGTTCAGCAGTGGTAAAGTGCAAAAAGTACTAAAGTCAACAAAACACATTCAGCAAAAAAAAAGGCAAAAAGTTTGGGGGAATAGCACGTCAAGGATGTCAGGTCTAACAACAAGGTTAAGATATCATCTTCATAGGCCATAGATTTGAGGGCATCCATGAGGTCTTTGAGAGACTGAGGTTTAAAGGATTGCCATTGTGGGATGCAACTTGGAGATTTGGTTGTTAGAGGAGAAGCAGGCTTGATATTGTTAATGTGCTACCATATCTACTGTTTTTCATTGAAGAAATGGTTGATGACATTGCGCTTGTCTGTAAAAATGTGAAATAAGAGTACAAAGCAGAAGGTTGCTGCAGTGCTCAATTGCCTTGGAAAGTATTCTGATTCTAGTTGCAGCTATATTTATTGTGTTCTTGTGGTACTTGGCTTTAGCTGATGTGATGAGTTGCCTCCATATTGTGTGGAAGTTGTTGGGGGTTTTGCTTTTCTTTCATCTTATTCATATCTTTGAGTGAAACATTTGCTGTCAGTGAGGTCTTTAGAAATCCAAGGTGCTGAAGGGTTTGGCCTGCACCTGCATGTTTTAGTTAAAGCATGGGTGTTCACATAATTTTCCAGTAGTGTGTTGTTTCCTTTTAAAAGGGTATTGATTTCAGATTTATAGGTGGCAGGATGAGAGATATGCTAGACATTTGGGTTGTTGACGAAGAAGTCTTTGCAAGGTCTAAAGGTTTGACGTTCTCATTGGGTTGACCTTAATGTGTTTGTTGTATGCTGAATAGGGTGATGGGCATAGCGAGGAGGTTGGTCCAGTCCTTTGGCATAGATGGCTGGCATTGGATTGTTGGTGATGTCAAGGAGATGAGGTTCAAGTATGTGGCTTTGGAAGTGTGTTGCTTTGGGGATGCTGGACCGCAATGAGTTTTAAAAAGTTGTGAAAGGATCTCTTGAATTTTAATGCTTGAGTTGCAACACTGACGTCACTGTGGATGGAGTTTTGGGCATGTGGAATAGATATGGCCACGAGTAGAATCAGGACTTTGTCTATGAACTCCTTTTTCTGTCTAGGAGGTATGTGATAAGGTAGAAGGTAGCAGACTAAGTTGTGGAGATTGGGAAGTGGAGAGCTCCATGGAGTTGAGTCTTCCTTGTTGGCCTATGGTGCAGGGCCAAGAGGACTTATACTTGACGCCAAGGCCTCCTACCTACTTATGAGCTTGTCCACATGCTGCAATCTATGGCCTGTGGAAATAAGGGCATCTAGAATGTGCAAAGTTATGGGCTTGAGCCATGTGTCTGTGATGAAGAGTGCATCAAGGTTGTGATAAGTGATCAGGTATATTGTGTCTTATGCATGCAGTATTATAGACTGTGCTTGATTGAATATGGGTTGGGGTGTTTGTTCACTATGTTCTAGTTATGTGGTAGTACTGGGAAGATAATGAGGTTAGGTATATGTGTTGTGAGCATGCTGTGTGAGTGGTGTGTAGTCTATGTCTGAGTGCGATTGTAGAGATGGGTAGAGTGGAGTGATGGGTGAGGCTTATTATGAGATCTTCCTGTAGGAGCAATGGAGTAGAGTTTCTGATACTTTGCCCTTCCTGCCCCTAGCAGAGCCAAACAGGTAACATGCTTGTCTGTGTTTGCATTTTGCTGGGGGCAACATTTGTTAGGATATCAGAGAAGTTGATTGAAATAGAGAGAAGACAAAAGGTTATGTTACACCATGTACAGGCGGATGCTGGGAAATAAAGAATTGTCACTTTCTGTAGAAAAGTATACTGGGGGATGCAGCCGAGGTAAGATTTTTTTCCATTCTTTTTTATTAATTTTATGTACACATAAACAAAGCTGTTGTGGCCAAAAGCTCCACTTTCTTTGCAATGCTTTGTGCATGTGAATTACATTAAAGTACATATCACACATTATATTTATGGGAATTTCAAAATGTCACCCTTCACATTTATATCTGAGAATAATTCCACAGAGTGTCCAACGATTGACATGTTTTTGATAGTCTCTTGAAATTTTTACAGTTTTTTCTGCCATTGCATGAATAATTCCCAAGTCTATTCTTTCCAAGTGGGGGTTTTATTAGCTCTCCAGTAGTGTGCAAAGTTTCTTCTTGCTAGCAGCAAGCCTACTGCAGCTAAGGCTTGAGCATTCTGAGAGCCACCATATGCCTCCATAATTCCCAGTATTTCCATGTTAGGGTCCAGCTCAATTGGTGTGCCTACCACTTTCCTGAGTGCCCGACCCACACTTCTTTCATATTGAGAGATCGCAGGACAATCCCAAATGTGAAGGAAAGTGTGGGGGCTCTTTCTATCATGCACAGTTGGGATCAAAAGTCTTCCTCATTCACTGCAATCTCACTTGGTCATAGTAGTATCTGTGAAAAAATGTAAAGTGAATGAGCTTAAGGCGAGAGGAGATAGAAAGTGATCTTGAGGTCATTTGCATTTCTGTCCAATCTGAGTCCTCCAGACTCCCCAGATCACCTTCCCATTTGTTCTGTAGGCATATTTGCAGGTTGAGGCAGTTAATTTTCAGGGATATATAGAGTTCTGAGATTCCCTTCCCACTCATTCTGTCCACTGTTACTTTTGCCTCTAGGGGGTTGAATTTGGGTACTTCCTCGAACTTGCTCTTAGAGCTATCAAGTGCATGGCACAGCTGTAGGTATGTACATATGGACTTTTAGCAAGAGAGTTCTGTTGACAGATCATCAAAAGTCTTAAGATGGTCATTAACCCAGACATCTCTTAACTTGGACTTTCCTATCAGGCACCATGGCTGAAATCCAGGTAATTTTTCTTTCTCAGCCACCCATATTCCCTGCCATAAATTGGCTTTATGATATTCACTCTCCTAAACAAAAGTCAACCTTATTGCCAAGCCGCAAATGAGCTAAGATGTTAACCCAATTGGCAAGGGACACCCTACCAACTCTATCAGGTAACACCTTAGAGGGCACTCACCTATTTAACACATGGATAACAGAAATCAGTGACAAATTAGCTCCTGTAGAGCAAGTAAAAAACAAACAAAAAGTTAAAACTTCAGCACCCTGGTATACGCCCATACTAGCAGGACTCCACCTCCAGTGCAAACAACTAGAACGCAGATGGAGAAGAACTTACAGGGCAGAAGAACGGAACCTCTTCAGACTAAGCAGAAAAAAATATCACGCACAAATCAAGCTAGCAAAAAAGGAGTATTTCTCCAATAAAATCTTAGAGGCCTGTAATGATCAAAAAATGATTTTCACGGTGGCAAAATCCTTCACTGACCCAAAAGCGTTAGCCAAGGAGATCCCACCATCACAGATACTATGTGACCAGATCTCAATCTTTTTTGAAGAGAAAATTCTTAATATTCAGTACGAATTTAATACCCTACACACATAGTCGATAGACCTAAAACCCAATCCTACCTTTATAGGACTGTCCCTCCAGACTTTTGAGGAAATCTCACTAGAACAGTCATGCCAGGCCATCATTGCCTGTAAATCAGATACCCATTTGACGCATGTCCCCCTGCGGTCCTTCACAAGATTTTGGACACTGTTTATCCAGTAGTTAACAAGATAATTAATTCATCTTTAACTACAGCGATAATTCCGGAAGAAGGGAAAATAGCAGTTGTCAAACCACTGCAAAAAAAAAAAACATAGACCCCTCCACTCTCTCCAATCTCTGTCCTATATCACTACTGCCCATTCTAGGCAAAATTACAGAAAAGCTTGTCAATAGACAACATACTGACTTCCTCGAGAAAGCCAAGATACTTCATCCCAGCCTATCTGGCTTTCGCCCTAAACATTCAACTGAGTCTGCACTGCTGGAAGTATTAGACACACTAAAACTAACGCCAGACAAAGGAAAAAATTCAGTACTGAACCAATTAGACCTGTTGGCCGCATTTGATATCATCTCGTATAGTATCCTTTTGTCCAGAATCAAACAAAGCAGTCTATCCTCAACAGCTCTGGCCTGGCTACAATCCTTCCTTACTAACTGTAAACAAATTGTGGCCCTAGGACATTTCCTCTCAACTGAACGCCAGCATACCTCAGGCGTTCCACCAGGCTCTTCTCTTAGTCCGCTCCTATTTAATATCTGCATGACTCCATTGATTTTGTTAATATCCTCCTTCAATATCGATACAACCTCATACGCAGATGACACACAATTGATCTTGGGCCTAGATAAATCTTCTCAGCTTTAGACGAGGTTTAAAAACCTGGCTTTTTTCACAATAATAGCAGCTGATCTACGTGTGCCGGTATTGTTCTGTCACTGGTTTCTTTTTCTCAGCGCCGGGACACTCCAGGGAGAAGCTGTGCGCTTTATAAGTGCCCAGTAACATTAACATAAAGACACAACCAAACCAGAGCTTAATTTTAGGCATTGTCTGACAGAGGTCATCCGCTGGATGAGACGAAACAATCTTAAATGTAACACGGATAAAACCGAGATTTTACTGATAGGAAAAGACAATCTTTTTAACCCGATTCAATGGTGGCCAGAAGATGCACCTGCCCCACCTAATACAGTGGAAATCGCCAAAAATCTGGGAGTAAAATTTGACGCCTCTCTCTCATTTCGGCCACAGGTTCTTGCAGTGGCAGGAATGTGCTTTACCCTCATAAAAACCCTCAAAAAATTTCCGATTACATTTCCTGCTCTGCATGAAAGACAGTGGCAGTGGCACTGATGCTTTCGAGACTAGACTACTGCAATAGCCTTTTCACAGGAACCAATAAACAAGTAGTAAATAAGCTATAGATCGTACAGAATGCAGCAGCCCGTCTAGTGCAGAAAATGCCTTATTATTCATCAGCCACTTCAGCTCTTAAGAAGCTGCATTGGCTGCCTATACAGAAAATAATTTTATTCAAGATCCTGGTGATAACTTTCAGAGCCTTTAGAGACCCAGGACCTAAATACCTGGCAGCCAAGTTCACTCATTATGTTACGGCTAGGACCCTCAGATCCTCCACTGCGAACCTTCTTAGGCCCCCCACCTTTAAGTATAAAACCAAAAGAGGAAAATCCATTGCATTCTTGGGAACAAGAGCATGGAATCTCATGCCCGCACATCTAAGGGCAATGGAATCAGAGACTCAATTCAGAAAATCACTGAAAACCTGCATATTCAGGCTCACATATGCATTCTGCTCCTCACTAGTATAGTAGGAACTCTCTCATACTTCCCAGTCAATCTGGTTTCTTCTGTGTAGCACCAGGATGCTCCCTTCAGAGTGATAGCTGCGCTTTACAAATATCTAAATAAAATCAAATATACCACACTATGCCATTTGACACATCTCAGTGCACTATGCCAGCACTGATGGCACCCTAGTAATGGGTGGAATTGTATGGGAGAAAGGCTTGCCTTAGAGCAATGAATGCAAACCAAACATATCCAGGAGATTTATTTCTAACCTGAATGATGAATTGTCCCTGTCTGAAAATAGCCAGTCATTCATTGAACTACTTTTGATGCCTGGTAGTATAACA
This sequence comes from Calotriton arnoldi, assembly GCA_963921515.1. NCBI lineage: Eukaryota > Metazoa > Chordata > Amphibia > Caudata > Salamandridae > Calotriton > Calotriton arnoldi. The sequence goes on from CAWUFW010008359.1 coordinate 203,854, forward strand.
TGGCATCTATAATACAGAGCCCTGGATCAAAAGAGGATTGTTGGCATTTAGAGGTGGAGACCTTAGTTAGTTTTCTTGCCCATAGGAATTTAATCATATTGGATTACAACTCTGTAAAAAGGGAGGGTGTAAATGGGTAGTTGTGTAGAATATAAAGGAAGCATGGCAAGGTGACCACTGTGAACAATGCTCCGTTTACCATCAAAGAAAGTAGGAGAGAGGCCTATGAAGCCAACTGAAGAAACGGAATTATGATCAGTGACCAACACATGCTTGTCTCTTGTAATTTCCAAACCAAAGTATTTAAAGTGCTCTTCTGCCAGACATAATTCAGCACAAACAGGCCAAGAAGATCCGAGTTAATGTGGACATAGGTGAACTTTGTCCAGTTTACCCTAAGTCCAAAGGCATCTGCCTTTATCTGCTGTACCTTAATCAGCTTCAGAACAGAGAGGCTGGGTTTCTGAATATAGAGCAGCATGTCATGGGCGTAAAGTGAGATTTTTCCCTCCTGGCCACTGCTTCATTGGCACTCTGTTGCCTGTGCATGTTGTTGTATCTACTCTGCCAGAGGCTGTATTACTAGAGCATATAAAATAGAGGACTATGGGCAGTCCTTCTGAGTGCCTCTTTATATTAGGAATGGAGGAGATAGAACCTCATTCACTTACACTTGTGCCCAGCGGGCAGTGAGGGGACCTCAACATATTCTGAAGTTAACACTATGAAGGGCCTGAAAAATGAAGGGCCTGTGGACTGTGTACAAATGCCTTTTCTATAACTACTAAGATGATTCCACTGCAGTGAGGTAAAAAAAAACAGCATTAGTTTAAAGATTAGCTGTACATCTGCAATTATTTTACATGAAGCTCACTTTTACCGGTATCTTCAAACAAACTATGCCTTCAACACGGGTGCTTCATCACTTTTCTCTACTAGACTGAACCTCTCAACATTCAACACTATTTCTGACTTCATTATCCACTATTATTTTTCCCACTAAAACAAAAAGAACACAGTTGCACATAAGTTAGAACAGTTACACACCAACCTTGTCAGAAAACCATCCAAGGATCAGGTCATACACTTACATCGAGGATTAGAGCTCATTTTAGCCTTTCCCTGATACATACTCTATCACACAAGGCATTATCAATTTTTAGCACTAAGTGACACATCCTGGTATTCTACCACACCTTGCTACTAACAAAGGACCTGTTGGTCGCACTAGCAACTGTTGGTGAAAAATGGACTGGTCAACCCACCTTAGGAGACTTTGAGGCAACAGCCACAAAGACCTCAAAGCATACCAGAATGCTTTACACCAAAAATAACAAAATCATGATCACGATATACATTTATAAAGCACTAATAACCTGGTCTTAAAATGATGGGGAATAATTTCTCACAGAGATGGAGAATGCTCTGAAAGGAGGAGAAGGACACACTCACATTGGTTTGATGGACTATCAGACACTTACCCTTCCAGATCACCCTTTCCATTGGGAACTTAAAAACAGCTACAAATTCCAAGACTCTCAGAAGTGCTCTTCGGCTTTGGAATTAACATACCCCATGGGATATCATAACTTTTCTCTTCATAGGAAAAATTGTCAAGTGCATATCTTCTTCTTTTACAGTATCAAACATGCAAATAGTAACTTTAAGCGATATTATTTGATATAAGAGAAATGCCTGCATTTTTAATGTATCTTTTTTGTACAATGAAACATTGATCATCTGCAATTGAGAGCTTTCATTTATATTCTGAAAAAATACATATTGTAACCAAGAACCATGAATTACAGTAAGGGAGTCATTGGTAGTGTGACAAAAAAGAAACACCATTGTAATTTGGTGGTGCTTCCACCCTGCCAATTTGCCAATCCATGTCCTGTTTGGATATGGTGTACCACATAGTTTCCCATGGCAGAATCTCTACTGGCTCTGTCACCGGAAATCTCTGATTTTACTGGTCATAGCCAGCATTGCACTCAGGGCATAGTGGCAGTCATCCCACCCTATTTAGATCATGGTGGTGGTCACTAGGCTGGATACCTGGAAAAACAGTGCTGTCTATGGATGTATGATGGATACTGGGAACTGCAGTGGCTGCCTAATATACAGGTCTTGGACTAGTAAATCAACAAAGACCAATGTGCAGGGAGAAACCTCCCAGAATGCTACAACCAAGGTTTTTTTGCTCACACGAAACTAGCTGACACTTTAGCAGTTTGTTTCTTGAAAACAACTGACACTTTAGGAGTTTGTTTCTTGAAAACAAAACCCCAACTTTTTTTTAAGAATGGTACCCAGTTAGCAAGTTCAGTGCCGCCACACTGAGGGCTCCTCTAGAGGCATAGATATTTGTAATTTGGCCAGCGGTCTTCCGCTGGGAGAGTGGAAACCATGATCTCTGCTGATCTGGCAGGCTCATGGGTCACGCACCAGATACTAAATGGTTGCATTACTTTGGTACTAATTGTTCCTTGGAAGAATATCTTCTCTGAAAGTAAACACATTTATAATGAAGGATTGGTTACAGGAAAACAAATCTATAAGATTCATTTTTAACGCTTTCCTTGTTCTGTTCTTATTATTTATTGTTTTCCCACAAACAATCTCAAGTCTGGCCTTTGGTAGTAGAAAATTAATTTCTGCTAGAATCACTTGCAATGAATATTTTGAGAAATGTACCCCAAGACGAGCTAATGATGGCACAAAGTGGTCCAAATATATATTCAACGAAATTTCATTGATACATTTTTGAAACAGACTAAACAACAAAATAGTGTGAAATGAAAATGTTATGTGCTGTTTTACTTTCATCAACTTTAACTATATCCTTGCTTTATTCAGAAGTGGAGGCTAAAAGATTCATTTTGGTTCTTTATTGCTTATCCCTTTAATATCAGGTGTATTAAAAGGTGTAATACCACTATATTAAGTCTTGTCTAAACAGTCTGTAGCACATACAATGCATTTGTTCGGTTTCTTTTCTCCTCACTTATCCAAACTGTTCCCCCCACCCTGGAGTTTCTTTAGCCTCTTACTTCACATGAGCACACCATCAGTCGAAGTTTTACTGGGCAGTTTATTAGAGGTGTACATTGTTTTGTTGCTGTGCTATCTATTTCAACGTATTGATTAATTTTGTGCACCATACCATTGCTCCCATGACATTGAATTTAGTAAAACACTTCTTGAAATGTAGTACGCTTTGAAATGTTAAGTTCCCCTAAACAAATTCTTACTTTCATTTTTACCTTAATTAAATTAAATGGGTAAAGATTATTTACATTTAGGGCCTCATTACGATGTCGGTCAGAAAGGCTCCGAGCGGCATTTGGATTTTCCTAACCCGTGTCGGAACCCATGTTTCCGACTGACTCAGAACGATTTTCAACTGAACGATTACGATGGAAGGTAACCGTTCGGTCTTTCCGACTTGGTTCTGACGGGTATTTGGAGACTACGAGTCGGTCGGAGCCGAATCGTACAGGTCTATGGGCCACGCTTCCGACCGACGTATTACGACGTCGGATTTGAACAGCCTTTCTGAATCGGTCTGTCCAACACGAAACGGCTGTCAGAAACTGAATTTGCGGGCCTGTTGCAGTCCCCCCTTCACCCAGAGGCCTCCAGTTGTGGCCCATGGGGGTACCCATGGTACCCCTCTTTCCAACCATGTGTGGCAGGCACCATGGGGTGCCTGCGACAGGGTGCAAGGTTTTCCACAACCACCCCATTTTTCATTGGGAGCCTGTGTTGTCAGTCGGAACAAAGGCTCCCATTGAATTCAATGGGAGTCCGACCGAACGGTGTTCGGAAACATCGTAATCGGTCGGTCGAACTCGCCGAACCCTAGTCGGTCGGAACTGATTCCAACAAGGAGTCGGTCGGTATGCTTTCCGACCGCCATCGTAATGAGGCCCTTAATATATCAGTTTAAAGGATACCTTGCAATGTTCGGGTGTTCGGAAACATCGTAATCGGTCGGTCGAAGTCGCCGAACCCGAGTCGGTCTGAACCGATTCCAACAAGGAGTCGGTCGGTATGTTTTCCGACCGCCATCGTAATGAGGCCCTTAATGTATCAGTTTAAAGGCTACCTTGCAATGTTTATGGTATGTTCATTTTTAAATGTTTAATGTAATTTCATTTTTTAAAGTCGTTTCATTTAACAAAGCAACTTTAATTCACTTTCAAGAGTTTTCAGCTAAAATTTGGGTTCTCATTTATAACATGGCAAAGCAAGTAATTTTGAATTTTTTTTTATGGGTTAGGATTAGCAATAGCATTAGGGTTAAGTTTAGGGCTGAGGATTAGCTTTACAATTTGGCGTATGATCAGAGTTAATATTATGGTTAGGGTGCGATTTAGGGAGACTTTAAGTGTTTGCTATGCTAAAGGTTACGTTTGGGTTTAGGCATCAGGTTTGGAATAATGTTGAAGCACTCGAGGTAATAGGTATTGTGTCAATATAATAAATGCTTTAATTTCCGGTTTAGTGAGAACATGTGGAAGTAGGTTGATATGATAGGTCATTTTAATAAGGGGTGGAAATGGTGACATATATGATTTTAAAGACGTTACTATTATTCAATGAATAATACGTATATATTATATCAAACAAAGCGCAGCCCTACATAAACTTGTCTTGGCCTCCAGCTAAATAAACAGTGAATATAATTGCAGCAAAGTATGTATTGGTGTTTATGTGGCATTGTCCATTACCTATACAAGGCCCAAAGCCCCTTCCCGAGAGTGAAGTGGCTACTCACCCACGAAGCAATTTCTAATCTGTATCGGATGTAGGATGGAACCACACATGCCATTACCATGCATACCTTTGTAATGGGTCCTTAACAATACATATGTCTTTACAATGCGTGCCTTTACCACGCCAAGTTTTATCCCCATTTGCCAATCGAAATTCACTGAAAAAAACAAAGGATACAGGGTCATTATAGTTAGGCTAAGATTTCAGTCGTACAAAACCAGTTAAATTCAACAGTTATAGTTACCGTAGCTAACTATAACTTATGCCCCCCAATGCACTGCTTGTGACCTCACATATCAAATCACTCATGACATGGTCAGTGACATCACTGATGACATCACATGACAAATTTTCATACAAAAAGGCATACATTAAAATGAGAACTAAAAACATATAAATAAAAATGCAACATATCGGGTACAGATGCAAAAAGCACTTCACAAGAAGAAACATCATGCAGACCATAAGCCTCATCGAAGTCAAAACACCTCATCAAAATGTAACCACAGAAAATTCAGCATATCAGGTACATGTGCAAAAAGACATTCCATAAATACAGAGTCATCAACCACGAGACTATTTATATTGCGTTCACTACATCTGATAAAACAATGGTAAGAAAAACATATTTTAAGTGTTGACAAGAGTTGCAAAAACAATAACACTGGTCTCACCTGTCTAAAATTCATAGATAGCAAAAGGAGACTTATAGATTTTTAACACAAAAATTAAATCCGGGGCAAATCACAACAATATGCAGGGTATCAGGGATTGAGGTGTTATTACAGACACAAACAGGTAATTCATGTTCTTTAGTCCAGCCACCATTTGGAAACATCAACTGGTGAATCCTTCTCAGGACCAAAGTATGAGTTTGCTGGTCCATTGGACTGCCAAACCTGCTGTTGAGGTGTGGTTGTGGTCGGGGACTGCCGCACCGGTGGTCCAACCGCTGTATTACAAAAAGAGAGGGCCCCTGGGGTAGGACTACTCAGGCAGGAAATCAAGGGAAATGACACCAGTACAATTAATAATATCCTGCCTGAAAAATACTTTGAAAAGCGGAAAATAAACTTGCCTTTTGATAGTGCTCAAAAAGAGTCACATATGAGCCAGACAGAAGTACTACTCACTAAAAGCCCTATTAGGATTATGTGAGAAAGACATTTTTTTAGATATCATACAGTGCATTAATAATTCACAATCAATAGAAAAAGAGCAAATAAATCCTTGTTTTTATTATGGATATCAAAACAATGACTGCACAATAATAGAGCAATTAATAAAAAACACTGCCAAGGACAAACAAATATATCACTATATCTGATCCCACACATCCATACATACCACATTCATACCTCAAGTAATATACACACACTAAAAGAGAAAATAAAGAATCGAAAAATCTGAAAAGACCATCCCTTAGATGAATTTAGAGAAAATCTTTGCAGTGTGAAATTCATATATACAGTAATACATTGATCTCAAGGTCTTCAATTAGTATACACATCTGAGAGAATTTCTTGACATGCAAACATGGTTCTACATGGATACAGTTCTCAAAGGAGGAAGTATAATTACTATTGCAGACAAAGTGATTCTACTTTTGTTGGTGGTCTCCACGTCATGCGCCGACGTGCGTTTCGGTAATGACCTATGGTAAGGTCGGACCTTCTTCAGGGCGCTAAAAACAAGGGGGGATCAGGAGGTCTTGGCGTCCAACAATGACAAATGTCTGTCCATCTGGGCGGACTAGAAAAATTAGGGAATGCGAGGGCTTTTCGGTTGTGTCAATAGGGGTGCACACAGATCGACTAAAGACTTATACAAATCACCAGGAACCACATCAGGTCCTGGGGCCCTGCTTGTAGGTAAGGACAAAATAGCTTCCTCCCGGAAGATAATCCTCACATCCTCCTGGGTATTCAAAATAGGGTGTTCTGTGCCTTTGATATTGAATATGGCTGAGAAATGATTGGCCCAGGTCTGAGCTGGGACGGTTAGTGCCTGGTTTGACACCTGCTCTGAACTGAACTGAGGATGATTTACAACACTCCAAAAGACAGCACAATCTCGGGAAGCACTAGCCGCCAATAAATTCTCCCACATCTACTTTTTTAAGTTACACTTCCGATCCTTCGACACAAGCCGATATTTAGGCCAGGCCTTTCTCACCTCATCTCAAATACAAGGCTTCTTTTGTAAAACAATTAACAGTTCTTTGTGAGACCTTGAACACTTCTTATCGAACCACTTGTGGGGAGGTACAAGTGGCACCGGCTCAGTCCTGGTAAGAGCAGAATTGATATGCACACACAAAATATCAAACAACTTCAATACTAGCATCAGAGGTTTCCTCACTCAGACAAATCTGAAGTTCAAATTGACAGGCAGACAGCAATTTTTTTGTTAAAATCAATGGGTTTTATCTTGGCTCATTTTACTTTCGGCCCTGGTCTTTGAGACTGGATGGTTCTTTGAACAGACTGCCCACATCCACAGGCTTCTCCCAATGCTGGAAAATGGGTAAAAGGGGATTGTGGTCATTGTGAATGTCCCATTCTACGTTAAAGTTTACCAAAGAGGAAAACAGACACGCCAAAACAAAAATATAGTCAATATTGGAATTGGCCACTTAAATGTAGGTCTGTTTGCTTCAGAGATGGTTTCCCCCTTATTAAGCAGGTTAAAAAGGTTGTACTCTAAGAGCACGTTGTTTAACAGATCCCCCTGCTCAGTATGCTTAAGACGTACTTTATCATTGTTTGCACACCCATTACCAGTCTCATCAACAAATACTAATCCAAGCAATGTAGTAAAAGTGCTGGACTTTGGATGGGTCAGATGTAATATACTCACTCCAACAAAAGCAACAGTAGTGAATGTATTTGGGGTTATATTTAGTACTCCCACTCCAATATGATCAACAATAGGGAAAGTATTAGATTTTGGAGGAATCAGATTTACTATTCTGACTACAAACAGTAGGGAAAATGTTGAGATTTGCCGGGTCTAATTTACCATTACCAGTCCAATCTAGGCAGCAGTAGGGAAAATGTTGGACTTTGGAGGGGTCGTATTTACTAGTCCCACTCCAACCTAAGCAACAGAAGGGAAAGTGTTGGACAAGTATGTAAAATGAATATATATATATATATATATATATATATATATATATATATATATATATATATATATATCCACATGAAAATCCAAGAGTGTCCAGTCACACCGGCACTACACAAGGACACAGACTCCACAGCAATTGAAGTGGCAAGGTGTTTATTAATTAACCATCATTGTCCAATATATATATATATATATATGTTCAAACAAAGATGCCCCTGCATTGGAGACGCACTCCTCCAGCCGGTAAGTTTACAGTCTTTTATTTGCAAAGGAACAGGATTACAGCTCCGCTTTTATTGTCCATTAGCCAACGCGTTTCAGAGCATTCATGCTCTTTCATCAGAGGCAGGTTAAAAAGAACACATCTCTTTTATGCATACCCACAGTTCCCTGCGTGCTACATTAATTACTCAATTGGCCTCTGGTGTGCCATTCTCGATGAAGTCAGTTTCAATGCACGCCGGAACTTGTGGTTTTCCATTCATGCCGATTATTTACCTCCAGTGGTTGTGTGCCTTTAAAACTATTTTGTGGACCGATAACAGCCCTCCAGTGGGCCCCAGAGCTGAAAGCTTGCTCCACATTTAGCGCACCGGCTGCGCCGTCCTTGTCCCGATAAATTCAGGTCTGACGATCCCTTCTCAGTTTTCAAAGGCAGTGCGACCTCCCACGGCCGGACCCGCCGCGTATAACTGTTCAAACAAAGATGCCCCTGCATTGGAGACGCACTCCTCCAGCCGGTAAGTTTACAGTCTTTTATTTGCAAAGGAACAGGATTACAGCTCCGCTTTTATTGTCCATTAGGGGCATCTTTGTTTGAACACATATATATATATATATATATATATATATATATTACTCCCTCCTGGCTCGAGTTCGTACGGACCCCTGGCGCTCTCAATCCGGTGCAAGTTCCAAGGCAGAGCCCCGCCGTATTAATTACATCCACATTAATCCTTCCGGATTACAGAAACCGCACTCACAAAGTATCGTCTTCTCCAATTAGTTTATTTTCCACAAAGTATCCAGTTAGAGGAACAACCGACGCGTTTCGTAAACACAGTTTACTTGATCACGGTTAACATGTTACTTTTGAATCCTCCAATTAATACGCTTTCCCAACAACATGTGATCTCTGACATCATCATTTTCAATCAAACCCTCCCTGTTGCATTGTGGGATATGTAGTCAAATATTTAAACTAAAAGTGAGAACATTTATAATTACCCCTATTATTAATAAAAAAATACCTTAAAATCACCCTATTTGTGTGTATTACATCAACTAATCTTACAAAATTATTATTCTACTTTTTTTTTTTTTTTATATATATATATATCTATATTTTTTATATATATATAAGATTTATTCAGTGTCTTTACATACATTTAAATGACTAACTGCTATCTACTCTAATAAACCATCCTTACGTTTTAAGCAATTTGTTTATTCACAACTTCAAAGGGAAACGATTTGAATATATCCTATATCACCAAAAAATATCTAATATTTACAAATCTCCATATGTCACTACCACCCCCCAATGGGCTTTCATATTTTACCTTTTGGGCAGTTTCTATTGTGATTTATGCCAAATAGTTATTATACGGGGTCATCGATGATTATTAATTTTTATTTTTCAATCTATTGACCCACGGCTGTAAGTATTGTCACATATCTTTATTCATGCCCACCAGTGGGCCTGTATCATTAATTCATTTTTACATATCTCTCTCTATTTGGTGATTGGATACCCTTATTTAAGTGAGACCATTATTCCTAAAAGGACGATTTATTAAAAAATCTGTTAATGTGTGATGTTTCCTCACAATTAGAAATTTACAAACATTCTCACATTATTTATATTCTTCTTACTGTTTTTTCCATCAACTACCAAACTTAAAACCAGTTCATCTACTTACAAATGGACATGTAAATCCTCACTTTGATTTAGTCCATATGGCATCAGTGTTCTAAAGTTCAGAATTTGTCTTGATTCTCTTCTTCTTAACTTTTTACTCGATCTCCTCCTCTTACATTTAATGGGATTGATTCCAAAGCATAAAAAGTTAATTGTTTCCAATCTCCTTTATGCTCCACTTCCATGTGTTTGGCGATGGCATTGCTACGATCTCTATTTATGGTCGCACGGACGTGTTCTAATATTCTCTTCTTTAACTCACATATCGTACTGCCAATGTACATTAACGGGCAAGGGCATTCCACGACATATACAACAAATTGGCTCTTACATGTTATTAGATCCCTGATCTGCCACATGGTGTTATCCGGAAGTTTCACCTCTGTTTTGTTCTGGGCAATTTGGCAAACTTTATAGTTATAACATTTCAAGAAGCCTTTCGTTTTTAGCCATTGTATCCCTTTCGCTTTCCCACTTCCTTGGTGGTGACTATGAATTAATTTGTCTTTTAAGTTTTTTGCCCGACGAAATGTGATATTTGGATGGGTACCCATGATTTTTCCCACCGTTTGATCTAATTGTAGTAGTTTCCAATTTTTTCGTAAAATCTTCACAATTTGTTTTGATTCATTTGAAAAATCTAGGATCAATCTTACTGGATCCTTTTTGGTTTGCAGGCTTTCTATGGGTTTCCTTTTTATTGTTTCTTCTCTTAATGTTTGATCTGCTCTCCTCCAGCTTTTTTCCACTATGTGGGATTTGTATCCTCGTTGTTTAAATCTTTTAACAGTATTCATACTCTGTTTTTCCCATTCAGTGTTTTCCGAGCAGATCCGCCGGATCCTAAGGAACTCTCCATAGGGTATGTTGTCAATGACTGTTGTTTTGTGGAAGCTTTGGGCATGTAATATTGCATTGGTCGATGTTGCCTTTCGATGTAATGTTGTATGCAATTTATTATCCTGGACATAAATCTCTGTATCCAAAAATATGACTCTTTCTTTGCTTATAGTATACGTAAATTTGATGTTTGCACTCGTTGAATTTAGAATTTTAAAATAATCTTCAAATTCTGCTGCTGTTCCGTCCCACACTATAAGCAAGTCATCAATGTAACGCAGCCACTTTGCTGTCTTATTGACATATTGATCATTGTTCGGATGCCACGCCAGTTGTTGCTCCCACCATCCCATTGTGAGACACGCATATCCGGGACTAAAAGAGAAACCCATAGCACATCCTTTAATCTGTTGGAATATTTCTTCCCCAAAAAGGAAGACATTTTGACTTAAAACCATTTCGACCATATCCATGAGCATTTGATTGTGTTGATTGTATTCAATATTTCTTTCCTTTAAGAAGAAGCTGCATGCCATCATCCCAATATCATTTTCAATATTTGTATAAAGGGACGTTACGTCCATTGTGACCAGTTGATATGTTTCCTGCCAGGTGAGATCTTGTAGATGTCTCAACAGATCTGTGGTGTCTTGAATATAAGAACACAGGTTTAATACAAATGGCATTAGGAAGTAATCTATATAGCTAGCAATCGGTTCAAATAATGATCCCTTTGCAGACACTATGGGTCTGCCTGGTGGTTTGAGAGGATTCTTATGTAATTTGGGTAAGAAATAAATTGTCGCTGTGACAGGATGATCGGTGGTTAAGAATTTTTTCTCATCTTCATCAATTAGATTTTTCAAATACCATTGTTGTATTTTTATGTCCAAAGTTTCTTTATATGCCTGAGTGGGATTTTTGTCTAGCTTCCGATAATATTCCTTGTTTTTCAGCTGAGAGTGGGCCTCTGTTTCATAATCACAAGTGTTCCAGACCACGACGTTACCTCCCTTATCAGCCATTTTTATCGTTATCATCTTGTCCTCCATCAGGCTTTTTAGGGCCTTTCTTTCTTCCTTAGATAAGTTATCACGAAATTTGGTTTTCTTGATTTTATAAAGATCTTGAACCACTGCCTCTTGAAAGAGGTCAATCTTATTTCCTTGAGTTAATTGAGGATAAAAACGAGATTTAGGTCTTTTGCCACTTAAGCCTGCTCCCTTTTGGGGGCACGCTGTTTCTTCTGAGATGACTTCACTTTCATCCATTGTATCAAGATTAACCAAAGTTAATAACGCATCCATATTTGTGGTCGTTAATGTTATTTCAGATGTTATCACATTTTGTTGGTTTTTCCTTTATTTGCATGTTTGGCCATCTCTTTATTTTCCTCGAAGATTTTTGCAAGCTTGATTTTCCGGACATATTTATAAATGTCAATTCTCGTTTGAGCGAGGTCCATTTGTTGGATTGGACAGTAATTAATTCCTCGTTTTAATAAAGATGTTTCTGTTTCCGTTAGCATCCGTGTTGAGAGATTTGCAATTGTCATCGTATTAATTATTTCTTCCTCCCTCATACTGGGAATCATTTCTGTTGTTTGCGCATACTCCTTGTTTTTGTACCTACTCTCTCTTCTGAGCCACTTTCTCCTTTTTCCCCTTCTTGTTGCCTTTTGGATTCCCAAAAGCGGCCTCTTCCTCTTCCTCTTGGGTTTTGTTGGAAATTGCGATTTTGTTCCCAGTATCTTTGTTGGAGGACTAATCTCATGTCCCCTAAAAATTCCGATTTGCCAAATCTCCCACTGTCTCCTGTTCTCCCTCGCTTGCTTCCGTTGATGTTAGAGATGTCAAGCTGCTTGAACTTGGAGTCACTATGTCCATTCGTCCTTGCTGTTTAAACATGTCAAATTTCCTCGCATATGTGAATATGCGTCCCTGTGAGTAGTCATCTTTATCGCGTTGAAATTTTACCTGTTTTCTCGTTTTCACCACTTCCTCATGTTTATCCACATATCCTTCCAGATCTTCTTTTAATTTTTTCATTTCGGGGTTCAAGTCTAATGTGGCTAATTCATTCTCTAATTCTTGTAATTCCAACTTAATTTTTTCCAATGCCACTTCAATATGTTTGACCAAAATTTTTATCAAGCCCAATGATGATTCGAGTACATACTCCCCCATTCTTGGAGTAACTCATTTGTCGCATCCTGTTGACTTGGCATTATCGCTATACGCAATCCCTCGGGACTCTCCGGACCTCAAGATATTTTTTCAATGTCAATAACTCCCACCATTTGTTAATTTCCTTCTTACTGAGCTTTTCCCACTGTTTTAATTTACTCCGCGTGTCTGATTTTTTGGAGACTACCGTTGTTTTGTTTGTTGATGGATTTTGTCTTTCTCCTTCTTGATCAAAAAATGAGTCTGCCACCTCACTTCGTTTAGCATCCCGTTTTTCCATGTTTGTTCCTCAAATACCTGGATTACTACAATGTCATATTGTGTTTTACACTCCGATTGGTAAAGATTTGTTTACTCTGTCCATAGACTTCAAAGACAATAGTACTGTATTCCCTTTCGCGCTCGTTACTCATTCACAACCTCATTGCGCACATGGATTCAGTATTCTTTTATCGTCTACGGAAAAAACCAGCTTCTTGCACAGATGCAACTTAAATGATTTACTTTTTCTCTCACTCGCTGTTTAAATTGTCAGTATTCCCCGCTCACCTCCACCTTCTGGTGTTCCGGCAGCGCTTCTCCGACACGTCGATGATTTACAGCTATTGACTTCTGTGTTATGCTGGCGGTCACCGGGTCCGACTTGTAATCTTACTCCCTCCTGGCTCGAGTTCGTACGGACCCCTGGCGCTCTCAATCCGGTGCAAGTTCCAAGGCAGAGCCCCGCCGTATTAATTACATATATATATATATCCAATTACCACTCAAAGGTGCATTCCGGCACCGAAAGGAGAGATGGACAACTGCTTCTATGCTGATACTGCCGGCCGCAGTAGCATATTTATTATTCCAAACAAGTGCAAAACTCGGACAGTAGATAGTTATAGTTAGGACCTATTTTCCATAGGAAATCCGCGACATTCTATTTGAAATAACTCTTGCGTCGGTTGACGAATCTTGCGAAATTTTCAAACTTTATGGCCCGCTCCGCTCCGCTCCTACCCTGAAAGTCTCAGGGTGATTCGTCAAGCGGGGGCCGAGAAAAAAGGGGGTCCCAAAACGTGTTTTCCCCATTCATTTTCCCATAGGAAACTTTAGACATGGCTACAGCCTGAACTGCTGAACGGAATTACACCAAATTTGGCAAAGAGGTAGTTCTTGGTTCAGAAAGAACCCTTTTTGTTAAATGGTGTAAATCCGTTCAGTAGTTGTGGAGAAATTAAAAAATAAGAGTCAAAAAATCAATTTCCCATAGGAAACTTTATGCAAGGCTACAGCCCGAACTGCTGAACGGAATTACACCAAATTTGGCAAAGAGGTAGTTCTTGGTTCAAAAGAACCCTTTTTGTTAAATGGTGTAAATCCGTTCAGTAGTTGCTGAGAAAATCAAAAGTAAAAACACATATATATCTGGGCGGAGCCTAACCACACATGTCATCGTGAGATCTGATTGGCTGTCAGCACTTCATCCTGGAATTGCTGGCAGCCATCTTGGGACCAATATAAATGCATTGTAGTGAATCGAAGATTTTGAGGGTTACCAAAAGGAGAACTATAAAGGGTGATAACAGACTTTAGTTACATTAGAATTCATTTGTTGATGGTACCATACTAATTTCAGGAATTGTGGTGTGTTCTAAGGTGATTTTACCCTGTGAAAAACCTTCTGCTGGGATATCATGAATCATGTTTGAGAGAACTATTTTCACATGCTTGTCCCATACAGTTTTGGAAGGTGCTCCAGAAGCTAAAATGAGAGCATATTTTCTGTAAATTCACATTATCTTTCTCAGTCATGTGAGAATGAAGTCTGACATTCTCAGTAAAACATGTACATCCAACAAGGGCAGAGACTGTCAGTTGATTCCTTTGTGTTCTACTGCAGCTTCCCAGAGTGTTCTAAAGAACAACTAGAGTGCTAACAGCCTTACTTATGACAAAAGTATGGCACACCTGAAGCCATCTTGATTGGAATAAACTGGTAACACTTAAAACATTTAATTTAAAAAGGAACAAAATGATGGGGTTCATCTTGTCATAGAAATTATGGTTAGTGCTCTGGAAAGAAAAATTAGGACATGTTTCAAGTGTGATCTCAAATATCTTCCTGTTATATTTCAACAGGAGCAGCCTGTCAGTTGATGCCTTTGTGTTCTACTGCAGCTTCCCAGAGTGTTCTAAAGAACAACTAGAGCGCTAACAGTCTTACTTATGACAAAAGTATGGCACACCTGAAGCCATCTTGATTGGAATAAACTGGTAACACTTAACACATTTAATTTAAAAAGGAACAAAATGAGGGGGTTCATTTTGCCTTAGAAATTATGGTTAGTGCTGTAGAAAGAAAAATTAGGACATGTTTTAAGTGAGATCTCAAATATCTTCCTGTTATATTTCAACAGGAGCAGCCTGTCAGTTGATGCCTTTGTGTTCTACTGCAGCTTCCCAGAGTGTTCTAAAGAACAACTAGAGCGCTAACAGTCTTACTTATGACAAAAGTATGGCACACCTGAAGCCATCTTGATTGGAATAAACTGGTAACACTTAACACATTTAATTTAAAAAGGAACAAAATGAGGGGGTTCATTTTGCCATAGAAATTATGGTTAGTGCTGCAAAAAGAAAATTTAGTGCATGTTTTAAGTGAGATCTCAAATCCACTTCTATTTCATTAGAAAATTCTGACATGCAGACTGAAACAATCACTTTCAATACCAGCAGTAGACTTCCAGTTAACTCCTTGGTGAGCAGTAGCTTTACTACAGTGATCTAATGAGCAACTAGAGTGCTAACATTCTGAATTTATGGCAAATGTGAGACACATCTGAATGCCTTCTTGATGGAATCAAAGTAAAAACTGAAAGCATTTCCTACTGAGGAGACTGCAGTAAATGAGGAAATTAGGAAACTTCATAACAAAGAAGTCTTCCAAGATGGCCACCAGTGAAAAAAGAGCCCAAATGTAGCACAAATATTACCCAGATGTAGCCCACATATAGCCCAATGACAAAAGTGTGCAAAACACTTTTTATTTTTAGTTTTTGCAGTTTTATGTAGTGCAGACTGGTCAGGTATTGGAGCGTTGCATCTTAAAACATGACCCCCTACACTACAAAAACACCACTGCACTACCCTAAACCCTAAAACACTACCCCAGCACGACCCCCTACACTACACAAGCACCACTGCACTATCCTAAACCCTAAAACACTACCCCAGCATGACCCCTACACTACACAAACACCACTGCACTACCCTAAACCCTAAAACACTACCCCAACACCACTGCACTAACCTAAATCCTAAAACACTACCCCCAGCACGACCCCCTACACTACCCAAACACCACTGCACTACCCTAAAACATGACCCCTACACTACACAAACACCACTGCACTACCCTAAACCCTAAAACACTACCCCCAGCACGACCCCTACACTACACAAGCACCACTGCACTACCCTAAACCCTAAAACACTACCCCCAGCACGACCCCCTACACTACACAAACACCACTGCACTACCTTAAACCCTAAAACACTACCCCCAGCACGACCCCCTACACTACCCAAACACCACTGCACTAACCTAAATCCTAAAACACTACCCCAGCACGACCCCTACACTACCCAAACACCACTGCACTACCCTAAAACATGACCCCTACACTACACAAACACCACTGCACTACCCTAAACCCTAAAACACTACCCCCAGCACGACCCCTACACTACACAAGCACCACTGCACTACCCTAAACCCTAAAACACTACCCCCAGCATGACCCCCTACACTGCCCGAACACCACTGCACTGCCCTAAACCCTGAAACACCAGCCCCTGCACGACCCCCTACACTGCCCGAACACCACTGCACTGCCCTAAACCCTGAAACACATACCCTAGCATGACCCCCTACACTGCCCGAACACCACTGCACTGCCTTAAACCCTGAAACACCACCCGCTGCATGACCCCCTACACTGCCCGAACACCACTGCACTGCCCTAAACCCTGAAACACCACCCCCAGCACGCCCCCCTACACTGCCCGAACACCACTGCACTGCCCTAAACCCTGAAACACCACCCCCTGCACGATCCCCTACACTGCCCGAACACTACTGCACTGCCCTAAACCCTGAAACACCACCCCCAGCACGACCCCCTACACTGCACGAACACCACTGCACTGCCCTAAACCCCGAAACACTATCCCCAGCAAGACCCCCTACACTGCCCGAACACCACTGCCCTAAACCCTGAAACACCACCCCAGCAAGACCCCCTACACTGCCCGTACACCACTGCACTGCCCTAAACCCTGAAACACCAGCCCCAGCACGACCCCCTACACTGCCCGAACACCACTGCACTGCCCTAAACCCTGAAACACCACCCCTGCATGACCCCCTACACTGCCCAAACACCACTGCACTGCCCTAAACCCTGAAATACCACCCCTGCAGCACCCCCTACACTGCCCGAACACCACTGCACTGCCCTAAACCCTGAAACACCACCCCCTGCACGACCCCCTACACTGCCCGAACACCACTGCACTGCCCTAAACCCTGAAACACCACCCCCAGCACGATCCCCTACACTGCCCGAACACCACTGCACTGCCCTAAACCCTGAAACACCACCCCTGCACGATCCACTACACTGCCCGAACACTACAGCACTGCCCTAAACCCTGAAACACCACCCCCAGCACGACCCCCTACACTGCACGAACACCACTGCACTGCCCTAAACCCCGAAACACTACCCCCAGCAAGACCCCCTACACTGCCCGAACACCACTGCCCTAAACCCTGAAACACCACCCCCAGCAAGACCCCCTACACTGCCCGAACACCACTGTACTGCCCTAAACCCTGAAACACCAGCCCCAGCACGACCCCCTACACTGCCCGAACACCACTGCACTGCCCTAAACCCTGAAACACCACCCCCTGCATGACCCCCTACACTGCCCGAACACCACTGCACTGCCCTAAACCCTGAAACACCACCCCCTGCAGCACCCCCTACACTGCCTGAACACCACTGCACTGCCCTAAACCCTGAAACACCACCCCCTGCACCGCCCCCTACACTGCCCGAACACCACTGCACTGCCCTAAACCCTGAAACACCACCCCCAGCACGACCCCCTTTACTCCTCGAACACCACTGCACTGCCCCAAACCCTGAAACACCACCCCCAGCACCACCACCTACACTGCCCGAACACCACTGCCATAAACCCTGAAACACCACCCCCAGCACGACCCCCTACACTGCCCGAACACCACTGCACTGCCCTAAACCCTGAAACACCAGCCCCAGCACAACCCCGTACACTGCCCGAACACCACTGCACTGCCCTAAACCCTGAAACACCAGCCCCAGCATGACCACCTACACTGCCCGAAAACCACTGCACTGCCCTAAACCCTGAAACACCAGCCCCAGCACGACCCCCTACACTGCCCGAACACCACTGCACTACCCTAAACCCTCAAACACCAGCCCCAGCACAACCCCCTACACTGCCCGAACACCACTGCACTGCCCTAAACCCTGAAACACCAGCCCCAGCAAGACCCCCGACACTGCCCAAACACCACTGCACTGCCCTAAACCCTGAAACACCACCCCCAGCAAGACCCCCTACACTGCCCGAACACCACTGCACTAAAGCCTGAAACACCACCCCCAGCAAGACCACCTACACTGCCCGAACACCACTGCACTGCCCTAAACCCTGAAACACCACCCCCTGCACGACCCCTAAACTGCCCGAACACCACTGCACTGCCCTAAACCCTAAAACACCACCCCTCAGCACGACACCCTACACTGCCCGAACACCACTGCACTGCCCTAAACCCTGAAACACCACCCCCAGCACGACCCCCTACACTGCCCGAACACCACTGCACTGCCCTAAACCCTAAAACACCACCCCCTGCACGACCTCCTACACTGCCAGAACACCACTGCACTGCCCTAAACCCTGAAACACCACCCCCAGCACGACCCCCTACACTGCCCGAAAACCACTGCACTGCCCTAAACCCTGAAACATCAACCCCAGCAAGACCCCCTACACTGCCTGAACACCACTGCCCTAAACCCTGAAACACCACCCCCTACACTGCACGAACACCACTGCACTGCCCTAAATCCTGAAACACCACCTCCAACAAAACCCCCTACACTGCCTGAACACCATTGCTCTGCCCTAAATCCTGAAACACTAGCCCCAGCACAACCCCCTACACTGCCCAAACACCACTGCACTGCCCTAAACCCTGAAACACCACCCCCAGCACGACCCCCTACACTGCCCGAACACCACTGCACTGCCCTAAACCCTGAAACACCAGCCCCAGCAAGACCCCCTACACTGCCCGAACACCACTGCACTGCCCTAGACTCTGAAACAACAGCCCCAGCAAGACCCCCTACACTGCCCGAACACCACTACACTGCCCTAAACCCTGAAACACCAGCCCCAGCATGACCCTCTACACTGCCCGAACAGCACTGCACTGCCCTAAACCCTGAAACACCAGCCCCAGCACGACCACCTACACTGCCCGAACACCACTGCACTGCCCAAAACCCTGAAACACTAGCCCCAGCACAACCCCCTACACTGCCCGAACACCACTGCACTGCCCTAAACCCTGAAACACCAGCCCCAGCACGACCCCCAACACAGCCCAAACACCACTGTACTGCCCGAAACCCTGAAACACCAGCCCCAGCACGACCCCCTACACTGCCCGAACACCACTGCACTGCCCTAAACCCTGAAACACCACCCCCTGCATGACCCCCTACACTGCCCGAACACCACTGCACTGCCCTAAACCCTGAAACACCACCCCCTGCAGCACCCCCTACACTGCCCGAACACCACTGCACTGCCCTAAACCCTGAAACACCACCCCCTGCAGCACCCCTACACTGCCCAAACACCACTGCACTGCCCTAAACCCTGAAACACCACCCCAGCACGACCCCTTTACTGCTCGAACACCACTGCACTGCCCCAAACCCTGAAACACCACCCCCAGCACGACCCCTACACTGCCCGAACACCACTGCCCTAAACCCTGAAACACCACCCCCTGCACGACCCCTACACTGCCCGAACACCACTGCACTGCCCTAAACCCTTAAACACCACCCCCTACACTGCCCGAACACCACTGCACTGCCCTAAACCCTGAAACACCACCCCCAGCACGACCCCCTACACTGCCCGAACACCACTGCACTTCCCTAAACCCTAAAACACCACCCCCAGCATTACCCCTACACTGCCCAAACACCACTGCACTGCCCTAAACCCTAGAACACTACCCCCAGCACGACCCCTACACTACCCGAACACCACTGCACTACCCTAAACCCTAAAATACTACCCCCAGCACAACCCCCTACACTACCCGAACACGACTGCACTGCCCTAAACCCTCAAACACTCCCCCAGCACGACCCCCTACACTACCCGAACACCACTGCACTGCCCTAAACCCTAAAACACTCCCCCCAGCACGACCCCCTACACTACCCGAACACCACTGCACTGCCCTAAACCCTAAAACACTCCCCCAGCACGACCCCCTACACTACCCAAACACCACTGCACTGCCCTAAACACTAAAACACTACCCCCGCATGACCCCCTACACTACCCAAACACCAATGCACTACCCTAATCCCTAAAACACTACCCCCCGCATGACCCCCTACACTACCCTAGACCCTAAAACACTACCCCCGCACGACTCCCTACACTACCCAAAGACCACTGCACTACCCTAAACCCTAAAACACGACCTCCTACACTACACAAACACCACTGCACTACCCTAAACCCTAAAACACTACCACCTACACTACACAAACACCACTGCACTACCCTAAACCCTAAAAAACTACCCCCAGCACGAACCACTACACTACCCAAACACCACTGCACTACCCTAAACCCTAAAAAACTACCCCCAGCAGTATCCCTACACTACCCAAAGACCACTGCACTACCCTAAACCCTAAAACACTACCCCCAGCACGACACCCTACACTACCCAAACACCACTGCACTACCCTAAACCCTAAAACAATCCCCCCAGCACGACTCCCTACACTACCCAAACACCACTGCACTACCCTAAACCCTAAATCTACCCCCAGCATGACCCCTACACTACACAAACACCACTGCACTACCCTAAACCCTAAAACACTACCCCCAGCACGACCCTCTTCACTACCTAAACACAACTGCACAATTTGTTACAGGCGTTGTAACGCAGGCCTGTGGTGCTTACTGGAAGTACCTAGTGGGCTAGTTGGGCCCCAGGAGACCCTCAGGATTCAAGGTGACCTAATCCCCCAACTTAAAACGCACCACGGGCGCGTTTGCACAGTGGTGAAGGGAGGGCGGGGCCTCAGGTGACATGTGCGCAAACACGCCCTGTGGTGCGTTTTAGAGTTGGGGAATTAATTCCCTTTGAATCCTGAGGACCCTGGAGGCCAACTAGCCCACCAGGTACCTTCAGTAAGCACAACAGAGTTGCGTTGCAGAGAGGTGAAAAAGGTGGGTGGCCTCGGAACGCCTCTCTGCAACTCAGCTCTGTGGTCCTAACTGTAGGTACCTGGGGGCTAGTTGGGCCCCAGGAGCCCTCAGAATTCAAGGGGACTTAATCCCGCAACTTAAAAGCGCCACGGGGTGCGTTTGCACACATGTCACCTCAGGCCCCCCTCCCTTCACCACTGTGCAAACGTGCCCTGTAGCGCGTTTTAAGAGGTAGTTTTAATCCCCCTGACCTATTATGTACTAGGGACTTGCAGAGGAGGTCATGCTAATCACAGGGGTACCCCAACGCATAGTGTTCCCTAGTGTATGTAGGTGTTTTCACTGTATTCTAAGTGTCTTTTAGCATAGCACTGGCTCTGGTTAGTCAGAGTCAGTTACCACCAGTACCCGTCTGAAAAAGTTGTGGGCACAGGATGATTTTGCAACAAGGCCTCTTTCTGCTCCTCTGTTGGTTCTTTCTGCACATCTTTTGCTTCTTTCTGTGCGTTTTTTCTTCTTTCTTCACATGTCCTACCTCTGTAGGCATAGTTAGAAACTAGCATTTAAAAAAACCTTTGAAATTCACTTAAAAAATCATAGGTTTCAGGCACGTTATAGTTAGAAATTAGCATTTAAAAAACCTTTGAAATTCACTGAAAAAACCATAGGTTTCAGACACGTTATAGTTAGAAATTAGCATTTAAAAAACCTTTGAAATTCACTGAAAAAACCATAGGTTTTAGGGACAGTTATAGTTAGTTGGACATTTCACTCGTACAAAACCATAGAAATTCCACGTTATAGTTAGTTCAGCTAAGTATAACTCGCGTCCCAGCAATGCACTGCTGATGACGTCACATATTACATCACTCATGACATGGTCAGTGACATCACTGATGACATCACTGATGACATCTCAAATGACATCACTGATGACATCATCCATGTGATAATTTCATGCATCTTCTCACACCCTAATATAACTTTTGATACACCCACTCTAAATTACAGACTGCCATTCTCAAAACCATAGACACTCCAACACCAAAAACTACATACCCACTCACTGATTCTTAGGTCTACACACACATCCACTCACTCACCCGTACAGTCACTCATACTTAGTCACTCAGTAAAGGACTATCATATGCACTCATACACCTATATAAACACTCACACACCGCCACTCATCCATAGAGGTACTCACACACCTAGTCAGTCATGCAAAAAACTTAATCACACACCCATTTACTCACCTATACAGTTATACACACACCAGCTCACTTACTCATACAAATACTAGCACATTCTTACGCTCTTATACAATCACTGATACAAGTACACACTCATCCATACAGCCACTCTCACAATCACACACTCTCACTTATAGCCATTTATATACTCCAACACACATATATACTGCCTTTCACATATGTAGTTACTCACACATGTACCACTGAGATATACATTCAATCACTAACACACCCATACACACACTCACCCACCCATACAGTCCATCACAGATGCACTCTTGAAACCATGCACCCAGTGAATCACCAACTCACACATCTATGCACAGAGTCACACACACCCCACCCACACAAACACTCAGGCACCCATACAGATACTCAGACAATCAATCAATAACCCATGTAGACACTCATGTAGCTATTCAGAAAGCCATGCAGCCGCTTACAAACCAACAGACAGACGGATACAGACATTCACACAGTTTAGTCACTAACCCATGCATTCAGTAAGATACATTTAATCACTCACTTGTAGAGTCAGTCACTCACGTACTAAATCATCCATTCAGACACTTATACACCCACTCATTCTTCAATACGCCTTTCCCTATATATATTAAACATATTTAAACTTTACAGAAACACAGTCACTGGATGATGTCATCAGTGATGTCATCAGTGATGTCATTTGAGATGTCATCAGTGATGTCACTGACCATGTCATGAGTGATGTAATATGTGATGTCATCAGCAGTGCATTGCGGGGCGCGAGTTATAGTTAGCTGAACTAACTATAACGGGGAATTTCTATGGTTTTGTCGAGTGAAATGTCCAACTGACTATAACTGTCCCTAAAACCTATGGTTTTTTCAGTGAATATATATATATATAAATTCACTGAAAAAACCATAGGTTTAGGGACAGTTATAGTTAGTTGGACATTTCACTCGTACAAAACCTGAAATTCCCCGTTATAGTTAGTTCAGCTAACTAACTGCGCTCCACCAATGCACTGCTGATGGCGTCACATATTACATCACTCATGACATGGTCAGTGACATCACTGATGACATCACGCGTTTGCACAGTGGTGAAGGGAGGGGGGGCCTGAGGTGACATGTGTGCAAACGCGCCCCGTGGCGCGTTTTAAGTTGCAGGATTAAGTCCCCTTGAATCCTGAGGGTCCGTGGGGCCCAACTAGCCCCCCAGGTACCTACAGTTAGGACCACAGAGCTGAGTTGCAGAGAGGCGTTCCGAGGCCACGCACCTTTTTTGACCTCTCTGCAACGCAACTCTGTTGTGCTTACTGAAGGTACCTGGTGGGCTAGTTGGCCCCCAGGATTCAAAGTGAATTAATTCCCCAACTTAAAACGCACCACAGGGCGTGTTTGCGCACAGGTCACCTGAGTCCCAGCCCCCTCCCTTCACCACTGTGCAAACGCGCCCCGTGGCGCGTTTTAAGTTGGGGGATTAGGTCACCTTGAATCCTGAGGGTCCCTGGGGCCCAACTAGCCCACCAGGTACTTCCAGTAAGCACCACAGGCCTGCTTTGCAACACCTGTAACAAATTGTGCAGTTGTGTTTAGGTAGTGAAGAGGGTCGTGCTGGGGGTAGTGTTTTAGGGTTTAGGGTAGTGCAGTGGTGTTTGTGTAGTGTAGGGGTCATGCTGGGGTAGATTTAGGGTTTAGGGTAGTGCAGTGGTGTTTGGGTAGTGTAGGGAGTTGTGCTGGGGAGTGTTTTAGGGTTTAGGGTAGTGCAGTGGTGTTTGGGTAGTGTAGAGGGGTCGTGCTGGGGTAGGGTTTTAGGGTTTAGGGTAGTGCAGTGGTGTTTGGGTAGTGTAGGGGGTCGTGCTGGGGGTAGTGATTTAGGGTAGTGCAGTGGTGTTTGGGTAGTGTAGGGGGTACTGCTGGGAGGTAGTGTTTTAGGGTTTAGGGTAGTGCAATGGTGTTTGGGTAGTGTAGGGGTACTGCTGGGGGTAGTGTTTTAGGGTTTAGGGTAGTGCAGAGGTGTTTGAGGTAGCGTAGGGGTACTGCTGGGGGTAGTGTTTTAGGGTTTAGGGTAGTGCAGTGGTGTTTGGGTAGTGTAGGGGTTCGTGCTGGGGGTAGTTTTTAGGGTTTAGGGTAGTGCAGTGGTGTTTGTGTAGTGTAGGAGGTCGTGTTTTAGCGTTTAGGGTAGTGCAGTGGTCTTTGGGTAGTGTAGGAGTCGTGCGGGGGTAGTGTTTTAGAGTTTAGGGTAGTGCAGTGGTCTTTGGGTAGTGTAGGGGGTCGTGCGGGGGTAGTGTTTTAGGGATTAGGGGTAGTGCATTGGTGTTTGGGTAGTGTAGGGGTCATGCGGGGGTAGTGTTTTAGGGTTTAGGGCAGTGCAGTGGTGTTTAGGTAGTGTAGGGGGTCGTGTTGGGGGGAGTGTTTTAGGGTTTAGGGCAGTGCAGTGGTGTTCGGGTAGCAGTAGGGGGTCGTGCTGGGGAGTGTTTTAGGGTTTAGGGCAGTGCAGTCGTGTTCGGGTAGTGTAGGGAGTCGTGCTGGGGGAGTATTTTAGGGTTTAGGGTAGTGCAGTGGTGTTCGGGTAGTGTAGGAGGTCGTGCTGTGGGTAGTGTTCTAGGGTTTAGGGCAGTGCAGTGGTGTTCGGGCAGTGTAGGGGTCATGCTGGGGGTGGTGTTTTAGGGTTTAGGGCAGTGCAGTGGTGTTCGGGCAGTGTAGAGGGGTCGTGCTGGGGGTGGTGTTTCAGGGTTTAGGGCAGTGCAGTGGTGTTCGGGCAGTGTAGGGGGTCGTGCAGGGGTAGTGTTTCAGGGTTTAGGGCAGTGGTGTTCGGGCAGTGTAGGGGGTCGTGCTGGGGGTGGTGTTTCAGGGTTTGGGGCTGTGCAGTGGTGTTCGAGCAGTAAAGGGGTTTGTGCTGGGGGTGGTGTTTCAGGGTTTAGGGCAGTGCAGTGGTGTTCGGTCAGTGTAGGGGGTCGTGCTGGGGGTAGTGTTTTAGGGTTTAGGGTAGTGCAGTGGTGTTTGTGTAGTGTAGGGGGTCATGCTGGGGGTAGTGTTTTAGGGTTTAGGATAGTGCAGTTGTGCTTGTGTAGTGTAGGGGGTCGTGCTGGGGGTAGTGTTTTAGGGTTTAGGGTAGTGCAGTGGTGTTTTTGTAGTGTAAGGGGGTCATGTTTTAAGATGCAACGCTCCAATACCTGACCAGTCTGCACTACATAAAACTGCAAAAAACTAAACATAAAAAGTGTTTTGCACACTTTTGTCATTGGGCTATATGTGGGCTACATCTGGGTAATATTTGTGCTACATTTGGGCTCTTTTTTCACTGGTGGCCATCTTGGAAGACTTCTTTGTTATGAAGTTTCCTAATTTCCTCATTTACTGCAGTCCCCTCAGTAGGAAATGCTTTCAGTTTTTTACTTTGATTCCATCAAGAAGGCATTCAGATGTGTCTCACATTTGCCATAAATTCAGAATGTTAGCACTCTAGTTGCTCATTAGATCACTGTAGTAAAGCTACTGCTCACAAGGGAGTTAACTGGAAGTCTGCTGCTGGTATTGAAAGTGATTGTTTCAGTCTGCATGTCAGAATTTTCTAATGAAATAGAAGAGGATTTGAGATCTCACTTAAAACATGCCCTAATTTTTCTTTCTGCAGCACTAACCATAATTTCTATTTCAAAAAGAACCCCTCATTTTTTTCCTTTTTAAATTAAATGTTTTAAGTGTTACCGGTTTATTCCAATCAAGATGGCTTCAGGTGTGCCATACTTTTGTCATAAGTAAGGCTGTTAGCGCTCTAGTTGTTCTTTAGAACACTCTGGGAAGCTGCAGTATAACACAAAGGCATCAACTGGCAGGCTGCTCCTGTTGAAATATAACAGGAAGATATTTGAGATCACACTTGAAACATGTCCTAATTTTTCTTTCTACAGCACTAACCATAATTTCTATGACAAAATGAACCCCATCATTTTGTTCCTTTTTAAATTAAATGTTTTAAGTGTTACCAGTTTATTCCAATCAAGATGGCTTCAGGTGTGCCATACTTTTGTCATAAGTAAGGCTGTTAGCACTCTAGTTGTTCTTTAGAACACTCTGGGAAGCTGCAGTAGAACACAAAGGAATCAACTGACAGTCTCTGCCCTTGTTGGATTTACTTGTTTTACTGAGAATGTCAGACTTCATTCTCACATGACTGTGAAAGATAATGTGAATTTACAGAAAATATGCTCTCATTTTAGCTTCTGGAGCACCTTCCAAAACTCTATGGGACAAGCATGTGAAAATAGTTTTCTCTCAAACATGATTCATGAAATCCCAGCAGAAGGTTTTTCACAGGGTAAAATCACCTTAGAACACACCACAATTCCTGAAATTAGTATGGTACCATCAACAAATGAATTCTAATGTAACTAAAGTCTGTTATCACGGCGGAGGCAAAGATGGCCGCCGAGAGGTTGTAGTGGCAGCTACGGCCCTGAGCTCCCCTTCCCTGGAGAGCTAAATGAATAGATAATGCGGATGGTCATATCATTTAGCACGGTAAACAGACATAATATCGAATTTTTAATATCGAATTGCCAAAATATCGAGTTGTAAATATAGAATGGACAGAATATCGAATTGCCAAAATATAGTGGTTAAGAATATCGAAATTCAGGTAAGAAATATCGATTGTCAAAATATCGACAGTCATAATATAGTTGTTAAAAATATCGAACTTTTGTATAGTGTTTTAAGTGTTAGTATATGTGTTAAAAGTACGTATTATTTTTGTAATGTATGTTTTAATTTTTTAAAGTAATGAATTTTATGTTATTTAATTTTTGCGTAATTTAATTCTGTAGCGGGTTGTGGGTTTATAGGGGAATAGGGTGGGAAGTAATTTAATTATAGTAAATTAAATATTAATTTTTAGGAATTATTAATTATATTTAATTTAATTTTGCGTTTTAGTTCTGCAGCGGGTTGTGGGTTTATAGGGAATAGGGTGGGAAGTAATTTAAATTTAATTAAGTAATTATTAAATTTTATTTATTGGTATTGATAAATAATTCATTGTTAATTAATTATTAATTGGTAATTAATTTTTATTAATTGGTAATTAATTTGTATTAATTGGTAATTAATTTTTATTAATTTTTTAATTGATAATTATATTAATTGTATTAATTCATTATTCAGAGCGGGTTGTGGGTTTATAGGGGAATAGGGTGGGAAGTAATTTAATTGTAATGCAGTAATTAATTATTTTTATTTATTGGTATTAATTATTAATTTATTGTTAATTAATTCTTATTTGGTAATTAATTTTTATTAATTGGTAATTAATTTTTATTAATAGGTAATTAATTTTTAAGAAATAATATTTATTGGTATTTAGAATTAATTATTAAATATTTTGTAATTGGTAAGTCATTTTAATTAATTTTTTATTGGTATTGATAATTATTTTATTTTTATTAAAATATTAAATCATTATTTTCCCTACTGTTGCACTCTTTGGAGTGGGAATAGTAATTTTTACCCCTACGCTATCCAACGCTTTCCCTACTGTTGCACTCACTGGAGTGGGAATAGTAATTTATACCCCTACGCTATCCAACGCTTTCCCTACTGTTGCACTCTCTGGAGTGGGAATAGTAATTTTTACCCTCCCGCTATCCAACGCTTTCCTACTGTTGCACTCACTGGAGTGGGAATAGTAATTTTTACCCTCCCGCTATCCAACGCTTTCCCTACTGTTGCACTCTCTGGAGTGGGAATAGGAATTTTTACCCTCCCGCTATCCAACGTTTTCCCTACTGTTGCACTCTCTGGAGTGGGAATAGTAATTTTACCCCTACGCTATCCAACGTTTTCCCTACTGTTGCACTCTCTGGAGTGGGAATAGTAATTTTTACCCTCCCGCTATCCAACGCTTTCCCTACTGTTGCACTCACTGGAGTGGGAATAGTAATTTTACCCTCCCGCTATCCAATGCTTTCCCTACTGTTGCACTCACTGGAGTGGTAATAGTAAATTTTACCCTCCCGCTATCCTACGCTAAAAATATTGAATATTTTTTATAAATATTACGTTAATATATATATGTATTAAAAAATAAAAATGTATGTTTATTTTTTTTTACTTACATTAATTATTTATTAATATTAAAGTTATTTAAGTATTTTTAAGTATGTTTTTGTTAATTATATATATTATTTCATTAATTTTACATTACTTTTAAGATATTTAAAAAATTCGATATTTTGACTAACTATATTTTTACAACTATATTTTGGATTCGATATTTTAGTACTTACCTGTTTGTAGATAGGGATTCGATATTTTGGCATTCTATATTTTTACTTCGATATTGTTGTAGGTCGATATTCTTGTAATCGATATTCTGTCAGTGATCCATTTAGCACATATCCGGTACATTTGACCATACTGTTGGCAGACTGGCAAGTTTTAAGCGAACAGCAAGATCCATCACGCGCCCCGAGTTGGGGGGAAACACAGAGGTGCAGGAGCACTGTCTGCATCACCCGATCATCATACATACACCGCAGAAGCATCGGAAACGGCAAGCAGTTCATAGCGTTCAAACACCACATTGTAGCGCTTGCGATCAGGATGGCCCCCCGGACCTGTAAACAGAAGGATCCCAAAAGTCAGAAGGATCCGAAAGACAACCCCAGGGAGCCTTCGAAACTACAGGGAACCGCATCAGGACGTGGCATCGGCCAGCTGCAGCGGCGTGCACCGCAGAAGCAAGTGGACGCCGGGTTCAATGTTTCGCAGCGAAATAGTGGTGATCTCGGCCCCGCTAACACTGTTCGGACCAGTATCTCTCTCAGACAACCAACACTGGCAGAGCACTTCACACACGCCGCGAGTTTTACCGGAGAAACCTCAGCGCTGCTGGAGGGAAGTCAGGCACCAGCTACGGCAATAATAGAGGACGCATTGACAGAGCCGCTGACAGAGCCGTCAGCTGCTCTCACACTGACGGCGAACCTGGTAGCGCTGCAAGCATTCCCTGGGCCAGCCTGCAGGGGTGAGAAGCCAAACGAAGAGATCACGATCGTGCCTGACAGTGGTGTGCAGCAAATCCTACAGGTAACGATACAGACCGGTAGTAGTGAAGCAAATATGATAATTAAATCTATCTCTTCTCCCCACGTTTTTGAACTTGTTGGGCCTGCTGCGAGTCCTCATCGTGAAATAATAGATACTGGCTCATGTATTGGCCAATTGAGTGGCTATAAACAAACTCAAGTCAGTTACACGGGGGGTGGAGAGGCGAAAAAGACTACCGGGTCGCCAGATGGAGAGTGTTTTTTCTCTTTAAATGATGACTCTGATATTCCCCACACAAGCGAAGACAATCTTACGGATTATACAGACTCGGGAGAGACTTCCTCTGGGCTGAAGGCATCAAGGGCATCAAGGGCAACAGTGGCAAGAGTCAGGTTAAGATCAAAATCTAAAGGTAAAGGGAGTCCTACGGCCCCCGAGGGTGCAGCAGCAGCTCGCAGACTCACCTGGGATTATTCAGCCTCCTCCCAATTATACCCTGAAGATGGTATGACACCCAACTCTAACTTTAATGAGGATACCGGTCTGAAGGCAATCACTACAGCTACAGCTACTGCCACCAGCCCAACGTCAGCCCCTACGATGGAACTGATATATACTACATTAAAGCAAATGCAGGGAGAAGTTAGATCAGAGTCACGCAGGGCGCAAATGGCTACAAAGAAATTGCAAGGCTCACTCCGGAAAATAAATAAACTCTACGAAGGCCTAGAGAGTAGGGTTACTCAGGTGGAAGATCGGACTGGGAGGCTTGAGGATCAGGCCAATGAATGGCAAACTTTCAAGAACACACGAGAAAAGATCTCTGAGGACCTGCTATGGAAGGTTGAGGACTTTGAAAATAGACAGAGAAGAAATAATGTCAGACTTTTGGGCTTGCTCGAAAACGTTGAAGGGAGGGATGCAAGAACTTTTGTGGTTGCCCTTTTGAAGGGGGCATTTCCGGAACTTGCAGAGTGGAATTGGGATGCGGAGGTTCAGCGAGCCCATCGGTTCCCACTGACCCTAAAGAGAAGAGGGGCAGAGGACTCGGGGGGTACCCAAGGGCTATGCTTGTATATATTGGTAACTACCTCCTTAGGCAAGCTATTATGGATAAGGCGAAACCAGAGGCCAAACGCACGTTTGATGGGAATACATTCTTCGCCCGTCCCGATTTCTGTCACGCCACTGTTGAGCGGAGGTGGCGTCTTAGGCAAATGATAAGATCGTTTCAGGAGGCAAAAAGTGAGGCTTATTTGCTATACCCAGCCCGCCTAAAGGTTATCACTAATGGCCAAGTCCGCATGTTTTTCTCTGAGATTAAAGCGCAAATCTATTTAACTGAACTTTTATCTAAGAAAGGAGCAGATGGTACTTCTTGAGCTGTTATCAAATATTTGAAACTGACTCCCTAATAATGTCACAAAGGGGCGCTAATCTTGGGTGGTGTTCCAACGGTGGGGGGTTTGTAAGGTAGTTTAGGTTAAGATACACTGATTGGTGCTCTAATATTAATACATGACCTGATCACTCTTGAAAGGGTATTATGGTTGTTTTGCTAGAGCAGTATTTGATAGGTAGGTAAGGATCATTTTAAATTATAGATATGGCCTAAATATGGATTAATACTATGATAAATGGATAGTATGTGCTATATGACATATGAAAAGGCAGGGAAGGGGCGGCCGCGCTGCCCTCTTCGGATCTCTGCTGCCACACATAGGTCATTCGTGACCTATTTGCCAACAAGAAGGGTGGGGGGGGGGGTGGGCCTGGGGTCTGGGCAGGGGGAGCGGTAGGGACAGTCAGGGTGGGGGTTTAACACAGCACAGCAGAATGGTTAGTGGATACAAGGTACAGTGTAATGGATACAAGTGGATGGAATTTGCAAAAATGGGAGAAAGAGTTGGCAAGATGATTGGAGAGGGTACTGTAAGAGGTCTTATTCCCAAACCGGATATATGGAGTTGAGAATAGCTACAATGAATGTGAATGGACTGAATGATCCTGGTAAGAGACAACGAGTCGCATTAATGTTACGAACAATGCGGCTTGACATTCTATGTGTGCAAGAAACACACATAGAGGGGATGAAAGGCAGGCTCCTGGAGCAACTAGGTTTTCATCTTTTGGCTTGCACTAGGCAGGGGACCAAAACCCGTGGGGTGGCTATCCTGATGAAAAGAAAGGATATAACAGTAAGACGGAAACTTGAGGATAAATGGGGCAGATGGGTATTAGTAGAGTGTGGGATGCCGGCTGAGATTTTTACTATATGTTCGGTATACGGGTCCACGGAAGATGACCCTGATATCTTTGAGTTCCTGGATACAGAGCTAGCCTCCTGGTCTCCCTTGGTTATCATGTGTGGTGACTTTAACATTAACGGCTTGGGAGGATTGTGGGATGAAGGAGGAGATAGGTATCAGGGCCGGAAGAAAAAAGTATTTAGAGCACTCTCTAGCCTGGTACGCAATAATGCATTGGTTGATATTTGGGATACCTTGAAGTCGGATGATCCCGGTAGCACATTCTATTCAGCCCCACATAAATTAGTAGTCAGGTTGGACTACTTTCTTGCTTCTAAGCTTTTAGTTTCTCGATGTAGGATAGAAAAACTCCCCAGGGTAATGTCAGATCATAGCCCTTTAGTTTTAACATTAGATATGGCTGGGTCGGGAAGGCCGGTGAGATGTTGGACATTTGAGAGGGGGCTTTTGAAGGACAACACATATATAAAATATATGAAAGACTGGATGATTGAATTTTGGGAGATTAATAGAGGTAGCGCTAGTATGGGGATAGTATGGGATACCTTTAAGGCAGGAATAAGAGGGGAAACTTTAAGTTATAGTCTGCATCGACAGAAATAAGATCAATTGCTAGATTCTATAAAAAGTAATAAAGTAAGAGAGGTAGAGGAGGAGCTTTGCCAGGCAATTACCTTAGGGGTAGACCTAGACGGTATCTTACTTAGACTGGCCCTCGCTAAAGCAGAAGCACAGGACCGATTGGCAGCCAAAGCGGCCACGACCTTTCTGGTTAAAAGGGAGCAGTGTCACGAATTCAGCGAAAGGGTAGGGCACACTTTGGCGATACGTATAAGGCAAAAGGAGGCCGCTGCAGAGATCAGGGAGATTGAAGATGGAAATGGGGAACTGATTAATGACGCAGTGGGGATTCAGGAGGCTTTTAGGAGTTACTACAGTAAACTCTACCACGAAGATCAGGATAAGGACCTCTTGGACATTCAAAGTTATCTAGATGAGATCATCATAGATCCGTTAGATGTAATTGATAGAGAGGCATTAGATACCCTATTTACGTCGGAGGAGATCTTTGAGGCTTTATTTAGTCTTCCTTCGGGCAAAGCGGCTGGCCCTGATCAAATACCCTTAGAATTTTATAAGGTCTTTAATGACGCCATAGGGTCTCAACTTATTGAGATGATTAAGCAAGTACAGATCCGGGGCCGGGCTCCAAACTCTTGGGCGGGGGCAGACATTGTGGTCTTTCTTAAAAGGGGAAACCCCTAGGCAGCCTGGGTCTTATAGACCCATCACACTGATGAATGGGGATGCAAAGATCTTCTCCAAGATTTTGGCTTCTAGGTTAGGAAAGATAGTTTCTAGAATGGTTAGCCCGACTCAACACGGTTTTATTCCCGGGCGGGGGACGATACAACATATCCGTCAGGTCATAACACTCTTCGATGCCGCGGCAGTCTCTGGAGACCCCATGGCGGTGCTATTTATAGATGCAGAAAAGGCCTTTGATCGGGTCTCCTGGGGCTACCTTTGGGCCGCTATGAGACGGTATGGTTTTGGGGAGGGGTTTATAAGAGCGGTACAGGTTATGTATGATTCTCCATCAGCTCGACTGAAGATTAATGGAGGATATACGGCCTTATTAGATATTAGGCGTGGCACCCGACAGGGTTGCCCTTGCTCCCCATTACTCTTCGCAATCTATATTGATCCTCTTATCCGGAAGATGGAGGCAAACGAGTACATTCCCCCTATGAGATTTCATGCACTTGAATGTAAAACTTTAGCATATGCAGACGACATCGCGTTAGTCACCCCAAACCCGGATATGGCTTTAAGAGCAATGGAGACAGAAGCGCAGTATTTCGGTCGGGTGTCAGGTTATGCTCTGAACAAACAAAAAACCCAAATAGTTAAGAACACGGTGGCAGTTTGTGTCGATACCCGAATCACTGACTCTGCGGTGTATTTAGGGATAGAAATCACAGCTGATCTGGGGCACATAGTGGAGAAAAATATGACCCCAATAATCAACAAAGCCAGGAAAGACTTTGATAGGGTACACAATCTCCATTTATCATTAGTAGGGCGATGTAATGTTGTAAAAATGGTTTTTCTCCCAAAAATCCTTTATCTATTCAGGGGTATCCCACTAGAGGTCGAGAAAAAGTGGTTTAGTGTATTAGAGAATTTAGTGAATACATTTATTTGGGCTCACGGGAAAACTAGAAGGGCAGTAAGGTTCATGTCACTACCTAGGGAACGAGGGGGTTGGGCTATTCCGGATTTTAAACTATATTACTGGGCCACTGCTTTTCAACACATGCGGGGATTACTGGGAGGAGAGGGTATAGCAGAAGGGCCTGGGGACGGCTCTATGAATCTGTATACATATCTTATTGGAGAAAATGCTCAGAGCTGTTTGGTGAAATTTACTGATCCAAACTATTTCAAAAGAACACGTTTCAAGACACTACAAGCAGCGTATAAAATTTGGGGAATATTTCGTAAAAAAATTGGTCTGGGCCGTTTGAATGCCTACACGAGATTATATAAAAACCCGACACTACCAGGGGAAATATTTGCAGACTCAACGATGGCTGAGTGGGAAAGATCAGGTATACAGAGGCTGGGGGATTTAATGGGACCCAGCGGTATAGCTCAATTTATCGATTTACAGAAGACCTACGATATAGGTCGTAGCAATTTTTTAAGTACCTCCAAATTCGTAGCTTTTTTAGTAGTAAGACAGGGGGAGTGCTGAATTTAAGGATAATAAAATTATTGATATCATTAGGGCAGGGGAAGACTGCACTATACGGAGGCTATATACGGAGCTATCGTCCCTGAAAACGGATGATCTTGAGAAACATGGTGGAAAATGGGCAGTCAAGCTGGATATAGAGCAATCCTTGGTAATGGACTCTCTAGAAATGGGTCAGACACTACTATGTTCAGCCGCCTTACAAGCTCAGCACTACAAGACTGTATTCTCTTTGTATCACACACCGGCAAGGATTGCGCAGTGGGGGGACAATCAGGAATTAGATGTCCACGGTGTAATAGTTTAGAAGCTGAGATTGTACATATGTTTGCAACTTGTCCCCAGCTGCAAAAATTAAAGAAAGATATCTCAGAATTTTTGGGCTTCCACTTGGGTATCAATGTCTCCCTGACGCCATCGTTGATTTTGCTGGGAGTTATAAGTGGGGATAGGCTCAATACGAATGTGAGCTTTTTGTTTGTTGCAATGTCGGTGTTGAGAATTTGTATAGCAACAGCCTGGCTTGATCGAGATCCTCCTGTGTTTCAACAGTGGCTTAACAAATTGCTATCTACCTTTAATTTGGAAAAAAATATATATGAAAGAAAGGGGAAAAAGGGTAGGCAACGTGGTAGATGTATCTGGGGCCCTATATATAGACTGAAGGATAACGTTTAGTAGAGTAAGCTTCACTGTAGGTGCCCTCTCTCTGGTTTATTCTGGGTCTTTCTGTTAATCAGTCAAAGTAATGTACATTGCTGCAATATGAATTTATGATAACAGCACTGTAAAGTTTATTCTGAATTAAGCTAAACCTTGTTTTTTTGTAAATATGTGATTTCTCTGCTGTACTGTGAAAAAAACTTAACAAAAAAAAATAAAAAATAAAATAAAGTCTGTTATCACCCTTTATAGTTCTCCTTTTGGTAACCCTCAAAATCTTTGATTCACTACAATGCATTTCAATGGGGTACTATCATTTATATTGGTCCCAAGATGGCTGCCAGCAATTCCAGGATGAAGTGCTGACAGCCAATCAGATCTCACGATGACATGTGTGGTTAGGCTCCGCCCAGATATATATGTGACTTTACTTTTGATTTTCTCAGGAACTACTGACCGGATTTATACCATTTAAGTAAAAGGCACGACACTGAACCAAGGGCTACCTCTTTGCCAAATTTGGTGTAATTCCGTTCAGCAGTTCGGGCTGTACCTGCGATGAAAGGTTCCTATGGAAAAATGAATGGGGAAAACGTGTTTTGGGACCCCCTTTTTTCTCGGCCCCCGCTTGACGAATCACCCTGACATTTTCAGGATAGGAGTGGACCGGAGCGCCCCAACAAGTTGGAAGCTTTCGCGAAGATTCGTCAACTGGCGCCAACGTTATTTCAAATAGAATGTTGCGGATTTCCTATGGAAAATAGGTCCTAACTATAACTATCTACTGGTGACCGCCAGTAGATAATATATATATATATATATATATATGAAGTATTTCTCACTAGAGATTTATGCTCTTCATATGGACTGCAGAGCCCCCTTGTGGTTGGTTCTATGGCTGCATTTTGTAGCCTAAAAACTGTTTAAAAAGACTTAAAGACATGTTGATTATGTTTTTTAAATAAAGCTTTATTACATTTTTTTCAAGACAATCCCTTCTCTTAAACATTGCATTGTGTGAATCAGTAAACTGTACCTTTAATTATAATTGTTGGTGCTATTGTGATAAAAAGCATGTGTGCTTTATATGTGTTGATATTGTGACCCCCCCACCTTCATAAACCCAATAGGCCCAATTTTATACTTTAGTGTAATGTTGACAAAGTCAGTGGCTCTACCTTACTTAAAATGACACTCCTTCTTAAGAGCCATGCTTGCCTGCGAAGGTATGGGAGCCAGAACCTGCTCCCTAATCACTGCGCCACACATGGCTTGTACACAGTGGAGGGGGTTGGGCACTAGTTGGGGTTGGGAGCATGGCCTGGCCTGTGGTCAACTCTGTTCTGCACATGGCCAAAGGCTGTGCGTGGCATGGGGTTGGATGCCCACGGAGGTTGGGCACATGGTCTGGCCTGTGGTCACCCCCACTCTGCTCATGGCTGAAGGCTTTGTGTGGCATGTGGATGGATGCCCACAGCGGTTAGATGCACGGCCAGGCTGCTGGCCATACCCTTCAACCAATCACATGCTGTGCATAGCCAAAGGCTGTGTGTGGTGTGGGGTTGGCTGACTCTGAGGGGCAAGATGTAGCCAGCCCCAAAAGAAGCTATATCTCGCTCCCTTGCCAATTATTCCACATATTACATCCATGACATGATTTATGACATCATTGATAACATGACTGCAACATCTGAAATGACATAATCGATGACAACAATGCAAAGTGACATATTACTATACCTAAATATAATGTCACTTTATTGATTGTTTTTTCAGTGAATATATATATTTGAGTTATTAGGCATTCAAACTACACATATGTTCAGTTTAAATAACATAATTTAAAAACAATGTTATATATTTTACTTAATTTGTCATTATTTTTTAAAATATATTTGTGAAGTGGATATTTTGGATAAGTTGAATTTTTTTAAAAAAAACATACTCTGGCAGATTTACTAAGTTTTCACCAAGTTCCACACTGCGAAAAAAAAATTCTGTGCTGTGTTCTATGAAAATGAGAGAGAAGAACAACACCCTATCTACTAAGGAGTGGTTCTGTTTCTGTCAATCCCCTGTCTATGTGCACTTTAGTCTGCTTTGCACCAATGCACACATCCTCGCACCATTGTTTAAGAGTGTGTGTGTGTGTATGTGTGATGTCAAACATAGGTTTGGTGCCATAAGGATATCCTTGAAGAGCGAAATGGTATGTTTAGACACAGTTTAACACTTTGAGGGTTCATTTCAATGTCGGGCGGACGCAGACTCCATCGCAGAAACGGTATCCCGACCGCCTAATCACGATGCAACCACACATGGTGCGGTAACATACTCCCATTCCTCTATGTTCGACTGCCGTATTACAACTTCTATACAAAAATTTTAATTGGTAGCTAACCATTGAACAATCAATACATCAATGAGGTTATTCAAAACATAAATATTCAAGCCGAAAATTTACAAACACAGGTATATCTTTTTTTCAAAGGTACACAATTTGTAATGTAAACAGAATTAAAAAAGGGTACATTCAAATGCAACAAAACACCATGATAGAGGATATATATAACAACCTGCAGATCATAGGTGTAAGCATCTATTCCAAATGAGAATGAGAAAGGAAATTAATCTGAAACAACAGAAAACAGTTCCTAAAAAGCAACAAATGCAAGGGAAGTAGATGTGTCAGTCTCACACGCATCCCGCTTTCAGAAACTCATGCCGTCTGGTTTCTGAAAGCGGGATGCGTGTGAGACTACGACTCATCGATCACCGACTTGATTCTACAGAGCTGTGCCTTCTAACTAAATTACTCGGATAGAAACTACTGCTCTTCCGGTATAGTTAACAGTGTGCACTGATAGGCACCTTCTCTAACATTTAAACTGGACAGTGGTCACTGCTTTTCCGTTATAGTTCATATACCTAGAGGAGCCCATTCGTAAGGCCCTTTCGGTGTTTTTAAATTTTGACTCATCTGGCTCTAATTGAATACTGAACTAGATTGAAGGGACTTTTTTAACAATTGACTCCATGTCCTGAAGATGGTCTGACGGACAAACCAGCCACAACAGACCGAAACGTCGACTGACACATCTACTTCCCTAGCATTTGTTGCTTTTTAGGAACTGTTTTCTGTTGTTTCAGATTCATTTCCTTTCTCATTCTCATTTGGAATAGATGCTTACACCTATGATCTGCAGGTTGTTTTATATATCCTCTATAATGGTGTTTTGTTGCATTTGAATGTACCCTTTTTTAATTCTGTTTACATTAAAAATTGTGTACCTTTGAAAAAAAGATATACCCGTGTTTGTAAATTTTCTGCTATTGAATATTTATGTTTTGAATAACCTCATTGATGTATTGATTGTTCAATGGTTAGTTACCAATTGGGGCTTAACGCACAAGTTATTATTTTTGTATAAAATTTGACTGAGTAGCTAATGAAAACCCTTGAAGGCACCTTTACCTATTATTAGTCTATCTGCCCAAGCCTCCAAGGGTGTATTGGGTTCCCCACTTTTCTGTTAGTATTACAACTTCGGCAGTCTGACAGCCATGGGACTGCTGCAACCACCGGGGATCCACGATCCCTAAGAGTTGGCGCAGCCGTCTGGGGCAACAATATGCTGGCGGTGCTGCTGCGGCACCGCCAAGCGAATTATGACTTTCCTGAGCTCCACACTTTTCATGGCGGTGATCCCACCATGAAAAGTGTGGTGGTCAGGAAAGTAAGGGGGCCCTACATGGCCCCCTGGTGCCCCTGTGCATGGGGGTGCATGCAGGGGAGCACATGGTGTGCCCTCCTGTGTGTATGCACCACAGTTCATGCACGACATGGATTGCAAAGTCCATGCCATGCAGGAACTTGCTTTGGGGCTCTCTCGGTGCTGCTGTTCAAAGACTCACATATGAGCCTTTGAACTGCACCGCCGCAGGACCGCCACACCACCTGCCTGCCAGACCACGGAATGACTCGCAATCTGTCAGGCGGCGGTCTACTTTGGTGGTGTGGGAGCGGGGCGTGGCAGCCCGTTTCCATGCCGCCAAAGTCATATTCAGGCCCTTAGACATCTATCCCTGTATTTTTGTAATTGATATTGTTGTACTTGCTATATTTCAGACTCAATACTTTTGTACTCGATATTTTGGTGTTTTACATTATAAGTGTGTAAAGTTAATATTATTGTTGTCCATAATTTGACTGCGATATTTTTAGACCATATTTTTTGGCACAATTGAGGCATGCAACTATTTATTTTGGAGTTCAAGTAAACCTGCAAGCTGTGCTGCAGTAAAAGATAGGCACTCAAAATAAAAAGAATAATTACTTGGTGGAAATTATTGTGACCTTCTGAGGTGCATTTAGAAGCTAGAGGCCTTGTTCGTATGTCTGCTTTTATAAAAATTAATGACACTTGGTGCCATTAAACAAGCTTTAAAATACAATGCTAGTTCAAGGATAGAGGGTCAATGAATGAAAATGCTGACCTTATTTTAAGCCATGGCTAGCAAAGGACATTGCTGAAATATTTACATATAAAATTAAGTCTAACTGTGGTTCACAGACTGGCTCTCACATTATGTACTTGCACAGCTAGAAGAAGGACGTTGATGCAAATTAAATAGCTTCAATGCAGGGGGTCTGAATTATAATGGATAAAAGAAGTTCTGTATTCCGTATGGCTACAAGATAAGCACCATCAATCTAAGTTCTCGGAAAATATGGGGATCGTACACAAACAGTATGTGAGCCTGATAGTGGCCAATATGTGTGGTAATTTCACACTCCTCAAAGTGTTCCCTGTGTTTATTTCACTTTTCGAGAACTGTG
This sequence comes from Calotriton arnoldi, assembly GCA_963921515.1. Taxonomy (NCBI): domain Eukaryota; kingdom Metazoa; phylum Chordata; class Amphibia; order Caudata; family Salamandridae; genus Calotriton; species Calotriton arnoldi. Next base: position 244,122 of record CAWUFW010008359.1, read on the forward strand.
TTGGGAAAAGACATTGGAAGGACTAAAGATGTGTGCTAATCAGGTGGGGTAACTCTGATTCCACACCTTAATCCTCATTCAGACTCAGCAATGTCTCCCTAGGAAAAGAATGCGAGATGCTGTTTTGATGTTTTGTCAGGGAGGATTACCACACAGTAATTCCTCTTATCTTAGAGTGATGACCTAATATTGATATGAAATTAGATGAATATTTGTTCACTGTCCCTAGTCTTAAAATAAAAGTTTGTTGTTGCAAAGTCATTCTGTGTGCCCTGCGCACTCCCAGTTTTTGCTGATTGGTATTGGTGGTAACAGACTCTGACTGTCCCTAGGATCTGTTTAACCGGACCCAGAGCCAGTGCTATGTTGAAAACACCCACATGCATTAGGGTAAACTATATATTGGCATGACCTACCCTATAAGTAGCAATAGTAGTAATAGTAGATAAAAGGGCAGGGGGATTAAAAGGGCAGGTGGATTAAAACTACCTTTAAGTCCTTAGTATATAATAGGGCATGGCAGTTTACTGCCAAGTAGCCCTTTCCGCACCTGCATGTTTGCACTGCTGAGCAGCTGAGGCCATTTAAAAGGGAGCCCGGTGTTGCAGCACTGCTTTAAAAAGTAAATTCACTGCAAACTCAACCTTGGTGGTAGGGGCACTTAAAATGCGATTATCTATGATATTTGTTCATATTCAGAACCCACAAGGTCTGCCCTAGGTGTCCCATTGGTGGGGGTTCATGAAACTATAAGCAGGGTCCTTTCAAAAGATTTTTTATATGCCCTGGGGTTGGAGAAATTGCAAATATTATTCTCTCCATTGTAGATCCCCAGTCACATAGGATAGCATTGCAATAGTTTATGCATGCATAAATATTGCAGGGCTCCATCGCAGTTGGCCTGCAAGTTTGACTTTGCCCCGGTCACGCGCAACCAGATGTCCCAGAGTGGTGCTATATGTTTCAATGTGCTAGGAAGTGATTAATCTTTAAAAAATCATACCTCTGGTTCCCTACATTGGATTTTTGTTGTGTTTATGTCATTTTAAAGATTAAAATATTTCCTATTTTTATAAATTAGTGTTGGATTTTGATTGTGTGTGGTGTCTTAATTATTTACTGAATTTTTGTTTTTAAATGCTTTACGTACTTGTCTCCTAAGTTAAGCCTGCCTGCTCGCAGCCAAGCTACGAAGGGTTGAGCATGTGAATAATTTCCTGAGACTTATTCTGAGCCCTAGACTGTGTTAGTGGCCTCATTGCCAGTGTTAGATGCATATTTACCACTACTAATAACCCACTTTCCAACATTTGTTTAGTCTGTTGAATTTTATTTAACAGATTAAAATTTACAATTTTATATTGTATATTGATGACTACAGAAGAAATATATGGCTCGCATACACCTCACAACTGTATTTGAATATGTTTTTCTGCAGACTGAATAAATGCTGGGCAGTGAAAGGCTGCCTATGCTTGCTACATGCAGGAAAGACAGTTGTCCTTTCTTTTTGTAGTTCCATACACAATGTACAAGGGTAGCATAATGTGTAGGCTACAACTGGATAGATGCATCTGATATGTTATGCTATCTTATGTGGATTGTTATAGTGTGCTATCACCCAGTAGGGTATCCTGACAGTGAGTAGGTGCGAATTTAGCCACTCAGAGGGTGGGCAAGAAGATTTTGGAAGAGCCAGATATTTAGCCTCTTGTGGAACTCAAGAATCGAGAACGAGGCTGTGATGAATAGCAAGAGGTTATTCCATGCTTTAGGATCGATCTAGGAAAATGCCCATCTGCGGGATCTGGTCTTGCAAATATGTTGGATATGTTCAAATAGGAATCCGGTTGAGAAGAGGAGCCTGGGTAGTGTGGTAGTGTGGGTAGTGTGGGGAAGGAGATGCTGAGCCTGTGTTGTGTAGTTCTTTGAAGGTGTGGGTGACAAAGTGAACTGTGCTCTATTGTGTATAGGGATCCAGTAGAGCTTCTCGAGGTGTGGTGCGATGTGTGTGCATTGAGGGAGGCTGAGAGTCATTATGAATGAGCTGTCCTCCTCCCTTCCGATCATGTAGGGTTACTGGCCCTAAACATGCATTGAAGAGATGTGGGACAGTGTGTTAACAATAACTGCAGTAGGGATGATACCGTAAGTGTCTGTAGCTCTAAAAAAGCCAATCAACTGAGTGTTGAATGGGAGGTGTATTAAGGTTGTGGTTTATCATGTTATCTAAATGATGGACGATTACTTTAGCAGGCTCACTAGTAATCTGTTACTGTATCCGAAGTTGCTCGTGCTAAGTTACTAAAAAATAACGTGGCAGTCTATTCTGGACGGTGCGGATGATACTTAAAAAAAACTGGCTTCTGCTGTAGATTTATCCTTGAGATCATTGGAAAACCCAGGTTCTGTCTGCCTGGGAAGGAGTAAGGATGTCTTTGAGGGGCAGAACTAGCTGTAAACAAACTCTATAATGATTTTGAGGGGCAGAACTAGGAGTACGCAAACTCTACAGTTAGAAGTAAGAAGCTGTGAAACTCATGCTCCGGATTCCTTCAATTAACAAATTGTGCCCCTTTGAAGTGCATTTGTATGTGTCACTATGTATTATTTAGAGGAAGCAGCATGCCCCTGTGAATGGTGCTTCGTAGTACATCAGTTGATTTAGTAGTGATTGAAGTGCCAGTACCCGGGCTTCTGTGAACAAATCACAGAAGCATAGGGTTTAGATGTCCAGATCTAGATCGCGGAAACAAAGTAGTCCAGCTAGCTCATTATTAATGAGATGGTTATTTGACCCTCATTACAAGTTGACTCATATTCTTGAGTAGAAATGTTGGACACAAAATTACAAAGACCATGATTATTGGTAATACCTGTTATCCCCCTAAAGGCCCATATACAATGGGAAATAATATGCAGAAGTCAGGGTTATTAGCCTAATTTCTGCTTGTTTTTCCGCAGTGATAGGATAATTTCTTGTCACTTATCCACCTATTGTAATCAGCTGGATATGTGGCTGGAACTACCACAAAAACGGGTAATGAGATTCTAAGGGCCTGATTATGAGTTTGGCGCAGCGGAGCAGGCGCAACAGCGCCTTCTCTGTGCCAAACCCGTGCAAGACCACCCAAGAATCGCTGACCATATTATGTGTTGGAAATGCACAACTTGTAATACGGTCGGTGGTTCTGTGCTATTTCCATGGTGGTAACAGGCACCACAATGGGAACAGCAAAAAAGTTCTAGTACGTCATGTTGTGCCCCCCTGAATGTATGGCACCACAATGGGAACAGCACAAAAGTTCCAGTATGGCATGTTTTGCCCCCCTGAATGTATCCCCTTGGCGGTGGGGCCCTGGGGGCACTGTAGGGCCCCCTTTGTTCCTGCACCACCATTGACAGGTTTTAAAAAGTATTTTTCGTTCATTTGTGGGTACTACTATTAAAAAAGGTTTGTCATTATCTAAAGGCAAAAAAGGCAATATTACACCTACAGAGGCTGTCCAAATATAAGATTTATTTCAGAAAGCCCTGTGTCAAGGATCATCGAGTTAAATTCTATTCAAAACGCTTACCAGGCAAAACACTTATAACAAGAATCAATGGGGTCATACTGAAAGCAATTAGATGTGATCGTGGCATAAAGAAAGCACTAAAAAGGAAATGATCCTTGCATGGCTTAATGTCTTTCACTACTTGCTCTAATAAAGCCAGACCTCTCTGTGCTCTGAAACACTACATGTTATGAGAAATTTTATAAACAGAACTGCTAGCCCTTGTTTTCGTGTCACCAAGAAGAAAAACAAAATCCTACATTGGCAATGTATTTATTTTATGCATATGAAAAAGCATTTTCAGTTAAGGAGAGTTACCCCCATAATAGGGAAATATATAATGTAAAAGATTCCTCTAGATGACATATAGGGTAATGCTGCCTTATGTAAACTTGATAAGTGTATTTTATTTACCATAAAATTCCTTGTTTATTTCATGATAAGTCTCTGCATTGATGTGGCAATGCCGACAAGCCGAAAGTGGGAAATTCTCCCATTATCAATACAATTATATATTCATGGAAACGTCCTTTTGACTCCTGGGTAAGTTTTAACATTGGTCTATATTCGATTTGTGTCTGTTTAAGAATGTGCTCATGATTACAAATTTTGTTTGCAACCGCTTTGGAATAGGCATATAGTACATCTTGTAGCTGTTGACAACTATTCATAGAAAACCTGAAAAAGAGGGTAACAATGCAGGCAAGACATGTGCAAAAGTCCTTGCTCAGATTATTCTCCAGTTCTTCTCCAGTGTATAATCAAGGCGCAAAACCACAGCGAATGCCTGGCACTGGGTATGTTTGCACCTGATATTTTTTTATGGGCGACAGACGAGTCCTCTCAGAATCCTGGCCGTCATGGTCCTACAAAAGGATTTGGTAGAATTGGGGTCACTGGCATCGTTTAACTAAAGTCCTAGGAGTAGCCAAATGGATATTAAATATCATGTGAACTCCTGTTGACATCAATGGATTTGGAAAATTTAGACCTTTGACAATAATAGCATCACAGGTTTTGATAACGCATGGCCTTTGACCTTGATGATATCCTGCGGATTAACTGCATGTGAGCTTTCCCTAATGATCGCACTGAAAGTGACAGCATGGCAGTGAATTCATCATTCTAAAAGTAGGGGTAACATGAATAAAACGCATTTCAAATACCGTAAAAGCAGATGTAAGTAAACAAAAAGGTGAAATATTACCCCACAAATCACTGAAATGATCCCATTATGTAAAGCAAGGATCATTATGCTTAAAGGGATGCCAAGAAAAATATGCTTCCAAAATGGAAAGCAATGGTATGTGTGAAGTACACCAATAGCTGATTAATGCTCAGTGTGAATTGGGGAAATAAGTCATTTCTAGGTTCGGCTCACAGGTAATCCTTTTGAATTTCCAGCACTTGTTAGGAAATTCCTGATAAACGGCAAACCAGCACCATAGGGATGACAGTAAGGACTTCTGGGAGGAGTGAAAATATTTAGCATATTTTGTATGCTTTCCATCACACGTCCTTGCACGTAACCAGAACTCTGTGAACACGGGAACAATCCCTGCATAAGTGTTTAAACACGTGGAAGATGGTTGATCTGAAGAGTCACATCCCCTAGGCTGAAATTGTACTAGCTCAAATACATGTATATATGTTTAGGAGTGAATCTTTTTACTAAGGTCCTAACTCATGTTACAATACTGAAAGCAATAGGCAAAATCAGCACAAGAAAAGATGAAGTTCTACTTTTTGTACTAAAAACACATTAATGAGTACAGAATTAAACTTCTAAGGCACTTCGGGTGCAACCTCGAATGTAACAGTATGAACTCCACTGCATATTTATTGAAGGGATTATTAGGGGTGAGAAGGAAATAAAAGAAGGTATTTGAACTAGAAGTTCCATGCCCATGATATATCTACTTAGTTAAATTTTCCAATCCCGCTCCTTAGGTTGTGGCTCTTAAGGCAGCAACAGAGCTATTATGCTTTATCACACAAGAGTCGCCAGTTAGAGGGCAGGTACAATAATATTCTTCATGTGGCATGAGGGTCTCATGATTTAAACATCTGCCTTTTACAGGTAGGTGCATGTACTAATAATTATACTGTTTTTCAGTTTCTCTTGGTGCAATAGGTGGAAATGGATACCCTAGTCTGCCAGCATCTTCTTTGGCAACAAAGAGGATCATATTCCTTTGAACGTTATTTACCAAAGATTCAGCCTTGGCTTACAGTGTGTATATCACAGAAGTGACACATTTTTATAAGTTCCGAAAATAAATTAATGAACATGCAGTCGACGGTCCTCCAACTGGACATTTCCTCTTCACACTCCATGGAGCTTTTTCATTCTTAACGATGCACATATCATGCCCTTGTGATTCCTCATTGTAGGAAATACTCCTTTTCTACATAGTCACCCAAGAGTTTTCGCCTTATGTTGGGCGTTATATTTTTGATGGCTTTAGAACACGGTGTACTACCAGTAATAGAGTGCCAGTTCTCCCCATTTAAACATGGTTAACTTGGCTTATTCCTAACTGGCACATTTTACTTGCCTGTATGTCCCTAGTATAAGGTGCAGAAAATGCACCAAGGTCCTGGAGGTTAAATGCCACTTGTATCCGGCAGCACTTATTGTGACAACAACTGAGAGAACAAGATGCCAAAACAATTCTTGTGTATCCCTCTCTGGTTTCGAAAGTGCCCTGCTTTTGCCCTACCAAACATCTCTCTCTGGTTTTGTTGTGGGTAAAATGCCTGCTTCAAACTGGATTTTAGTTTTAGATGTTATAGTACACTGGTTATTTCCCTTTGACACTCCCAAACACTTCCCCAGCCCTCAGAGTCCAATTAAAGTCTAGCCTAAGCTTTTCACCATCTTGAATATGCCCTGACACACAGCATTTTGGTCCTGTTTGAAGTAAGGCAAGCATAAACTACTGAAAGGTACCCACCTTATGGTATGGTCCCACAGACCTTTGCCCTATTGGTTAGGGATTGGCCAATGAGCCACCCCCACCCACTAGCTTGTGCCAGCATAAATGTGGCACCTCGAGGCACCCACTTCAGAAGACTTCTGGATCTGGACCGAACGGAAGAGGACTAGACTTGCTATCTCGAATCTGAGAGGAGCCCTGAAGAATTGGGCTTCATCTTCTTGTACACAGTGCAAAGACATCCAAGTGTCAGTTAGCTGATCTCCTTTGTGGCCACATGGACATTGCAAGCTGTAAGAGGCCTTTTTCCTAAATTGACCGGCTAACAAGTGGCAACTCGATGTGGACTGTACTTTTCTGTTCGGCTCTAACTGATAACCTGAGCACCTCTAGGTGCCCTCCCCTGTGGTTTTGGGGGACTTAGAGGAGCACTTCTGTGTTTGATTGGAGTTTAAAAGACTAAGGACCTAATTACGATTCAGATGTTCCGCGGTCCAGTCACCGCTGCTGCGGCAGTCCAACCGCCCTATTACAGGTTGACTGTTGGACTGCTATTGCACCACCGCAGCCACCATGGAACCACTGTTCCCTGGCTGTGGCATGGTGGTAAGGGCCTCAGTAATATGCTGGTGGTGCCGCCATGCGTATTACGAGTTTCTGGACCTCCAACAGTGCCATGGGGGTCTTTCCTCAATGAACAGGCTGCCTGTCCTGAAACAAAGGTCCTTGCTACAGGGCCCCCTGTTGCCCATGTGCATGGGGATTCATGCAGGGGGGCAAAAGATGCACCCCATTTCCTGCACGGTATGGACTTTAGAGTCCATGCCGTGCAGGAAAACCTTTTGGCATTCCCATTGCGGTGCCACTTTTCAGGGACACAGCCGTAGGACGGCCAAAAAAAGGCCTCAAGACACAAGGAAACTCATAATCTGGCAGGCTGTGTGACCACGGGTTTGATGGTGGGGGAGTGGGCCACCGGCATGGCGGTCTGCTCCTGCACCACCAAACTCGTTATCGGGCCCTAAATCAAAAGGTAAAATCTTTGAATCGGGTAAACCCACGCTCCATCACAGCATGCCTCAAATCACACTTAGGACTAGGTCTACCGTGATCACTGACTACCATTGGTGCATTGTGCTTTCTGGGACTATTTTTCCTTAATGGATTTTTGTCATGTTGGTTTTGTGAGAAAAAGGGTTGCTGGTTGGGGGGGCTACTCAAGCAACAGTCACAAGCCTCACATGGGTGAAGCACAGAAAGTCACTAAATTAACCTGTGCTTAATCCTATGGTAGCTCGGTATAAAACTGTGAGGCTTAACTAAGAGGCATTGTGTAAAGTATTTATGGAGCACCTAAACAGTAACAAAGTGAAAACACAACACAAGAAAAATCCCACACCAATTTAGAAAGATAGAGTAAAATGTAATAGATTATGTATCACAACAACAACAAAAATACAATCAGTAGAAAGTGGAGATATGAAACTTTAAACATTTAATGTAAGTAAAGTGCCTAAAAGCACAAAGCACCACTCAGGCTATTTGGTCGGGTGAGACCGGTAGAATGTCACAAGTTCAGGCCGACCGCGACGGAGCACGGGCTGGATACAGGGACCAGGTTAGTCTGTCTGCTAAAGCTACCCTCTAAAATCCAGCATGAAGAGTTCCGCACACAGTGTAGGAGGCCAGGAATAGCAAGGAGAGCTTTGCAGATAGTCATTACTATAGCGCAAAGAGCAGGCCAGGCATCGCGGACGGTCGTCGCTGAAGCCTGAATATCTTGTCAGGCATCACGGACGATCATTGCTGGAGAGTCACATTGGCAGTCACCCGGGGCTGTCAATGCTGTAACATGAAGTGTAGATCTTGTGTTGCCAGTCATCACTGGCTGTTGCTGTAACGTGAAGGGTCTGGTTCACAGGAGCTTCACGTTTGCAGTCAGAACTAGCGGCAAGATCTTGGTGCAAACTGGCCCATTTGCAGTTGTGAAGAGCTACAACTTTAGGATTGATCCTTTACTTCAAGAAGGAGCCTAACGGATGCCACACCAAGGGTCCAGGACCTGAGGGGCACCTCTAGGGGTTCAGGAACTCCCTCCAGCAGAGGCCAGCAGGGCACAGGCAATTCCAGTTGCAGGTCCATTTTTAGGTCAGGTAGGAAGAAGCAGGGAGGCCTCTGGAGTTTGTTATGTCCCAGTAGCTCAGAACAGGAGGTCAGACAGCTGAACATTGCAGTCACTTCAGCCCAAGATTAAGGGTGCAGGTCCAGTATTCCTTCTCAGCAGGAGAGCAGGCCTCAAGCAGCAGGGCGCCTTTCTTTTGTAATATCCACATGTCCAGGAGTGTACTGAAGAATGTGTCTGAGGGTCTCCTTTTTATACCTGGTGCCCCCTTTGAAGTGGGGGAAGCTTCTGGAGTTTTACCCCTGCCGAGGTGTCCAGAATTTCCTGCCTCCCTGTCCTGGTGCCAGTCTGTCTGGGGTTACAATAAACCAATGTGAAGTCCTTTGTATGTGAGCTGGGCCAGTGTCTTTGTAGTGCAAAAGTGTGATAGGTAACAGCTTCACCACCCTTCCGGTTAAGCCAGGAAGGCCCATCTTCCTTACACCCAGACACTCTATTGTGATGATGTCTGGGAGGAATACATAAAGGCTAATTGGCAACTACACCTAGTCATGTGGCTTAGGAACTGGCTGCAGACACCAAATGGTTAGGACAAGAAAATGCCAACTTTCTAAAAGTGGCATTTTCAGATTTGTGACTTAAAAGCCAGCTTTACCAAAAGTGGGTTTTAAATTACAATTCCTCAGACACCAATCATGATATTCCTACCTGCTCCCACAAAAACATTATTATTTACTTATTTAAAGTAATAAGGTAACCCAATGTTATCCTATGGGAGAAGTAGGCCTCACGTTAGTGAAAAATTAATTTAGGAATTTTTGCCTACCAGGACAGGTAATTCCTAAAAGTACATGTCCAACATTTTAAATACAATGCACCCTGCAATATGGCCTTTTTAGTGCCTACCTTATGGGTGATTTATATGCAATTGAGAGGGAGCTTTAGGCTTGGTAAGAGGTTTATTTTGCTAGGTATAAAAGGCAATTTAAAATGGCACGCACAAGCTCAAATGGCAGGCCTGGGACATGTTTTAAAAGGCTACTTAAGTGAGTGGCAAGATCAGTGCTGCAGGGCCACTAGTAGCATTTAATTTACAAGCCCTGTGTATCCGCAGTACCAATTTATGAGGGACATATAAGTCAATTTAATGTGCCAATTGGGTGTAAGTCAATTTTACCATGTTTAAAGGAGAGAGCACGAGTACTTTAGCAATGGTTAGCAGTGGTAAAGTGCACAGAGTCCTAAAAGCCAACACAAATGGGTTCATAAAACAGGAGGGGTAAAGGCAAAATGTTTGAGTGTGACCCTGTGGAGAGGGCCAGATCCAACAGGTGTCATTTTGCTTCCTTAATTTTACTCTATTTTAAGATTTGGGATTTTTATTGTTCAGTACTTTTACGTTATTACTGTTTTGGTGATGCATACATTCTTTACACATTCCCCTCATTTAAACCTGCTCTGTGCCATACTACTAGGGGCTTGAGCTCAGGTTAAGTTATGGACTTTAATGGTTAACCCTGAAAAGCGTTGTGATTATTCCTTAAGATGGGCAGTTGCACACCCCAAATAATAATAATTTTTCTTACAGTTTCCTATGTTACTATGCTGAAGACTTAAAAAATAATGCATGTGAACTTAGAGACCATAAGCTGAAAACCACTAACTCTGATATTCTTGAATCCACCACATTGCTCTCCAAATGTGTGGGTTGCTGGAGCAAATAATTTCTATTTAAAGAATTTCAGAGCTTCCTAAATGCAGTTTTTAAGTATCAGTGTCCAGTGTTTTGGAGTGTTCCCCAGAAAGGCAAATCTAAATCTACATTGTTGTTCCACAGATCCCCAGATAACAATACATGCGTTTTTCTCCAATTTGACCCTTTTTTATTGGCTAAATTGCACTCTATTTTCAGGATTGGGATTTTTATTGTTTGCCATTTTGACTTTACTACTGTTCTGGTACTGCATACATGCTTTACACATTCCCGTGAGTCTACTTTGTGCCATAGCTACCAGGGGTTGTACTGAGATTCATTTAGATACTTTAATGATTCACACTGACATGAGTTGTGGTTACTCCTCAAGGTGGTCAGTCTCCAACTGCGAATAATCCACTTCTTATCCTCTTTCACATGAATGATTTATTCTACTTCCAACACATATGCTTCAGTTAGATTGTTTAACAAAGCCTTGTCTTTAGTTATTAATGTGGGATGACCTTGATGCACAGGATTCATGGTCTCACCTCCTCTTTATAAGGTGAAAACATTTAGAGTGGTCACTCTAACTTAGTATTAGGTGAGTATGGCTCATTGGTTTCATGCTTCACATTGCTGTGCAGACCGTGTGTCATCCAATAGCATCATGCTCTCGAGAAAGTATCACAAAATATTCCTGGCTGTAGCTCGAGCAGATTATCAGTCACAGTTTCTCCAGCCTCCTGTCAGTTTTTTGTGCAAACCTCCTACTTTGATTCCTTACTACAGCCCCTGTTCGCAGTAGCCCTGTCACTACTATAATGATCCCTGCAATTCTTTGCATTTGTGTTTTATGCCATGATGTACTGATCATTTCTAATCAAGCCATCACCACTTCCCTGCATGCTTCTTTTCATTCTTCAGCCCTCTTCATGTCAATGGGTATAGCCCAAATCAGATGTTGATGGTAACCATCCATTTCAGCCATACATCCTGGAGACCACAGAAGAGAAACCGGCAGCATATCCTGGGCAAGATGCAACTATAACAGTGATCGCATAGCTCAAACTCCATATTAATGATTTTACAGCAATGTCTTCACGCATCACTTCATTGAAGAGGGTGTTTCCTTTTTTTCTCCAGTGACATATATGCAGAAATCGATTACAGTCCATCAGGAGGAACTCGTCTACAAAAAAAGTGAAAGAACCTTCAAACGACCAGGCAGCTAAAATGCCCTCTACTGAAATAAAGAGAAGTCATAGCAGTAAAAAACACATCTATCTAGATGAGGAGTTATTTATAAAGAAAAACTTTATGCATCCATTAAAGTAACATACCCACCAGTTAATCACAGGTCCTGATGCCACTCAGTTGCTTTTGCAAAACATGAAATTTGTGTTTACAAATTAGAGAAGGGAAAGTAAAACGATGTGCATACCAGGGTAAATGTTGTACTGATGGTAGCCAAAAGGTACTCATGTGGACATGCCAACCCCGCCTCTACTCTTAACTTTGTACTTGGCTGAATCGCCACTTGACTCTGTACTAAACCTGGGTGATTTACTACCTGTTATACTAGCTTTTGCGGATAAATAGCTAAAGCTAATGGAACAGTTCACACCTCTTCTGCTCAGTCCGCACTAGTTCTCAATTTTATCCTTTTCACTATGGTTGCGGGCAGAATGTGGACTGATAACCTTTGTTAGCTTAGGCTTCCCCGAGTGTGCAAAGCTCAGTGATGGCTGATACATTAGAAGAGACAGTCTCCATTTCTGATGTACACAAAAATTGGGCAATAAACATTTCTTGGATTACACCAACCTCTCGCAAGTGGAGTGTAGGACGATGGTTTATTAGTAGGTGCAAGAAGGTACCTACAGCTAGTAATAATACCACAATCGCTAATAAGGTCAAGTCAAGACTCAATAAATTAATCTTTGCTCAACCCTGAGTAGCTTGGCAGATGAGCAGTCAGGCTTAACTTAGTAGACAGGTGTGTAAAGCATTTAATATCAACAAAACTGTAAATAAGTAAAAGATGCAACACAATAAAAATCTAACACCAATTTCTATGAATAGAGAATATTGTTATCTTTAAATTAACACCACAATGACAAAAATCCAATGCAGGAAACCAGAGATATGAATTTCTAAAGATTAAAAAGAAAGTGCTTTCTAGCACCAAAAAGCTTAAAGCTGCACTCTCAGCTATCTGGCCGAGCTGGACCAGGACAAAGTTAAAGTTTCAGGCTAACTGGAATGGAGCATGAGTCTGATCCAATGAGTTCTACTTCCAGGTCAAGAATTTACCTTTGCACAAGAGCTTGGGTCCTCAAATCAGGAGTTTGCATCGACGACAGTGGGCTGCTGCAGTGCAATGCATCGGTGAGCCCTGGAAGTCTTTATCCTCAGCATCAACAGTGAGGAGCTTCAGAGCTTTCAGTGGCATAAACCAGTATGGTCAGGCCGAGTCGCAGTTCGACATTGCCAGATTGACTCTCATCGTCAAAGCAGGTCTTCTTTTGGAGCTTTTCACCAACACTTTACAAAAAGTTCCCAAATTTTCAGATCTTCTTCTGAAAGGTTTCCTGAGGGTCAGTAAGTGTCCAGAAGCACCAGCCAAGGGTTCAAAAGCTCTGCATTGCCTCTTGGGATACGGGACTCAATCGCCCCCACTGCACTTGGTCTGTCCAGGAAAATCCAGGTGAAGCTGGTCAGCTGAAGTAGTCCTTTCAGTGGATGTTGCAGGTGGCTTCTTCCAGCACTTTTATGCCTGTTGCTCCTCAGAGAATCCACTCCTTATCCTTTAAGACAGGCACAGTCCTTCTTGTGTGGAGCCTTGAGAGTGCAGCCGGTGCAGTCTTTCTGAGTGCAGTCTCCTATGGTGCAGTCCAAGGGTCCAGCAGGGCAGTCCTTCTTCTCCAGATGTTTCAGGCAGGGATCTCAGGGGCTCTTGCATATCTTGAATATTTATTCCCTATCCTGGGCTGACAACAGGGGGAACACCTCAACCAATGGGGTTCAAGTTGCCACCCTCTGCCGTGACAACTTCCTGGGAAGTGTGGTATATTTTTGTCCCAAAATACACATTTCTCCCAAAATTGAAATGGGGAAATTCTCTCCCTGTTATGCAGGTCTGGCTAATCAAACCCATAGGTGTGGCTAACTTTTCCCTACACTACCCTTCCAGCCCGCACCTAATATAATTAGTAAGTGTTAGAAATGGGGGTCTCTAGTTGGCAGAGGTAGGTACCTTTGTCCAAATAGGGACACATGCTTCTAGTCAGGGTAGAGGGGATACACACTTTAGATAACCCCTGCTCACCCCTTGGGTAGCTTAGCACGAGCAGACAGACTTCTCCCAAAGGCAATATGTAAAGTATTTCTACTCAAAACACACAGTAATACAGTGATAACACCACAAATGGACACCACACCAGTTTGGAAAAATAAAGTATCTTTATCTAAACTCAACAAGACCAAAATGACAAGAAATCCAACATAGATGTAATAAGAATAGGACTTTAAAAAGGTTTCAAACGACTTGGCCCATAGAAAACTATGGATGCGTGATTTCTCTCAAAGTACCTGTATTTGCGACAAAATTCACAAAGTCAAACAGTCGCAGAGATGGGAATCATCAAAAAACAAAGAGATGTGTCAGTTCCTGAGACCATGGGGAGGCGATGCGACAGTTCTGCTGCACGCAGGAGTAGTGATGCGTCAAATCCGGTTTGTAGGAGAAAGTGATGCGTCGATTCCAAGACTGTTCTGGTCCGTGGGTGATGCGTCGGGAAAACTTGCCGCACAGGTACGATGCATGGAAATTCTGGAAGCATCGGTGAACGATGCGGCGGCGTCAAGCGCCGCTGCATCAGTTTCGTCAGCTGCGCTCCCTCAATGCGTTGGTTCTTGCAGCAGCGGCAGGTGCTGCGTCGGTTTCGGCAGCGACATGGTGATGCGTGGAGATTCTTCTTGCACAGCGGTGCTGCGTCACAAAAACAGCTGCAAGAAGAGCGATGCGTAGATTTCCTTGTAGTTGAGTTGCTTTTCCAGCTCCCAACAGCAGGAACCACCTCCAGGGGCCCAACACAGTCACAGACACCTCTTGGCAGGTCAGAACTCCCAGCAAGGAAGTTCAGGGGAGCTGGAGATAAAGTATTTGTGTCCCTGAGACTTCAGAACAGGAGGCAAGCTCTACTCAAGCCCTTGGAGATCTTCCTCAAGCAGGGGGGACAAAGCACACAACAAAGTCCTTGTCCTTTCCTTGGCATAAACAGCTACTGCAGGCCAACCCCAGACAGCACACAGCAAAGGGGCAGTACTCCTCCTCCAGTTTCTCCAGCTCTTCTCCTTGGCAAAGGTTCCTCTTGATTCCAGAAGTTATCTAAAGTTCTGGGGTTTTAGGTCTAATACTTATACCCCAAAATGCCTTTGTTCTCTTTGTGCAAGGGTCTCTGAGCCCAGTCCAAACCAGTTCTGTCCTCACTGGTGCAGTATGACCACAAGGGGTGGAGACGGCATTGTGCAAGGGAGACAGGCCCTATTCAGGTGCAAGGAAATCTCCTCCCACTACTCTAAATGCAGCCAAGTCCTATTCAGCTCATCTCTGAGTCATCCAGGAAGGGCCAGACATACCTCCACCCCTCCAGTGCCTGGCTACAGTGAATGCACATCCCAGCTCCTGTCAGTCAAACACCAGACACTCAATACACAAACAGACAGAGGCAGACAGAATGGTTAAACAAGAACATTCCTACTTTCTAAAAGTGGCATTTTCAAACACAAAATTTAAATACCATCTTTACTAAAAGATGTGTTATTAAATTCTGAGTTCAGAACTTTAGAGAGCCTAAACTTTATTTCTCTATCTTGTTCCAATGGGAAGTCATACTTGTAAGATGTCACAACGCATTTCCCATTCTATCCTATGGGGCAAGATAGTCTTTCAATAGTGAAAAACAAAATTGGCAGAATTTCACTATCAGAACATGTCACACACACCAGTACATGTCCTACTTTTCACATACACTGCACCCTGACCAGGGCGGTACCTTGGGCCTACCATAGGGGTGCCTTACATGTAAGAAAAGGGAAGGTTAGGACCTGGCAAGTGGGTGCACTTGCCAAGTCGACATGGCAGTTAACAACTGCTCACAGACACTGCAGTGGCGTTCTGAGATGCCTTTTCAGGGCTACTCATGTGGTTGGCACAATCAGTGCTGCAGGCCCACTAGCAGCATTTGATTTACAGGCCCTGGCACACTCAGTGTACTTTACTAGGGACTTACCAGTAAATCAACTATGCCAATCAGGGAGAACCAATTGTAACAACAATTTATACAGAGAGCATATGCACTTTAGCACTGATTAGCAGTGGTAAAGTGCCCAGAGTCCTAAAACTAACAACAACAGGTCAGGAACAAATAGGAGGAAGAAGCAAAAAGTTTGGGGATAACCCTACAAAAAGGGCCAAGTCCAACAGTAAGGATCCCATCTGGCTGGGGATCAAGGAAGTGGGGGCTGGTCTGTGTCCTATGACATCTGTGCTTCAACCTTTGAAGTTCAGTCCATCTCCCCAGCCCCCTTCCTGTCCCTGGCTTCTCCAGGAAACAAATCTCCTCCCATCAAATGACTGTATTGTTTCAGCCCAGGCATCCTCATACCTACTCAGGGAGCAGCTTGGCTCAGACTGTCAGAGGCTTGCCAATCAGCATAGGCTGCTTCAGGACTGTTTTAGGTAGCTTCGGGATAGTAAGTGCTAAAACTACTTTTCTGCAATAGTTATAATAAATGTGACCTTGGTATGACCTTGGTATGTTGTTGTATTTATTGTAACTAATATTTTGATACTTTGAATTAAGTTGCTAGCTACTTCCAATCAAAAGTTAGACTTTATTAAGGTTTTTTTTTTTAAACCTTCCCATGTTAGCCTGTGAAGCTAGTAGCACTACAAAGGAGAAAAATGATGTTGGCTGTTTTTCCCCCACCAGGGCATGTAAAACATATTTTATAACGTATACAAAGTCATCCTATCCTTGGTATATGTAATAAAAAGGTAGTTTTGAACTTGGAAGTACTTTTAATTCTAAAGTTGAATTTGGACACAGTTTTATTTTTAAAACCAGTCTGCAAGGCAGGGCTGGCTTTAAAATGACACCAGACACCACAGCAGTGCACACGTGAGAGCAATAAGTCCACTGGGGTCTCTAAACCTACATGCCTTTTCATATACTAGGGACTTACAGGTAGGTTGTCTTAGCCGTGTGTGTGCACAAATTACCATATACCTTTTGGGCCAGGTTAGCAGACCTCAAGCAATTTCAGAGGCATTAACAACCAGGCACAGTCAAAAAAATGGGGGTGATCAGGGCAAAAAAGATGATTTTCCTACATGGAGAATCATGTTTATCTGCAATAAAGTTTAGGCAATTGATGAACTTGAATTTTAATAAAGTTCATTGTAGCTAAATAGATTAGAAATATGTATGTACGCAGGGATTAGGACACTTTTTAACCTGCAATTCCTCACCTCACATGCTCTCTTTTTTCCTGTTTTTCTGCACAATAACTTTTATAGTAGCAAAATGTTTAACAAAAGTTGCCCAAGGATTTTATTACTCAACGTGTACTACTCCAAATGACATTATTCCAACAGGCACCTTGTGAAATGCACCAATAAAACACATTAGGAGTAATAATTAAAAAAATCTCCCTAAAAATCTTCTCCCTGGTCCTTATAGTTGCATGAAGGTACAGTTCTGTTTTTTAACAAGACCAAATGATTTGAAGCCTAGGTTTCAGCTCATGATTTTTATGTGAATCGTTGAGTATTTGAAGGCTTATGTGATGTCCTAAGACTATATATGTGACTTCAAATGATTGCACTGGCTATTAATACAGGCCATACCATAAAAGCTGTGTAGTGAATGTGTTGGGAGGGTGTTCAGTCATCTGAATCTCTTACATTTCATTCTGTGTGTCACACATTCAAATTTTCTGCAATTGTTCGTTCAGATTTCCTAGTGGTATTTCCAATTTAAAGAAGGCCTCTTCAATAGAAAGTGTAACGTAACCATAACTATAGAGTGGTTATAACTGGTTCTGTAAGATATATACATAATTAATACTTTCAGAGCACCTAGGAATATGTGTATATTGATGCACCTTCCCACTTTGGGTTGCTGTAAGATAACTATTAACCTTTGAAAATGTACTTACATTCAGCATCTCTAGTAATTTGGGGATCACGTAAAAACCTTTACCCTCTTTGGCTGAATTTTAAATATGCACATGCACATTGCCAGTAACTGTAGGAAACTCATCTATCCGGTGCTGGTACTGTTAAGCTGTTCACAATATGTAAAGTTTCATAACTATTATGCAACTCTATGCATACATTTAACATAAATATAAATGTGTGACAAGACAGCTCAATGATCTCTTTCTGGGCACAAGGGTAAACAGAAATAGCAACTTGTGCTGCCTGTGTAAAGAAAACTCACAACTTGAAATAGACCACATAGCCAGGCAATGATTAAGTTTTGGATTGTTTCAACTTATGAATTCCATAAGTTGTATACAGGAAATAGATGTACTGATATATCTATCTGTCATGGAACCCAGGGCCTGATGTACGACCGTTTTTAGCAGTCGCAAAGGGAAAATTGGGCCATTTGCGACAGCTAAAAAGGGTTGTAGCATCTACAAACCCTATTTTGTGAATCGTTAACCTATTACCGACTCGCAAAAAGGGTATGCAAGTCGCCATTTGGAAGTGGCAAGCCAAGGTTATCCCTTCCTAATAGAGAGTCGCAGGGGGGTGTACAACTGTTTTGCGACCACAAATGCAGTCACAAAATATACACAGTTACTACCAATTTCAAATTGTTGGTAAGCCAGTCACAAACAGGAAGTAGTCCCCAGGGGACCCCTTCCCCTTTGCATTTGGCAGCGAAAATATTTTTTAAGAGAAGGCAGCGGTCCCACGGACCACTGCCTGCCCTTAAAAAATGAAAAGAAAACTTTTAATTTTTCCTTTTAAATCCATCCCATTTCCCTTTAAGGAAAAGTGGCTGCATTTGAAAAAAAAATGTTGCTTTATTGCAAAACAAACACAGCATGCCACCATCCCTGTGATTGAAGCCCATTCCCAACGTGTTGCAAATTGCAACCTGCTAATGAATATTGATGAGGCAGTTCATTTGAAACCCCATTGGGAATCACTAAATGTGTCTGAGACACATTAGTACATTCCATTTGCGAGACGCAAAAAATTGCAATTCGCAAAACAGAATGGTCGTACATCTGGCTCCAAATGCTGAATAAATTGGCATCATCATGTACAAAAGATTTATTTTGGTAATTAAGTGTTTTGCAAATTAACATTGGGACAATGTTGTCTCAGATATATATTGATGCAAAACCTCTATTGAAAAGTCTATTTCAAATTCTAAAATAGAATATGAATATTATGTCTTCAAACACATATGCAATTCTCACTATGTTGTGCCCTGGATTCATTAATTTTTGAGGCAATAGGTTCATGCTGATTTCGAGGAAAATTTCAACAAAAAAGTTTTGGTGCCCTTTTAAGGAGAAGTTATGCATCTCATGCCCCATCTGTATTCTATGCTCACAATCCATGTTACTAATGTCCATAGCACAATATTTCTTATCACTGAGGTTTATTGACTATACTCAAATTGATTTGTCTAATTTCCTAATAGAACTACTTGAACTGCATTACAGAGAAGCTATAGATTACATTGGAGGCATTTATGACTTTCCCATTCAGCTGGAAAACAGACATTTCAATATTAGACATACCAACCATTTAGAAACATGCACTTATCAAAGTAAAGAGCTATGGAGAAGGCATACATCTTCCTAGTTGTAAGTGCAGTCTTTTCTTTCGTAAATTGAAAAGGCAGCCTATCGTTTTTTTTCAAACTAATGAAAGTTCAGCAAATGGAAACTATTTGACATAACAAATGCACTGAAATACATGCAATCGGAATACAAAGCAGCTATTATGTAGTGCTTATTGAGAAGATTTCTAAGTGTCCTATAAGATGAGAGAAAACAATTCAGACTCAGTTGGGTTCTGAGAACCAAAATACAGTCAGGATAACTAGATGAGGATTATTCTTAAAATATCAAATCCTAAATATTGTCTTACAAACATTTTGCGTTCTAAATATAATACACAAAAACACCTTTCTTTGGAGTTAATAATAGAAAATCTACACTGAATAGAGTCATAATTTTGAAATGATGGGCCCGATCCACAAAGGTAAACTAAGATGAAAGTCTAACTTTACGACTTTTCGGTATTCACAAAGGGCATTTGCAAGTAGTAAAGTTAGACTTTTGTCTCAGTTAAACTTAATTTTTGTCCTTAAGTTTAACTGAGACCAAAACTGCGATAAAAGTCTAACCTTACTACTCGTAAATGCCCTTTGTGAATACCGAATATCATAAAGTTAGACTTTCGTCTCAGTTTACTTTTGTGAATCGGCCCGATGTGTAGGCCACAATATTTATCTTAGACAATAGTTTTGTTATTGATATTCTGAAGTGCATGGAGTTAAGAATCATAAATCAATACTACCTAATGTGTGCTTACATTGACAATATATTGGTGGTCAATGCTCTGAAGTCTATATGTGCAGGCTGAAAATTTTCTACCCCAATATTGTGAAATAGAGCCAGTGCTTAATTTGAGCCTGTGGTTTCCGGTGCTGGGTACTCGCACTTAATTTTGACCGGCGGCACTTATGACAGTGTGCCACATGGTGACGCTGTTTGTGTAGTTTAGAGATGAGCACAGCAACAGTTGTTTATTTATTCTGTACACATTACAAATCACTAATACCTGCCAGACAAACCATTCTTATAGCTTTGAGGGCCTGGAATAGTCTGAATTTTCACACTTGTAGGAGAGTCATTGTTAGTAATTGTGTTGGTACTGTCATTGGCAGTGCTGGCAGGGGCAATAGATGGTGCAAGCTGCAGTGACCTCCTGACAAGCGCCCGATCACTTATCATTTTACAAATTAAGCACTGCATACAACTCCTTAAGCAGAACACAGAAACTCTGAAAAAGAAGAAAGAATGAATAAAAGAAATTGATGGAAACATTGACAACAGGACAAAGCAGAGGGAGAAGAAAAATGAAGAACAGATTAACTTCTGCTAGGTATGTTCCTACAAAGCATACGGCCATCCTTTGATGGATAGCTGTAAATCCGTATTCAGAACGAGAATGACAAGGGACCATGCCCAAAAATTGTTGGGGCTGTAAAGGATATGCTTTCTTTATGGAAAGGATTTCCACATTTAGAAAAATCTAGTTAAAGAGGACACATGCCATCGGGTCGCACATTTTACATGTGTAAATGCACATGGGATATATTTATGCATGGAAGCAACCTGACAGTAACCTAGAATTCAAAAAGAAAAAAAAATCCAGATATGTGTTTTGGACATTTATGCAGTAGAACGTGGTTCGCATTTCTGAAATCTTTTGTGAGTTGTAAGAAAGTTGGAAATAAACTCCAAACATTGCTAGACGGCATATCTTTACTGGATTAAACTTAAGGCTTTTATTTGAAAATCTGACCCAAAGATTCTTTTCTGTGTATCACAATCAGGACTGAGATGATAGACGCTAAGGCGAGCTTGCCGCTGCAATCTTTGACTTCTAATAAAGCGAGATTCTCTGGCAAAGCAGTGTAGAAAACGAATTACTGTGATTTTAGCTGCGCACATGATATACATAATTAACAGAGAGCTCCCTGTGGCTTTCGCTTCTCTTAGCCTGTGTGACCTCCACTGAGCTCCAATTACTAGTAAGAGAGTTAAGGATGTACCGTGCCCTGCACCTACAAATTGTATTGTCTATGCTCGAATCACACCTTGTTATCTTTCCCTTTTATTTCTGGATTAAATGTCTGCCCTTGAATTTGATTTCATTTAGTTCCATGAACTATTTAAATTCAGGTTTGTCTAAATATACAATTTCATTTTTGTGAGTCTAAAACACATTTTAAATTGTTTTACAATGTCCTGGCATTGGCAAAACGTGCATATGTTTTCCATGTCAGTATGTTAGATGCTTATCATAATATAGTAATTAGAACAATACGTAAATCATTCAGTCTGAGCAATGTGTAACTGTACAGGCCTACATTTAATCTCCATCTCCATCGATAAAAAGAATAGATTAGTTAGTTTTTGTTTTATATGTTATTTATTGTTTTTTTTAAAAACTAATACATCAAATCTGAAAGGGAAGAGACCGAACAGACTAGGCAGAAATCATATACGTCAATTCACCAAAATGGCAGAAGTAGCAGTAGTGGTATTTTTCATCAATGGATGTGACGCACAGGGAGTCACAAAAAGTAACATTACATGGTGTAATTTTTTATGTCACTTTTTAAACAAAGCCAAGCGGTATTGCTAGAGTGCTTCTACAAAGTTGAATTGTCTGTTTTTACATTTTGGCAAATATCATGCAGTGACCTTCATTTCTGTCCAAGACACAGGACACAACAGCAAGTGCTATTTCGACCTGTATCATTACTTGAGCAAATGTTCTCACACAGCAGATCCTGTGGTAGCTGCTGACTTTGAAACTGGTGGGGAAACATTTCAGGGCCAAACCTCATATCTCTTGCAAGCCTGCTTACCACTTTGATACCTTGGTTCTTTCAGTATGGGCAGTGCTTATTTTCTAAAACAATAAGAGCTGGGGCTGAAGATTTGCCCAGAAGCCTGCAGTAGGCACTATCAAATGTTGCCCTGCTGAATACCAAGACTGCTCAGACTAGATTACACTTCATGCCTCTTTCGTCCACCACCGGATGCACCCTGACCCTTTATCTCACTCTTTCAGGTTCTTTCTAATCCCTGCTTTCTTTATTTCATACTGTTTTTCATTATTTCTCTTCCTGCTCCATTCCCACATTTGTGTTTTTCTCTCTCTTGATCTGGGTTAAAGTGTGATGAGGAAAAATAAGTGCCAGCCCCCCCACCTGCAACCACCAGCTCAAATTAAGCAATGTCTATGGGGTCAAATGTGCATTTTATACAGCAATTGTGAAAGTGTTTAAAGTTCATAGATTTAATAGATATTTCCAGATAGGCACCCACACCATATGCTGATACAATCATCTGGAATCAATTGGCAGACATTGAACATACCATCGTAAATAATGCCATTTCATCACAGTTCTTCATTATAGTTCCAGCAAACCTCCCGAACTTTTTAAATATGTTTATTATTTAATTATGTGTTGGCAAAAACAAGACGTTCTTGGCATTCAATCTTCTCTATCTTACGAGTCAACAATTATAGGCCTTCAAATAACCTAAAATATACTGCTTTTGGAGCTGGCAATAAGTGGACTCTAAATGTTTAACTAAGAAAAGAAAAAATGAGCATACAAATTTGTATGAGATGAAACATGTAATAAACATATGTTGCTAATCCCCAAATGCATAGTAGCTATGTCTTGGGTACTTAGGTTACATAATAGAGGGACATTTAAAGAGCCTTCTTGGTTTATAATGCAGCATCGCTTTCTTTAAAAAGAAATAGTATGATGAAAATTACCACTGCAAAGTTCTGAGTAAGTGAAATCAAATATTCGTACACAGCAGCTCCTGCTTGACAGCTAGTGACTTTGAGCTGGTGGGGATACATCACTGGGCCAATCTGCATGTCTTGAGAAAGACTGTTTGCACCTTTGATAACTTTAGTCTTTCTCTGTGGGAATGTTGAAAACAGTCATCCAAATGGTCAATTTAAGCAACAATTCTGAGATTGTATAAAGGTCATTGTTATAAATAGGGTTTCTGGTTGGCAGAGGTATGCACCCTGTCCAAGCAGCAACCACAGTCCTAAACAGGGTAAATCAGATACACACCCTAAGTTAACCTGTGTTCAACCCCTGGTAGCTTGGCACAGAGAAGGCAGGCTTAATTTAAGAGGCAATGTGTAAAGTATTTGTGCAACAGTTCAAGCATTAGCACAGTGAAAACACCCCAAAAAGATACCACACCTCATTAGAAAAATAAAGCTTAATTTATTGAGCAAAACAAGACCAAAATGACAAACATCCAATAAGTAGAATCAGAGTAATGAATATTTTTTAACATAACTTGAAATGTAGTGCTTAAAAGCATAATGTGCCAACTGGGCAAATCTGGTAGCGCTTGACCGTGACAAAGTCAAACGTTTAGGCTGACCGTGATGGACTGCAGGAGAGCTACAGGGTCCAGATTCGAACTGCTGTAAAGTACCTTAGTAGAACCATCAACTGGGCTGTGATGCGAGAAGCAAAAAGGCGATGTGTCGTCGTCTGGCCCAAGCTGTAGGCGATGTGTCATCAATGAGTGGCAATAACTTTGGCTCCGCTTGACAAATGTCCATGAAATTTTCGAAGAACTTCCCCTTTTTGGTTCACCTTCTGTGTTGAAAGATTCAGGGTGGTCCGTCAAGTGGGGGCAAAGAAAAAAGGGGGGTGCCAAAACGCATTTACCCCATGTTAAGTCTTTGGGAATTTTTCATTTTTGAACATGACTACAACCAAAACTGCTGAACAGAATTACACCAAATTTGGCAGAAAGCTAGATGTTGGTCCAGAAAGCGTAATATTTGTGATTTGGTGTAAATCCGTTCAGTAGTTTTAAAAAATATAGATATCTGGGGGCGTGAGTCCTTGTAGTGGACTCGCAAATCCTACTAAAATTTGATTGACTGTAAACACTTCAACCTTGAAGCTGAGTCCCAGAAAAAAGCGGGCCCCCACATTTTTATACAACAGTGGCCAGGGGAGGTGATGGACCCCAGGGTAGAAATACCCTGACTCCCCCAGATATGTTGAGGGGGTCCCTTGGGGACCCCGATGGGGGAAAAAATATATTTTTTTAAAATGTTGCCGCGGACTCAGAGGTGCATCCATGAAATATTTTTTAAAAAAGATGCGCGGTATACCGGGGGCATGGTGAAAATAAAGGGGGGGCGCAAGGGGCCACCCTTTTGGGGTATTGAAAGCCCTGAGGATCACCACCCCCCGGGGCACAAATGTTATAATAAAATAATGTTGGTGAGGCCCTGGGGACCACCACCTCCCAGGGACAGTAACTTAATTATAGGCTGGAAGCCTCGCGGCTTCTCTGATGCCCTGGGGACTGCCACCTCCCCGAGGCACTGTTGTATAAAAATGAAGGGGGGTGTGCTCAGCCCACCGCAGCCCCCGGGGCCACCACCTACCCGGGGCTATAATAAATCATAATGCTTTGGGGTATCACACCCCCACGCAGCCCCGGGGACCACCACCTCCCTGGGGCACACATACAAAAATGCAGGGGGTCTGTTTTGGACCCTGGCTCTGGGGACCACACCTCCTTGAGGCAAATTGGAACACAGGAGGGGGCCTCACGGCCCCCCTCCAGGAGCCTAGATGGCCATGGGGACCACTACGCCCCAGGGGGCCGACTCCAGCAATGTCCCAGGGTGCCCACATCCGGGACATTGCAGTTTGCTATGGCATGGAGGGAGCACCGCTCCTACTGTGCCATAGCAAACTCCGCTCTGCTTTCAACAAGTGAAGGTAGGAATGTCCTGATCCCCCAGATATGGTGGGTGGGTCCCTCAGGGAGACTGCTGGGGGAAAAGCATTTTTAAAAAATATTTTGCCACGCACTCGCAGATGGATCCATGAATCCGCGGCAACATTTTTTACAAAAGACGCGTGGGCTCTCGCGTGTCTTTTTTCTAAAGCTGCCGGGTGTGCCAAATCCTGGGGACATGGTAAAAATAAAGAATGGAAGTGCACGGGCCCCCTCCTCGGGCTATTGAAAGTCCAGTGTACTGCCTCCTCCCTGGGGAAGTGATTTAATTATATGCGGGGGAGCCTCACAGCTTCCCTGCTGCCCCGGCGCCTGCCACCTTCCCGGTGCACAAATGTTATAATAAAATAATGTGGGGGAGGCCCTCTGCCCTCCCCTGCAGCACTGGGGACCGTCACCTCCTTGGGGCAGTAACTTAATTATAGGCAGGAGAGCCTTGCAGCTCCCCCACTGCCCTGGGGTCCATCACCTCCCCTGGCCACTGTTGTATAAAAATGTGGGGGCCCGCTCAGCCCCCCTGCTGCCCCGGGGACCGCCACCTCCCCGGGGCACATCCATTAAATGATTTTTTAAAACAACAATGCGTGGGAGGCCCTATGTCCTCCCCCACTGCCGCGGGTACCACCACCTCCTGGGGCTAAAATAAATCATAATGCATGTGGGTCTCCCACCCACCCATGCAGCCCCGGGAACAGCCACCTCCTGCTGCGGACCCCCGGCCCAGGGGACCACCACTTCCCTGGGGCAAATCGGAACAAAGGAGAGGGACCATGCGGCCCCCCTCCAGGAGCCCAGGATGGCCCTGGGAACTGCCACGCCCCAGGGCCGGCCCCAGCAATGCCCCGGGTGCCCACCGCGGGTACATTGCAGTTTGCTATGGCATGGCATTCAAAAGCAATGCTCTCGCTTGGTGAAAGCAGAACATGTCTGTTTCCCTGCCCGCTGTGAAGGGAGCAGGGAAACAGACATTTCTTTGGGATCCAGGGAGCTGCAAGTTAGCAGCTCCCTGGGTCTCAAAGCAGTGCCGGCTCCAGCAGGAGGTGGGGAGCTGGCAGGGACTGCAGGGGCCTTGAGGCTCTCCCGTGTTCCCCAATGAAGAGGCCTGGCCCCAGGGAGTGGGGTTCCCAGGGCCGATATCGGCCCAGGGAGGGGGACCGCTTGCCCACCTCCCATCTTTTTTCTGAAAATGTAGGAAGGGCAGGTCCTGGGGGATGTGGTACCCAGGGCCGAAATCAGCTGGGGAGGGGGCAGCATGGACTCCCTCCCTTGTTTTAAAAAAAATGTAAATAAAAAAAGGGGGGCAATTCCTGGGGATGGTGTCCCCGGGGCCGAAAATGGCCCGGGAGGAGGGCGGTGCGGGCCCCTCCTTTTTTTACATACAAAAATAAAAAAGGGCCGGACCCGGGGGATGGGGTTCCCGGGGCCCTAAATTGTCCAGGGAAGGGGGGGGGCACACAGAACCCCTCCTAAAAAAAAGCTAAATAAACATTTTAAAAAGCTGACTTCTCGCTGGAGGCCCCACCCTCTTTCTCTGCTACTCTGCAAACGCGACTTCTGGTGCGCTGCTGGTTGGGGGATGAAGCCCCTGTGGCTGCTGAGTGTCCTTAGCGGCCAACAAGACCTCCTGTTACCTCCAGTAAGCCCCACACAGTGGGTTGCTGAGAGGTGGTCAGAGGCCATGCCCCCTTTCGCCACCACTCTGCAAAAGTGCCTCTCCGTTCACTGCTGGTGGGGGGATGAGGTCCCCTTGCCTCCTGAGGGCCTCAGGACAAAAGTGGACTTCTTCTCCCAAGCAGCAGTGCACCAGGAGGTGCGTTTGCAGAGTGGTGGAGAAAGGGGGCGTGATGTCATGAGTGATGTCACTGACCATGTCATGAGTAATGTAATATGTGAGGTCATAAGCAGTGCATTGCAGGGACGAGAGTTATAGTTATCGAAGCTAATTATAACTGCTGTATTTCTCTGGTTTTGTACGAGTGAAACCTGAGCCTAACTATAACGTCTCTAACCTTTTGTTTTTTAGTGAATATGTGTATATATATGTGTGTATATATATATATATATATAAATATATATATATTATCTACTGGCGGTCGCCAGTAGATAGTTATAGTTAGGACCTATTTTCCATAGGAAATCTGCAACATTCTATTTGAAATAACTTTGGCGCCGGTTGACAAATCTTCGCGAAATTTTCAAACTTGTTGGGGCGCTCCGGTCCGCTCCTATCCTGAAAGTCTCGGGGTGATTCGTTAAGCGGGGGCCGAGAAAAAAGGGGGGTCCCAAAACGCGTTTTCCCCATGCAATTTTCCATAGGAACCTTTAGTCGCAGCTACAGCCCGAACTGCTGAACGGAATTACACCAAATTTGGCAAATAGGTAGCCCTTGGTTCAGTGTTGTGCCTTTTGCTTAAATGGTGTAAATCCGTTCAGTAGTTCCTGAGAAAATCAAAAGTAAAGTCACATTTATATCTATGGCCGAGTAGGGTCCGCGTACCCTCCCGATCACGAGCTGCATGCTAATTGGCTGTCAAGTGGCTGCCAACACTCTAAATCAGGAAGTGTTGGCAGCCATTTTGTCCCTCGGTAGAACCGAGAGACAGAAACAAGTGCTTAAAGCGCAAAAAGGGGGCAGGGTAGAAACACCCTGACCCCCTAGGTCTGCTCAGGGGGTCCCACAAGGACCCCCTGGGCAGAAAAAAGCATTTTTTTAAAAAAAATCGGCGGGATGCGCTTAGGGTGCGCGGATCCCGCCGTGATTAGAGGCACAGAAACATGTCGCCAAACGCAACAAGGGGGCAAGGTAGAAACACCCTGACCCCCTAGGTCTGCTCAGGGGGTCCCACAAGGACCCCCTGGGCAGAAGAAAGCATTTAAAAAAAAAAAATCAACGGGATGCGCTTAGGGTGCGCGGATCCTGCCAATAAAAAAAAATCGAAGTGCGGTCTCCCGCGCTGATGCTATTTTGCCCCGGGTGGCCCAAGTCCCGGGGGCATGCGAGGGTGGGTTTATATTTTATGTGGGGGCCTCTAAGGCCCCCAAGCCCCGGGGACCGCCACCCCCGGGGCTTTAAATAAAAATGGTGCGGGAAGGCTCTCCACCCTCCCGCAGCCCCGGGGACCGCCACCCCCCGGGGCTTCTTTTTTTTTCAATTAATCACCTGTGTGGGGGAGCTCCAGCCCCCCCACATGCCCCGGGGACCACCACCTCCCTGGGGCACTTAGAAAACAAATGTGGGGGTCCGTTTCGGACCCCCGAAGCCCCGGTGACCACCACCTCCCTGGGGCTGTGCAATTGAAGGGAGAGGGGCCGCGTGGCCCGCCTCCTGGAGCCTGTGGTGGCCCTGGGGACCGCCACCCCCCAGGGCCGGCTCCTGCAGTGTCCCGGGGTGCCTACCCCCGGGACACTGCTGTTTGCAATGGCAGGACGGGTGCCTCGCGGCTCCGTCCTGTCATTGCAAACTTACTTGCTTCATTGAAGCGAGAGCAGGGAAACCTGCTCTCGCTTCAATGAAGCAAATCAGATTGCTTTTCCATAAGGGGAGCTGCATGTCAGCAGCTCCCTTATGGAAAAGCAATGCCGGCTCACGCAGGACGTGGGGAGCCGGCGGGACCGTGCGGGGATTGGGGACCCCCCACGGTCCCCAACAAGTGGCCAGGCCCCGGGGGATGGGGTCCCCAGGGCCATTAGTGGCCCGGGAGGGGGGCCACGCAGCCCCCCTCCCCAAAATTCGATTTAAAAAAAAAAAGAAAATGGACAAAGAGGCCGGCCCCGGGGGATGGGGTCCCCTGGGCCTTAAATGGCCTGAGGAGGGGGGCCACGCAGCCCCCCTCCAAATATATATATTTTTTTAAAAGAGGGCATGCCCCGGGGGGTGGGGTCCCAGGGGCAAATAGAGGCCCAGGGAAGGGGGGCCACGAGGCCCCCTTCCCGTTTTTTTTTTTTTTTTTTAAATAAACAGGAAATCCTCAGGCTACGGGGGATGGGGTCCCCGGGGACAAAAGTGGATGAGGGAAGGGGGGCCACGCAGCCACCATCCCATAAAAAAAAATAGATGAAAAAAAAAAAAAGACCGGCATCATGCCGGAGGCCCCGCCCCCTCCCTGCAGCACTCTGCAAACGCACCCCCTGGCGCGTTGTAAGAACTGGAAGTAATTCCCCTTGAATACTGGGGGTCCCTGGGGGCCAACTAGCCCACCAGGAACCTCCAGTATGCACCAGGGAGCTGCGTTGCAGAGAGGTGTTCAGAGGCCACGCCCCTTTTTACACCTCTCTGCAATGCAGCTCTGTGGCGCTTTTTGGAGGTACATGGTGGGCTAGTTGGACTCCAGGGACCCTCAGGATTCAAGGATACTTAATCCCCCAACTTAAAACACGCCACGTGGCGCGTTTGCACAGTGGTGAAGGGAGGGGGCGGGGCTTCAGGTGACATGTGTGCAAACAGGCCCCGTGGCGCGTTTTAAGATGGGGAATTAAATCCCCTTCAATCCTGAGGGTCCCTGGGGGCCAACTAGCCCACCAGGTACGTCCAGAAAGTGCCACAGAGCTGCGTTGCAGAGAGGTGTAAAAGGGGCGTGGCCTCTGAACACCTCTCTGCAACGCAGCTCCTGGCGCATACTGGAGATACAGGGTGGGCTAGTTGGACCCCAGGGACCCTCATGATTCAAGGGAACTTAATCCCCCAACTTAAAACGCGCTACGGGGCGCGTTTGCACAGTGGTAAAGGGAGGGGGCGGGGCATGTTATTGTTAGAAATTAGCATTTAAAAAACCTTTGAAATTCACTTAAAAACCATAGGTTTCAGACACGTTATAGTTAGGAATTAGCATTTAAAAAACCTTTGAAATTCACTGAAAAAACCATAGGTTTCAGGCACGTTATAGTTAGAAATTAGCATTTAAAAAACCTTAGAAATTCACTGAAAAAACCATAAGGTTTTAGGGACAGTTATAGTTAGTTGGACATTGCACTCGTACAAAACCCGTGAAATTCCCCGTTATAGTTAGTTCAGGTAACTATAACTCGCGCCCCGCAATGCACTGCTGATGACATCACATATTACATCACTCATGACATGGTAAGTGACATCACTGATGACATCACTGAAGAATGTGCTAGTATTTGTATGAGTAAGTGAGTTGGTGTGTGTATAACTGTATAGGTGAGTAAATGGGTGTGTGCTTAATTTTTGCATGACTGACTAGGTGTGTGAGTACCTCTATGGATGAGTGGCGGTGTGTAAGTGTTTATATAGGTGTATGAGTGCATATAATAGTCCTGTACTGAGTGACTATAAGTATGAGTGAATGTACGGGTGAGTGAGTAGATGTGTGTGTGTAGACCTAAGAATCAGTGAGTGTGTATATAGTAATTGGTGTTGGAGTGTCTATGGTTTTGACAATGGCAGTCTGTAATTTACAGTGGGTGTATCAAAAGTTATATTAGGGTGTGAGAAGATGCATCAAATTATCACATGGATGATGTCATCAGTGATGTCATCAGTGATGTCATTTGAGATGTCATCACTGGCATCATCATTTGGCTTCAGGTCATGCCACAGTACTGAGACAGCCCTGATAAAGACCACAGAGGAAATCCGAACCGCTTTGGATGGGGGAGGATCGGCGGCCCTTATCCTATTAGATCTGTCCGCGGCATTTGATACCGTGGACCATACCTTGCTGCTAAAACGTTTAAAATGCATAGGTCTGGGAGGAAATGCCCTCATGCTTTTAACATCTTTCTTAACAGATAGAACCCAGACAGTGCAATTAGGCGATTTTAAATCAGCACCTTTTATTTTGCCATGTGGGGTACCGCAGGGCTCTTCTTTGAGCCCTACACTTTTTAATATTTATGTGTCCGAATTAGCACCTCTAATTAGAAGCTTTGACTTAATCCCGACCTCGTATGCCGACGACACCCAATTGGTGATCTCAACTATTGACAGGGATGTTAACTACTCTACCAAACTCCATGACTGTATGGTATCCTTGAGTAAGTTGATGAGTAGGCACTGCCTGAAGTTAAATTCAAGTAAGACTGAGGTGGTGCTGTTTGGCAAGCTTTCTCCTCTTTGGTCACCAGCCTGGTGGCCCAGTTTTTGGGCCCCCTCCCTACTCCGGTGGTGAAAGCAAAAATGTGGGGGTCATAATAGACAGAAGCTTCATTTTAAATCTCATATTTCAAAGGTGGTGTCCTCTGCGTTTTTACAATCAAAATGATGCGCAAAATCCTTCCCTACATTCCTAGAAAGGCTAGGAAAATTGTTTTAACCACTTTGGTTTTATCTAAATTGGACTATTGTAACGCTTTGTATATTAATTTGCAGTCCAACCAGCTCAGAAGGTTACAGTCAGTTCAGAATGCCGCTGCCAGATTGATTTTGGATGTCCCTAAGCACCAGTCCATCAGGACCGGGATTCAAGATCTGCATTGGCTTCCAGTTGGCCAGCGTGTAAAATTCAAGGCACTTTGCATCGCACACAAGGCACTTCATGGTGACGGCCCACAATTTCTTCATCACGTTTTTAATTGGTACTCTCCCAGTAGGTCATTACGATCAGCTAACGCCTTTTAATGCTTACCCCCAGAGTTAAAACTATGAACTGGGGGGTAGGAGCTTAGACACAGTACCATTAGAATTTGGAATGCACTTCCGCTCTCTCTTAGGAAGATTACATCCCTGCTTGAATTCAGGAAACACCTCAAGACCTGGCTTTTTAAAAACTAGTCTCCTGCGTCAGTGTGTGGTCCGCAACGCGCCTAGACACCTATGGGTAGTAGTGCGCTATACAAGTTGTTATAACATAACATAACATAACATCAGTGATGTCATCAGTGATGTCACTGACCATGTCATGAGTGATGTAATATGTGACGTCATCAGCAGTGCATTGCGGGGGCGCGAGTTATAGTTACCTGAACTAACTATAACGGGGGAATTTCACGGGTCTTGTACGAGTGCAATGTCCAACTAACTATAACTGTCCCTAAAACCTATGGTTTTTTCAGTGAATTTCAAAGGTTTTTTAAATGCTAATTTCTAACTATAACGTGCTTGAAACCTATGGTTTTTTAAGTGAATATATATATATATATATATATATCGCACCGAAATCCCCCACACTCACTCCGGCGGGGAAGGACAAGCCACTCCGATTGCTCAGGTAAGTCGATTTATAGTTTAGATGGCAACTAAAAAGATGCGTTTCGGCCGTCAAGCGGCCTTGGTCACATGACCTCTTCCGGAATCCAGGAAGTAATATACGTTACGAAATTTGCACGTCGCAGCGTGCTCAATTGATAGTGAAAAAAGACTGTGTGTCGTGACATTGGCAATCATGTCAAACTTCCAATCAATACAAGTAATTTGAAAATAAATCATATACAATTCATCCATTGTATTTATGAAGTGATAAGTAAAAATTAAAACACAATTAAGGTGACACTGTGTGAACACATTTCTAAATCACGGAGGTAAAGTACATTCAATGGGATTGAATCAGGTAGCCGGTTTCAGTTATATGGATGTTTACACGGAAAGTAGAGAGACTACTGTAGTTCCAGGTCTAACAAGTAATACATTAGTATGTAATGACTAAAGTGATGGTATAGTACCTGTGTGTTACGAATCTTTACCAGTATTCCTAGGTCCCCAATTTCTATAATATCAGTAATATCCAGTTGCGCGATGTTCGCTGACTGTAAAATATAGTGCGGCTGGGACGTGAGGAATCACTGTGACTGGGACATTACGAAGGATCAGGGTATAGTACCCATCGCCCATGGACTATACTGCAGTGGTTTCATGCCTTCTGATCTCAGGGTGTGGGACTAAACTAAGCCAATGTATTGAGTTGCTCGTGCTCTTAGCGGTACTTGTGACTATTCTTCACTTCAGTGGTGTCCCAAGCTGTATAGAAACATGAAAAACAGCATTAAATTAGCATTTATATTGGGTATGATTGATACACATTTCCATAGTGACATAATGCATTACATGACTTTGTTTTCACATCAACTTGATTTCAACATGAATTGAACCTCCTAATTGTTATACACAGCATATCAATTGTGGTCAGTAAGGGAAGCGGGTTGTGCACACAAAAAATAAACAATAAACAGCACAGTCAACAATACAAAAAAGTGGGGGAGTTATTTAAAACAGTATCCTATGGATATAACTAGATTCATGTTCTACCGGGCCCGGTTAAAACGGCAAACATTCATTTATAAATGTGAGTGCATTTCCTCATCATTGTTTATCCCTGTGGGGGCATACTGCCTGCCTGTAGAATGAAACGAGATTCTAGTGTTCGTAAAGTCTGCACTCGATTTCCACCTCTAGGATGTTTGGGAACCGTGTCTAATGCAAAGAATTTAGCAAGTGTCCAGTCACTATTATGGGCCTCTCGAAAATGTCGAGCTGTACTGTAGCTCAGATCTAAGTTAGTGATTGCTCTCCAATGTTCGAGGATGCGCTTTTGATGGGAAAAGTGGTAGATCCTACGTACCATTTGTTGCACGGACACGTCATAGCATATACCACGTGATCGGTGTTACAATTGATAATTCCGGCGATTTTCCATATTTTGCCTGTTTTCTTTAGTCTTACTTCCTTGGTGTCTTCACTGTAGCTACAGGCCTTGCACTTCCTACATCTAAAAAACCCCTTGCTCTTGTCTACCCAGGTGGTTTTTGGTTGTTTCAGGTGGCTACTGACTAGGAGATCTTTAATCGATAGATTCTTCCTATAGGAGAGTGAGGGAGTGGTGCCCACTTTGGATTTCAGGAGTGTATCCTGTGTTAGGATATCCCATCTATTTTTCAGGATCTATTTCAGTTTATCCACCTGTGTATTGAAAGTGGTGATAAACCTTATTGGTGCCGTATCTAGATCGTTTCCCTTTTTCCCACTCTCTGCTCTGAAAAGGGCCTCAGTTCTGTCTACCTTATCTGCCTTTGTCACCCCCTTCCGTAACATTTTGGTAGAGTCCCCTCTCTCTTTAAATCTCTTAATCATGTCTGTTTTGGTTCTAGTGTAGGATTCCTCAGAGCTGCAGTTACGCTTTACTCTGAGTAACTCCCCGTACAGAATGCTCCATCTAAAGCTAGGTGGATGGCAGCTCGCAGCGTGGAGAATGGAGTTCCCAGCTTTCTTTTTCCTGTGGAGATCAGTGGACAGGTTCCCTTCCTTAACTAACAACTTGAGGTCCAGGAAGTCAATGGTCTGCTGACTGTGTTGCATGGTAAAATTCAAATTCATACTGTTGCTATTTAGTTTGGTCAAGAACAGCAAAAGATCACATTCATCACCCTCCCACACAAACAAAAATGTCATCTATGTAACGCAACCAGATATTGACATTTTTGGTCCATAGTACTAGATCGTCACTCCAGAGCACCTGCTTCTCCCCCCAGCCTACCATTAGATTGGCATAGCTGGGGGCAAAGCAGGTGCCCATGGAAGTCCCTTGTATTTGTTTGAACCACTGTCCATTGAACATGAACACATTCTCGGTGAGGCAAAACTCAATCATCTGTAGGATCATGCGTGTGTGGCCCAGTAAGTGTATGTTCCTGGTTTTAAGGAAATCCTGACAAGCTCTGAGACCATCAATGTGGCGAATGCTGGTGTATAAGCTCTCTACGTCGAGACACACCATCCAGTGTCTCTCTCCCCAGTGCAAGTTCTGAATCTTTTGTAAAAAATCTTTTGTGTCCCTTACATATGAATTGAGGTCTTTAACATAAGGGAAAAGGAAGTGGTCTACATAGATCAATGTGTTTTCCAACAAGCTGTTTTTAGAAGCCACAATTGGGCGTCCCGGGGCATTCATGCTGTCTTTATGAACCTTCTGTAGAAGGTAAAAGGTTGGGGTAGTGGGTGTGTCATTCGTCAAGAACTGTTTTTCATCCCAGTTGATGAGTTGTTCGTCAGCCCAGTTCTTGAGCATATCATGATACCTCTCTTGCAGTTTAGTTAGGTAAGATTTATCTACCTTCTCATATCAGGTAGTATTGCTAGCTGTCTATTGGCTTTCTTGATGTAATTCTCCCTGCTCATGATGACTACGTTTCCCCCCTTGTCCGATGGCTTGATTACAATGCCATCGTCTTTCTGTAGTTCAATGATGGCTTCCCACTGCTCTTTGGAAATATTTCTCCTTTTGGGTATATCCTGCATGAGTTTGGAGAGGTCAAGGATGTATATATATATATATATGTGAATTTTAACAACTGTGGGACAATTCTCTTTCTTCTGTTACTTTCCTCGCCCATTTTTCATGCATCCTCTCCCCAATAGAAATTTTTCTGTTTAGGGTTCACTTGCACTGTGCTTGTGAAATATATTGTACTCAATATAAATCTTAAAAGGGGCTTACATCCCGCCCCTTGCTTTTCATTGATTCCTGTGCTTGCCACTTACTTTTCCTCCATTTCCATTGGCTGTAGCACACAGTTTCCTCTTGTTCCTCATGTTGCTCCACTTGTGTCCCGTTTCCGAAGTACTATTTCCATCCGCTTTTGGGGAACTTTGTTTTGCCTGCACAGTGCTTGCGCTCCCCCTGGCTGCACACATTTTAAGAATGCGTGTCTGCTCTATTTTTTGTTTGTTTATCCAACACCTGCACGCCATCTGCACTCCTGCCCGGAACAAGCTCACCTCCGAGGAGACGGCGAAAGGTTTATCAAATTAACAGGCAGAGCATTTTCTGATCTGTAGCCGTTGCTGGTTTTCAAATACAACATTCACAGATTTTGCATATAAAATCACAGCTGAGTTGGCAGATGAAGCTGCAGCCATGGTTGTATATAAAACTGTGACAGATGTGTGCGTTTAAAACTGAAACTGAGTGTGTTGATAAAATCGAAGAGGTGTTTGTGGGGAAAAAGGGCATTATAGGCAGAAACTGGCAAATGGTGATCACAGGCATTTGATTTACTTTGAAATGGTTGAGAAGCACTTCATTTATAAATGTTTCCGATTTATGACATTTTATAAACATTGCAGTAAACAGCAATGCATCGCGCCACTGACCCAGATCACACGCGATGCTTGTAGCAGTGCTGTGTAGTGCAAGCACATTTTGAATTATGAACTGTAGTTTGTGGTGGGGTGCGGTGTGTGTGTATTTGAGAGTTGGCATGCATGCAGGGTCTGTGTGTAGCCCCACCGCAGGACCTTGGACAGCATTTTCCCAGACCCCTCTTTCTCCTCTGTTCCTGGTCGAAGAAACTGTATTTGTGTTCTTTCAGCATGTGCTCAGAAGTATTATTTGTTCCCTCTTTGTGAACATCCACAGTCCGGCGCCTACACTATGTCGAGCACAGAGAGGATACAGAGACTAGGCGCACACATTTTCATCCCTCAATTTTCTTTAAAATATCTAATAGCTCTGTTTTTCCCCAGTTCAGACTCCGATTTGGGAGCAGAGTTGGAGAAGGGACACCGACCTATGTGCAATGCTCCCTCTAGAATGCACTTACATGCGCGCACGCTGTTTTCCGTGTACAAAGGATACATATGTGTTTCCATTTGTTTCAGGTGAGCATGGGGTTCACCACAATACTACTTTCCTGTGCACAAGACCTAAATTGGACATGTGTGTTTATTTCCTTTCTGATCTTCACTAGTCTTACGTGTGAGAATAATAAAAAGAAGTGTTAGTAGCAGTAGCGGCTCGTGGAGGGAGTGCTGCGGGGTGGTGGGGCGGGGTCAGGGGAGGAACAGGGTGGGGGGTAGTAAACTACAGCATACGGCCGACAGAGGTAAGTAAGCAAATAAATAAATAAAACAATTTCATTGCGCGCGCTGCATTGCCAAATGCAATGCAGCGCGCGCAACGAATTTCGTTTTATTTATTTATTTATTTACTTACCTCTGTTTGGTCGTATGCCGTAGTTTACTACCCCCACCCTGCTCCTCCCCCACCCTGCCGCACCGCCCCGCAGCACTCCCTCCACGAGCCACTACTGGTTAGTAGGATCCCGTAGTGCACATGCGTTCATCCATGAATCTGTGCTGTAGACGCCTCCTGTTAGGTCGCTTTAGTGAATAAATTGCACTGAATTATTTTCCCATTACATAACAGTAATTAAATTACGATTGATAATGGCTAAAGAATGAAGTTGACATACCTCCTACATTTAAACTTTATTTGAACATATTTCTATGGTAGTGAAAGTATCTGCTGTCCTGCGGTGTTCTCCTTTCTCACTGTGGTGTTATAATTAAATAGGAGATACCAGTTTAAATGATGGCAAATTTGTCATTCCATGAACACAGTTTGCAAGAAAGCATTGCCTTTCTCACTAAACGAGTCATAACACTTTAACACAGTTTCAATAACTTACATTGCACAACTGCTCACCAAGTCACAACTTGTAACAGCTTATTATTAATCACATAGGTGAAACCTAATGCATTTTCACTTGTTTGTTTAATAATCCTAGCACCTCTTTACCTCTGCTTTGTTCGTTTATCTGTTAAAAGGAAAGCAGTCCTGTGCAGAAACCTGTTTAAAGCCAGGCAATGCTGGAACACCAGAAGAGACACATTAGGGTTCTCAGGTGTTCTCTCACTGAAGCAGAAGCCACTACAGTGGTTCAAAAGTGTCATCTGCTTGTCAGGAAACTGCAACTAACTACAAGCTTCCTGCGAGCGTATGTGGCATTAATTCTGCAGTCCAGTCCACGCTTTCTATCATACCATCGGCAAGGCCAAATGTTCAGCACACCAATTCAATTGGTGTGAAACTGCACCTCCTGGGGACGATCACTATGAAAACTGTCACATCTTGCGTGATAGGTCTTCGCAGTCTCTGAACTCGGAGATGGCTTGTGGAAATGGAAAGGTTCAATATGCGCCTGGTCTGAATGTGTCTCTGTGAACCTTAGGATGTTTTAAACAATCAAATGTTACAGGAAAAAATTCATATATGTCAGTAGGTGTTTCAGCGACATTAAGTCGCTCGGTTTGTTTTTACAACCAGTAAAAATTGTTACTGTTTGTAATACATTTTAACATTTAACAATTGCATGACTTGCATGGGAGTATGATGCTCAAATTCTCTTCATTTGTTGCTGACACATTTCTGTGCTGCTTGGAAAGGCACATAGGTCAAAATCATGTAAACATTTTTCTGATGATGATAAATGAATTTGTCAATGGTATTCCCTCGATAAAGTATATAGATTTGTATAAGTGGTTTTCTAATTACTTGCCAGTTTAACCTGTCAGCGGTATTTAAATTTATTGAGCAAAATATTATTAATTAAGATGCCAATGGCGACAAGGAAAAATAAATAACATGGTACAATATGGGACAAGCATCAACCAATATGCTATTTATCACTGACAAATTCAAAAAATGCTGACAGGTTTTGCCGCGGACAAATTCTAATACGTGTAAAAGAAAAGTGCTTGGGGGATATTCACAAGAACGTGTGCTAAACATCTCCAAAAAATATTAACGCAACTTTACACATCGCAGCCTATCGCGGGAAAATAACCCCGTGTTAACGTGGAATTCACAACATGGTGGTACCATGCGATAGTCCCCCAAAAACGCGGCCAATATCCGCGATACAACAACCGCAACGGTGATAAAAACACAAACCTCAACGCGGAAAAACATGCGATGGGCCAAAGCGCGATGAGGAAATCAGCGATAAGCAGCGCCAGGCCTACAATACACACATGGCAGGCGGAAAAAACCACTATAAAAGTAGAAAAAACACACAAACACAAAATGACCAACACCCAAGCACCATACAGGCAGCCGGAGCAGGTGCAGAGGACGATCGCAACCCCACAAGCACCCCGGACGACCAGCCTGGGACCTCGGTGACAGGGAAGGGCAAGGACAAGAAGAAGAGGAAGACGAAGTTCAGTCCGCAGGAAAACAGGATCCTGGTCACGGAGGTGATGGAACACCATCAACAACTGTTCGTCACCTCCAACGTGTCATTGGGCACCAAAATGGAACATGGCGGGACATCGTGGACAAGGTGAATGCCGTCGGAGAGCACAAGAGGTCAATGGACGAGGTCAAGAGGCGATGGAATGACATCAAGCGCAAGACCAAGGAGAAACTCGCAGGCAACCAGAAGGCAGCAATGCAGACTAGAGGTGGGAGCCGAGCACCACAGCTGGAGCTGGATGACATGGAGGAGCTGGTGTCGACAGTCATTAGTGTGGCAACTGTGGCCGGAGTCGGGGGACCGGACAGAACACAACACAACCGCAACAGGGTGAATGACCACCAGGTACTGGGGTGACGGGTGGAGATGGCCACAATGGCACACATGTACAATCAAGCAGAGCACAGTGCACACCCACAATGACTTTGGATCATGACCCTGATCCACAGACTGTCACAATGTACAATGCCATGCTGTCTGAATGTGAACCTGTACCATGCGGCTACATACATGCGCACACATTGTAATACACCATCTCCCCTTCACATTGCAGGGGCACCGTCAACACCTCCTGCAGAGCAGTCCCAGTCACTCTTCACTGATGACGAGGAGGACACCCCCAGCATCGACACCCAAGCCCTCCAAGACATCAATGACATCATCCGCAACTCACCTCCAGGATCAGGGCAGCCCAGCTGCATCGAGGAGACCCCTCCCACTACCCAAACCACCCAGCAGGAGGCACCCACAGCCCCGGCAGTCTCCCAAGACCCCCAGGAACAACACATGGCCTTCCAACGCCATGTGCTGGAGGGCCAGAGGGAGACGGCTGAGCAGGTGCGGGTGGGGTTCGACCTCATGGCTACCAAACTGCTACCAAACTGGACGCCATCCATGGGTGTCTAGGTCCCATCAGGGACCAGATCCAG
The DNA here is from genome assembly GCA_963921515.1 of Calotriton arnoldi. NCBI lineage: Eukaryota > Metazoa > Chordata > Amphibia > Caudata > Salamandridae > Calotriton > Calotriton arnoldi. The sequence continues at coordinate 283,940 of CAWUFW010008359.1, forward strand.
TCCCTAACGGACACCCACGGCCCGCTCCATGGTCTCCAACGAGCCCTGACTGACATCGCTGGAGTAATGACTCGGAGACAAGAACACCTGTCCGCTCAGAGTGGCTCCAGCGATCCCAGCCGTGAGCTGGCACACATGCCGAGGCTCATGGAGGACATGGTATGGATGGAGGCGGAAAGGATGGCAGCCACCGCTGCACATCAGCGAAATGTAGCTGGGATCTACCATGCCCTGCAGATCCTCATCATGGCATTGCTGCCACAAGGCGTGGTGATGATGAATGCTGCTGCCCCACACCATCCACATCTCCGCCCCTGGTGTGTCAGTGCCTCCCAGTGCGGCAGGCGTATCCACTCCGGCTCCTGATGTGTCACTGCCACACAGTGCGGCCGACAATCCTCCTCCGGCCCCTGATGTGTCAGTGGCATACAGTGCGGCCGACAATCCTCCTCTGGCCCCTGATGTGTCAGTGGCACACAGTGCCGCAGCCGGTACTGCAACACCCACAGGTGGGGCAGAGCACACATCCGAGGATGAGGATGTGGATGGAATTGAGATCAGAAGGAGGCACTAGCATTCATTTCCGCCACCTTGCCTATTTCTGCTTGGTGCCGCACATGGCCCCATGACCTTCCACTGACCCCCGATACACTCCGCTGCACTCACCTTGGACCACGACATGGACTGCCATATCCTGTTTGATGACCAATGACACGGCGACCAGACTGCGGACTGTACCCTTCCTCTTCCGCAGTACTTGTCATCCCCGGATGGACTCTGGCTGGCCCTCCACGGGCCCTTATTGTGTAGTGTGCTTGGCATGGCCCTGTACCGCTCCAGCTGCAAAACTCCACTGGATGTGCAATAAACATCCAGAAACGCACTGCTGTGTCATGTCTTTCATCATTCATGTATGAATGTGTGAATGAATGTAGGGACAGTGATTTCCCTTACGTCAATGATGCTCATCTAGTGGGATGCCAGTCACAGTGTGCTACATTGCCTATTGTGTTCCGGTTGCCGTGGACACTACAACAGGGACACACGCATTAGTCACTTCCTTGTCCGGACATGGACTGAACCACGCCCAGAGCCCCCGAGTCATTGTTGCAAGCCCTGCGCTGGTCCGGCGTACGCCAGGCCAGACCACTCCGCTTACGTTCCGAGGTGGGGCCCACATAGCTACATGTCGCAGGCGTACACGCTGGTGGTATGCAGGTCACTGGTCTAGTTGTCAGCATGTCATGGCCACTCCCTGAGGGCAGGTTTGCACACACACCACGCCCATCCGGCACAGGCGTCACGGCCATGTGACCCCGCCAATATAAGGGGCCGACAACATCACATTCCACTGCCGGTGGTGACTGGATGACGGACGTTCCACGATACTCAATCATAAAGGGCCCATGACTTGTTGCGCACAGGGTTGGTCGCACCCGAGGCCTTGCGCCCGTCACGGGCCTACCACCACGTGGCGCTGACTGGGGTTGCACAGGGTTAGTGGCACCCGAAGCCTTGCGCCCGTCATGGGCCTACAACCACGTGGCACTGACTGGGGTTCACATGCCTCTTGTTTATAAAGGGTCAGAGCAGGATCTGAGCAGCAGATGAGGAGGAAGAACCTCCTGGTCACTGGACCTACATGGGGATTGCGCTCGGGAAAATCAAGGATGCAAAGACCTCCATCGAGGATTACAGCTAATGTTTGACGGTAGATATGGGTAGAAAGCACTCCTGCTTAGCCTCGACCTTGCTCACAAATTTTTTGTGCTGATTAATGCGTTACAGAATTTGAGCTTCAACTCGGGCACCTGCTTCAGTGCTTTCTTGCACCTGAATTCCGTTCCGCCGCGGATCGCGGAAGTTTCGACATTTCCGCGTTCCGCGCGGAATGCGGAAATGCCTAAATTTCGCAAGTTCCGCGAGCGGAACGGAATTTGCCGCCCACCCTTACTTTTTACACCTCTCTGCAACGCAGCTCTGTGGCGCTTACTGGAGGTACCTTGTGGGATAGTTGGACCCCAGGGACCCTCAGGATTCAAGGGGACTTAATCTTCCAACTTAAAACGCGCCACGGGGCGCGTTTGCACAGTGGTGAAGGGAGGGGGCGGGGTCTGAGGTGACATGTGTGCAAATACGCCTTGTGGCGCGTTTAAAGTTGGGGAATTAATTCCCTTTCAATCCTGAGGGCCCCTGGGGGCGAACTAGCCCACCAGGTGCTTCCAGTAAGTGCCACTGCGCTGCGTTGCAGAGAGGTGGTCCAGGCCACGCCCCTTTTTACACCTCTCTGCAACATAGCTCTGTGGTGCTTACTGGAGGTACCTGGTAGGCTAGTTGGCCCCCAGGGGCCCTCAGGATTGATGGGGACTTTATCCTTCAACTTAAAACGCGCCACGTGATGTCATCAGTGATGTCACTGACCATGTCATGAGTGATGTAATATGTGACGTCATCAGCAGTGCATTGCGGGGGCGCGAGTTATAGTTAGCTGAACTAACTATAACGGGGGAATTTCACGGGTTTTGTAGGAGTGAAATGTCCAACTAACTATAACGCCCCTGACACCTGTTGTTTTTTCAGTGAATTTCTAAGGTTTTTTAAATGCTAATTTCTAACTATAACGTCCCTGAAACCTATGGTTTTTTCAGTGAATTTCTAAGGTTTTTTAATTGCTAATTTCTAACTATAACTGGCCTGAAACCTATGGTTTTTTCAGTGATTATAAATATATATTTACACTGAAAAAACCATAGGTTTTAGGGACAGTTATAGTTAGTTGGACAGTATATATGTGTGTTAGAGTATATAAATAGCTATAAGCGAGAGTGTGTGATTGTGAGAGTGACTGTATGGATGAGTGTGTGCTTGTATCAGAGATTGTATAAGAGCGTAAGAATGTGCTAGTATTTGTATGAGTAAGTGAGCTGGTGTGTGTATAACTGTATAGGTGAGTAAATGGGTGTGTGCTTAATTTTTGCATGACTGACTAGGTGTGTGAGTACCTCTATGGATGAGTGGCGGTGTGTGAGTGTTTATATAGGTGTATGAGTGCATATAATAGTCCTGTACTGAGTGACTATAAGTATGAGTGACTGTACGGGTGAGTGAGTAGATGTGTGTGTGTAGACCTAAGAATCAGTGAGTGTGTATATAGTAATTGGTGTTGGAGTGTCTATGGTTTTGACAATGGCAGTCTGTAATTTACAGTGGGTGTATCAAAAGTTATATTAGGGTGTGAGAAGATGCATCAAATTACCACATGGATGATGTCATCAGTGATGTCATCAGTGATGTCATTTGAGATGTCATCAGTGATGTCATCAGTGATGTCACTGACCATGTCATGAGTGATGTAATATGTGGCGTCATCAGCAGTGCATTGCGGGGCGCGAGTTATAGTTACCTGAACTAACTATAACGGGGAATTTCACGGGTTTTGTACGAGTGCAATGTCCAACTAACTATAACTGTCCCTAAAACCTATGGTTTTTTCAGTGAATTTGTAAGGTTTTTTAAATGCTAATTTCTAACTATAACGTGCCTGAAACCTATGGTTTTTCAGTGAATTTCAAAGTTTTTTAAATGCTAATTCCTAACTATAACATGTCTGATACCTATGGTTTTTTTCAGTGAATTTCAAAGGTTTTGTAAATTACAATTTTTAAATGTATTAATTGTTATATTTATTTTTTCATACTGATTTACTACATTTTTTAAACTATTTTTAGATATTTTATTTTTTAAATACATTGTAATTACATTATACATTACATTACAAAATATACTTTCTCAGAATGAATTACTTTAGTTTAAATACTTTGCAAATAGGCAATAGACTTTTAAGTACAGTAGTTACAGTTGTTGCAATGGGCAACAAAATTTCAAACACAATGCAACATTGAGCTCAATGTGAATTTCAAGTTAAATGCAATTAGTTACTTTATGGATTACTTTTCTAACCACAGGACTGGATCCTAGATTCAGTCCTGGGACATCTCCTGTAAACAGTTGAGTAAAAGCGTTTTGGTTACAGTAGTGATTTTTAAGGAATATTATTGTATTTTAAAAGTTGACACTTAGAAACTTTTTCACATAGAATCACCAATGTTATCCTATGGGAGGAAATTCACTTAGCAGGTAAGTAGTGTTATCGTTACTTTTCTTACTCAGTGGTGGATCCTGGATCCAGCACTGGTGCATCTCCTGTAAACAGTTGAAATAATGCGTTTAAGTCATACAGGCGATTTTTAAGGAATATTTGTAGTTTGTGAAAATCGACACTGAGAAACTTTTCTGCTGAAAACCAGACAATGGATTCCTATGGAAGGAAATACAAGTTACTGGTAAATACGGTTACACCTCTCTGCAACGCAGCCCCCTGGTGCATACTGGAGGTTCCTGGTGGGCTAGTTGGCCCCCAGGGACCCCAGTATTTAAGGAGAATTCGTTTCCCCATCTGCAAACGCGCCAGGGCGCGTTTGCAGAGTGGTAAGGAAGGAGGCGGGGCCTGTGGCCCGATCGTTTTATTTTTGTTTTTTTCCCGAATGGGGGCTGTGTGGCTCCCCTTCCTTTTCCTATTTTTGGGCCCTGGGGACCCCATCCCCAGGGCCTTACCCCTTTCTTTGTTTTTTAAAAATTAACGGGAAGGGGCCGCGTGGCCCCCTCCCGTGGCCGAATCCGGCTCCGGGGACCCCATCCCCGGGGCATGGCCACACTTTTAAATACATTTTTATGGAGGGGGGCTGCGTGGCCCCCTCCTCAGGCCTCCTTTTGCTCAGGCCTCCTTTTGCCCCGGGGACCCCATCCCCCGGGGCAGGCCTTTATTTTTATTTATTTTAAAATTATTTTTGGGGAGGGGGGCCACTACTTGCCCCGGGGACCCCATCCCCCGGGGCTGGCCCTTTCCTTTGGGGTCCGTGGGGGGACCCCAACTCCCCCACGGACCCTGCCGCCTCTTGCGGGAGCCGGCATTGCTTTTCCACATGGGGAGCTGCTAACATGCAGCTCCCCATGTGAAAAGCAATTTGCTTGGATATTGAGGCGAGGCAGGTTTCTGCTCTCGCCTCAATATCAAAGCAGTTTGCTATGACAGGATGGGAGCCGCGAGGCTCCGGTCCTGTCATAGCAAACTACAGTGTCCCAGGGGTAGGCACCCCGGGACACTGCAGGAGCCGGCCCTGGGGGGTGGCGGTCCCGAGGGCCATTACAGGCTCCAGGAGGGGGGCCGCGTGGCCAGGCTCCAGGAGGAGGGCCGTGTGGCCCCCCTCCCTCCATCGACAAAGCCCCGGGGAGGTGGTGATCCCCGGGGCGTGTGGGTGGGCTCGAGCCCCCCCCCACAGGAATTTTTTTTTTTAAATAAAAGAGAAGCCCCGGGGGGTGGCGGTCCCCGGGACTGCGGGAGGGCCAAGAGCCCTCCTGCACCATTATTTTTTAAAGCCCCGGGGGGTGGCAGTCCCCGGGGCTTGGTGGGCCTTCAAGGCCCCCCAAAATTAAATATAAACCCACCCCCCGCATGCCCCCGGGACTTGGCCCACCCGGGGGCAAAATATCATCGAAGCGCGGTAGACCGCGCTTCGATTTTTTGTTTTTTTGGCGGGATTCGCGCACCCTAAGCGCATCCCGCCGATTTTATTTTCTTAAAAATGCTTTTTCTGCCCAGGGGTCCTTGTGGGACCCCTGAGTAGACCTAGGGGTCAGGGTGTTTCTACCCTGCCCCCTTTGTGCGTTTGCGCACTTGTTTCTTTTTTTCTCGGCGGGATCCGCGCACCCTAAGCGCATCCCGACGATTTAAAAAAAAATGCTTTTCTGCCCAGGAGGTCCTTATGGGACCCCCTGAGCAGACCAAGGGGGTCAGGGTGTTTCTACCCTGCCCCCTTTTTGTGCTTTGCGCACTTCTACCGAGGGACAAAATGGCTGCCAACACTTCCTGATTTGGAGTGTTGACAGCCAATTAGCATGCAGCTCGTGATCGGGAGGGTACGCGGACCCTACTCGGCCATAGATATATATGTGAATTTATTTGTGATTTTCTCAGAAACTACTGAACGGTTTACACCATTTAAGCAAAAGGCACGACACTGAACCAAGGGCTACCTCTTTGCCAAATTTGGTGTAATTCCGTTCAGCAGTTCGAGCTGTAGCTGCGACTAAAGGTTCCTATGGAAAAATGAATGGGGAAAATGCGTTTTGGGACCCCTTTTTCTCGGCCCCGCTAGACGAATCACCCGAGACTTTCAGGATAGGAGGCGGACCGGAGCGCCCCAACAAGTTGGAAACTTTCGCAAAGATTCATCAACCGGCGCCAACGTTATTTCAAAATAGAATGTTGCGGATTTCCTATGGAAAATAGGTCCTAACTATAACTATCTACTGGCGACCGTATAGATAGATAATATATATATATATATATATATATATATATATATATATATATATATATATATATATACTTTAAAAATAGGTTACAGGGATGTTATAGATAGGAAATAGAATTAAAAAATCTTAGAAATTCTTAGAAAAAGCAAAGGTTCCAGGAATGTTATAGTTAGGCTAAGATTTCACTCATACAAAACCATTGAAATTCAGCAGGTATAGTTAACTGAGCTAACTATAACTAATGTCCCATAATGCACTGCTTATAACCTCACATATCACAAATGACATCACTGATTATATCATCCACAGAGGCACTGACACACCCACTCACACCCCAATAAAGCTCTCATACACCCACTCAAACACCCACAAAACCACTCACATACAAATTCACAGACCCATACAAGTACTCACACAACCACTCAGTCCTCCATAGAGCCACTCACACACACACCCACTCACTCATACAGCCACTTACATAACCATTTACTCACCCAATCAACCTCACATACAACCAGTCACTCACCCATACAGCCACTCATACAGTCACACACTCACCCATACAGCTACTCACAAACACACTTATTCTCCTATACAGCCACTCACACACCCACTCAGTTACCCATACATCCTCTCAACACAGCCACTCACTCAACCATACAAGCACTCACACACTCACTCACATACCTACACAACCACTTACATACCCATTCACGCATCAATACAAGCACTCCCATATCCCCACACTCACCCATACAGCCATTCCCACAAATACTCACTCTCTAAAGCAGCCACTCACACACCAACTCACTTAACCGAACACCCACTCAAACACCCACTCATTTACCCATACACCAGCTTACACACCCAGTCACTTACTCATACAGCCATTCAGACACCCACTCATTCACCCTTACAGTCACTACACACTGACTCATCCACACATACAGCCATTCACACAGCCTCTCACTCTCTTACTCATACAGTGGCATGCATACCTATATACCACTTGCACACCCACTCACACACCCATATATCTACTCACTCACCCACACAGCTACTCACACACCCACTTATACACCCTTACAGCCACTCACACACCTACTCACATACTCATTCAACCACTTCTATACTAAGGGTGGGCGTAGTTCGCGAAGTAATGCTTCGCGAAGCTACGCAAAGTGCAGTTCGCGCTACGCAAGCTCGCGTAGCACTACGCGAACTGCGTAGCGCACTGTTCGCAATGATTGCACAGTGCCGGATGCTTGTCCGCACTGTGCAATCATTGAAAACGACAACTTGCACAGTGCGAGCTGTCTTTTACTGCCGCTCGAGTAGATTTTTACTCGGCGGCAGCTTTCTCAACGCGGACTGGTAGTTTCTCATCGCGGCGGTCGCGAGCATACGTGACCACTCGCAATAGAAACCTGACCTCCCAGCGTTGAGAATCTCGCCGGAGGTTTATTTTCCACGCTCGCGATCGGCAACTTGATGTTGCTGATCGCGAACAGCGAAAAGTCTCGCCAGGATGTCATTTTAGCTTGCTCGCGGTCGCCAACTTGGCGTTGAGGACCGCGAGCAAGCAAACGTGATCCGCGGCACTACGCTACGCTACGCTACGCGTGTTCGCACTGTGCTACGTGCAATTCGCGTTGTGCGAGTGGCGCAGACTTCGCAAACTACGCGAGCGTAGCGTAGCACTTCGCCCAGGGTTATTCTATACCCACTCACACACTCATTCAACCACTCACACACATAGAGCTAGTCAGAAACCCACTCACTCACCCATACTGCCACTCATGCAACTTCACACACACCTATACAGCCATTCAGAAACCTATTCACACACTAATACAGACAGAAACACAGCCACTCAGGTCATATATGTTAGAAATAGTATCACTCATTAGTAGTACACCTAGTTTGACATCATCTGGTGACTGTGAGTGTTTTAAAAAAAGGTCTGAGTGTTTAATTATATACCAAGGTGTATTGGTGAATCAGTGGATGTATGCGTGCCTGATTGGATGATTCAGTGGGTGCATGACTAACTGTATAAGTGAGTGATTAGGTGTCTCAGTGAACGTATGGGTGAGTGACTGGTTTGTGAATGTTTGTATCTGTCTGTCAGTTGGTGTCTAAGTGGCTGTATGGGTGTGTGAATGGGTACTTGCATTTCTGTATGGGTGAGTGATTGGTTTTCTGAGTACCTCTATGGGTATCTGAGTGGGTGGGTGAGGGTGTGTGTGACTGCCTGTATGAATGAGTGAGTGCGTAAGTCAGTGGCTGTATGGGTTAGTGTATGCATGTGTGAGGGGCTCTATGGGTGAGTGAGTGTGTATATGGCTGTGTCAGTGAGTGAGTACATGTGGCAGTGGTATATGGGTGAGTAACTGGGTATGTGAAAGGCAGCATAGGTGAGCGATGGGGTATGTGAGTGACTGTATGGGTGAGTGATTGAAGGTGAGAGTAACTGTATGGGTGAGTATGTGCTTGTGTCAGTGACTGTATAGGTGAGTGAGTACACATTAGTATCTGTATGAGTGAGTGAGTGTGTTTGTAACTGTATGGGTAAATGTCTAGGTGATTGTATGGGTGAGTAAGTAGGTGTGTGAGTAACACTAAGGGAGAGTAACTCAGTGTGTGAGTGGCTGTATGGGTGTGTGAGTGGATATGTCAGTGGCTGTATTAGTGAGTGAGTGGGTGTGTGAGCGACTGTATGGGTGAGTGACTGGATGTGTGTGTTGATCTATGAATCAGTGAGTAGCTGTGTAAGTACTGACATGGGTGTGTGAATGTGTTTGAGAATGGTAGTGTGGAAGTTGGTGTGGGTGTATGAAAGGATATATTGGGGTGTGAGTGGCTGCATCAGAGATTCTGTGAATGATGCCATCAGTGATGTCATCAACGATGTAATTTGAGATGTCATCGTGATGTCATCAGTGATGTCACTAACCATGTTATGAGTGATATAATATGTGAGGTCATAAGCAGTTCATTGCAGGGGCGCGATTTGCAGTTAGCTTACTAACAATAACGGCTGAATTTCACTGTTTTTGTGTGAGTGAAACCTGAGCCTACCTATAATGTCCCTGTAGCCTTTGTTTTTTTCAGTGAATTTCTAAGGTTTTTTAAATGCTAATTCCCAATTATAACATCTCTGTAACCTTTGGTTTTTTCTGTGACTTTCTAAGGTTTTTTAAATGCTAATTCCTAACTATAACGTTTCTGTAACCTTCGGTATTTTCTGTGAATTTCTATGATTTTTTAAGTAGTAGTCACATTTACCGAGTGGTGGAGAAAGGTGGCCGGGCCTCCGACCAGCTCTCAGGAATCCCGCTGTGGAGGACTCACAGGAGGTACCAAGAGGGCTTCTTGGCCCTCAAAGTCCCTCAGGAAGTAAGTGGTCTTCATCTCCCAACCAGTAATGAACCTTGAGCCGTGTTTGCAGAGTGGTGGAGAAAGGGGGCATGGCCTCCGAAGACCTCTCAGCAATTCCGCTCTGTGGGACTTAATGAAGATAACAAGAGAGGTAGTTCATGCCATGACATGGCAAACTGCAATGTCCTGGGGTGTGCACCCTCGGGACATTGCTGGAGCCGGCCCTGGGGGGTGGCAGTCCCCAGTGCCATGTATGGCTCCAGAAGGAAGCCACTTGGCCCCCCTCATCCTTGACTAGGGGCTTGATCACAGGTTCAAAGAGACGCTGATCTCCAAAACGCATTGGGAAAGTCTGTTCGTGTTTGCTTATTCCAAAATAAAACCGTACTTCTAATATCTAGCAGTGGAGACTTGTGGACTATTTGGTAGCGTGACAGAGCACTTGATTTCATTTGTATATATATATATATATATATTCTCCATGGGAACGTGATTATTATTTTAGCCCCAAAGTCTCATTTAAAAAAATAAAATAAGTCTCTGCAGACTCCTACGTCCAGCCACATATCACCATGATGAAATCACCTGAAAGCACAGCTTGAGTAACCTGCGTCTATCCATGAAGTCATGGCCCGACAATGTCAGAAGGTTTTCATTCCTCCCTGGTTGTGGTGGTTTGGGGGCTTTCAATCCCTTGAAAACAGTCCAGATATAGTGCCATTGCTGCCGCCGAACAAACTTGAGGATGAGTTCCCTGGCATGCCTGTGCCGCATGCATATATAAAAAAAAAAAAACATTCCTTTCAGGGAACCGATTAGGGAACACAGCAGGTCTGCAAGAATTCTTTTATTCTGAACAGCAGGACGGGTTTCAGCAAAAGTGCCTTTATCAAATGCAAATGCGCCTGGGGCTCACATGTCGGTTGGTATACATGTTGCCTCGCTCTCATTGGAGGGAACCTTGTGGCCATTCCGGAACAACTACAAGTCCCAGCATTCACCTTCTCTCCATGGGAATGTTATTATTATTTTAGCCCCAAAGTCACAATTAAAAAAATAAAATAAGTCTCTGCAGGCTCCTACATCCTACATATATATATAAATTTCATTTAACTCTCTCTAATTCACTACTCTATGTCTCATCCAATACCTATTTCATGTACCTCCACTCTCTTGCTAACCCCAAACCTCATTGTACCAATATGATCTCCCTAATAACCCTTTCTAGACTCTTCCCTCCTCTTTCCCTCCTTTTGCTCATCCCAATCCTCATATTACAACTATGATCTCCAAAAAAACACGTTCTAGACTTTTTCCTTTCTCTATGCTTCTTTTGACTCATCTCAAACTTCATTTTACTACTATGATCTCACTAATAACTCTTTCTAAACTATTCTCTCCTCTATCCCTCCTTTGACCCATCTCAAACCACTTTGTGCTCTATGATCTCCTAAATAACACTTTCTAGACTCTTCCTACCTCTATCCCTCATTTATTTTATTCAATTCAACTAACAGAGTAGCACACTACTTGCCAACAAATGCTTCAACACCCCAGCAAGGGTAGTAATCTCTATATAAATACACATTACAATTACACAAATATATGACAAAATCCTCGAGGGTCATGGATTTCTTGTTCCAACAAACGTAGGGTCAGTCTGACAAACATTACTTCTGGATAGCTGCTGTAACTACTACAGAACCCCCACGACACTCCCGGTTTCATTTGTGGTGCCCCTGCCCTCTTGGGCCATCACAAGCCAAGAAAAACATGCAAATTAGCCTCTCCTGAGGCATTATGGGGCGTTCTTCCAAGGAAAGCAGTGAATATTTAAACAGCTGGGGCCATATTATCAAGAACGGGCGATAACATTATCGCCGCTTTAGTGGCAGGAAACTGCCGCTAAAGCGGCGATAAGGGGCTTGATAGTATGCCCTATAGTATTCCAATTGAAGCCCAGGTTCTGGTGTGAAGGACATCAAACCTGGGCTTCTATTGGAATTCTATAGGGCATATTATCAAGCCCCTTATTGCCGCTTTAGCGGCAGTTTACTGCCGCTAAAGCGGCGATATGTTATCGACCGTTCTTGATAATATGGCCCCGGGTCTTCCTCTGTGCTGGGGATTCAGCTGTCTTTTTCTCTTTGTTTTTTTTCTTCTTTTTACTGGCTTGTAATCCTAGGTGTTGGTGCCACCCGGGTGTTTCCGATTTTGGGGGCAGCCCAGAGAGCTCACTCCTGGTGCTCCAGTTGACTCCCTGCCCAGCCAGCACTCCTTGTTGCCAGCGTGGGAGCCAGCAGCTGTGTCCTCCCTGCCTGTTCTGCACGGGCAGGTGTTACATCCTGGTGGCCATCCCACTCCCCTAGACATGGGCATGGGCAGAGGGTTCAGGGGTTGGGGATGGGAAGCCGGGCCAATAGAAAATTTAATTAATCAATCTTGTGCTGACCCCTGGGTCCTGGCCCACCCTGGAGGTATTTTCAGGAAAACTGACAGAGCGCTGCACACACGGGTCAAAGGTCACCAACCTTAAAACGGTCATAACTTGGGCCCCGTTGGGCCAATTCGCATGATCCTTGGCTTGGTTTACTTCTGGTGGTGAACTCTAGCCAACAGAAGCAGTTCCCACAGGCCTGCTGACCTACAAGGCAGTGCACCTTGCAGGGAGTTGGTTTCTCTGGCTCCCTGCACAAGCTCTCCTCTTAGTCTTTGTTCCTGGGTGCAAAAGTGCAGATCTTTACCACAGCTGGTCCTCAGGGGTGGAAGGGGGGCAGCCTCACTGGCCCTTGGAGAGACCCACTGGTCCAGGGGTGAACTGGGGGCAGAGTGTGTAATTTTGTGAACAATTTCTTGCACACTCGAATTCAGGTAAGCCTAGAACTGATTATTTTCGGGCTGCCACCAGATGGGGGAGAATATATGAACTATCGAAATAAATTAATTTTTTACCTTATTCTGTTGGGAAGAAGGCAGATTTGTACAAACTGGATTCTACCGGTGCCACCGTCAAAGGCAGAATGGTTGGAGTCAGTTCTTTATGTTTATGGGATGGACATTAACCCTATAATCCCAAAAAGGTGGATAAGCTGTGGGAACCCCTGACTGTTTGGCTCGAGGGGGAGATGGAAAATAATTACATAGCCTAACCTTGAGGGAACAAAATTGACACTCTTTTGTTTGGGTCCAATGATTATAGCCATTTGGGGGGAGGGCGAGGTAGTCAAGATTTCCCTTACCACAAAACTGCAATCTCAAAGGCTTTCTGGTTGGGTAGATAAGGTCTGGAGATTTCAGCTGCATAAATTATGGCAAATGATGATAAAAAAAAAAGAACTGGGGGCAGAGTCAATAGTCTTTTTTGGCATCTAGTAGCTTCTCTTTCCAGTGTCCATGGTCGCAGTCCCAGGGTCCAGCAGCAAAGAGCACAAAAACACCAACAAAGCCCCTTCTCTCCCTTGTGCAAGAGTTTGTAAAAGAGTTTTTAAAAGGAGGTGGAAGATTCTAGTAGCAAGGTCCCTCTGATCAATCCTACGGTGCAACATCACCTCTCCAACCCTGTCCCAACCCTCCTGCACTGCATGCTGGGACAGTTCAAGATGGTGGCATCCAGGAGTCACTGATCACATCTGCTCCTGGGGTCACAGCTCCTCACCTTACTGATGTCACTGCCAGGGCCTTTTCCACCAAAAATTCAAAGTGGAGCTTTTTCCTGTGTTGGCTTCAGTTTTCTGGGCTTCCTCCTTTGCACACTGGGCTAAGGCTGTCCCTAGCCCTGGTGCAGTGTGTCAAGTAATTAACAAATATAGATATATGTCCCCACCCTTTCTTGCTCTGGAGCCGACGGAAACACTGTTAATTACTTATTTTACATGGAGCAGCCTTTGGTCCTGCTGTTGAAGAGAAATGTAATTAACTTGGCCCAGGAGGGTGACAAAAGGCCTGGGCTCTGATCTTGAGATGAGCCAGAGAAATATGTCAATTTTGGATGACCTGTAAAATGTATAGATACCTTCCTGGAACTCTCCAATTTGATTTTGGCACACATGTTCCTCCCCATTTTGATACGTCATTGGACATTTTAGGCCACAGGGAAGCAAAACTGCACTCTAAGGCAGGTTCCCCCTATGTGTATAATGAAGTATCACTGTAGACAAAACAGTAAACCCACACTAACTTTCTCTAAAAGTGTACACTATGAGGCCTATCTCAGGTCAATATCTAAACCTGCGGACTCCTCTCTGTGCCAGTCTACCTGTGAGCAGTTACCAGGGTGCACAGAACAGTAGTCTCACATACGTAGCCAGCACACATGTGCACACGTGTTCACATGTAACCAGCCAAGTGCCCCTTACCCTTGTTGAATTGCAAAGGTCTTATCTTAAAAGGCTGACACTGCAGGTAAACATGCACAGTACATTTGCCATGTGATTACTGTGGGAGAGACACATTTAGTGAGAATCATCCACAGTAAAAAGTCCAAAACTAGGTAATCCAAAAAGCAAAACATTCGGGTGTATTGAATGGATGGAAAAAAATTGCAACACCCTAGCACCCATCATTGCCACAGTTCTATGAAAAATAGTATCCCAGCCGTGATGGTGGATCTACCATCTGGGACAGGAATGGCTAAAAACACAGCCATAGAAAAAGTTTGAAAGTTGCCTATCAAAGGGTAGATTTTTAAGATGTGGGTTGCAGCCCTATTGATGTCTCACATTTTTCTTACCCAGAATTCCCTATATACTGTGTTTAACCACCCCCAATATTCTATTTCATTACAGGGTGGCTGCAGTATTTGTGGACATGTCAGCCAGCACCTAGGGAAATGTACCATCCCCAGGCATTTACGAATTAGAGATGCAGGGCAATCTTGGGAGGTGTGACTTTTTCTTACCCATAATGCCCTCCAAATTTCAAAGTAGGTTTACATTTTGTCACATTCATGTGCAAGAAATCTCTGCAACTACAAACTCACAAGAAACATCCAACCATTTTGCTTTTTAACACTTCTCACAATAAAAACTATAACACACTTGAGTGGGTGTGTTTATTATACCATACAGAAACAGTCTAAAACTATGACCCTGTAAAAACAATGTTGCTCTCTCTTACCACCTCTCTTTTCTTTCAATACCTCCTTTTTCTATAGCAACACTGTAATTTCTCTCAATTTTAATATACTTTCCCAAACTTACCACAGCATTTATATCAAAACCTTTTGAGTGCAACTTAGATGAGTTGTTAAGTTTATGAAAGAAATTACAAAACTTTGAAAATATCCAAGCCTTCACATCATTTGCATAGCATTTCCTTGACCCCTGCATACATTTCATTTTTTCCTTTGTAATAGCCACAGGTTTAACATAAATATAATAGTGTGTTGATATGTTAATGCAATGTAAAATACTTGTACACAGATCACAAGCATTGTGTATGTTTTATGATTTCCATATCAGGAAAAACTTCGCATGTCTAAATCACATTTTTACCTAGACTTAAGTCAGCCATATACCTATATAAAGAATGTTACAATTTGGCCAGTAAAGGTGCAATGGTGCAAGTTCTAAGAAAAGGTGAAATATGTAAAGGTTTACAAAACAGGACTATGTGGCCAAAGAGGATTCAGTAAGCAATTGTTTTTAATATAGCACCTGCTACACCATTTAACAATTGTAGAAGTCTGTTAAGAACATACATTGCCATTACACAATTTAATGGTACTCAGTGTGTAGTCCTAAGATGAACAAAAGGTTGATTTGGTCTCATTTCGAAAAAGTTAGTTAGCATCACATACAGATGTTAGCAAGGTGTCATTAGCTCATTCAGGCCCAGATGTATAAAGTTTTTTCAGCTCGCAAATGATCCGATTCGCAGAAAATAGGGTTTGCGAGTTGCTATTAGGAAGGGGCATGCCAAGGGCATCCCTTCCTAATACCGAGTCACAGTGCCATGTACGAATGTTTTCCGACCAGAATGCGGTTGCAAAACAATCGCAGTTTACCACCTACTTCAAGTAGGTGGTAAGCCACTCGCAAATGGACCCCTTCCCCTTTGAGAATGGTTGCGAAAATGTTTTTTAAGAGCAGGCAGTGGTCCCACAGACCACTGCCTACTCTTAAAAAATGAAACAGAAACGTTTAGTTTTTCTTTTTGAAACGCATTCCGTTTTCTTTTAGGGGAAAAAAGGGATGCATTGAAAAAAAAAGTTTCTTTATTTAAAAGCAAACACAGACATGGTGGTCTACTGTCCCCAGTAGGCCACCATCACTGTGTTACTGCCCATTCCCAATGGGTTGCAAATTGTGACCTGCCTCATGAATATTGATGAGGCAGGTCAATTGCAACCCCATTGGGAATTGCTAATGTGTCTGAGACACATTAGTACATTTCATTTTGCGAGTTTCTAATTGCGAGTCGTAATTAGAGACTCGCAAAATGAAACGTTCATACATCTGACCCTAAGCTATCTTGGCATCTGAACTTACCATCCTCTTTATATTTCATCTAAGTATTGCTTTGCTATGGATACATTATTTTACATTAGTTAAATGCAATTTTAGATTGTGAGTAGAAATACCCTGCTTTTACATTCTGTTACACAAGTTTCTAAAATAATGTTATCAATAGGGACATTTTCTAAAGTATACAAATATTTTCAATTGTTCATATTTTTAATTCTTAGTTTTATTACGTTTTTCATATTACAGAAAACACTTAACTAACCAATATACATGGAAGAAATGATATATCCTGGGACTATTAAGAGCCTGCTACTTGGACTTTTAAATTATAAATATTGCTATTTGGAGCTATGATATTTTTGCTCCACCCTTTAAGCAGACTACAAATTTCACAAAGCATTTAAAGGGTTCCCTATTCATCTTGCACTATTGCTTTGTTTTAATTTGTCGGCAGGTATGATTACCTCAATATGATTATTTCTAACACAAGCAGGTGATTGAATATACATTATTGTTAAAGCCCATAGACACAGGTGGGACAATGACCTGTGTAGCTACCACCCGTCACTCAATTTTTGCACCTAAATGTTTTTTACACAGTTGTATTTATTAAAAGCAAATAAAAAGATATATTTTCATACCTTACAACAGCATGGCTGTCTATAGGCTGGAACGGTTGGTGAACGTAGCTTGGGGCCACAAGTACATAGCTTTTTTCATGTCACAAACGGCCCGATTCACAGAATCGGGCCGTTTGCAACCAGAAAAAAGCATTTTTTAATGTACAAAGGCCATTTTGCATTTTGGTAACCTATAACCAAATCCCAAAATAGGTTAGCGATTCGGTATTAGGAAGCGATGTGTTAAGGGCGTCGCTTCCTAATAGCAACTCGCAGTGGTATGTAAGAATATTTTCCATACGAAATGGGTTCACAAAACATTAATATTTTACGACCAACTTGAATTGGGAGGTAATTCATTCACAAACGTGAAGTGGTCCCCAGGGACCCCTTCACCTTTGTGAATATATGAGAAAACGTTTTTTAGGCGCAGGCAGTGGTCGCAGGGACCACTGCCAGCTCTTAAAAAATGAAAAGAAAACTTTAAATTTTTTTTTTTGAAACACATCTCGTTTTCCTTTAAGGAAAATGGGCTGCATTTAAAACAAACATTGCTTTATTGAAAAGCAAATACAGACATGGTGGTCTGCTGTCCCCAGCAGGGCACTACCCTTGTGTTTTCAGCAATTCCAAATGGTTCACAAATCGAGACCTACCTCTTTAGGACTCCTAAATGCCTTCTGTGAATACCGAAAGTCTTAAAGTTAGGATTTTTCTCAGTTTAGGAGTAGTAAAGTTAGGACTCCTAACTTTACTACTCCTAAACTGAGAAAAATCCTAACTTTAAGACTTTCGGTATTCACAGAAGGCATTTAGGAGTCCTAAAGTTAGGACTACTAACTTCTGTAAATACCGAAATGAGTAAGTTCATTCTGTGAATACCAAAATGAGTAAGTGGACTCCTAACTTTACTACTCCTAAACTGAGAAAAATCCTAACTTTAAGACTTTCGGTATTCACAGAAGGCATTTAGGAGTCCTAAAGTTAGGACTACTAACTTCTGTAAATACTGAAATGAGTAAGTTCATTCTGTGAATACCAAAATGAGTAAGTGTATTCTGTGAATACCAAAAAGTACTAACTTTACGTTTTTGACGTAAGTTAGTTCTGTGAATCAGGCCCATAGTACAAACAAATTAGTCACAGCTCGCCCTAAGCCTAAAGGCGGATTTTAAAAATTTTAACACATAAAAGGCGGTATTACACGTCAACATCTGAAGAAATAAAAAGGCGGGCCGCACTTGTCTAAAATTTGCCTGTTTCAAGATGGGGATTAAAAAGGATTTTCTGGGCGTATCATAAAATGGGCAAAAAAACGTAAAGTGAACCATGTCCTGCGGAGATGTACTATCGCAGCCGCAGGACGAAAGAGTTTGCCCTTTGTTCATGCCCCTAGGCTGGGCGAGGAGAAGATAGAAAAGATCAAACCGGAACCTGGTCAGGAGGAAACGGTCATAAGAGTTTGCAAGCCCCAATAGGTACGGCTCTGGTCACTGATGTCCTTAACATGATGAAGCGACGTACGCTGGGCTTCGCAAGTTTCCTCTCCTCCCTAGCCATGGACTGACGTGCAATAAACGCCTTCTTAAGGAGGGCTAGGTCTTCCTTTTTTGGTGTCTCAGGGTTAGAAAAAAGATCTCCTCTTCCCAGGCTCAAGAGACTCCTTTCTATATATTTGAGCCATGGTACCCTGGAAGCATAGTCCAGAGCCAGGCAATCTTTAAGAATTGCTTTATTTAACGAAATCCTGTCCTTAACCCAAATTTTTAGCCAGAGGGACAGCGGGCGAAAAGCTATCAGATCAGTAATGTGAGGCATTCCTAGCTCCTCATGGGCGATAAAAGAAGGGGTACCCTGAGGAACTGATAGCAATTGTCGCATGAACTTGTTTTCCGCAATTTGAATATCATTTGTGTCAGCATATCCCCAGATTTCACTGCCATAGAGGGCCTTACAAGTACACTTAGCCCTATAGAACTCGAGAAGGGCCCCCACTGGTCTTTTCCCCAAACTGGAGGCAAAATTGAAAATTGCTGCGGTCTCCCTGTTGAGGTCATTACTCTTACGTGTAATTTGGGATCCCCATTTCATTTTGTCGTCCAGGAGAACCCCCAGATAGGAAAACACTGACGTCTTGGGGATCGGGGTAAGCTCTACCTTAAAGGTGTATGGTCTGCTCCGCCGTGCCCCCACTTGCATGATTTATGATTTGGAGTTGTTAATCGCCAAATCCAGATCCCCCATAAACTGTGCAAATGTAGATAGAAGGGTTTGAAGGCCACGCTCGGTCCTTGCCATCAAGACAACATCGTCTGCATATAGCAGGACAGGGAGACCCTGCCGTCCTACCTGGGGGAAATCTGCCTTAATCTCCAAGAGTACTTTCTCTAAATTATTAATATAGAGATTGAATAGAAAGGGAGCCAAAATGCAACCCTGGTGGACACCACCCCTAACTGGGAATGAGCGTGATACATGCATGTCTGCCGAATAGCGCACTGCAGCTTTGGTGTCTCGATGGAGATCATATAAAAAGGAGACTATCGCACTATCCACCCCTAGGGTAGACAGGATCTGCCACAATTTGCCTCTATTCACACAGTCAAATGCAGATGACAAATCCATAAAAGCCAGGAAAATGGTACCCTGGCGGGCTACTGTGTATTTATTCATTATCAGGAAGAGGTTAAGACATTGATCAATTGTAGAGCGACCCCAGCGGAAGCCATATTGAGCCTCCGACAAGATGTTATTATCAAGAGCCCAAGCCGATAACCTTCCCAACAATATCCGCCCAACCACTTTCACCACAGAGTCTAACAGGGAGATAGGTCTATAACAAAGAGTGCTGTCTCTGTTCCCCTTTTTAAAGACCGGCACGATGATGGAGGTGGCCCAAGAAGCAGGGATACCAGACCTGGCAGCTGCATTAATTACGGAGGTGAGCAATGGGGCCCAGAACGCCACGTCTGACAGATAGAGATCGGGGGGAATTCCATCAGATCCCGGGGCCTTATTACGTGTCATGCCAATGATACCTCGTCTCACTTTCTCCTACGATACGGATAGGATTGTGGATTTGCCGCCATAATCGGGGGACAGGGCCAAAGCTCCCTTGAACGTGGGGATTAGGTGCCTCCTATTGGGGTCCATTTTCCCCATGGTTGATTGCATATCCAAGTCACATATTAGGGCATTTAGTTTCTCCCCCTGTCTACTATGTTCAAAATGCACACTCGCTACGCGTGGGCAAGAGGAATCCACATTGTCCCCTACATCCAGTGGCCTTAAGTCCCCACACACGTGAATGTTAAAATCCCCTAGCAGAACTATGTTACCAGTTTTACGTGAGGAGGCTATGAAATTAGTCAAAAATGTACCTAACCGGGTGATGTTACACACCTCAGGTAGTGATGAAGTGGCGTTATAAAAATTCAATAACAAAAGTCTATACAACCCTAATGAAAATAATAGCACCTGAAGGCACGGATTATCTACATTCAGTACCACAGCACCACCTCCTACCCTAAGTGGAACATAGACTACAAGGCCTCCCTTTGGTCGGCCTGACCTTGAGGGGGTTGCGGGGATGTTAAACCGCTTAAAACCCTCTAAAAAATAGGTATTGTCAATGGTCCAAGTCTCCTGCAGGCAAATAATGTCATAATTTTTGATGAAGCACAACCATGGCGGATCTACGAACTTGCTGGCCAGACCGGCTATGTTCCAAGAGATGATATTACAAAAATTGCTGACCAAAGGATGACTGCAGGAAAGCCCCCGGTCAGGCTGGACTTTAGGATCCGAGCTTGAGGAAGGCACCTTGGGAGACTTAGGTACTGGCCTGTCCAGTCAATCGCAGGTGTCAAGTTGCCCCAGTGGTGCAAAGGAGTTAAAGAGAGGGACCGGTGCGGAGAGTTAAGGCCATTCAGGGAAGGTCGGAGTCACTAGATTTCTAGTTTGTGAAGTCACAAATGAGGGTGAATAGAAAAAGCCCAGGGGAAGGGCCCTAATGGAGGAGATTGGGCCCATGGTTTTGCGGATGCTAGCTGTATGAAGAATCCTTTCTGCCAGGGGGGCGTGGCTACATCGTGCTGCGGAATGGCTGCCTTCTGAAGGGGCTCCGGAGACCAGGCTCCATTATCCTTTGACAATCGCAGCTAATACACAGAATCTACGAATGCCGAACACCGAAATCAGTTGCTGATCTTAATCGCACTGCCTGTGAAAATGTTTACAGCCGAAGACCGAGCCAAAGCCGAGATATCCGACTCGACTCATCGCGGCCTGGCTGAGGAGACATCATGGCCACCGCGCACCAGCAGAAAGCGTGATCAGACCGGCGAGCCCCTAGACCCCCAGGCGACACTGAACGTGCCAGGCCGTAACTCCGGAGGAGCCGGAGTTAAATATATCGGACGAGATCCAGGGTCCGGCACTTAATTACATCCCGCGACTGCTCTTGCTGCAGGCGCGATGCTCCAACATTGGGGGCAGAGATGCCGGTGTGTCTTTGGGCCACGCTCTGGGCCTGACGCCATGGAGCTGCTCAGGCCGCTGAAAGTTGGAGCCCGTCGGGCCATCGCGGATGCAGAACGCACCAGACGAGCCGGCCTGAAAGAAAAGAAGACCCAGCACGGCCATGGGTTGAGGTGAGTGTGGGTTGGGGCACTAAGGTGGTGCGGGATCGCGCGCGCTCCCGCTACTCAGGCTCGAGCCCCACTTGGTTTTCTGCACTGTGGAGGCTGCGCTATGGTGGGCGGCGTGCTCAGGCTTGTGCTGTGGCGACCCCCGGTCACGCTGACTAATTGCTAGGCTGATGCGCAAAGTTGGATTCCTGGGTACGCGGGGGAATTGAGCAGGCCTCAGTCTTCCCCTTTAAGCCTCCTGCGCCTGAGTGTTAGGCGCGGGGCCTGCTTTGGGAGTGTGGGTGCCTCTCGTTCCGGGCCTGCTCGGGCGACAATGGGCGCATAGGTCCTGGCCTCAATCCGCTCAACTGCAAGATAGCTGGCTCTCCCCCCGATGAGACGAGCAGGGTGCCCTCTCAAGAGCCGCAAACCTGAGACATTTACTCATAACTACACGACACGAGGCGCATAAAGCAGTTACAGTAGACTACGCCACTCATAAGTAAGGGAGTACACCGAAGCAGTGCCGTCGCCCTGCATTGGTCCTACAATATCCAGTGCTCCCTCTCCTTCCCTTTGCATACACAACGACCAAAGCCAATGGGGAAGGCTGAACCCAAACAGGCGAAGCTGCCCTTTGAAAATAAACGCCAAATCAGAACGAATGATGCGGGCCCTGAGCTAGACACTGCGCAAGGGTCCAAAGAACACATGGAGCAACAGGAAGAAGACCTGCACACTATCTTTCTGGACGTGCGCTCCAGTATCAAAACAGTAGATAACAAGATAGATGCTCTCGCTTCTAGTCTTGATATAGTCAAAAGACGTGTAGACGTTCATGAGGGCCGGCTTGATACACTAGAGAACAGGTTGTCGGATACCCAGGACTCCCATGCTGAATCCAAATCACAAATCCTCAAAATGGTAAAAGTGTTGGCTGTGATAAAAGCCAAATATGAGTAATTTGAGGCGCGCTCTTGGTGCAACAACCTACGTATTATTGGGCTGCCGGAATCCACTGCAATTCCGAAGATGGAACCATACATAGACGACTTACTACGGGACCTACTTGGGCCAACTCTCTCGCACGTTATGATCGTTGAGAGGGCGCATCGTTCATTAGACCCTAGACCCCCGCCAGGTGCCCCACCGAGTCCAATAATCGCAAGACTTTTGAACTATAGGGACAGGGATGCAATTCTCAGAGCAGCTAGGGACAAGAGCCCTATCACTCATCAAGGAAACTCCCTTTCCTTTTTTCCTGACACACCTACTGTCCAAGCAGCATGCAGAGAGTTCACGCCATCGAAACTCATCCTGCAAAATGCCTCCATTTCCTATGCCATGCTATATCCAGCCAAGCTCAAAATTACATATGATGGAAAGGCGCAATTTTTCACAGACGCCAAATCAGCCCTTAAGTACGCTAAACACATATGTGCAAGGAAGTCACCATTGCATTCCTCACAACAAACTGTATCGGAACAGAACTTAAGTGACAATGATTGATATGCCTATCAAGTGAAACTGCACCCAACCACGCAAGTTGACTTATAACTGTGTTAATTACAATAATGTCGTTCGTTGTTTCGGCCACAGAAGAATATGGTCCACTGTTCATGGTAATGTAAGAGTGTAAGCTCTTCCTTTGACAGATTCCGTACCACACGCCAAAGCCTGGTCACCCTGCCTCGTGGCAGGTTATAGCCAGCGTCCCAAGCCCCACAGGGAGATCTCCCATGTGCCTTTGTTTTGTTGAAAGGGTGTTTCTAGGGTGGGGGGGGTGGCCATAAGTCGCAACCTGATTGGGAGGTTGTTGTGGGTGGTGGGTGGAACGGGGGGTACATAGTATATCCAGACGCATGGTTTTTAACTGAGCAGCAGATGTATGAAGTGCATAGCACCTTTGTTTCTCTTACAGCTAAGTTTAACTTTTATCCTTCACACGATGTACAGCAAGGAAATATTGCTTATTCTATGATTTGTGATGTTCTAATGTGCGATCTTCTTACACATACACGTCTCACACACCTTGTATACTGAGAAATGACTGAGACCAAATTCCTCACATGGAACGTGCGAGGGCTTAATGATTTTAGGAAAGCACGGTTGATACATACATACTTAAGTAGACACCGCATAGATGCATGCTTCCTCCAAGAAACTCATCTGAAATACGACTCTGACCCCAAACTAAAGAATAGATATTGGGGTGAGATCCACTCGGCCCCCTATTCTAACTATGCTAGGGGGGGTTGCGATATTGATCAGGCGTGGTCTTGGCTGGTCAACCACACAAATACAGAAAGGCCCTGATGGGCGCTATCTTATTTAAACCGGTACCCTCTTGACAACTAAGATCACCTTAGTGGCAACCTACGGTCCGAATGTGGATGACACACAATTCTTCCTCAATATATGGGCTAAAATAATGGCACTAGGAGGAGACACGATAATTTGGGGTGGGGACTTTAACGTCACTCTTAACAATGACTGGGACAGAATAGGTGCTGCTCGCAACCCACATCCCAAGGCAGCCCTACACCTCAATAACATTATCTTTGAGCACGGTCTAATGGATATCTGGCGTAACAGGAACCCAACCATGAGGGAGGGAACATGTATTACTTCGCAACATAACGCCTGGTCCAGGATAGACTACTGGTTAGTCACATGTGATGTTGCGTCATGGACCATAGATACCCTACACCTTGCAGGCACGTTATCAGACCAAGCCCCAGTGGTACTGCACTGGAAGATACCTCAAACATTACCACCACACGCACTCCTGGATACCGTATTCAGAGAAGAGATTAGAACTGACATTACACAACACTTCTCCACAAATGAAGGGTCGGTGGACTCAGCCTCGACGCTGTGGGGAGCGTTCAAGGTAGTGATCCAAGGGGCCTTGAGTTCTATACGGTCTACTATAGTAAACATTGAGCAAGAAATCAAATCCGCGGAGCAACTGTTTTTTCAGACTAGGGAACCCAGACACTTGGCAATCATACGAGGGAATATTTCAGAATTTGAAGACGAGGCAGAGAGGGAGACCCGATTCTTGGGGAAACTTACAAGAGCACGCAGCTATGGGGAGGGTGACAGGCCTGGCAAAACCCTTGCTAATGCACTCAGACAGAGCACTTCTCCCGCCTTCATAGCCGAGTTATTGGATGAGGACGAATCCCCCATTAGAGGGCAAGAGGCTACACATGAATATCTTACAAAATATTATTCTTCATTATACACAGCAACTCAAAATACACCCCACCCCAAACTTGGTGAATATTTAGAATCATTAGAACTGCTCTGGTTAAGTGACGCCCACAGACAATACCTGGACAAACCTTTTACAATAGCTGACATCACACAAGTTATTGGCAGTTTACCTGGTGAAAAGGCACCTGGGCTAGATGGTCTGACCACCACATTTTATAAAACTTATGCGGAGGAGCTGGCACCCCGACTGTTGGATGCCTATCAGGAGTCGATGGAGGTAGGAATCCTCCCACCGACTATGCAGGAAGCAGTAATCATTTCCCTTCTGAAACCAGACAAGGCATCTAATATCTGTGACTCATATAGACCCCTGTCGTTAATCAATGTGGATGCTAAGATCCTAGCCAAACTAATAGCCAACAGGCTACAGCCACTATTACCGCTCATAGCTAGGCCAGACCAATCAGGATTCATTCCGGGTAGGTCGACAGCTCACAATTTGCGCACGTTCTTCGCCACGGTGCACCAGCTTGACCCCCAACTCCCTGCCATTGCAGCGTTTCTTGACACAACCAAGGCGTTTAATTCCTTGGAGTGGCCTTTCTTGTTCACGATACTACCAAGATTAGGATTCAGTCCCAACTTTATTAAACTAATAGGCCTGCTCTATACTAAGCCCACAGCCCGACTAAGAGCAAATAATCTAATATCGGAACCATTCTTTATGACTCGTGGCGCCAGGCAAGGATGCCCACTCTCGCCACGAGCCTTTAGCGGCCAGACTTCGTCAGCACCACACTGCTCGTGGTCTGGCATTCACAGACAGAGGCCTAATAATATCAATGTATGCAGACGATATAACGTTATATATTCGTAAACCGGACAAAAACCTTAACCCCGTTCAGAGAGAAGTCCTTCGCTTTGGGGGAATGTCTGGCATACAGATCAACTGGTCAAAATCCTCTATTTTACCTCTGACTGAGGACCCGACTTGGAATTCCCACTAAAATGGGCAGATGGGGCTGTAAAATACCTGGGGGTGTGGCTTAGTAGGGACATACAGGACATATGGAGAATGAACTTTGGCAAGTTACTGGACTGGTTGGAGCGCAAATCAAAAATATGGGCTGCTCTGCCTTTGTCCCTAGCTGGCAGAATCGTTATCACCAAGATGATATTTCTTCCTAACTTTTTATACCTATTCGTTAACATACCCATACCTTTAACCAAGGCCTTTTTTAACTCCCTGCGCTCTTTGGTGATTGCATTGATTTGAGCCAGCAAACAACCACGCGTGAGCTGGGAACTGCTGACCCGCCCGCTATATGGAGGTGGAATGGGCGCGCATGACTTCGAACTCTACGCATTAAGTGCACAAGCTTAATTCCTTCATTTCTGGGTACATCCCACCCCGTTCCAGCCACACGTGGCCATTGAAACAGATGTGGCTGACCCTACCCCTCTACACGTGGCTGTGTATAAGCCATATCACAGATTGGCCAATGAAATAAATACTGTAGAAACCTTGCGTTGGGCCTGGGAAGGTTTAAGAAAACGTGTCGGGACTCCACTGCTTTACGCACCCTCCACCCCAGTTGCGCACCATCCACATTTTCCCTTTCTTAATGATAGGGGTTCCATAACACGGGCATGTAGCATGGGCATTTCCACATTGGGGGACCTGTACCCACAGGACACATTTTTAGAGCAGCCACAACAACGGGAAGACACTCAAATATCACTTCTGAACTTATTCCTTTATTTTCAACTCCGAGCCACTTGCAAGACAATACACTCAACATTCCCAGCCCCCCCAGATATCATGAAGCCGCTAGAACATCTATTAACTACACCTTCACCTCATAGATTAATTACTAGATTATATAACCCCACGCAAACACACACCCCATGGGTTGCCCCTAGGGCGCTAATACAATGGAGGACCGACCTCGAAGAACTACCTACTGATGAGCAATGGTCATTTTGTTGCTCACAGCTGAGATATTTATCCCCGAACTATAAGTTGAGACTTATCCATTTCAAATTCATACACAGGGTATATCACACCCCCATGCGGTTGCACAAACTGGGGTTACGCCCGGACTCGCACTGCTGGAAATGCAAACGGGAAGCCGCAGCCTTTCTACATATTGCATGGAGTTGCCCGCCCATTGCTGAATTTTGGAAAGAGGTATATGATACTATACAAGCTGTCACTGGATTGTCACTAGAATGCACCCCACTGGTGGCACTGCTAGGATATGTGGGGGGAATCCCTATGGCAAAACTGCGTTTGGTGGCCATGATGCTGCTACTTGCAAAGCGTAGACTAGCCATATGCTGGGGTGCCCCTAGAGCCCCCCGGGTTGCTGCGTGGTTGCGGGACATTGCCTACTGTCAGGAGCAGTTGCCGGTGTTCTGGGACCTAATGCCGACGGCATCTCGAACAAGGGACATATGGGAACCTTTCACTACCTGGCTTAATGGACAGGAGGTGGACCTCCCAGATGACTCTAATCAAGTACCAGTTGTCTCCCTGTCAAGGTCGCCCCAATAACTGCCTCAACACTTGCCAATTTGTACAAATATTCCCTACATATATGGGTCTGCCTAATTCGTAACACGTGATACGGTTGATCGCCGCCAACCTCCCCTTCCCCAATCTTGGAGCCTCAAATCCTAAGACTTGTCTAGCCCACAGCAGAAATTGCTATGTTCCAGTCACCATAACTGTGTAAATTGAGATGTGGTATTGCATTGACTTTTCTTTTTTTTTCTTTTTTTCTCCTTTAAAAGAACAAGACGCACTGGAGCAATGCACTTGCTGTTTATACAATACTGATGTTTCACAATGTCTGTAATGCTGTAACTTTGAGTAATGCTATGTAGTGTCAACATACAAATGTGCCTATACCATGTGTATGTCTGAACAAAATTTCAATAAACAAAAGTTTAAAAAAAATAAAGAATCCTTTCTGCCAAGTGTGGTTGATTAAAATTGATAATAACTCAGTCACCACCGCTGCTCTTTTTAGAACCTTCTATCCAGGCCACCCTCCGGACCATAATAATGTGCCTCTGAGGCCCAAGGGTGTGTTATTATTAAGCCAGTAAAGGACCTTGTTCTTTAGTTGGTAAAAGTCCTCGGTGACACCCGGCTTTAGGACTGGCATGTTTCCTAGGACCACCACATACAGAGTTGCTTCCGGGGGTAGATGGATGAAGCTAGGACCATGGGACTGTATTTCCTTGGCATCATTGACAATGGTAGGGGCCTCCCCGCTGGCCACCCTCTTGCAGGTAACCGGTTCTTTTCGTTGACTGGCCTCTGGCATGACTTGGTCCTGGGGGCATGTCCTCGCCTGTAAGCCTCCTTTGAGAGGTAGATGTTGGCTGTTACGAGTAGGAGGGCCAGAAAAAGGGGTAATGCTCCCAAAGTGCGTGGTGCGTATGCTGTTAGCCTCTCTTGTGACAGAGTCAGATGCTGCAGCTACATCTGCTGCATCACTGGCACAGTAAACAAGGTTGGGGACTTGGTGAGTAAGGACAAGTTAGAGAGTTCCCTCTCGATTGAGGACAATCGTTGCTTAATTGGTTCCAATTTGGAGTCCAGGCGAGCAAGAAAGGAGCCCACACATGCTTCGAGCATGGCCGCCAGCTCGTCTTTCGAGACGGGAACTACACCCTGGGAGCTCGCAGATGGTGTATCCACTTTTGTGCTTTTTGCCCTGACCCCTGGGTTGGAACACTTGCGCTTAGCCCCGAGTCCAGACCCCCCTTGAAGTCGTCCATGCTGCGCATCAGCCCGAGAGGCTAGATTTTGGATTGGGGTCCTAAGTCCTGACAGGGCACCAGAGATATCAGCTCCCCGCCGGTCAGCGGCTCAATGGCGGTGACCTGGACTTCGTTGCTCCTCGGGTTGCCTGGTCCTTGATTTATGTGTTCAAATGGGAGTGCAGAAATAGCGTCTGATTCCGCTCCCGGGGTACACTGTAGACCATGTGCTGGGACGGAGACTGGCAGATGTAAGTGGCTCACCGGGGACCGAGAGAGACGGCGCTCCACCAATTCAATTTCCTACTCGAGAACCCCCGCCGCTCCTTGCAGGAAACAGCCCATGGTCGAGGTTAATGGGGCAGCATGAATCACAGCGGCTGTCTTACGTTTCTCCATGATTCCCGGCTCTGTGAATGTGTAGGTGCGGGTGGAAGAATTAATGTCGTTATCAAGCCACTGCCTTCCCCCGCACAATTGTAAAACAAGTGGCCAAAAGGTAGAGTTAGAGTAATGCCCCCATAGGGCTTACCTTGTTGTGCTTGGGTCTGGGTGATCCTGGCCTGAATAAAATCGTATTAGGCTCACCTGGAACCTGACTGGCCATTCACTGAATACCTGAGTAGCCGCCTCGGCGATGTCGGTTGGTATAGATTGAAGGCCGAGGCACCGGATAACGAAGCCAAGAGGGAGAGCCCAGCCCAGCCTCCTCTGGGCTCTGACGGGCGCAGACGGGCCGGCCCTTGGCCCAAGCTTTGCCCGCCCTTGGCCCGGGCACGCCCGCACGTGTCCCACGCTGTGGGAAGCCCTGGCCCCTTTTCAGCACCTCCAGGTGCGGGCAGACATCACGCTGGCGGCACTCGGGCCCGAGACTCCTGGGAGATTGAGTCCTCCCTCCGCTGAAGGCAACAAAGAAAAAACAGGCTCCCACGGTGCGGGAAGCCCTGGCCCCTTTTCAGCGCCTCAAGGCGCGGGCAGACGTCACGCTGGCAGCACTCGGGTCGCGAGACTGCCGGAAGATTGAGTCCTCCCTCCGCTGCAGGCAACAAAGAAAAAACAGACTATGTTAATACAAATTACCCCTCCCCGAATTTAGGTGTGCTATTGTGGTTAGAAGAGTACTTTTCTAAATTTTCTTACCTCACTCCTCTATTTTCACTGAAAAAGGTGTGGCATACATTTCAGAGACAAATGCATACGCCAAATATTATCTAAAATGCACATTTAAAAAATGATGCCATTGTAAATATTTGTCACGCATTTGATATTCGGAAAACATTTCAGCTAAGATGTACTTCTCACGGAACACACTACAAGATACAGCTTATACCAACCAACCTCTATTTCATAAGTCTATATGATCCGGGCAGATTTATTTAGGTCTGACTGCAAACATGACAATGCATTTATATAGAACATAACTGTGGCCATCAAATGTCTTTGCATTTATGGACTTCATTTTCCATTACTCTATATTTAAGGTAGACCTCTCTGTGGTGAATGATAATATCCAGTGTCTTTTTTCAGATCTCATGTGAAAGGGACTGATTCAAACCATCAAGTATATTCTGTACTTTAGATTCACAGAAGCATTTTGGTACATTGATGGACATATTTATCATTGGATTGTGTTTCCTTTGCGCCCTGCATGGAGTCACAAGGGCAACACAATCCTTATGTCAGATTTCCAAAGCTACCCAAGGCCACCTTGCGTGGCCCTGCATTGCTTGGTAAATCTGGAGTAACGCAAGGCAGCGCAAGTTGCTGTGAAGTCATTCCATGGGTGGACCATGAGTGTTTCCACTCATCCACTCATGGACTTTGGCTCATTCCCATATTTACCAAGACTAGTAAACCTGGGAATGTGTCAAAATGCTATGCTTTCCAATAGAGGAGCAACTAGAGAAATATATCTTTATTTCTCCTCATTGTTTCAGAATGCAGCACACTTAGAAAGAGGAAAAAGTCTCCAAGGATTGTTTTTGTGTAAAAAAGTATCCCTTCCTGCAAAAAACACAATCCTGGCTGCAATGCAGGCATCCTTGCACCTTGATTCAAGGGGGCTTGCGTTGGTGCTAGGCTGCACAGAGTGCGCTCGTGCAGAGAAAGAGCAAGAATATGCCATATGTTAGTAATTATGCTGCATTCCTGCTCTCTCCATTTGACACAGCTCAGCAAGCTGTCTTGCTGCATTGCATTGCCTCAAATAGATGATTTATTACAGATGATCTATTGAAAAGCTGACAGCTGGAAAATGAGACATGGGAACTGAAGAAAATATGCCACAAATCCAAGAAGCGTTTAGATAAAACTCTTTGGAAGGTTCATCAGAGGTGATATCATGGTGCAGTCAATTGTGCCATTCTGAAATACCTATGAACCTGTTGTTCAAGATTATAAGGAAAACAACAGATCCTGAGATCCTAATTGTGATGTACATCAGATCAGCAAGATGACAAACTCATCCACTTTTTAAAATCCAAAATTGAGATAATCTCCAAAAACAAAAGATCCACCGTGAAACCAACCTTGCTATGTTATGTTATGTGATGTTCTGCTATGTTATGTTAAGGTTATGTACCTTATGTTATGTTATGTTAATGCTATACAGATTTGTAGAGTGCACTATCACTCTGGAGTGTATCCTGGTGCTGAGCAGGTGCGAGTCTAGCCAAAGCTAGGGCCCGATGCATCAATATTAGGAATAGAAATTACTTAATTGAGACTCTTTGCGAATTGCAATTAGGAAATTACAATTCCTGATATATGAAACTCATAGAGTTTCATTTAGTGATTCCTAGTGCGTTGCAAATCGACCTAC
The DNA here is from genome assembly GCA_963921515.1 of Calotriton arnoldi. Lineage (NCBI taxonomy): Eukaryota > Metazoa > Chordata > Amphibia > Caudata > Salamandridae > Calotriton > Calotriton arnoldi. The sequence goes on from CAWUFW010008359.1 coordinate 315,225, forward strand.
CTCATGAATATTAATGAGGAAGGTCGCAGTGTGCGGCCCATTAGGAATAAACACCATTACAGGGATGGTGACCTGCTGAGGTCAGCAGACCACCATGTCTGTGATTGCTTTTAAATAAAGCAGTCTTTTTTTTAAGTGGAACCCACTTCCCTTAAAGGAAAATGGGATGCGTTTAAAAAGAAGGCAGTGGTCTCTTGGACAACTGCCTTCTCTTAAACAAACAGTTTTTTTACATTCAGAAATGGAAAGGGGACGCAATGGGACCCCTTCCCATTTGGGATTGCATTACTTCTGCACTTCTGTGGTCGGCAAATTATTAATGTTTTACAACCGAAATTCAGTTGCAAAACATTAATACAAACCATTCCTGTTTGGTATTTTTGCAGTTTTGGTTTGATACATACCAAACTGCTTTGTGGTGTTCGCAAACAAGCGAGTCAGCCAGTTTGCAACCGCAAAAATGCTTGATACATCTAGAGCCTAGTGGGACTGTTTGAATAGCCAGAAGTCACGAAGTGAGCTTTAGGAGCTATGCAGGAGAAGGCTCAACCACCAGATCTGGTTTTTGTTATGCATAGGATGTGAGCAAGTAGGAGTCCAGAGGAACAGAGGTGTCTGGAAGGTTTGTGAAAGCAGATGCAATTGTTGAGGTATACTGGGCCAGTTTTATATAGTGCCTTGAAAGGTCTGGGTGAGGAGTTTGAACTGTGCTTGGCTGTGTATGGGGAGCCACAGGAACTCCTTCAGGGGTGGTGTGATGTGAATGCGGCACGGGAGTTTGAGAGTGATTTTGACCGCTATGTTCTGAATGGTCTGCAGCCTTCTGGTGAGTTTTATGGTAATCCTGGCATAGAGAGTATTCCTGTAGTGTGGCTTACTTGTGATAAGTGCATACATGATGCTTTTCTGGGAGCTGATTGGGAGTCATTGAAAATCTTACTTAGAATCTTACGGGTATGGAAGTATGAGGCAGTAAAGGCGTTGGGTTTGCTGGTTATTTGCAGTTTGCTGTCTATGAAGATCCCAAGGATCTTGGCGTGTGTCATGGAGTGGGTGTCAGTCCTAGTTCTGTTGGCCATCAGGTGGAGTCCCAAGGTTAAGTGCTCTTCCTGAAGATCACAATTTCAGTAATGTTGATATTCAGCTTCAAACAGTTGGTCTTCATCCAGTGATTGATTTCAGTCATGCAGACATTGAACTTAATCTGGGTACTTGTCATCTTGTCTGTGAGGGAGAGAATGAGTTGGGTGTCGCTGTCATAGGAGAGTATGTCTATGTCCTGAGAGCCGATAATGATGGCTAGAAGGCATTGAAGAGGGTCGGGCTCATGAAGGATCCTTGCAGGACTCTGAAGATGAGATCACAGGCACCCATGGTGTACTGTGCCAGGCTGACTGAGTGGGTCTTTCCAGTCAGGAAGCAGCAGATCCATAAGAGAGTGTGTTCTGGGAGTCCAATGTCATGTAAGCATTGGATGAGGATGGAGTGGGAGACCTCATCAAACACTGCGGTGAGGTCCTGGAGAATGAGGGCCGTCATGTCTCCTCCATCCAGAGTCATGCGGATGCCATCAGTGGTGGCGATGAAGGCAGTTTCCATGCTGTGGTTGGTCTGAAACCAAACTGAGTGGTGTTGAGGGGTTGGTGGTCTGGAGGTATTCCTTAACATGTCTGTTGATGATTTTCACTAAGACCCTGGCTGGAAATGGGATCATGTAGGTCAGTCTGTAGTTGGCGAGTGTTGAAGGGTCTGTGGACAGTTTCTTCAACATTGGGAGGGCAGTTGCATATTTCCAAGCATCTGGGAAGGTTATGGGAGAGTTGGAAGCATTCAGAATGGGTTTGAGCATGGTGCTGATGGGTTGCAGTCCTCTCTACTAGGCATGGTGGGGTCAGGCATCCGATGGGGCCCTTGAGTGGATGAACTTCATGATGGCATTGGTTTCTTCTGGGGTGATGGCGGGCCATGAGGTTAGCATTGGGTATTTGGATACGTTCGGGAGATGTTTTTCGAAGTCTGTCGGGTCCAGTTATGGGTTGAAGATGCTGTAAATGGCAGGGATTCTGTGCTGAAGAATTGAAAGTGATTGTTGTTATGGTCCTGCAAAGGGGTGATTGAGTTGGAGGTGGCCGAAGGGACATGACATCCTTCATAATGGTGAAGATTTATTTGCTTCTGTTGGTAATGGCATCAATGTGGTTTGTGAGAGAGGCACTTTTGGTGGTCCGGATCATTTGCTGGTAACATCTCAGGGTGGATTTGAATGTGCTCCTGTCTGCATTGTCTGGCTCATTGTCCATTTGTGCACCAGTTTGCAGTGGCATTTTATCAGTCTGTATTCCTCCATGTAACAACCGGCCTGGAGCCTAATTCTTGTTGAATTGCTGTGTTTGATGAGGGTGAGGAGGTTGGCGCAGGAGGTAATCCAATTGTTCGGTGTTCCAGGCCTTGTCAATGATTCTGTTCCAGTTGTCTGTCCAGGATTATGCTGTGGATTTGCTGACTTGGATGTTGTTGAAGGTGGTGAAAATAGAGTCCAGGAGGTGTCCGGCGATGTAAGGTCCAGACATCCAAGGTCTTCAATGAATGTTTTTGAGTTGGGGTTGTTGTGGTCTTCCAAGTGGAAGCTCATGTCTCTGAGTAGGGTGTAATTGCTAACCTCAAGGGCAAGTGGTACAAAGAGATCAGTGAGGATGTCAGTGAAGTTCGTGCGAGGTCCCAGTGATCTGTAGATCAGAGTGCTGCTTAGGGTGAAGTTAGCTGTGACATCAAAGTGAACAACCAGTCTTCTACATTGGCGGATAATGTGTCTGTGGAGGTGGTGCAGCAGATGATGTTCTTGTGGGTGATGGTGATCCTGCCTGTGGGCTTGTGACCAGATCCACCATTAGCCTGTTGAGTAAGTTATGACTATAACGTAAGTCTACAAGTTGTGCTGTCCCACCCACAGGTGACACAGGTGAACTTGGCTCAAAGCACCAGTGAAAAATGTGAAAGACAGGTTATCGTAGCCCCGCAGAATACTAATCAATGTGTTATTGAAATAGAGTTATTGCTTTTGGGCTACTAAGAATCCCTAGGAGGGGATCAGGGGCTCCATGGTAATAGTAGCAAACCTATTTCGTTATTCACAATATCACACACACACACACTGCACTAAAAAGAATGAACTCTTTTAAGTAAAAATATTTATTACTACAGGAACAATCTGTTTCTCAGTACATCTAAAACAACTACACAGAATATTATAAAACTACCAAGAAGGAACGCTATTAATAACGAGAATTTCTTTTACATTTTTAACATTGTTAAAATGTCATCTAGAGCCTAACACACTAACGTCTACATCTATGCAGGACACTAAGAGCATGGAAGGCAGAGCAACTTGCAGTCTAGAGTTTCTTATGGAGAAGAGATGCACTGCATACCTTGTTGATAGCAAAGGCTGTCTTTATTAGTGGAGTTGTGAAGGTAGTGTTCCCCATGGAGGTTAAACACGTGCTGCAGTAGCAGTCGGTCTTCCTTCGGCTTTATAAGCTTCAGGTGAAATGTAGCAGTGTTAAGTGTGCTGGCAGTACGTCCGATTGTCTCTGGCAGAATATCATGCAATAATCTGGCTGAAGGACTCTCCTCACAGTTGGTCAAGTATCAGTCCTTATATACTAATTCCTATCAAATTTTGGAATTTCTGATGTAAGTTTAGGAATGTCTGACATAGATTATATGCATCAAAGTGTGCATCCCAGATGTTTCCTTATGAACATATAAGGTAAAAGGACGTCAATTCAGACTATACTATTTTAGCTAAAGGTCTGTATGTATTCTTATTGAACCTTAACCTAATGAATAGTAGGCAGACATGTGACCCAGACAAATGTTGCATCAATGTTGTATTCATGTCATTAATTGTAGGGTTCAACACTTTCACAGTTCTAGGAAAGATAAGATTGGGCCACATCTCCATCTAAGGGCAGACATGACAATGATTCTGCACAAATCAAGAAAAATTGTGATTTCTATTGCCTAAAACAGGAAAGATGGTGACTTCCATGAACTAAGAAGTAGGCAGGGCCTCCATAAAATGGAGTTGGACCTCAGGGGATTTACGTCAAGCCCCTCCCACACTTTTAGGCTTCTTTGTTGCTTTGTAACCAATAAGCCTTGCCAAACTAGAGAAAGGAGTATAAAGAAAATCCGAAAATGGAATGAGATAATGTAACCAGGGAATCCATTGCAGCAATCAACCCATATACTACAACATTGAAAAATTAATTATTACTTCAATGTAGGATCCCTGAGCAATATAAAACTAGTCATAATTGTCCATCGTTTGTATAAACATTCCATTGACTTGAAATATCTACATACCCACCCAATTATCTTCTAAATTCCAGCCTACAATTTACCAGTAAAAACTGGGATTGTGGAGGTGAGCAAATAATTATAAGGATACTTCAAAGGGCCACATTTTTTGATCAGCATTTTTGGTGTGCTTTCCATTTAAATTAATTTGTGCCACATTGGGTACTGGTTGCTGCCAGCCTTTCCATGGAACCAATATGCATGCATACATATTAAGAGTAACTTATGATGCCGTCCTACAAATTGTAAGTTTAGAATTAAGAAAGTTGTCAAGTAAATCTTTGGATATTTATCACAATTGTGCTCTGTTCAGACAAACCAGCCGTTTCCCCACTGTTTCAGTCAATAATGTCACTTCCAATGCTCATCAATAGACTCTGCATATTTCTTTATAATACCGTTGGTTAGACTTATGCATGATACTTTCTTCATGGATGGACGATCTATAAAACAGTCTGTACTTTTAATTGTAACCTTCCAATATGAAGAGTAGCTAAATGCTCTTGTAAACAATATTCAATCTACCAGTGAACCCATACATTTGAACACAGTTCAAAATATTGATACTCAATTGACATATTACTGTTACATTCTTATTCTTGGAAATAATAATTTGTCCAAAAGGATCCCTTAACTAGACTTAATCTGTTTTAAATGTTGTTTCAAGTGGGGCATTCTCTCTCTTTCTCTCTCTCTCTCTTACTCTGTTTCAATATATCTCTCTCTTTTTCTTTCCTTCTCTCTCTTTACGTAAGGGTCTCATTGCAAGTGCCCATTTACTTTGATTTGGCCGGTAATGGGAATTATTATCCCCATCGGGATAACAAGTTCCATAGAACAGAAGAGCTAAGAGGTTTTTCACCCAGACATCTCACCTACAGAAAGCAGGTGTAATGTCCTTGTGAACATGTGGATGAAAATGGAGAAAAGCATTCGGGAATTGGTGTGGAACAAATATTTCTACATATTATTCCTCGTTATCTTGTAACCAGATAATAACCACCCTCCCAAAACTACTGGTGCCCACAGTATCGGTAATTCTGGGTGGGAGAATACCAGACCACTTGTTCAAAGTAAACTGAATACCTTTATAGAGGGCTCAATTCTCTATGCCTTTTCTGTGAGTATATGTCTCTTACAACTCTGTTAGGTGTATTATAAATCTATTTTTATTTTTTCCCTCTTTCCTGTTATGTCTTAGCCAAGGCCTAGGGGTGACTTACTCTTGAGTCCTGAGTCACCAAATTATATCAAAACTGAATTTGTCTTATTCCTGCAAAATCTTTAGCAGAGATGAATAAGCTATGACAAATTAAAGAAAATACTTTGAGGGTCAGTCCTGGAAAACTAGAGTGAACCCCACCTATGACAGGAGTAATGCAAAATTATTCAGAAGAAAATCTTTATGAATTGGGTCAATGGAAGCCAATGGGCAAACCTCTTAGCTAAAATATGCCTTAGTTTATTATTTACTCAGTCTATTTCTAATTCAAAGATTTGTGATGGTTCTACTCTTCCTTTGTTAAAGTCATAATGAGTAAAGGCATGGGTATGTACTAGCCCAGAGCTGCCACCAAAATTATACACTAGATTTTGATAGACCACAAAAATATACACTAGTGGATTCTTAATTCATTATTGTCTGAAATTTTGAAAAAGGCAATTCATGTGTCCACTGTTTTGAGTAGTTCTAAAGTGCAGATGAACAACCAATAGAACCACCCATCAATTGCCTACATACATGCTAACACATTTGGCAAGTTGTATTCTATCTGTCATTCTCTCTCATGCCACAATCTGTCTAAAATTGGTTTACTTTTCAACCTTAGAGCCATAGGCCAATATTACATTAGAATTGAAAACCATTAGAAAAAAACATGGACCCATCAGACCCATAAATAGAAGGTATGATCTAGCTTTCGACTGTGTTGGAGGAATTCAGTGCTTTAGTTTTTCAGTGAGATAAACACCTATCAATTCAATGCTCTCTATTTAATGCATCCTTGATTTAGTCATTCAATTATCTTAATATGAACACCACTGCTAAATGCTACTTTTAGAACCAAGAGGATGAGATTTCTGGCACTTACGAAGAGGTACCATTGTGTTGCAAGCAAAGATTATGTTCTTGAGGCATATAAATGGAACTTGAGCCATCCACATTCAATCTGCAAGGATCCTTGACTTAACCCATTATTATTAAGTGGAAACAGAAAAAGGTCAAAGGTAAAAATACTAATCCCCCATATGCAACAATCAAAAATGCATGTCTTGACATTTGCCCAAAAATGTCAATATTTTTATAGTGTGAGTAAGAAATTCGATTGTTGGTTGAGGAGGGTGTGAGCCCTTCCCAGGCAACAGTCACAATCCTTATCAGGGTGAACCACAAACAGTCACTACCTATGCTTAACCCTCTGGAAGCTTGACACAAAAGCAACTAGACTTATCTTAGAAGCAATGTGCAAACATTTTATGCAACACAAGAAAAAGTCCACACTATTTTAGAAAAATAGAGTAACATTTTATAAATTATTTGACACCAAAATAACAAATATCAGTAGATCTGAAGGTTAAAGTGAAAAAACCACCAACGGACATCTAGTCGCGCGAGACCCAGGAAAAGTTAAAAGTGTTTTTTTAATGCTTTTATTGCCCTTTTTCAAACAAAAAAAATTCTAATTTTTACTCCTTGCATATTCTGACAGTGCATTATTAATTCAGCGACCACGATGGAGCGTGGTTCAGCCACATGAAGTGGATTGAGCCCGATCTCCGCTTACCTTCAGAAATAAAAGAAGATTTGTAAAAAACATATCTGAGAAGGGAAACTTCAGTGGGGTGAGGCAGCCGGTGTTGTCCGAGGGGGAGACTCTGTTGTCCCGAGGAGAAGGCGTCGTCGTTGGGGAGTCACTGAACAAAGTGGCAGTGAAGATTTAATCATTCAGACTTAGTCACTTTTTCAAACTCGAAACTCTCCAATGGGGGAAGCTGCAGGCTGTAGCCCACAAAGGGTCCCACAAGGCCAGATACGCCTTCGGTGAGGAGCCACCGAACAGGATTTGCTGTTATGGCCCAGAACGTAGCTGGAGCTACTGCAAAGACAGGCCGACCAGCGATGCACCTTGGGCGGATTGGGGAGCAAGTAGGTCCCAGTCTCCTTTTGGTTCTCAGGGCAATTTTTACCTGAAAATGTTCTAGATACCAAATTTTGGACTTAGGCTGTTTGGGCACCGTTAGTACCACTTCAGGGGTCCAGAATTGATGGGGACCACTTGGAGGGTCAGGACTCATTCATTACGGGCCCATGTGCGGGTTCAAAATGGTTGGAGCCTTTTTTTCTCTGAGGGTTTGATTACGAGGACAGCCAACTAGCAGTGGGAGTCACTCTAGTAGTCCAGGGTTCAAGCAGAAAAGGAGGTTTCAAGCAGCAGAGTAGTCCTCTGAGGGCACAAGGTAGGCTTCAGGCAGCAGGGTATTCCTCTAGGTGCAGCAGGGCAGTCCTCTGAAGTACACAGCAGGCCACATGTAGTAGTACAGTCCTCTGAGAGTCCTCCACAGGTCCAGAAGTAAACTGAAGAGTGAGTCTGAGAGTCCTAATTGTATACCTGATGCAAGCTTTGAATTGGAAGAAACTTCTAGAGTTTTCAACTCACAGATGATGTTGGAATTTCTTTCAGCCCTTCCCTGGTGCCAGGGTGTCTGGGAGCACACAAGGCTTGTGTGAAGTTCTTTGTGTCTGTGGGCCAAGGCAGCTTCTTTGAAGTGCACAGCTCCGCCCGCCCCCCCATCCTCCCAGCCAACACCCAGCCTCACAATTGTATGGCTGTCTGGGAAGAATACACAAAGATAGCCTGCCATCTACACCTGGTCATGTGACCCAGGAAACAGCCTGCAGGCACCAAATGGTTAGTGCAAGAAAATTCCAACTTTCTACAAGTAGCATTTTGACATTTTTGACTTCAAATCTGACTTTACCATTAAAAAGAAGGTAATATTACAATTCCTTAGACCCCAAACATGCCATTTCTACCTGCTCCCAAACAAACATTATCACTTGTTAAATGTAATAAGGTAACCCAATGCTATCCAATGGGAGAAGTAGGAATCACAGTAGCGAAAAATGGATTTTGTGGGTTTTTCACTATTAGGACATGTAAAACGTATTAGTAGTACATGTCCAACTTTTTAAATGCATTGCACCCTGCACTATGGACTCTTTTGGTCCTACCTTAGGGGGCGACTTGTATGTATTAAAAATTGAGTTTTAGGCCTTGCAAGAGGTTTTCTTTTGTCAGGCCAAATTGGCAGTTTAAAACTGCACACAGGCTACAATGGCAGGCCTGAGACATGTCTTAAATGGCTACTTGAGTGGGTGGCACAATAAGTGCTGCAAGCCCACTAATCGGATATAATTTACCAATCCTGGGGTTATGGTATACCACTTTACTAGGGACCTATTATTAAATTAAGTATGCCCATCATGTGTAAGCTAATTTTACCATGTTTTAGGGAGTAAATTAGTATTTGTTAGACTTAGGACTGTGTGCACTTTACCACTACTACGCTTATGCTCACGCTCTAAAAAATGGTAAAATTGACTTTCACCTAATGGGTATATTTAATTTACTTTTGAGCACTTATTAAAGTAGCATACTATATACCCAGGACCTGTAAATAAATGCTACTATTGAGCCTGCAACACGTATTGTGCCATCCACTTAAGTAGTCCTTTAAAACATGTCTCAGTGTCTCAGGCCTGCCATTGTTGACTGCCAGCAGTTTTAAACTACCAATTTGATGTGACTAAATGACCCCTTTTGCTAAGCCTAAAACTCCCTTTTTAATATATGTAAATCACCCCTAAGGTAGGGCTTAAGCAACCCATAGTTCAGGGTGCAGTGTATTTAAAAAGTGGGACATGTATTTTTAAGTTTTACATGTACTCACAAATTCCTTTTCCATTACTGTGAAGCCTACCTCTCCCTTATGATAACATTGAGTTAACTTATTACATTTAGTAAGTGAAAACATTTGACTGGGAACAAGTAGGAAGTGCGGGCGGGTGATAAACTCTGCTCCGCCGGCAGAGTTTGCAGAGTTCTGCCCACTTGCGCCGAGTTCCAGAAAAACTCCAACCAACCCCTGCATGGCGGAGGTTTTCATCATGGATGGCTTGCCAATATCAAGTTGGCAAGCATGAGCAAGAAAATCGTGCACTAGAACGCCTCCCGATGAGATTTCTCAACGCAGGAGGTAGCAGCAGGTCACTACCTTTCGCATTGAGAAAGCTGCTGCTTGAGTAGAAAATCTACTCAAGCGGCAGAAAGAAGAAGTGCCCTCTGAGGTGCCAGGTGGTGCCATTCGTGCTCATTTCAAAGCGTGGAACAATCTCACAGTGCTTAAAATTATTGCAAGCAGCGGAACATGCCGAATTACACTGCTCGGGGAACTCCGCAGAGTTTTTATTCAACTCAGAGGGATTTCGTGACGTGAAACTCTGCGAGTTCCGCCCACCCCTAGTATGAAGATCATGTTTGATGTCATGGGAATTGTAGTTTAAAATCCTCATTAATGGTAAAGTCAGATTTTAAGTCACAATTCTGAAAACGCCACTTTTAGAAAGTCTGTTCCTGGGTAACATGACTAGGTGTGAGTGGCAGTTAGCCTTTCAATATTCCTCCCAGACAGCCACAGAATAGAGGGACTGGGTGTGCCTGAATGGGCCATCTCAGGCAGGATGAGGCGGTGGAGCTGTGAGCCGCCCTACTTTCACTTCAAAAGACCCTGTCTCCTGCACACATAAAAAACTATTGTGCCTGCAAACAGACTGGAAGCAGGGCAGGGAAGAAGGAAGTTCCAGACACTTCTGTGGAGAGAAACTTCCAGAAGTTTATTCCTCTTCAAAGTGGGCACGAGGAATAAAAGGGGACCCTCAGACTCACTCTTCAGTTCAATTTCCGGACCTGTTGAAGGACTCTCGGAGGACTGCTTGCTGCTATGGCCTGCTGTGCACTTCAGAAGACTCTTTTCCTGCACCAAGAAGTACAGCTCTGTTGCCTGAAGCCTGCTTTGAGCCACCCGAGGTCTGCCCTGCCACTTGAACCCTGCTACTCTACTTGAACCAAAGATTTCCAAGTGACTCCAAGGGCTAGTTGGCTGCCCTCCTGCACAGAGCCTCAGGGACAGAAAAGGGTCTAACCATCTTGAAGCCACACCTAGACCCTGCCTGTGCGAATCCTCACCCTCCAGGGGTGCCTCTCCATTCCTGGACCCTTGAAAGTGGTGCTAAAGGTGGCCAGATAGCCCATATAAAATGCTTGGGACCAAAATGTGTGCTGAAAGCCGAGAGGAGATCGGGACCGACCTGGTCGTCAACCCACCTAAGGTGCATTGCTTATTGACCTGACTTTGTTGTAGCTTCCGCTATGTCCATTTCCACAGCAGCAAATCCTGTTCAGTGGCTCCTTGTAGAAGGGGTATCAGGGTTCATGGAGCCCTTGTCGGCTACAGCCTCCAGCTCTGTCCCACTGGAGATCTTCGACTTTCAAAAAAGAAACTAAGCCTGAACAAAGGAATCTTCACCTTGACTTCGCCAAGCGGTGTCCCTCCTCGGACACCGCCAGCTGCCTTGCCCTGCTGAACTTTACCTTTTCAGACATTTACTTTTCAAATTTCTTCTAAGTCTGGTAGGGAAGCTGAGACTCAGCCCAATCCACTATTTGTATCTAACCCACGCTCCATCACACTAAGCCATAACTTTCGACCTTGACTCAGTCTTTCACGGCTAGATGTGTGCAGTTGAAGCTATGATCCTTTAGGTGCTATTTTCCACTTTAAAATGTAAAAACTCATAACTCCGGTTCTACTAATCTGATTAATTTTAGTTTTGGTGCTAAATAATTTATTAGATTTGCTCTACTTTTCTAAATTGGTTTGGGATTTTTCTGGTCCTCTGTTTTAGCTTTGTTAATGTTTGAGTGCTGCATAAATAATTTACACATTGCCTCTACCTTAAGCTTGACTGCCTTTGTTTCAATCTACCAGAGGGTTAAGCACAGGTGGATTTAGTGACTGTTTGAGGTTCATCCTTACAGGGATTGTTGCTGGTGCTTGAATAAGGTTTCACCCCCTCAGACAACAACCTAGTTTCTCACAACAGGCAATAGATTTTAGCTTTTGGATGCCATAACATTTCAAGTGTCATTTTGAAAATATCCTACCTGAATGGGGAAATGTATTACAATGTTTAGTTTGCTGTGCATTAGTTCCGGTACATTTCTCTAGGCAAAGCAATGTGTTAGGTGGCTGCTGATCATGGCAGTACATAAAATGCTGAATGAGTATGATGCTGTAAAATGACACAGTGGCTCTATTTTCTTGCTAAAATCAAAAGCTAAGAGCTAGCCTGTGACAGCAGCTGTTATTACATGCCATTTACTTTGCTAAGAGCTGCAGGATACAAAGATCATAAGGGTTGTCCTCTGTACTGGTCACATGGTGTTGTTGTAAATAGAACAGCTAAAGAATTGTTAACAAAAGAGCAGAATGGGGTCAGCAGAAAGCATAGGCATCTTCTACAACTGCCACATATGAAAAATATATTTCTGTAATTCTCGTGAATACTACAATTGTTTGTATTTCGCAAAGTTTTCTGCATGAGGACCACGTAAAATTGGATCTCTTATGCCCCTATTAAGTTGTTTTGAGAAAAAAAGTCCAAATGTGAGATAAAGGGACAGGGAATATCTGGTGGTGGATGAAAGAGGCGAGGTGGCATTAATGTATACAGTTGTTACTCGACAATCCTGACATTCGATAGCGCTGGCTTCTGAGAAAAACTTTGGTCCCGCATTTATTGATTATTTTTCAAAATGAGCACTACATTCAAGGGAAACCACGTCAACAGGAACTAAAACTACTGACTGTATTTCCTATGTAATCTTATTTAAGTTTACCAGAGTAAAAAACATTAAAAGCGAAGGCGTTTTTATGGATGCACCGCCCTGTAAATAGTGTTTCAGATTGGTCCATCTATTATTAAATGCTAATCGCCCATAGGAGATATCATGCCTCCACTGTCTTCTCGCTAATTGTGGTCTTTCTGGTGCCGACTTACATAGTTTAGACCAGTGAAATTTTGCAAAGCAATTTCTATATTCTTTGCATTAAAATTTTAGAGTTTCATGTGTACAGTGGGAGCGATGAAAGGGCCATTTTGAATTGTATGGGTGTGAAAATGTTGGTGAAAAACTGCACCAACGTAATGCACTTTGGGGCATATTCTCAAGGAGCCATCGCCGATTTATCGGCACTTTAGCGCTGCAAAAGTGGCGATAGACTTACCGCCCCATTCACAAGCTGGTGCAAACTTCCGACATCGCCAGTTTTCCCGCGATAGCTGCCGCAAAACACATCGCCAAGGATGAGAGTGACAACTAACGCTAATGATATGCAGAGTAGGCGTTCCCGTGCAAAAACACACGAAAACACCACTTCGCGATATTCCCAACAAGCAGCCAGATCAGCAATGCGATCCGAAAACAGGCGATAAGGCGAGTTAGCAGCAGGGATTCTACACCTGCCTCTTACTGGTGTTAAGCAGGACGACAACCTGCAGTATGAAAGGGAGCCCAGCCTAGAGCCACATCTGTAGACCAACAGATGCCATGGAGACAATGATCATGCAGCCTGGAGACCCAAGAGGGCCACAACACCTACCACAACCACCCCCCGGACCCTCCCCCCCAGGTCATGAAGTCCAGTAGTCAACGGTAGTGGAAAAACAGAACTTCATTACAAATACATAAACAACAAGACGAAAAGCTCAGCCAACGCGTTCCATTCCCAACGGGGAACTTCACCAGGGCAACGTGTGGATCCAATAAACTGCAAATGCTGCGGGAACTCCCCAATACCATTCCATATCCCGAAATCAGTAGCCATAAACCTGTTGGAGAAATGGTGACAATGGTCAAGCGTCCTCATACTCACAAACATAATTTGGTACAGTGTATTGCACTTGGACAAACCGGAATGCATACAGGTATGATGAATCCAGTCCAAACATACTGTAACAGAAGTCTGTGTGCTCGTAACCTCCGCAGGAAAGAAAAGGAAGGTTATGACCACACAAACATCTGTTACGGTCTCATCATGCAGGATTCATTATACCTGTAAACATCACAGTTTGTATCATCTTGATATCCCTGCACCTTCACTTCCCCCACGCTGTGCATAAACAGCTGGAGACCATGCAAGGGAATTACGCCATAGTTGCCTTACCGCACGTGTCGGGGGCAATTGACTGTACACATGTACCACTTGTGCCCCCTGCCGACCCTGCACACAATTACCGCTACAGAAAGCACACGCATTCCATCAATGTGCAGGCAATAGTGGACCACCGGGGACAGTTCACCAATGTCGTCGCTAACTTCACAGGCAGTGTGCATGATACATACATCTTCGACAGTCCATCATCAACCAGCGCTTCCAGGATGGCACCCATGGCAATGCACTGCTCATTGGTAAGTACTAACTGAACACACCACACACCTCAACTCCACAATCACACAACTCACAACTGTGGGAGAGCACACATAACAAAATCACATACAACATGCCAACCAACATGCCCAACTACCGGACACGACAACACAAGTAACCATGGTAACAGGGGCCAGACATATAGACAAACCATCCACAAAGGCAGAGCCCCTCTGCCACACAATTGCAGAATGTGGGGAGAGGTGGGAACCAAGAATGTGCGAAGGAGGCAAGTGACCCAGCAATAAGAAAGGACACAATGCCAAGTGTGGTGGAGATGTGCTGGACAGACTGCAGTATGCAGAGCACAGACATGTCCATGTGGACATCTACTGCTGGTGTTTGCAGTGTAGTGGACAGTGGACGCAAACATGTGACCCCAGGCAGTGTGGAAGACCTTGGACATGTAGTCATGTGGTCCCTCCCTGTAAGCTTGAGCGGAGCGGCCTTGGCCGGCGTATGTTGCGAATGAATAGCCCGGGGCCCTGGGCGTGGTCCAGTTCCGGGATGGCCACCACAGTAACTACTGCGTGTGTCTCTGTGTCCGCCATATCGTGACCATAGGTATACACACACATGCCCGACCACATTCAATGGCCGTATTCACTCTGGAGACGAGTTGACTACGTCCCAAGCCAACCCGTGCACATATCGTCAGTGCATGCAGGGTCGTGTCTGCCAGGGCGGCGCCCCCCACCCAGCCACGAGGCCGCCGCCGTGACCGGTGGTGCCTGCGTGATCCTGTGCGCCTGCTGCACCCCAGCCCTGGTCCCCAGACCGGCCCGCCACCGAGCGATGACTGCCCGCCCCTGCGCACCCAGGCCTCAATGCTCACCTGCCGCCACCGGCGTGTCTCCAAGAGGGCCCTCCACGTGCCTATGCAACCTCCTCAGCCGATCGCTGGATTCCGCGCCACAGGCCCCCAGCGCACCCTGCGGCACCGCACCGCGGAGTCATGTGTGTGCTGACTGCTGCCTGCGCGTACACTGCGGTCCAGCAGGGCTGACAATTCAATTTGAGTCTTGATTTGCTGGATGCCGTATCGAGGCCAACGCATCATCGCAGGCTGCACACCCGCTCAGCTCCTCAGGTGGGCCTAACTCAGTGCAACGCAAGTCATCGCCACGTGGCGGTAGGCCCGTGCCGGATGCAGGCCATCGGGTGCCACTAACTCAGTGCAACGCAAGTCATCGCCACGTGGCGGTAGGCCCGTGCCGGACGCAAGCCATCGGGTGCCACTAACTCTGTGCAACGCATGTCACGGACCCCTCATGATTGAGTTCCGTGGATGCGGACGCCATCATGTCACCTCCGGCAGTGCGGGATGTGCTATGGTGGGCCCCTTTTATTGGCAGGGTCACATGTCCCGTGACGCCTGTGCTGGATGGGTGTGGTGTGGGTGTAAACCAGCCCTCAGGGAGTGGCTGTGGCATGCTGACAACTAAGCCAGTGACCAGCATATCACTACAGGGAAGACCTGGGACATGTAGCTGTGTCGTCACCCCCTGTGAGCGTAAGCGGTGTGGGCTGGGCTGGCGTATGCCAGTCCAGCGTAGGGGTGTGAACAATGAGCCCGGGGCTCTGGGCGTGGTTCAGTTCTGGCCTCGACAAGGAAGTAACCAATGCGCGTGTCTCCCTTGTAGTGTCTGCGCCACCCGGACCGCAATCGGCAATGTTGTACCCTGTGACCCAAGCCCCACAACATGTGCAAAATGGATGTGAGGGGGAATCAGTGACCCTACATTCATCCATACTGTCATACTTGAAGGATCATAGACATGACACATCTGTGTGAATTTGAATGTTTTATTCACATCCAGTGGAGTGTTGCAGCTGGAGCAGTACAGGGCCATGCACACCCCACTTGACATTGTTGCCCCGTGGAGGGCCAGCCAGAGTCCATTAGGGAAGGACAAGTTCATCGGAAGAGGAAGAGGAAGAGTTCAGTCCGCAGTCTGATTGCTGTGACATTGGTAACCAAACAGAATATGGCAGTCCATGTCGAGGTCCAAGGTGAGTGCCGCAGAGTGTATGGGGGGACAGTGGAAGGTGATGATGCAAAGGGCCGAACCAAGCTGAAACAGGCCATATGGCGGAGATGAATGCTACCCCTTCCTCATTACCACAATGGCAGTCTCATCCACATCATTGTCCTCTGATGTGTGATGTGCCTCACCTGTGGGTGTTGGTGTTTCGGCTGCAGCACTGTGTGGCACTGACACATCAGGGGCCGGAGGTGGATTTTCGGCCGCACTGTGTGGCAGTGACACATCAGGTGCCGGAGGTGGAATGTCTGCCGCACTGTGGGGCACTGACACATCAGGTGGCGGAGATGTGGATGGTGTAGGAGCAGCAGCATTTATCTGCGCCAGGCCTTGTGGCAGCAATGCCATGATGAGGATCTGCAGGGCATGGAAGATCCCAGCTACATCTCGCTGATGTGCAGCCGTGGCAGCCATCCTTTCCGCCTCCATCCGTACCGTGTCCTCCATGAGCCTCTGCATGTGTCCCAACTCACGGCTGAGATCGCTGGAGCCACTCTGACTAGACAGGTGTTCTTGTCGCCGAGTCATGACTCCAGCGATGTCAGCCATGGCTCGTTGGAGACCATGGAGCGGACTGTGGGTGTCCGTTAGGGACTGTAAGTGGTCCCTGATGGGACGTAGACATCCATGGATAGCATCAAGTTTGGCTGCCATGAGGTCGAACCCCACCCGCACCTGCTCAGCCATCTCCTTCTGGCCCTCCAACACACGGCGTTGAAATGCCATGTGTTGGTCGTGGGGATCCTGGGAGACAGCCGGGGTGGTGGGTGCTTCCTGCTGTGTGGTCTGTGCAGGGGGTGGGGTCTCTTCAATGCAGCTGGGCTGCCCTGCTCCTGGAGGTGGGGTGCCGAAGCTGTCCATGAGCTCTTGGAGGGCGTCGGTGTCGGAGGTGGGGAGGTCCTCCTCGTCATCAGTGAGGAGGTGTTCGGTCTGCTCTGCAGGAGGTGATGATTCTCCCTCTGCAATGTAAAGGGGAGATGCAGTTTAACAGTGTGTTCCATGTATGTTCACACATTGGCCAATTTTCCAAACAGACTGCATGACAATGTACATTGTGACTGTTTAGGAGGAGCTGACTATTTGAAGCGGGACAGTGGACATTTGTGCACCATCAGGGATGTGGGGTTGTACTTGTCCATTATCATGTCACAGTTTCCTGCTATGCCAAATGTGATTGGCCAGTTTCTACACACAAGCGGCAGCAGTTGTGTCCTCTGTTCTGTTGTGAAAGTGTTGCAGTTTGTGCCACATTGTTGTCAATGTTGATGTGCTCTGTGTCTTTTGTGTGTGCTGCATTGTGGGAGAGTCGCCCCTGCAGCTCAGACTTTGCTTGGCCTTCTCCCTTTCAGGCGGTGTGACTTTGACTTCCGTGCTTATGCAGTGCAGAGATGTTGCATATTTGGGTAAATTGGGCTCTTGGTGGGAGTTGGGATTCTTGGGCATGGTTTCTCCACAGATGTCTTGTTGCCGTCATGTGTTGTTTGTGCACCTGGATGTGTCAGTGTGTGACCTGCTCCTTTCCGGATGTGGACCACACTCAGCCACCTCAGTGTCGTGGCGTGCAACATGTCATGATGAGTGGCCTGCAGACATGCTCATCGTCATGCAGTGTCACTTGCATTGTCAGTGGGGCTCACGGATCCGCAGCTTTGCTGGGTTCAGCAGAAGGTGCATGGGTTTGTTGTGAGATTGGTGATGTGTGGGGAGGGCCCCCTCTGGGCACATTGTGGACGGGGGGCTACTTGCTGTTTCTATGTGTGCTGCAGTATGGCAAGGAGATCAGGGACATGATCCAGAGTCATTGTGGTTGTGCAGTGTGCTATACTTCATTGTGCACGTGTGCCATTGTGCCCATCTCCCCCCATTCCCTCAGTCCCTGGTGGTTACTCACCCTGTTGCTGTTGTGTCAGGTCATGTTGAGCAGAGTCCGGTCCCCCGACTCCTGCCACAGTCTCCACACTGATGACTGTGGACACCATTTCCTCCATCTCATCCAGCTCCTCCTGTGGCGCAGGACTCCCACCCCCAGTCTGCATTGCTGCTTTGAGGTTGTTTGCGAGTTTCTGCTTGGTTTTGCGCTTCACATCATTCCAGCGCCTCTTGACCTCGTCCATTGTCCTCCTCAGCACTCCGACTGCATTCACCTTGTCCACGATGGACTGCCAGGTTCCATTTTTTGTTGCCAATGACACAGTGGAGGTGACGAACAGCTGTTGATGGTGTTCTATCACCTCCGTAATCAGGATCCTGTTTTCCTGCGGACTGAACCGCGTCTTCCTCTTTTTCTTCTCCTTGCCCTTCCCTGACCCCGAGGTCCCAGGCTGGTCCTCCGTGGGGCTTGTGGGGTTCGGGTTGTCCTCTGTACTTGCTCCGGCTGCCTCCATTGTGCTTCGCAGTTGTTATGTTTTGGTTTTTTTTGCTGCTTTTATGGTGATTTTTCCCACCTGACGGGGGAATTGTAAGCCTGGCGCTGCTTGTCGCCGATTTTTCTATCGCGGTTGGGCCCATCGCAACTTTTTTCGCGTTTGGGTTTCCTTTTTTGTTGCGGTAGTTGTGTCGCGGACATTTGAGGCGTTATCGGGAAACTATCGCATGTTACCGCCGTGTTGTGAATACGACGTTGACACGGAGTTATTTTCCCGCGATAGACGGCGATATGAAAAATTGCGTTAGCCTTTTTTGGCGATGTTTATCGCACGTTCTTGAGAATATTCCCCTTTGTGTAATACAGATATTTTGATGCAACATTTCACCAGTGCAATTTATGTAATCAGGCCCAAGATGTTTTTTGCTTTCTATATAGAGAATTGATGTCCAATATGTAATTTGAGATAGTGTTCTCTGCTCAAACTCAGAAATACATTTTATTGGAACATTTGATATCCAGATAGAGTCAAAGAGACGTTTTGTAACTCTTATGACAGAAGCTAAAATGCACATTTTTTCACATCATTGCAATCCGAAGCGAATGCATGCAAAGCATGTATTTAAACGTGGACAGCCGAGAGGCATCAGGCAGAAAGCCAACACCTCCATTACACAAGAGATAATATAAAATCCGTGGAATAAAGTTTATTGGACCATAACTCTTGATCTTTTGCTTTACACCTGTAAAAGAAGGACTCGAACATCTATTTCATTAGGCACTATTTTGAACGAAAAAAGCACAGTAAGCTAATTGTGCAGAAGTTGACAGGTTTACTACGCACATCAAGCAATCTTAAAAGATATCGGCAAAGCTGAATGCACAATGTTCTCTCTTTTCAAAGTCTATTCGGTGCCTGCCTGAACCAAGTATATATTACCCTACTTTAGCAGAATTAAGGGAAACAAAACAATCGTCATTTTACTGACATTCATTAACATAAATAACCAGATGCAATTATCATAGAAGTGTGGTATTTAAAGGCATAGAGTGACCTCCATGCCTGCCAGATATGCAGTGTCTGCATACAATCAGCAATCAAACATTCATTGTGAGACAATATGAGACATGTACCATTAAATCACTTTAGTTAAATAAATTAGACTGAATAAAATGCTTTATAGAATTACCTTAAAACAAAGTGAAAGATAAAACTTCCAAGCAAGTTCCCAACCACTCAGTACCCCTACTTCAACCACTACATGTGACTTAAGAACAATTAACATTGCCTGATAACAGAACCGTTGTTGCTAGGCTCAAGACAGAAAGGTGCATATTTACTAGAAACTGGTGGAGTGCGGGAAACGCCGCGCTTCGTCAGTTTCAAAACGCAGGGATGCGCCGTATTTACAAGAATGTGGCACACTCGTGTGTTTTCCCTAGCAATGGCACTAACGAAGCTGCCTAGCATCAGGGCAGTCACCCTTGCGCCATGTTTCAAGGGTGCATGTGCTGCAGGGGGGATTGTTTATGTTCAGGAAGGGAAACTCTCCTGCACATAAACAATCTTGACAGGTGATTTGCAGTTTCTATGCAGCACATATGGAAAGAGCAAATTACAAGGAGAAATTAAACATTTCTAATGCCCACTGCAACACCCATTGCACGTCCCTTTCACACTTAGGGGTCGATTCCGATTCGGGCCGGAAATTTCTCCGACCGAGCCGGACCCGGAGAGATTTCCGACCGAATCGGACCCGTGCAGTCCGACCCGAACGAGTATGATGCGTCCGTATGTTATCGGACTCGAGTCGGAATCGGACTCCCATTGATGTCAATGGGAGCCGGTCGTACAACGCGTACGCGGGCTCCCATTGACTCAATGGGTGCGAGTCGGACAAGGGCGCCCCCTACAGCGGGTACGCGGCGGGCGATTCGCGCCGTATACGCACAGGTAGGGGGGACCCATGGGTCCCCCCTGTGTGCGACTCGCGCGGCTCACGCGTACAGGGGTCCGACACGGACCCCCAAAGTACGGCTCCGACAGCTCTTACGAGCCGGAGTGCGCGGCTCGGTCGGACTCGCTCGCGGCGCGCATCGTGCCTACCCGGCCGGGAAACGTCTCCATTGCGCGGTGCGAGTCGAGTCCGAGCGAGTCGGTCGGAGCGGTTCGAGCCGGGAGCGAGTCGGTCGGAGCGGTCGGGACGCCCGGACGAGGTCGGTCGGCGATTTCGCATCGTACTCGCTCGGCCGGACCCGCGTACGGTTCGGTCGGGAAACAGGGCTCCGAATCGGATCCGGTAAAGCCGAATCCGATTCGGAGCCCTACCGGCCGAGATCGGAATCGGCCCCTAAGTGTTGCATGAGCAGGAGCATTATTTACAAGGCGGCATTAAGCCATGCCACCTTGTAAATAAGGCGAAGGACTTAACACCACCAGCAAGTCAGAAATAGTGATGCTCTGGTGGCGTTAACTCCTTGTAAATATGCCCCAAAGTGTTTGGTGGCAAATGTTGCTACTGTTTCATTGTACTCATTAGAATACCCGTGGCATCTCTCATAGTTCTAGCAATGTGCATTCCAGCGACCAGCTGGCAACACAGTAAGACGTGGATGACAGTCTTAACAGGTCGCTTACGACACAAGGCGAATACTTGGGTAGACTGTTGTTCAGTGCTCCCAAATCGGCTGCAAATTGCAACTGACAATCTAAGCATAAATGTTGGAGGGGCACAATACATGACAAAGTGCTTTTCATGTCCTCAACACTGACAATATGCCATTGCTGGGGATCTAGTTCATGGCTTCGCTATGCAACTTTTATAGTATTGAATGCTGACACCTTTCTTGGTTCTCTCCACAACCTCCTCTGATATCATCTTTTTGACATCCTAAACATGAGTAGGAACAAGCGGCCTGACATTACATTAAACAATGATATCCAGAAGCCCAGAATACAGCCTCTGCTCCCTTCCCACTCCCATTGCTGCTTTCTTTCTAATGATAAGTCAGTCAATTAGGGTCAAATTAACCAACTTTTTACACACATAAGTTCAATTTAGTTGCAATACAAATTCTGTGTATGCAACTTCATGTATCCTAATTTACAGAAACAGGGTTTGGATACATTTGAACTTCCAGATGAACCTTCAGTCTGGACAAATCTCTTATAATGGTGTATCTTATGCACTCAGAAGGTAAGCAATAAGTGTGGACAATTTGAAACATCCTGAGAGGTGGCAATGAAAAATTTACGGAACACCCTCAGTCAGGACTTTGTTAATGTTGACTTACATTTCCTTGCCGCCCCCTCAATTAAACCCATGTACATATACTCCAGAAAGTTTTGAGTAAGTATGTTCCCAGGTTGAGGTAAGGGGACCACCACAACATTCAAGGAGATATAGGGGAAACTGGTTATTCTAACTGGATTCTATTTTAATGGTGGATAAAAGGAAAACCGTTTTATGTGTAAAACCACAAACCCACTATAGTTAGCCATGCATATTGTCCACTCTATATACATTCTGCAGGAGAAGGTTAAGAGGAGATGGAATACTTATGACTACTAAGAAGATTTCTCTTGAATCTCCTTAAATTTAGAAATCCCTGCAAAGATTAGGCTTTTAAGATTTCTAACTTTTTATAAAAGGTTTGACAATCGGATCCTTAATAACCATCATTAATTGGTGATTCCTGAATATTTAAATATTTGTGGATATTTTAAAAACAATTTATTCAAAATGAATGAAATGTGAAGAAGAATGGTGAATGATAACAATGGGAAGAAGCAACAGAATGGGCACTGCTTTTCCTGAGCAGGATTTTTACGACACTAGCGATAAAAAATTCTTGATTAAATTTATATCAACTATTCAGTCGGGGTGTGGTCTTACCTTAATTGTTGAGTAAACCAGGAGTGCTACAAGCTTGAGTCCCACTCATGCACCAATCTTTGTGAATTGGGCGAGAGCGAGCGCGCCGAGCTCAGTGAGGCAGGCAGCTGAGCCGTTCGCAGGGTTGAATGAGCGGCGGAGCGCAGGAGCAGAGGAGTAAACGGCGTTCGGCTCCGGGCTGCTGGCAAGCACTAGCGTTTAGCGGGAGGCGGCTTTACATCTGCCGACGCACCCCCCCTCACCGTTAGCGGCACCGGCTGACTCCATCTTGCCATTTTTCTGCCCAGTTGCTGGACCGAGCTACTGAGCAGCCAAGCTGCCCACCGTTAATAGCACCGGCGATGATGATGCAGCGGCGAGCCTGAGAGCGGAAACGTGCAGCGGTAAACCAGGAAGCGGTTGGAGGCATGCCGCGGCAGCCCGGACCTAGCAGCGCTAATCCAGAACCGTGCCTGAAGCCGGCTTTGGAGCGTTGTGGGAGATGCAGGACCCGGATCCAGACCGCATGAAAGCAAGGCACCTACCTGCTTCCCCCCGCCCCAGACTCCTCTTGTCTGCGGGGGTCAGACGCGGGTGTGGAGTGCGGAGCGGTACCTGGGAGACGGAGCCTGGGAAGAGAGGTGAGCATGCCTAATCGTACCCCAGAGTTGCGGTCTGCCAGCTTTCGCGTTACGCTGGCACAGCCCGCGAGCTGGCTGACTGCTCAGTCTGTCTCCTCTCCGCTCTGCTCGACCCCTACTCGATCCACCCTGCCCCCTCCGCCTTCTAGGTGTCTTACATCTGGGGTGGAGATACTCTCATTGATCGAGCCTCAGCCTGCTCCTCTCACTGCCTATCTTCCCCTAAGCTCTGTGAGGGGGGAGTCTCTGCAGCTCTGGAGATTGGCTGAGAGTGTTGTGTTGGCGAACGCGACTGAGTACAGTGGGAGTAAGGCCGGTGCAGACTTGAGCCAGACACAGTGTCCTGCCGCCAGGAGCTTTGAGCTCCCTTTTTCAGATGCTAAGAGACCAGAACTCAGGCCCAGTACTGATCTCCCGAAGGCAGAGTCCGAAGAGCCTTGGTCTAGAAATGGCATATAGAAAATTAAGAAGTAGAACAGTCTTCATGAAAAGACTGGGCACAGATCAATCACAGAGAAGCAAACCCCGTTCAGCACATATCGGGGCTCTCCCAGGACGACTTACTATACCGGAATTTTTTCCTCCTTGCCCTTCTCCAGCAACTAAGGCTAATGAAATTCCAAGACAAGAGGTTCTAAGGGGCCCTAAAGTAATTACGCAGGAGGCCTTAGATCAGCCTCCAGTTCTTCAGTCCGAGGGGGTTGATCCCCCTTCTAAATCTTGCTTAGAGGAATTGGCTCTTCAACATCAATACAAATCTCCTCTCGCAATCGCGACAACTGAGTTGGACTTTACTCTCCCCGACATAAATATGAGTCAGGTAATCACTGTTCCACCCTTAATAACACCAAGGGAGACGCAACAACTGTATAACAGTACACCTACTAACCACCTGGTCGCTGATGACAATCTATCTTTATCCCCGGATTTTCCGCTGTTATTTTCACCGGATCTCCAAAAAAACAGAGCATCAGTTGCGGAATCGCTGTGTTCTTTGCAAGCGGTTCTGGAAACAACCCTTGCATTACTAGGCAAATTGGTAATAACTTCAGATCATGTTTTGAAAACCCAATCAATAGTTCTTCAATTTCTGACAGACGAGAAAAGCTCCTAAAGCCCTGTATCTACAATTGAAAATGATACCAAGAAATTAGTTCAATAAAGTGATAATTATACTCAGACAAAAGAAAATGGTATCAACTTACGAAGTACAAAAACAAGAGACACTCAAACAAATAGTGGAAATAATCAAACTCAAATTCCAGAATGGGACCAAGTCGACCACATTTATTCTATAAAAAAGCTTTTTGAGACACCAAAGGGAAGCTGCTCACAAACCGCAGTCCCTAAATTCTATTCTATCTTTACCCGCAAAGAAACACAGGCGACAAACCAAAATCTTCAGCAACAAACTGTGGAATTAATTCCTCCTCAGGTTCAGTCGAAAACTGGAGCAATTCGAGTAATAAGGGAAGATTCACAAAAAAATCTAAAAAAAAAAACAATTGCGGGAAACAAGAATTAGAAACCACAAAAACACAAACCAAAAGCTCGAAAAGAAATAACCATAGACTTACGAAAGCAAAGCCCAGGATACTAAAGTTTTCCCAAGGACTCTGGGCAGGCACAGGGGTACAGACAGAAGCTGCAACCTTATCGGTCGACACCTTAAATAACATTGACAATGACAACGATAAGGGTTTATCTTCTGATTCCCCTCAGTCAGGGGCCTTAAGCCAATTGAATCCCCTGGCAACCAATTTTATAACTAAAGGTTCTCGACAGAATACAAGCTATCCCGACCAGGATGCCACTACTTTCAATTTAAATGCAATAAGAAATGAGCACAGCCAAACTCAAGACGTCTATCTAACCTTAGAATTATCCGATCATTTCCCAGTAGGAAATGACCCCTTAAATCGGAAAAGGGTACTTAACCTCATTCATACCCTTTCGCCTCTGAAAATGCTCTCTTCCTCTGATCTAAAACTGATTTCCTTCCCAGATAAGGCTGATGTATTTACAGTCCGAGTGGACTTTTGGTCTGGTGTTATTCCAGCAATTATCCTAAATGAGAGGGAAACCCTTCATAAGTACGGATTTGACGTGATCGGAATTAGGCAACAGTTTCCACAGGCTTTATCCAAGGCCCCATTATAGCTTCTAAGATAACCATCGCATCTTTTCCTGTCTTCTGATCAAAATAAACCAATACAAAGTCCACCGGCTCGGCAAATTGACAAATTAACAATATGTATATCAGAAGGTGAGCGATCAATAAGGAATCATAACCTCCACGAAAGCATAAATACAAAAAAGGAAAAATCTTGGTCCTGGCTTGCGGATAATCTAAATGCAAACAGGCAGGGACAAGACACAAAACTACCTATTTAGCGAAGGCTTTATTACTCCCACTGTCGACCTTCTCTCCTGGAATATTGCCGGCCTGAATCCCCTAAAACTATCCAGTCTTCTTAAAATCTCGCCAGCAATTGTCTGCCTCCAGGAAACTTGGCTACTTGGAAACTAAGGTGCCGATTCCGATCTCGGCCGGTAGGGCTCCGAATCAGATTCGGCTTAACCGGATCCGATTCGGAGCCCTATTTCCCGACCGATTCGTACGCGCGTCCGGGCGAGCGAGTACGATGCGAAATCGCCGACCGACTCCGTCCGGGTGTCCCGACCGCTCCGACCGACTCGTTCCCGGGTCTAACCGCACCGACCGACTCGCTCGGACTCGACTCGCACCGCGCAATGGAGACGTTCCCCGGCCGGGTAAGTACGATGCGCGCCGCGAGCAGTCCGACCGAGCCGCGCACTCCGGCTCGAAAGAGCAGTCGGAGCCGTACTTTGGGGGCCCGTGTCGGACCCCCCTGTACGCGTAGCCACGCGAGTCGCACACAGGGGGACCCCTCGGTCCCCTACCTGTGCGTGTACGGCGCGAGTCGCTTCGCCGCGTACACGCTGTAGGGGCGCCCTTGTCCGCCTCGCACCCATTGAGTCAATGGGAGCCTGCGTACGCATTGTACGACAGGCTCCCATTGACTTCAATGGGAGTCCGACCGACTCGAGTCCGATGGCATACGTGCGCATCATACTCGTTCGGTCGGGCTGCACGGGTCCGATTCGGTCGGAAATCTCTCCGGGTCCGGCTCGGTCGGAGAGATTTCCGGCCCGAATCGGAATCGGCCCCTTAGTCTAAAGGACTATTTTTCTTTCGAAATTCCAGCAACAAAATCGAAAAGAGGCCATGCAAAGGGGGGGCTGTTGATCCTGCTGAAGGAGGATATAAACTGGAACTTCGAGAGAATTGACATGGGGAGCAACAATGTACAATGTATAAGGATACATACAGGAAACAAAAACTCTCGAATTAAGGAAACCTTATTTCTTTTTAACCTCTATATACCTCCTGGACTGGAATTCAATTTAATGCATGTAAAAATATTTGATCAGATAGATTCAGTACTAGAGTCATGTGGCAGACATCAAATCCTCATTACAGGAGACTTCAATGCAAAAATCTCCAAACACGCGATACAAACTCGTAGTAGTACAGATGAAGAACTCGCCTGGGCTATTCCATCTCCAATTTTTCCAGATGCCATGAAAACTGATAGAAGAAAAATGCTACTCGAACTAACAATTAGTACTAGTGGAGTGATCTTAAACGGTAGGCTCGATGGGGACACACTGGCAAGCTATACAAGAAAAGGAGTCCATGGCAGTTCCATATTAGATTACATAATATGCAGTCCATCGCTTTTCCAAAAATGCAATTACTTAGACTCCCAATTCTCACCCGATAGCGATCACGCATTACTCCATCTGAATCTCAGTTTACATTTTTCGTCGTCTGCTTTATGGTCGCTGTCTTGGATAAATGGTAAGTCGGTCCTGGATTCCAAGCAGGGACGCATAATCTGGAATACGGCATCCATAAATATAATCAATGAAGAAATATCCACTCATCAGCACTTGGAGGTAGATCATACTCTCAGTCCCATTAAGAAATTTGAGCAAACTTTGACTGCCATTGTAAATAAACTACATAAGAAGGCTCCTACGTACAATATCTCTCATCAGCCCAAAAAGATCACAGGAGGAGAGGATATCTCTAAAAGACAAAATCAATTAATCAGGCGCCAATTTAACACCTTTTCAAGTTCAATAAAAGTTGAAATAGCTAGCTTGAAGAAAAAATTGCATCGACTCGCCAAGGAAAAAAACAAAGCAGCATCTGACAAACATTGGATAGATCTACACATGGCTGCTGCTAAGAAGAACTCCAAGCAATTCTGGCACTTGATTGCTAAAGGACTGGGAAATTCTCTAAAAGCAACACCGATATCCGAGACCGAGTGGGAAAATTACCTTTTAGATTTTTATAAATCTAACTCAGAGTATACGGATAGCAGGGACGCATCACCTACCCCGAGCCCTTCTGGCAGGATTAAACAACTTGTATGTCCACCCTCAGAAAAACAAATCGAGTCTTACATCAGGAAAGCGAGACCCTCTGCAGCTATGGGTCCGGATTCGATACCAATAAAAGTGTTACAAAGTGACCCCGCAAAGTGGAGTGTGTTCTTGGGGCCCCTTTTTCACTATTGCTACGTAACTGCCCATATTCATGGACAGGGAGTATCATTATCCCAATACTAAAAAAGGGCACTCGACTAAACCCGGAGAATTATAGACAAATTGCACTTTTAGACGCTTCAGGGAAAATATTTGCAGCAAGTATCCTCGAGCACTTAAGGGACTGGGCTTTCTCTAAAGGTGTAATTCGAAAGTTTCAAGCGGGTTTTCGTTCCAATCACTCCGTGATTGATAACATAGGTATCTTAAACTCTATCATTGACAAGTATGTACATTCCAAATCGCATATAGTATATAGTCTTTTTGTTGACTTCTCGACAGCTTTTGATAGGGTTGATAGACCAACCCTCTGGAAAAAACTAAAGAAAATAGGGATCCCGGACCCACTATTGAGGCTGATAGTAGCTCTTCACACCTCAACTTGGTGCAAAGTTCAGATGGGAGGAGACAAAAGCCTGACTCACAAGATACTTGCGCATAACGGCCTAAAGCAGGGCTGCCTTCTAGTCCCCCTCCTGTTTTCGCTTTATATAAGTGATCTCCCAGAGATCTTCTTAAATGTAAGTAATTGTACCCCAAAAGTAGCCCATGAAAAAATACATGCGTTAATGTACGCCGATGACGTAGTGATTCTCGACCTTACTCTGCTGGGCTTACAGAGAAACATAGACGCACTCACTAGATATACACAAACTAATTTCCTAAAGGTAAATATTTCTAAAACAAAGGTAATTCCCTTTAGGGGTCGGAAACGCCACCTCCACTATAATTGGCAACTAGACGGCACTAAAATTGAGGTGGTAAAATCCTACACCTATCTCAGGCGTGTCTTTTCTCAAACTCTAGAAGTTCAGTCTCATCTTCATCACATGAACCAAAAAGCAGAAGCACATATTAACGCCATAAGGACATTTTATAACTATTCAGGAAAGAGGCGTTTTCAAGCACTTTTTGAAATTTACAGGGCGAAGATTGCACCAACAATAACCTACACCACAGAGTATATCCCCTTAGCCAGATGGAACGTTTTGCATATTAGTGAAGGCAAATTATTACGTATATTAATGTTAAGTCAAGCTGTCCCAGTACAGATTCTTCGGTTGGAATTTATCATCATAAGTGCATTTTCAATAGCCTTAGCAAATATAATTAGATGGGCTTTCAAACTTCTGCATGCGGAAGAAGGTTCATTAAGGGCCCTATTGAGATACGAAAGCTTTAGTATAGGGAAAAAACAAGACACATTTCAAACAAATCTCAAGACTGCTCTAGAATACTTCCAGTGTACTCAATCCATACTTCAGTCCTGGACTCCAGCACACCTGAAACATTTTCTGAAAAATGCGACTCCCCGTTTAAGCTTTGATCTGGATGAGGTATATTGCCTGAAACTATCTCATTACAACACCATCACTACTACAATTGAGTTTAAGTCCCCTCAACAACACACAAGTTTTACTTTGGAACATAAAATTAGGAGATGCATTACCATGTTGCGATTAGGACTACTTCCTCTAAAGGTTTTTACTAGACACTGGAACAACCTCAATAACGATAATGGGGTATGTGACGGTGAACAGACATAATATCGAATTTTTAATATCGAATTGCCAAAATATCGAGTTTTTTATATAGAATGGACAGAATATCGAATTGCCAAAATATAGAGGTGCAGAATATCGAAATTCAGGTAAGAAATATCGATTGTCATAATATCGACAGTCATAATATAGTTGTTAAAAATATCGAATTTTTTTATAGTGTTTTAAGTGTTAGTATATGTGTTAAAAGTATGTATTATTTTTGTAATGTATGTTTTAATTTTTTTAAAGTAATGAATTTTATGTTATTTAATTTTTACGTAATTTAATTCCGTAGCGGGTTGTGGGTTTATAGGAGAATAGGGTGGGAAGTAATTTAATTATAGTAAATTAAATATTAATTTTTAGGAATTATTAATATTTTTCATTTAATTTTGCGTTTTAGTTCTGTAGCGGGTTGTGGGTTTATAGGGGAATAGGGTGGGAAATAATTTAATTGTAATTAAGTAATTATTTAATTTTATTTATTGGTATTGATAAATAATTCATTGTTAATTAATTATTAAGTGGCCATTAATTTTTATTAATTGGTAATTAATTTTTATTAATTGGTAATTAATTTTTATTAATTTTTTAATTGATAATTATATTAATTGTATTAATTTATTATTCAGAGCGGGTTGTGGGTTTATAGGGGAATAGGGTGGGAAGTAATTTAATTGTAATTCAGTAATTATTTATTTTTATTTATTGGTATTGATTATTAATTTATTGTTAATTAATTTTTATTTGGTAATTAATTTTTATTAATTGGTAATTAATTTGTATTAATTGGTAATACATTTTTATTAATTGATTAATTGATAATTATATTAATTGTATTAATTTATTATTCGGAGCGGGTTGTGGGTTTATAGGGGAATAGGGTGGGAAGTAATTTAATTGTAATTAAATAATTATTGAAAATATTTTTGTGCATTGATAATTAATTTACTGTTAATTAATTATTAATTGGTAAACATTTTGTATTACTTATTAATTTTTGGTATTGAAAATTAATTGGTTGTTATTTAATTATTTATAGGTAATTAATTTTTAATAAATAATATTTATTGGTATTTATAATTAATTAATTATTAAATATGTTGTAATTGGTAATTAATTTTAATTAATTTTTTATTGGTATTGATAATTTTTTTTTTTAATTTAAATATTAAATCATTACTTTCCCTACTGTTGCACTCACTGGAGTGGGAATAGTAATTTTTACCCTATGCTATCCAACGCTTTCCCTACTGTTGCACTCACTGGAGTGGGAATAGTAATTTTACCCTCCCGCTATCCAACGCTTTCCCTACTGTTGCACTCTCTGGAGTGGGAATAGTAATTTTACCCCTACGCTATCCAACGCTTTCCCTACTGTTGCACTCTCTGGAGTGGGAATAGTAATTTTACCCTCCCGCTATCCAACGCTTTCCCTACTGTTGCACTCTCTGGAGTGGGAATAGTAATTTTACCCCTACGCTATCCAACGCTTTCCCTACTGTTGCACTCTCTGGAGTGGGAATAGTAGTTTTTACCCCTACGCTATCCAACGCTTTCCCTACTGTTGCACTCTCTGGAGTGGGAATAGTAATTTTTACCATCCCGCTATCCAACGCTTTCCCTACTGTTGCACTCACTGGAGTGGGAATAGTAATTTTTACCCCTACGCTATCCAACGCTTTCCCTACTGTTGCACTCTCTGGAGTGGGAATAGTAATTTTTACCCTCCCGCTATCCAACGCTTTCCCTACTGTTGCACTCACTGGAGTGGGAATAGTAATTTTTACCCCTACGCTATCCAACACTTTCCCTACTGTTGCACTCTCTGGAGTGGGAATAGTAATTTTTATCCCTACGCTATCCAACGCTTTCCCTACTGTTGCACTCTCTGGAGTGGAAATAGTAATTTTTACCCCTACGCTATCCAACGCTTTCCCTACTGTTGCATTCACTGGAGTGGGAATAGTAATTTTTACCCTCCCGCTATCCAACGCTTTCCCTACTGTTGCACTCACTGGAGTGGGAATAGTAAATTTTACCGTCCCGCTATCCTACGCTAAAAATATTGAATATTTGTTATTAATATTACGTTAATATATATATGTATTAAAAAATAAAAATGCATGTTTATTTTTTTTAACTTACATTAAATATTTATTAATATTAAGGTTATTTAAGTATTTTTAAGTATGTTTTAGTTAATTATATGTATTATTTTATTAATTTACATTACTTTTAAGACATTTAAAAAATTCGATATTTTGACTAACTATATTTTTACAACGATATTTTGGATTCGATATTTTTGTACTTACCTGTTTGTAGATAGGAATTCGATATTCTGGCATTCTATATTTTTCCTCGATATTTTGCCAGGTCGATATTTTGCTCCTCGATATTCTGTCAGTGATCCGTATGTGACAAATGCAGTCACGGAAACCAGGACCTAGCACATATATTATGGTTATGTTCTAACAAGGAGGTAGTAGGAGCTCAAAACCGCTTTTAAAGCCTATAGTTTTTAGACATAACCTTTCCTCCTCTATTGATCTAATCGCTCTTTTTAAAAATCCTCCAAATGAATTTGTGTGCTATAAATTGTACAAATTTCTGAAATGCATTTTATTCTTGTTTTAAATATGTGGGATTTGCATATTAAGTTTTAAAATATTTTATACAAGAATTTTATGTTTATAAATTGAATTATGTACAATTGTTGATCTCGTAAGAGATCTATATCAATAAAATTAAATTGAATCATTGTTAATTGTTACCCTTTTCCATTTTTCGATTTAGGATACTACCTTCCTTCACTATTTTAGGTGCAACCTTAATGGTGCTGCACAGCAGCAGTATCAAGATTAAAAATGACCTAAATGTTTTACCTAAATGTCTTGCCTGAAACAACTAGTCGCAAGCTGGTAACCTGCTGCTTTTTGTTGACTATGTTGCATTTGAAAATAAAGTATTATTACCATGAAGGGAAAAGAGCAATTAACGCTGCAAGGAGAAAGTAATCTCACTGCTGCACGTGGAGGAAGAATCTCGCAGCTGTCAAGATATCTCCCAAAAAATGTTTTTCACTCCCTTCGCAAGGTTGCCACAGTCTTTTACCTTCATGGAGAAGCCCCAACCCATAGCCATAGGAATTTAAATCCCTGTCAAAAAGACCTTGTATATGCAGTCCAGCAATGACAGAGAATCTGTTCTACTGCTTCCTTTGCTTATCTGACCAAGGTAGAAGATCATTACATGTCATCTTAATCCCCCCTGACTACGCCATTATCAGATGCGATCGACTTCTTAAAACTGGGGGGGGGGCATTGTATGCATTCATCGCTCCAACCTCACCGTAAAGCAATCGCTATGTTCTGTGCCATCCTCCTAAGACCAGCTGGTCTCCAAAATCTGGAATAGGGGCAAGAAGGTTTGTGTGCTGCACTCGATTTATCATCCACGGGGTGACAATCTGGTCTTCATAGAGCAAATCATGGAGGTCATTAGCTCATGTTTGGACCAACTCTGCCACATCTTCCTCGGGACTTTAACCTACATTGGAATGACTCTAATGATCCTTTAGTCTGTTCCTTTAAGGCTTTCCTCTCGGACCTTAACTTCTCACAGCTCTGTAAGGGTCCTACCCACAATAAGGGCGCCAGTCTTTCGACCTTATCATTGCCAAAGACAATAGCATACAACTAGGCGACATCCTACCCTGTGACTGGTCGAATCATCATCTAATTCCTTTCCATATCCTGGAAAAGATCTTGTGTAGACAGGGCCAACCCCTTAAAGCTAAACAGCTGACACGTAATATGAGAGACCTCAACATCAATTTGCTAACTTCAATCACCAAAAATAGACTTCAGCCTCCTCCCAGCATGACCAACCTTGACAATCTCTCTGATCACTACATTAACACTGTGTCTAACATTCTTGATACGATTGCACCAAAGCAACTCAAAAGGGTTCCAGTCAAACAATCCAAACCTTGGTTTAATGGTGCCCTAAATGATGAGCGGCACAATCTTAGACTATCAGAGAGGCTCTGGAGAAACACGCCCTCCACCACAAGTCTCACTCAACTAAGGAAAGTGAGAAGTACTTACAACAAACACATCCGCATGGCTAAAATTGACCACTTCAGGGCTCAGCTGGATGGAGCCAAAAATAGATCCAAGAAGCTCTTTGAAATCATCAAGCAACAAGCTAACCATTCTTCCAACCCGATCTCTACTCCCGTGTCCTTGCTCCCTAGTGGGGACAATTTCACAGCTCACTTCTCTGAAAAAACAAGAAAAATTGAGTTGGAGCTACTACCTATCACCCCAACTCAGAGGCCTCCGAACCTCTCCGCATTATCAGCTGAGCTGACGGAACCCTCGGCAATATCCATGCCCTTTGGCTGTTCTCTCAAAAATAACGCCTCTTGGAATTCCTTTCTCCTCCCAGATGGCATGGAGCTTCTACACAACATGGCGTCCCTTAAACCCTCCAACCATTTCAGTGATCCTTTATCTGCTAAGTTTTTTAAAGAGCTCAATTCAGCCATTCTCCCTCTTTGGTCCAGGATCATTCATGAATCCCTCTTACAGGGAAAGATACCTGATTGCCTCAAGGTGGGGCAAGTTACTCCCATTCCTAAGAAGCCCAAAGCGGATCTTTCAGATCCTAACAACTTCCGACCTATCACCAACATTATTACACTAGCTAAATTGCCCGAAAAATGCGCCCACTCGCAGCTATGCAACCACATAGAGAAATATCAACTCCTTGACCCCTATCAGTCAGGTTTCAGAACAGGGCACAGTACTGAAATGGCACTAACTCACATTGTAGATGACGCCTTGAGATCCCTTGACCAAAATGTCCCTTGTCTCCTGATCCTTCTGGACCTGTCATCAGCCTTTGATACCATCAAACATGAAAACCTGATTGCTCTTCTACAGCACAGGATGGGTCTCTCGGGCCCGGTCCTAAATTGGTTTGCCTCTTTCCTACATAACCGCACACAAAGGATCAAAGTTAACCATTCCCTTGCATCCAGTACCCCTGTCAT
The DNA here is from genome assembly GCA_963921515.1 of Calotriton arnoldi. Taxonomy (NCBI): domain Eukaryota; kingdom Metazoa; phylum Chordata; class Amphibia; order Caudata; family Salamandridae; genus Calotriton; species Calotriton arnoldi. The sequence continues at coordinate 349,309 of CAWUFW010008359.1, forward strand.
GATCGGAGTGCCTCAAGAATCCGCGCTCTCGCCCACTCTCTTCAACCTTTTTATGGAACCACTTACTGTCATTCTGAACCTTGCTAACATTCAGTACCACATGTATGCGGATGACACGCAACTGTACTTGAAGATCTCCTCTCAAGAGGACATAAAAACGCTAAATGCTGCACTTGAACAAACCCAACAATGGTTAGCTCAGAACCATCTTCTGCTAAATACTCTCAAAACTGAATTTCTTCTGATTGCCCTCCAATCACTCGGCACCTACCCTGGACTGGCTTAAGCAACTCACTGCTCTTACCTGCACCCCTCATGTGGTAGACTCCGCTAAATCTTTAGGCATCACCTTGGACAAACACTTAAACATGCAAGCGCACATCAGTGCAGCTATTAGGGGAGCCAACTTTCAACTTAACACCCTTAAGAAAATCAATCCTTTCCTCCCTCCGAAGACATCAGGCCAGCGGTTCAATCGCTGGTGATCTCTAGACTTGAATATGGTCTGGTGACCCTTGCTGGACTTCCCAAAGCTATCTTGGCCCCGTTCAGAGCCACCCTGAACGCTTCGGCCAGACTCATCATGGGCTCTAGAAAGCATGACCACATCTCCCCCAACCTTCTGCAACTAAATTGGCTATCTATCAAAGCCAGGATCCGCTTCAAGATAGCCTGCTTGACCCATAAAGCCATACATTACAACACTCCGATCTACCTGGCAAATAAGCTTGAACTTTCGGGCTCAGGCCGGAACCTAAGAAGTACGTCCACCCTACTCTTGAAACCGCCCAGATTCAAAAAGAAAAGATCTTACAATCGTGCTTTCACCGGTCTTGCTGCAAGAATCTGGAATGCCCTGCCTCCCGAGATCAGATCCAATCCTTCCACTGCATCGTTCAAGAAACTTGTCAAACCGCTATTCTTGAACGAACTTTAACAGCATCGACTTGTTCTCATGCTCATACTTTGTCAAAATTTTGATTCTTATTGTACTACGTTGGTGAAATTTATTGTATGCTTGTCTGTTAAATTGTTATTGTGCTCTAGGGCACTTCTGATACTGTTCTGGTCGAGCCAACTCCCCAACCCACGACCGGATCTGTTTCCCCCCCTTTGATTTTGACTTCACCCTCTGTCCCATTGTGTTTTGGTTAGCCATGTTTTCGTCAAATTTATACCGTGCTCTGATACCCGTAAGGGTCTTGTTCGTGCTTTATAATACTTTAAAAAAAAACAAAATCTCAAGGATGATGCTGACATCAGCCTTGTTGAGCAGATGCTTCAAACACAATGCTTGGTTCTGGTGCTGTTTACATTGCTGGGTTATGCAGTGTGTGGGGCCTCCTTCGCTGATACATGTATTTAACTTGAGAGCCCAGTTCTGATTGAAATCACAAATGAAATGGTAAGCAAATTTTGTGCATGCACTGTTTAACAGCACGCTGCACAGTAGGTGGGTTTGTTAATTCAGTATAATATTATGTATTGTAAAGAAGTATTTTTTAGAATCATTAACAGACTGTACAACCATGCATTACAATTCAGAACTGAGTCACAACTATAAGACAAGAGTCTGGAAATGCTAGCTGTGTCACTACTAATCAGCAACACAATAGTATCAAAGATAAGTAAAATCATGGAATAGTCCATGACCTAAGGCAGTGCACTTTTAAATTTAGCGAGTTCAAGCAAAAACAGATATTAAAGACAGTGAGTCAAGCAGTTGCAGGAGAGATGCAGAGGTATACTCCAGGATACCAGTTTGAAACCTTTTAGGCTTAACCCATCCTGTGCATTTCAGTGGTTGAGTTAGGTAACAGTGAAACTCTTATTTAGTCTGATTCATAATATGTTGTTAATGTAATGAGCTGTGTTAGAAAAATCACTTTTTATGTATTATCCCCAGATAATCTACCCCTAAGACAAAGGGAAATATTCACAAAAGTGAATTTACACATGAGTATATCTAAACATACAAGTATACTCTTACATATTAGAGGAACTTAACTACTTTTAGCTACTTACCATTTTCAGATGAGAGGTTAGTCAAAAGTGTAGACTACGGGGCCCATTACGATACCCGGCGTAAAAAAATCCGCCAGGCATGGAAGCGGCAAAAATCCGCCCGCACACACCGCCTGAACACCGACCACGCCATTACGATTACACAAACCGAAAACCGCCATCGGCGGAAAACACACAAAATACCGCCCGCCATCGTCCGAGTCGGAGTCAAACCGCCCGCCACGGACGGAAACACGCCACGACAACACAAAACCGCCCGCCCACACGGCCGACACACCGCACGTGAAATTACGATCGCACCGCCATGAGCGCGGAAAAACCACAAATATACCGCCCGCCAGCGCAAACAACGCCGATGAGAATCGACACGGCAGAAGCCATGGCGCCAACGTACCTGCACAGAAACCATCCGCACACAAAACCAATAGCACACAACATGGCCAACAAGTCCACACAGCAAGGCACGCACAAATACACAAGCACAGTACACATCCCGAAAACACCCCCGGACAAACAAAAAATACAAAGGCCAGAACCCCAGGCACAACACACCTGAAAACAACAGACCATGAGGACACACCCACATAGGTGAGTACAAAAGCAGCACTCCCACAGACCACAACCCCTTGCTACATTGCAAACCAGAGAGGAGAGGAGAGGACACAGTGACACAGCAAGGACAGCAGCACACCACAGAAACGCACACATCACTACCACCACCACCACCACCACCACCACCAAACACCACCACCACCACCACCACCACCACCACCACACCCCGGCACCACAAACCCCCTGCACATTACACAACACACACCGCACCAGCACCACAAACACCATGGCACCACAAAGGATGCCCAAGTTCACGCCCATGGAGCTGACGGTCATGGTCGGCTGAGATCATCAAGGTGTACCCACAAATCTATGGGAACATGGTCCAGCACACACCACTAGCCACCAGAAACAGAATGTGGAACTGGATCGTAGACCAGGTCAATGCAGTCGGGACCCTGCCCAGGAACAGAGTCGAGATTAACAAACGTTGGAATGACGTCAAGAGCCTGGTCAAGAAGAAGGAGGGCAAAAACAGAGAGCTGGCTGCCGTCACTGGCGGAGGAATCCCGCGCTCTTTAAGACCTTCAAAGCGTGGGAGGAGAAGGTGCGAGTCGTAATCCATCCGGAGATCCTCGCCGGATTAGCAGAGGAGTGGAGGCTGGTAAGTACAAACTAATGTATACCAGCACACCGCTATGTACTCACATGCACTACCACTATGCCATAGCTCCGAGGGACAAACACCCCCATGTCCAGTACATAATACACAACACATCACACACACATGCAACAGACACTACCACACACAGCCCAAACCGAACAACTGTAAGATGCGTGGGGACATGTGTACACTCAGCCAGCCACGTAACCACCAACAGGTCCCCAAATATGCCAGAAGCGCCACAACGAGCACCCACCACACCCATGTGTCCGCCACAGCTGCACTAACCGACAAGTAACAGGTAAGTGGCAGGAACACAAAGTGCAGTGGGTGGGAGGGTGGACAGCCCAAGTACAACACACACCAGGCCCCAGTCCCACAGCACGGCAAGGAGGAGCATCCCCACACCCCACAGCCACGTGTCAGCCACAGCAGTGCACAACGACAGCCGAAAGGCAGACATCACGGTCCACAGCAATCGGTGTCAGTGGGTGTCCAGCCACCCCACGACCCACAACACCCCCCACCCCCACAGACCTGCAACATGGAGCACCCCCCGCTTAGAGCCATGTGGCATCCAGTACAGTGCACGCACGAACAACTTGCAGGTGGGAAACTGGACAGGGCTGGATTACTGGAGGCATGAGGACCATGACACGACCAACACATGGGACATGTCACGTAGCAGACGAACATGCAGCACCGCCCACCGTCACGAACAAGTGAACAATGTGCACACGGACATGAACAACAGACTCACACCCACATGACCCATCACAGACATAGCAACACCCAAGGAGCCACGTCTGCATGCACAAGCCACACTGAATATAGTCCCACACGGCAGCCACTGTGCAACTCATCACACACAACCGAAACACCATTGAAGTCCTGTCCATGTAGCCCCTACTGCCTGTCAACCACACACCCCACAACTACGCCTATGTAAGACAAACAACACTAGACGCAACAGAGCGGAACAACAGAAATGCACACGAACACCACTGAACCCATCAAATTCACAGACACACCATGCACATACAACATACCATCCATCCCATCCAGTCAGCCCCAGTCTCATGAAAGGCATGTCATCCGCACAGCTGCCACACATACAGCAGTCACGCTAAGACACATGCCCATGACCAACCATGTGCCAGAAGTCAATTAAGCGCCACGACACACTGTGAGCAACAACACACAACATGGGCCACACCCCCCGAGCACTGCAGTGATGCACATGGCACAGGGCAGCACGCACACCAAGGAGATGGGACAACTGCAATACGTTGGCTGGCACACAACTATCACTCACTCATAACGATGCGTCCAATGCCATGTCCAGTAATCACAACAGACAGCAAATATGCAGGCCATGTCAAGCATGCACACACCTCAAACCATGCACTGTCATGCTGCCACAACACATGTCACGTTCGGCACCCATGGCTCACAGCATGTACCCCAAAAGCATATCCCCTCCCAAATGCGAATCTGGGGCATGGCCCCCATGTTGCCATATGCGTTCCTAAGCGTTCCATTTGAACCCCAAAAGCATATCCCCTCCCAAATGCGAATCTGGGGCATGGCCCCCATGTTGCCATATGCGTTCCTAAGCGTTCCATTTGAACCCCAAAGCATATCCCCTCCCAAATGCGAATCTGGGGCATGGCCCCCATGTTGCCATATGCGTTCCTAAGCGTTCCATTTGAACCCCAAAAGCATATCCCCTCCCAAATGCGAATCTGGGGCATGGCCCCCATGTTGCCATATGCGTTCCTAAGCGTCCCATCTGAACACCAAAAGCAAAGTACAAACCAGACCCAGGATGGGCCAGGAGCCCGCATACACCAGAGTCACAATGAGTAGGGGCACAGCAACACACCCATCGGCATGGCCAATCCGTCCCATGCCACATGTGCACAGCACACAGTCCCATTGCCTAGCACACACAACTACAGATGCCACAGCCACACACTCGCCTCCGGGAAACCCATGTACGAGATTGCACGAACTGCCAATGTCAGGCGACAAATACATACTTCGCCAGGTGCAACACAATAACAAATCTCATTCTCTCCACAGGTGACGAACTGCCGGATGCTGGGGATGGAGACAGCAGCCAGCACAGCCAGCCCACAAGCCCCCAACGAGGACACACGGATCTGGAGGATCTGTCATCCTCTTCGGACACGGACCACCAAGCAGGCCCATCTGGCGTGGCAGGGCCCAGCCGCTCCCCAGGACCCCTCCTACCCACCAACCCATCATCCAGGGATGATGAACAGTCCCAGCCCCCTGCTGCCACTGTCGTTGCGGCCACACCCACGGTCATTGCGGCCACTACCACTGCCGCAACCGCCACCATCGCCGCACCGACCACCACCGCCACCACCACCACCACGTCTTCGCTGGCACCAGCCCCAGCGCAGGTGGTGGCCCGGCCGACTGGATCCACCCTGGGAGCCACAGCGAGGACCGTGGTGTGCAATGTGGCTAGTGGGCAGGCCGGTGGCAGCAGGACTGGTAGGAGGAGCAGGGTCAGGGAAACGCCAGCCTCCCCTGGGAGCCATGCCCTGCCTCAAATGGCCAGAGTCCTTGGGGCCTATGAAGAGGCCCAAGGACAATGGGTCCAGGTCTGCTTCAGACACGCGGGAGGTGCTGGGGGTGCTGAGGTCCATGGACGCCCGTATGGGCCAACTCGTGGACCTCATGGGCCAGCTGGTGGTGGCGGTGAGGTCACAGGCAGGGCCAGCAGCTCCACCTCCGCCACCACCTGCCGGGGCGCAGGGGTGGAGCAGCAGTGTCCAGTTCCCCTGCGTCCACAGCCAGTGAGCACACCTCAACCACCAGCATGTCGCAAGCAGCGCACCCCCTCGCAAACGTGGAAGGGGCCGTCCGAGTGGAAACAGATCTCCCGGGAGGACTTCGCACGCTCCAAGTCGCAAGTGAGGCAGCCAGCCAGCCTTCCGCCAGCCTTCCTTGACCAGCCACTGCATTGACTTGGACTACGATCCCACTCCACACAGCCATCTGGATGGCATGTGTGTGTTGGACTATGGACATAGAACCAGTGGGTACACCCTGAGCATCACGCAGCCATGACCGACAGCTCATTGTCACTGCACGCACCACTTTTGTCATCACCTTACACACAATCACATGTCACAGTTTGTAATAAATGCACCTTTTACACTAACTGCTGTTTGTGCCCTGTGTTTTATTTGTACGGAATACAACGGCCACCTTGGGCGGAAAGGCACCTGATGCGTGGCATGGCAATGGAATCCGGAGGGCCTGTAGGGACCTAGGGGTGGGAGACAGAACAGGAGCACATTCAATGAGTGTGTCACACACCCATCACACAGTACATGTCAACAACTACAAGCAATGTACACACATCGCACAGAGCAATAGGGCACAATGCCACAGTCACCAACAGTGGCATACTACCCTGGCCATGGAGCGTTGACACACTGCACGCAGTGAACATACGGCCACCCTGACACAGCACACACACACCTGCACAGATACAGACACATCATCCGTCGTACATGGACACTCACCGTCAAGTGAAGTAGCGGGCGATGAGCTGCTGCCGCACATTCCCAGCTTCCTCCTCTCCGCTGTCCACCTCACTCGAGCTGTCCTGGTCTGCGGGCTGGGGCCCTGGTTGATCTCCGTCATCCACAATGAGGGGATCTGCTTCCGAATGGCCAGATTGTGCAGCATGCAGCACGCCACCACTATCTGGCACACCTTCTGTGGGGAGTACGCCAGTGCACCCCCGGTGCGGTCCAGGCACCTGAACCTGGACTTGAGGAGGCCAAAGGTACGCTCGACCACACGTCTGGTCCTCCCATGTGCCTCATTGTATCGATCGTCTGCTGGGGTGCGAGGATTCCTCAATGGACTGAGCAGCCATGCCCCATTCGGATACGCAGAGTCACCTGGGTGTGAGGGACACAGAGAACCGTTGCTATTCCAACTGGACAGGGGACAGCATCGCACAACCAGCACGCTACACCACTCCACATACTCACCGACAATACAGCCACGATCCTGTTGCAGATTGGCCATCAGTCGTGGCAAGATGCTGTTGCGCATTATGTGTGCGTCATGGGCCGAGCCTGGGAACTTTGCACACACGTGGGTGATCACCATGTCCGCAAGGCACACCACTTGCACATTCAGGGAGTGCGTGTGCTTCCTGTTGCGGTACAGGTGCTCAGTGGCCTGTGGTGGAACAAGGCCAACATGTGTGCAGTCAATGGCTCCCACGACGTGTGGGATTCTGCCAAGGGCATAGAATGCACCCTTCACTGCCGCCAATTCACGAGCCCTGGGGAATCTGATGTACCTGTTCCGGTACAGCATCATGGCTGCCAGTACATCCCTCAGCACCTTGCTGAACATGGGCTGGGACATCCCTCCTCCACTGCCCACTGTGTGCTGGAATGACCCAGTGGCGAAGAAATGCATGGCGGCCATCACCTTAGCCGTGGGGGTGACAGCAGTCGGATACACCCTGCGGGGACGGTGATGGGGCTCTAACATGGCACACAGTCGATGCAGGGTTGGCCTGTCCAGCCGAAACTTCCTTATGACCTCAGTATCCTCCATGTCCGCCAGCAATTGGTATGGGCGGTCAATGTTCGGTCTCCGCCTGGGTTAAATGGCAGAGGACACATGTCAAAGCAACACGGCACATAGCAATTTTGCATACACATCACTGACATGACTGAGCAAGCACATGAGCCACAGCCCAGCTGTCAAGCTGGGACGGCACTGGCCACAATACACTTACACAGGTCTCCCAACAATGGCAATGGCAAGTGAGACATACCACTGCCATGTGCATGCACATGGGGATCTAGGCCCCAATGACTTGCGGGGCGTGCTGATGGGGACTGACTGCATATTCGTCAAGCGGCAACGCCACGGCAACATGAGTGTCTGCTGAGCATGGAACTGCTTCCGAGGCTGGATGAGTATGGCACACGACGACGACGATGTGGGCACGGGCTGAGCGGCCAATACAAGTGGGACCTGTGGCACGAGGGGATATGAGACAGTAGTAGGTGTCAGCACTGCACCCTATGTACAGCACTGTACGGATCACAGCTCCCGAAACATTGACTGGTGTCCATATTGACAGCCCCATGCCAAGACGGCTGTGTGCTTGCAGTCACACGTCACAGGTGAGAGGTTACATTGCACGTGCCAGGTGGCAGTCGTACATAGTGGGAGCTGGCATGTGTGTGCATGTGTCTCCTGTTCAGGATCCACCAGATGGGCGCTGACTCTGTACTGACCATTGGACACAGCATGTTCCGTGGAAGGCTTGTGTGTGTGGGATGGTGGCACTGGATGTGCCTCCGTTGGGTGGGGGGCCATGCACAGGGCGGGTACGTCGATGATTGCGCATTGTTGGTCACGGTGGGTGCACCAACTAAGATGTGTTGCCCTGTGTTCAATTCCTATGTCCGCATGATGATGGACTGTGGATGTGGGCAGACTACACATTGGTCGATGTGCTGTCTATATGCATGTGCCTTCACACCAGGCACAGCTGCCCTGCACATTTGACCCCTGCTGGACTCGCTGCTGGGTCTGTGGAGCTGATGCACCTTCTGCGCGTGGGGCGGACAGCTCTCCTCACTTCCCTCATTGCGCATGTCATGTCTTTGCCGCAGGTGACATGGATCATGGAGGGCCCACATGTACGCGTGGGTAGGCTACACATGATTGTTCACTGGTCGCCACCCCCAGTCAGTGTTTCGAATGGGAAGGTTGTCGTGCTGGTGGTATGTTCGATGTGGCGGATGGGCGGGCCTAGGTGCGGGCTTACATTCCGGACATGGGGGTAGTTGGATTGGCGACTAGTTGCAGTACACACGGGACACGTCTCTTCCTTTCCACATCTGGGTCATCCCTTGTACTAACTGACAGTGATACAGTCATCTTCGCCCCAGCCCTCATGTCCTCCCCTCGCCCCCCAATATGCATGCTCACCTGCGAGGCTAGCGCTTGCACAGGCAGCCCCAAGCTCGCACCAGAGAGGGCAAGGAGTGTATGTGTGGGTCCAGGGTATGATGTGTGGCGGGACGCCGTCCACCTGCGTGGTGCCCCAAATGGAGACCCGGCCTGCATGGACTATGCATCACAGTCTTCGCCTTCCGGATCCGCCACCTGCGACACCCAGTGGCTGTGGCTGCCCTTGCGGCCATGCCGCGTCCGTCTGTGGCTGATGGCCCACACATTCACTCTTTGGCCTCTCTGGGGAGGGCTCGGGGGTGGTGGCGCACGCGCTTGCACTTAGTCGCAATGGCATGTGTCGTGGTTGGTATGATGGGCAATGGATGGGATGGTGCGAGCCACCTCCCGTGACGTCAGTGCTGCTCGTGCTGTGGTGCGTCCCCTACACTTCCATGTGACTTGTGCCATGCTAGACGTTGAGGTTCTATTGCCTGTGTGATATGACCAGGAGGAGCGCGAGGAGACCTCTCACACACCATGCTCCACTGCCATCCCGTGCCCTGTATCGCCTGTGCGGATTGACTATGTTGGGGTTACACCTGGTCGACTGGGGCTGTGTGTGCCTTGTCAAGGGGCATGGCGGGCGCACAACAGGATCCAGCTTGTCCACAGAGGGTGGGCTGAGGTGCGCCTGGTACCGCTTTGTACGTGTGCCCGGCTGCTGTGCACACACGTGTTCACTCCCCCCGACAGGTGTCCTCTCACAATGCCCAGGGAAGCGGTGGTGTACTGTTCATGACCCCTCCCAACACGGCGTGCTCCAACTTGGCATGTGCGCATCTACCCGTCGCACCCACCCACCTGAGCACTGCGTCCATACGACTTCACACGACACATGTGTGTCTTCCACAGTAGTGCTACTAATTTGCGTTGACATCCAATACCAGTGGACTACATGGTCATGTCACGACTGCCATGTACTTCACATACTCTCATCCTCTCTCATTCGTACTTGTGAAATGAGTCAGCGGAGACAGTTTTGGTTTCAAACATTATATTGAGTCTTCTGTCCTCTGTGATGCAGTATAGTGGACACTACTGGCAGCGGAATACATGTTGAGGATATACTGAGCATGATTACAAATGGGATAGGGTGTGGGGTTACATCTGCTTGGCCAAGGCTGTGCTAATGTACATTTACGTATAGCTGCGGAGCTGCGGACTTTGACACAGACGGTATACATGTAGCCTACCAGACCGCTCGGCATCATGGGCACAGTCCATCTCAGTTCCATGTGACAGGTTTGCTGCGGTTGTTCCTCATGCACGCGTGCATGTGAGATGACATCAGGGCATGTGCTTGCGTGCATGCAGCGGCGTGCCACTTGTTGTTGCACTGTGGTGGTTACTGGACATGTCACAGTCACTGGGGTCGTGTTGTTGTTGTATGCACTTGTCGTCCATGCAAAGGTCCTGGTATGGGATTCCCGGGGCGGGGGTGGGAGGGGTGCAGCACCCACAGACTCCAGGCGACCTATTCATGTCCACTGAGCGGTGTGTGTGTCCATGGGCGCTGGATCCATGTCGTGTCCTGGTTGTTCGTGCAGTTCCGTCCATGTGGGTGCGATACACAGAGCCCATGCCACTGCCTCCCACGATGCATGCGGTGTTCCTGGATGTGATGGGGAACAGTGTGCATGTCCCGGTCATATCCGATGTCATGGCGATGTCGTTGATGGTGTGGTTACAGTTGCCGGTCGTTTGGTATGGCTGTTGTGGTGGTGACTGGCCAGTCCGTGCGGAAGCTGAGCATGGGTGCGGGGTTGGACTTCATGGGTCACTCGGGAACCTGCGTTGTGGTCCGACGTATTTACAGATTGTCAGGTATGCGATGCCGTCCAGCAGGGCTTCCATGTCATTGGTGGTGTACATGTTTGCCAGCCAATGAAGCGGATGGTGGCTGTCAAGGTGTTGTTCGTAAGTTGTCCCTTGGAGGACCATGATGGGGCATGCTGGGTGACATTCGATGTAGCTGTTCTCGATGATCCGTCGTGTGGAGGCACAGTGGTCCCATTTCAGTGCGCGTGCGATGTTGGCCACATACGCCATGCCCCCATAGGCAGAGCAGGCCCTGTCGTGTGCGTCCAGAGGGAGGAGTAGTGGTAGCAGGTCCGCCTTCAGACATGCCGGGTTGGAGAGGCATATCTCGACGGGATGCTGGTAGGGACACCTCCGACAGTAGAAGACGGGCATGACGCAGCTGAACAATGTGATGCGGTAAGTCAGTCGGTAACTTACGTTCAGCAGGGACAGGAGATCGCATCCCAATGTATGTATCGTGTTGGTTTTGTACAGCTTGAGCTGTTCGGCGTAGTTGGGTAGGTGTGTTGCGGTTGCCATTTCGCAGCGGTTCGTTGAGGTGGCGTGCTCCGGCTGTGTGTGCAGTCTGCAATGTGCACGCTCCGGGGTTGCTGTGAGCTCTGTGTAGTCGTAGGGAGACAGGACTTGTGTTCTGTTGGCTTGTTTGGAGGACACGGGCCCTCTTCCCACATGCTTCTCAGACAGTTCAAGGTCAGTGCTGTGTGACTCCTTCCAATTAACTTGCATGTGGCCGACATGGGGGAGTGTTTTCTTCTTTCTTCCCCGTCCGTTGTGTGCTTCTGTGATATGCGCTATCTGCCGTGTGGTCGGTCTCCTCAGCATGCCTGTGTTGGTCTATTCTTGGACAATGGCTGTATTCACCGGCTTCTGTCGTAGGGCTGTGGTTTCGGAGTTGGAATGGAAGGTCATTCAGTGCTGTCTGCTCTCCCTTGTGTGGGCGGCAGGCTGCCTTTCCGCTCTGCGTTGGGCCTTGTGTGTGGATGTTATTCTTGGGCCACCTGTTGTCGGTCCCCGGGCTCTTTGGTGTTCCGTTTCATGTGTCTTGTTCATATGTGCAGGGTGGTATGGGTTTTTCAGTGTGGTACTGGCGTTCCTCTTCCCGAAGGAGCCCTGCTTCTCCTAGTTGGTGTTGCCGCCGCTGTGTGCTTCGCCATGTTTGTTACACTGGGGTGTGTCCTGCTGTTGCGTGACTTCACTGACATGTGTGCGTCGGTTGTGTGGCGTTGGGTGTTGTCCGTGAATTGGGCGTTGGGGACATGTCTGTGGCAGGCCTGTCACGTGTCATGTGCGTTCGAGGTGGGGCTGATGTGTGTGCTGCTTGGTTGTGTCCCTGTGTCTGTGTGCGACGCATGCATGGCGCTGCGGTTGGCCTCTGCGTTGTGCGCATGTGTGGCGGCGTCATCGGCGCTTTGTGGCCGTGACGGGGTGGTTGGTTCCTAGTCCCAGGTGTTGTGTACACATGTGTTCCGCGATGTTAGGATTTGGCCTGTGTGTCATATGTGGATGCAATGGTGGATGTGTAGTGTACACGCGCTGGTGGGGGTTGTCTGCTTTTCCGCCCTTGCACTGTGTGCGCTGTTTGCGTGCACTTGTTGTGTGTGTGCCTACCTGCGTCTCCGCGGCACGTTGCGTCCTTGGTGGTGCATCAGCAGAAGCATGGGAAGGGCCTGCAGTGCTGGATTCATGCCCGGGTGCCGCTTCTTCGTTGTCCGTGCTCTGCGTCCGTGTTACCGCCTCTCTTCACGTGCGGTGTCTCTTGGCCGTGGGAGCCGTTTGTTTGCGGCATCGTAATTTATGCGCCGGGCGGGACGTGTTTCGTCGGACGGTGTGTGTCAGTTGGGCTGCGCCGCTACGTGAACGGGCGCACTTTGATGGCGGACGGTGTTGCTGGCTTGCCGGCGGTGTTTGGCCTGCTTTTCGCATCGTAATTGGGCGGGCGTGTGGACTGCTGCGTGCCGGCGGTAACTGGTGGTTTTTGCATCCGCCAGCACGGCGGTTGTGCTTCCGCCCGCCATCGTAATGAGCCCCTACATGTTTCCCACCTCTAAAACAGGGCGTGGAGTCAACAAACACATCCTAATTGACTGTAAAGCTACTACAAGTAGTGACTTTATGATCGTATTTGATGTTCCACACACTTGGTGGAGACTTCCGCAGTGGAGGTAGAGATTTCCCCATGGTAAAGCACCGGAAAATGAATAAATGTTTATTAAAGTTAAAAAAAATAATTACACAATTTTTTTTGTTAAATTGCAATGGTAAATAACTGTATATAGGTATTTCAAGTATAAAAGTATTTTAATTAAATTATTCTTTAAAAGAATTAAGTTGCATTTATTTTTGAATAAAAAAAGTAATTACTTTATTTTATATTTTAACAATAAAATAATTGTAAATATATTTTTTTAATTAAAGATAGTTATTTATGTTAACATTGTTGCCAGTGCTGTTACAAGTCCCTAGCTCAAGTTTTTTTTCTATGGGAGGGTGTTGCAGTACCTGTGAGTGACACCTTTAAAAGTGCAGTTTGAGATTAGTAAATGGCTTACTCTTTTGTGAGTGGGTGCATGTCCTTCCATAAACCCCTCCCCTTTACTTCTCCAAAAATCCTTCACATTTATTTTAAAATATTTCTCATTTTCTAGCCACTTCCAGTACCTCCGACATTTGCAACTAAATGATATACACAGGTGTGTGGAGATCCCCACAGTTGGGGCAGAGATCTCTGCACATAAAAGAATGGAGTGGCAGAGACCTCTGCATATAAGTTACTAAACAGCATTTTGTTGTATGCTAGTAATGCTATTGTAGCACAATGTTTGAATTACCAGAACCATAACTATAGGAAAAATTGGCACTTCAATTGATGTACCCGGACCCCGCTGTACATGGGCTTTAGTTGTGCATGGTAAAGTTGGACACAGGGCCAGGCCCTATACCTAACCACTCATCGACTGAATTGGACAAGAAGAGTAAAACGTGTGTACTACCACAGTACAAGTGTCATTAACTGATTAAAATAACCACAAAGCAATAGACATAAACCACAGGTTTTCCATGTTAATAATTCAGTAAAAATGAAAGCTTACAAAGCTGATTTAAAGGGATTATGGTACATGCAGTACATGTACTGTGAAAGATATACATTTGTTGAATGAAAAATGCAAGACTGAGGCAATGTTAAGGTCATCCAATAGTTGAGATTCCCTGTAAACATGTCAAAAAAAGCTACGATGGGATTGGCTGCAAGACTTTAAAGTTGAGATACTTTTATCTGTTGCACAACCTCAGACACCTGAGATTGTCCTTGATGGTTTGGAGGTGAAGTCAGTGTAATCTCTGTGATTTGAGCTAAGCAGAGGTCATTTGATTTTTAAGTCAAGGAGATTGGTGTATTCAGCTACCTTCAACATATAGCTTCATTTGCAGGTACTTAGAAACATAATGTAATTAAAGTATGGTTTCTATGACTAAATATTTAGATAATATAATATTTCTAAAAAGCTGTTTTAAATGTTTTAGTGTTTACATGTTTGTTAATTATGAGACTACTAATAATTTTCATAGTTAAAATGTGATTGCAGTGTTTAGTACTGAAAACATTTTTAATAAATGGAAAGAAATGAATATGAAAATTTTAGAAGAGTATTGTTGTGCTGGCGGTAGTTGTAGTTTTGTCTTTGTTCTCTGTATTTATTTTACTGTGTTAGCTGCTGTTGAAATTTCAGAAGTTTTACAAAATTAAGTGGCAAATGTAAATTAAGGGTACTTCCTATTAAACCTTAACCGATTCTGTCCGTGATATTATGTTGAGTTCATAGGTGGCTACTGAGATATTTTTGTACTAAGTTCTAGATGTCTCTCAAGAGAGGTTGTTGTATGTTGTAAGTATTGTAGTTACAATATCTGATTATGGAGCATGGATGTAACTATAACTCGTGCCCCCATTCCACTACTTATGACCTCACACATTACATCACTCATGACATGGTCAGTGACATCACTGATGCCATCTTAAATGACATCACTGATGACATCACTGATGGCATCATTCAGTGACTGTGAATGTTTTTAAAAAGTTACATTTATATACCAAGGTGTATTGGTGAATTAGTGGGTGTATAAGTGCCTGTATAGATGATTCAGTGGGTGCATGACTAACTGTATAAGTGAGTGATTAGGTGTCTCAGTGAATGTATGGGTGAGTGACTAGGTTGTGTGAATGTCTCTATCAGTCTGTCAATTGGTGTCTAAGTGGCTGTATAGGTTGGTGTGTGGATATGTGAGCGGCTGTATGGGTGATTGATTGTTTGTCTGAGTACCTGAATGGGTGTATGAGTGTCTGTGTGGGTGGGTGAGGGGGAGTGACTGCCTGCATGGTTGAGTGAGGGGGTGAATCAGTGGCTGTATGGGTTGAGTGTGTGTGTGTGTGTGAGGGGTTGTATGGGTGAGTGAGTGTGTGTATAGCTGTGTGGGTGAGTGGATGTGTCAGTGGTATATGGGTGAGTAACTGGGTATGTGAAAGGCAGTATAGGTGAGTGATGGGGTATATGAGTGCGTGTATGGGTGAGTGAGTGAATGTGAGAGTGGCTATATGGGTGAGTGCGTGCTTCTGTCAGTGACTGTATAGGTGAATGATTACAATTTAGTATTTGTATGAGTAAGCAAGTGGGTGTGGGTATAACTCTATGGGTGAGTAGGTGGCTGTTTGGTTGACTGAATAGGAGAGGGACTAGGTGTGTGAGTAGCTCTATGGGTGTCTGAGTGGATAGGTTAGTGGCTGTATTAGTGAGTGAGTGGGTATATGAGTGGCTGTATGAGTGAGTGAGTGTATGTGTGTGCTGATCTATGAATCAGTGAGTAGCAGTGTAAGTACTGGTATGGGTGTGTGTGTGAATGAGTTTGATAATGGTAGTTTGGAAGTTGGAGCGGGTGTATGAAAGGTCATATGGGGTGTGAGTGGGTGCATCAATGATTCACTGGATGATGTCATCATCAATGTCATTTGAGATATCATCAGTGATGTCACTGACCATGTCATGAGTAATGTAATATGTGAGGTCATAAGCAGTCTATTGCGGGGTCGCAAGTTATAGTTAGTTCAGGAATAAAGGAAGGGGGGGCCGTGTCGCCCCCTTTCCTGGGCCATTTTTGGGCCAGGGGAACCCATCCCCCGGGGCCTGCCCCCTTTTTTTTTTTTTAAAGGGAAGGGGGCCTCGTGGCCCCATCCCCAGGCCGGTTCCAGCCCCGGGGACCCATCCCCCAGGGCCAGGCCTTTTCTTTTTTATGTGCTTTTTAAAAGGAGGGGGACAACTTTCTTTGGGACCGTGGGGGGAGCATGTTCCCCCCAGAGTGGAAACATGCAATGGTGCTCCCTCTTCTGAAGAAGGTGAATGCGGATCCTGATCAGCCTTCTAACTACCGGCCTATTTCATTGCTTCCGGCCTTCTCAAAGATTTTAGAAAGGCACATTAATCTACAGCTATCTCATTTTGTGGAGTGAAAAAAAGTATATACACTCATCTCAGTTGGGCTTCAGAGCCGGCTTTTCAGCTGAAACGACACTCCTTGGAGTCACGGAAAGGCTGCAATGCCATTTAGATTCTGGAGACACGGATGCTCTCATACTACTCGACATGAGCGCAGCTTTTGACACAGTGTCTCACACCGTGTTAGTGAAAGCCTTACGATCCCTGGGTGTTACTGGGCCGGCACTTAACTGGCTCATCTCCTTTCTTACGGATTGGACGTTCCAGGTCTTCTCCCAAACGGCTAGTTCTGATACCCATTCCTCTCCCTATGAGGTACCTCAGGGCTCTATTCTTAGCCCATTATTATTCAATGTATATGTCAGACCTTTAGCTGACATTGCAGAAGAAACTGGATTGTCCCTGTTCTCCTACGTGGACGACACCCAGATTATCTTCTCTCTCTCTGCAGAGAGGGTGTCTGAGACATCTGCCCTCCAGTTGGGCTTGAGTAAAACTGCATCTTGGATGCAGGCAAATTTTCTCAAGCTCAATGGAGAGAAAACCGAGGTCCTGATTTTGGGAAAGAATAAAGACCTTTGTGGTCCCCAACATTGTCCTATTGAAATGGGTACTCTTCCTCAGCCCTCCCGCCAAGTTCTCAACCTAGGCTTCATTATTGATGATCTACTAACTATGAGACATCAAGCCGTGAAGGTGGCTGCAACTTGCTTTACCATCCTGAAATGGCTAAAAAAGATTATCTGGTTGTTGCCTAATCCTACCCAGAGACCCGTAGTCCAGGTTCTTGTCACCTCTAGGTTGGACTACGGTGACATTCTTTATCTGGGGGCCAATAAGGATGTTACGCGTAAGCTGCAGGTGGTACAGAACTCCGCCGCCAGACTGTTATGTCAGGTTCCTAGAGCTGTTTCGATCTCTAGCTCTCTACGGGACCTTCATTGGCTCAGGGTAGAGAACCAAATTAAGTTCAAAGCCCTGAGTTATATGTTTAAAATCAAAGCTGGAATGGCTCCCCAATACCTGCAGGACCTGGTTCACCCTTACTTGCCTCCATGCCCCCTCCGTTCGGCCACTCAGGCGAAATTCTCTGTTCCAAGAATTAGATTGTCACGCATCGGCGGTCGATCTTTTGCATGTTTGGGCCCCTCCTTATGGAATTCACTCCCCGTGCCGCTCCGCAATGAAACAATCTACATTAACTTTCGTAGATCCTTAAAAACCTGGCTTTTTAATCAATAAATTCTTTCTCCTTTTTGTTCTTCTGACCGGCGCCGGGGAACCCTTTTGGGTAGCTGTTGCACCCTACAAATTAAATTAACATAACAACATAACATGAAGGCCCCCGTGGTCCCTGCCAGCTCCCCACCTCCTGCGGGAGCCGGCATTGCTTTTACACACAGGGAGCTGCAGACATGCAGCTCCCTGTGTGTAAAAGCAAAGTGTGCTCTGCTTTGAGCAAGTGAGAGCAAAATGCTCTCGCTTGCTCAAAGCGTAGCACACTGTTTGCTGAGGCATTGCAGGAGCAGTGCTCCCGCCATGCCATAGCAAACTGCAATATTCCGGGGGTGGGCACCCCGGGACATTGCTGGAGCTGGCCCTGGGGGGTGGCAGTCCCCAGGGCCATATAGGGCTCCAGGAGGGGGGCCACACAGCCCAACTCCTTTCATAATTAAGCCCTGGAGAGATGGTGGTCCCCAGGTCCAGGGGTCCCCAACGGACCCCCCTAATTATTTTATTTGTGCCCCGAGGAGGTGGCGGTCCCCGGGGCTGTGGGGGGGCAGGGTGGGCCCCCCTGCATTCCTAATGTAAAGTGCCCCGGGGAGGTGGCAGTCCCCGGGGCAGAGGGTGAGGCTGTAGGGCCTCCCCCACATTTTTTTCAAAGATTATATGTGCCCCGGGAAGGCAGCTGTCCCTGGGGCTGCAGGGGAGGCCATAGGGCCACCCCTGCATTATTTTAATATAACATTTGTGCCCCGGGTAGGTGGTGGTCCCCAGGGCACCAGGGGAGCTGTGAGGCTCCATCGCATATAATTATATGACTTCCTCAGGGAGGTGGCGGTCCCCGGGGCTTTGAACAGCCGGAGGAGGCTGGCTCCGTGCACCACCCTATTATGTTTTAATAATGCCCCAAGACCTGGCCCACCCGGTGGCCAAAATTAAACAAAGCGCGGGAGCCCTTGCTTCGTTTTTTTAAAATTTTCGTTGGGAGTCGCAAATCCAACCGGTCTCCTGCCGATTTAAAAAAAAAAAATCTTTTTTGGCCCTGGGGGGTCCCTCTGGGGCCCTCCCAAGAGCCTAGGGGTTCAGGGTGTCTGTGCCCTGCCCCTTTTATTTTTTAAAATCTTATTTCTTGTGTCACAGTTCAATGGAGTCACAAGATGGCTGCCAAAACTTCCTAGTTTGAAGTGTTGGCAACCAATCAGATCTCAGGCACAAGATAGGGAGGGTTCGCGGATCCTTCATGGGAATTTCTTTAGATTTATCCGCAACTACTGAACGGATTTACACCATAATACAAAAAGGTCGCTTTCTGGTCCAAGAGCTACCTTTCTGCCAAATTTGGTGTAATTACGTTAAGCAGTTCGGGCTATAGCCGTGTCTAAAGTTTCCAACGGAAAGTAACATGGAGAAAAAAAGAGTTTGGGACCCCCTTTTTCTCAGCTCCTGCTTGACGCATCACTTCAAAATTTTCAAGACAGCAGCTGAAGAGAGTGGCGTGTTAGTTTTGAAAATATCGCTAGGAATCGTCAAGCGGCCACAAAGTTATTGGCAAAACAAAAAACACATTTCCTATGGAAACTATGTCCTAACTATAACTACCTACTGGTGACCACCAGTAGGTAGTGTATATACACACACACATGAAAGAAAATAATGAGTACAACAAAGAAACTGCAAAAAAGTTTTGACTATTTCCAATTTAATTGCACATAAAAAGTAAACAATATATAAAAATAAGTTTAAAATATATCTTAAAAATTAGATACATTTATATATATATTCACTGAGAAAACCATAGGTTTCAGGGGCGTTATAGTTAGTTGGACATTTCACTCGTACAAAACCATAGAAATTCCCCCGTCATAGTTAGTTCAGCTAACTATAACTCGCGCGCCCGCAATGCACTGCTGATGACGTCACATATTACATCACTCATGACATGGTCAGTGACATCACTCATGACATCACTGATGACATCTCAAATGACATCACTGATGACATCACTGATGACATCATCCTTGTGATAGAGTGGCAGACCTCCTCTCACCCTAATATAACCTTTGATACACACACTCAAAAATACAAACTAACATTTTCAAAACAATGGACATACCAATACCAGTTACAACACACCTATTCAGTAATTCCAAGATCTACACACACATCCACTCATTCACCAACAGTCCCTATACAGTCACTCATACATGTACTCACTCATCATATGTACTCATACACCTATACATCCTGTTACACACCGCCACTCATCCATAGAGTTACTCACACACATAGTCACACATGCAAACAAAGTATCAAACATCCATTTACTTGCATATACAGTTATACACACACTACCACACTTACTTCTACAGAAACTTACACATACTTACTCTCTTAAACAATCACTTATAGAAACACCTACTTATTTGTACAGGAACTCTTCCAATCTCTCACTCTCACATATACTCCCTTATATACACCAATACTCACATATACTAGTTTAAAACATATGTAGTTACTCATAAAGACACTATTGAGACAGTCATTCACTCACTAACACACCCATACACATACTCATCCACCTATACAGTCCTGCACACATGCTGTCTTCAACACATACAAACAGTGAGTCACTCATTCATGCATCTATGCACTAAGTAATACCCCCACCGAACCATACAGACACTCAGACACTCATACTGATACTCAAAAACCAACTAATAACCCATATAGACACTCATGTAGCTACTCACCAACCCATGCAGCCACTTATACACAAAGTGAGAGACTGATACAGATATTTTCATATTTAAACATTACTCACTAACCTATGTATTCACTAAGATACACTTAGTCAGTTATACAATCAATTTTACAAAACAAAATCATCCATTTAGACACTTATATACCCATTTATTCTTCCATCGACCTTGAGATATACATATATAAAACATATTTAATTTTCAGAAAAACACACATTCACTGGATGATGTCATCAGTGATGTCATTTGAGATGTCATCAGTGATGTCATGAGTGATGTCACTGACCATGTCATGAGTGATGTAATATGTGACGTCATCAGCAGTGCATTGCGAGCGCTAGCGAGTTATAGTTAGCTGAACTAACTATAACGGGGAATTTCTATGGTTTTGTATGAGTGAAATGTCCAACTAACTATAACGCCCCTGAAACCTATGGTTTTTTCAGTGAATTTCTAAGGTTTTTTAAATGCTAATTTCTAACTATAACGTGCCTGAAACCTATGGTTTTTTCAGTGAATTTCTAAGGTTTTTTAAATGCTAATTTCTAACTATAACGTGCCTGAAACCTATGGTTTTTTCAGTGAATATATATATATTTATTATACTATGTATACATGTGAAAATGTCTCGGTCCCCTGTTTGCCTCGGTGGCACGGAAAAAATGGGTGGAACTGACGTCAGCACGCCGACGAGGTTCTCTTATGGCTCCGATGACGTCATACGGTGTCGCGAGCGGAGCCGTGCTATTATGACGTCCTCGTTGACGTGGGAGAGCTAGGAAAGAATTTCCGTGGAATGCTGGTGCAGGGGATATTCACCTAAGTGTTCAGGCTAGTCCTTTGGGAGCAACTGTTTATGTTGCCACTCCAGAAACCGAAACCAGTGATCCGAGGGCAGAGGCCCTGCAGATGGCACACGAGGTGGGGTGCCCAGTCGTGTGCACCGGCGGGGCAGCGAAGTGACAAGCACCACAACCCACAAAAAAGGTAACGAGGGCACTGAATAACACAGGATCTTCTGTTTGTATGTGGCAGGAACAACGAAGTTAAAATGCCCTAGTACCAAAATGTAGAATTAGTGCTACAACGGTCTTCAAGAGGACCTGCGATGCCGCTTCTGCCTCCCGTACCCTGGAGGTGGCACATGGGTCACGCGGTACAGTCATACTGCGGTGGGACGCACACTCGTTGACCTCTCATGGCACTGCTCCACACTTCAGGGAGGACGCTTTCCATTAGCTATGTTTTCTGATGACATGTCGCGCCGGCCCCATCCAACAACAGAACTCCTTTAGATCCAAACAGACTCTTCCACTCTCTCACCGGAAGTGAAACCAGGCCACGCGGACACTTTCACAATACAACAGCCAAGAATGCTCTTTTCGGTAAAAAAAACACATTCCTTCCTCCTAATTAATCAAATAAACATCTCACTGAAGAACAGGGGCCAGCTTCGATCGGTAAACAGCCGTTACAACGACTTTTTTACTTTGCGATACCATTACAACGCATGCATTACCACGCATGCGTTGTAATTCACGAAGTCATTACTACGCATTTTTTTAGAATGCATGGTCATTTACCACGCATGCCTTTACAACGAATTTTGTTGTAAAGGTATGTATGGTAAATGACCATGCGTTCTAAAAAACATGTAGACGATCCATGTCGTTGTAAGGAAACAGAGGCTGTTCCGTTTCCTCACAACGACGTGCACCGCCCCTCAGAGACGACGTGAAGCAGGAACCACGAGGAGAGAGGAACCACGAGGAGTGATAGTTAAGGGGTATTGGGCATGGGGTGGGGGTTTCTTTTCTAGGGTTTAGGGTAGTGCAGTGGTGTTTGGGTGGTGTAGGAGGTCGTGCTGGGGGTAGTGTTTTAGGGTTTAGGGTAGTGCAGTGGTGTTTGGGTAGTGTAGGGGGTTGTGCTGGGGGTAGTGTTTTAGGGTTTAGGGTAGTGCAGTAGTGTAGGGGGTCGTGCTAGGGGTAGTGTTTTAAGGTTTAGGGTAGTGCAGTGGTGTTTGTGTAGTGTAGGGGGTCCTGCTGGGGTAGTGTTTTATGGTTTAGAGTAGTGCAGTGGTGTTTGGGTAGTGTAGGGGGTCATGCTGGGGGTAGATTTAGGGTTTAGGGTAGTGCAGTGGTGTTTGGGTAGTGTAGGGAGTCGTGCTGGGGGTAGTGTTTTAGTGTTTAGGGTAGTGCAGTGGTGTTTGTGTAGTGTAGGGGGTTGTGCTGGGGGTAGTGTTTAAGGGTTTATGTTAGTGCAGTGGTGTTTGGGTAGTGTAGGGGGTAGTGCTGGGGTAGTGTTTTAGGGTTTAGGGTAGTGCAGTGGTGTTTGTGTAGTGTTGGGGGTAGTGCTGGGGGTAGTGTTTGAAGGCATAGGGTAGTGCAGTGGTGTTTGGGTAGTGTAGGGGTTCATGCTGGGGGTAGTGTTTTAGGTTTTAGGGTAGTGCAGTGGTGTTTGTGTTGTGAGGGGGTCGTGCTGGGGGTAGTGTTTTAGGGTTTAGAGTAATGCAGTGGTGTTTGTATAGTGTAGGGGTTTAGGGTAGTGCAGTGGTGTTTGTGTAGTGTAGGGGTCATGCTGGGGGTTGTGTTTTAGGGTTTAGGGTAGTGCAGTTGTGTTTGTGTAGTGTACAGGGTCGTGTTTTAGGGTATAGGGTAGTGCAGTGGTGTTTGGGTAGTGTAGGGGTCATGCTGGGGTTAGTGTTTTAGGGTTTAGGGTAGTGCAGTGGTGTTTGGGTAGTGTAGGGGGTCATGCTGGGGGTAGTGTTTTAGGGTTTAGGGTAGTGCAGTGGTGTTTGTGTAGTGTGGGAGGTCATGCTGGGGGTAGATTTAGGGTTTAGTGTAGTGCAGTGGTGTTTAGGTAGTGTAGGGAGTCGTGCTGGGGGTAGTGTTTTAGGGTTTAGGGTAGTCCAGTGGTGTTTGTGTAGTGTAGGGAGTCGTGCTGGGGGTAGTGTTTTAGGGTTTAGGGTGGTGCAGTGGTGTTTGGGTAGTGTAGGGGGTCGTGCTGGGGTAGTGTTTTAGGGTTTAGGGTAGTGCAGTGGTGTTTGGATAGTGTAGGGGTCATGCTGGGGGTAGTGTTTTAGGGTTTAGGGTAGTGCAATGGTGTTTGTGTAGTGTAGGGGTAGTGTTTTAGGGTTTAGGGTAGTGCAGTGGTGTTTGTGTACTGTAGGGGGTCGTGCTGGGTTCTAGTGTTTTAGGGTTTAGGGTAGTGCAGTGGTATTTGTGTAGTGTAGGGGTAGATTTAGGGTTTAGGGTAGTGCAGTGGTGTTTGGACAGTGTAGGGGTCGTGCTGGGGGTAGTGTTTTTGAGTTTAGGGTAGTGCAGTTGTGTTTGGGTAGTGAAGGGGGTCGTGCTGGGGTAGTGTTTTAGGGTTTAGGGTAGTGCAGTGGTGTTTGGGTAGTGTAGGGGTCAACCAACATGAATTTGTCCTTGTGTGATGTAACCAATGCTCATGTAAAGCACTCCAATACCTGACCAGTCTGCACTATATAAAACTGCAAAAAAACAAAAATAAAAAGTGTTTTGCACACTTCTGTCATTGGGCTATACGTGGGCTACCTCTGGGTGATATTTGTGCTACATTTGGGCTCTTTTTCTCTGGTGGCCATCTTGAAAGACTTATTTGTTATGAAGTTTCCTAATTTCCTCACTTACTACAGTCTCCTCAGTAGGAAATGCTTTCAGTTTTTTACTTTGATTCCATCAAGAAGGCATTCAGATGTGTCACACATTTGCCATAAATTCAGAATGTTAGCACTCTAGTTGTTCATTAGATCACTGTAGTAAAGCTACTGCTCACCAAGGAGTTAACTGGAAGTCTACTGCTGGTATTGAAAGTGATTGTTTCAGTCTGCATGTCAGAATGTTCTAATGAAATAGAAGAGGATTTGAGATCTCACTTAAAACATGCCCTAAATTTTCTTTTTGCAGCACTAACCATAATTTCTATGGCAAAATGAACCCCTCATTTTGTTCCTTTTTAAATTAAATGTTTTAAGTGTTACCAGTTTATTCCAATCAAGATGGCTTCAGGTGTGCCATACTTTTGTCATAAGTAAGGCTGTTAGCACTCTAGTTGTTCTTTAGAACACTCTGGGAAGCTGCAGTAGAACACAAAGGAATCAACTGACACTCTCTGCCCTTGTTGGATGTACATGTTTTACTGAGAATGTCAGACTTCATTCTCACATGACTGAGAAAGATTATGTGAATTTACAGAAAATATGCTCTCATTTTAGCTTCTGGAGCACCTTCCAAAACTGTATGGGACAAGCATGTGAAAATAGTTTTTCTCAAACATGATTCATGATATCCCAGCAGAAGGTTTTTCACAGGGTAAAATCACCTTAGAACACACCACAATTCCTGAAATTAGTATGGTACCATCAACAAATGAATTCTAATGTAACTAAAGTCTGTTATCACCCTTTATAGTTTTCCTTTTGGTAACCCTCAAAATCTTCGATTCACTACAATGCATTTCAATGGGGTACTATCATTTATATTGGTCCCAAGTTGGCTGCCAGCAATTCCAGGATGAAGTGCTGACAGCCAATCAGATCTCACGATGACATGTGTGGTTAGGCTCCACCCAGATATATATGTGTTTTTACTTTTGATTTTCTCAGCATCTACTGAACGGATTTACACCATTTAACAAAAAGGGTTCTTTCTGTACCAAGAACTACCTCTTTGCCAAATTTGGTGTAATTCCGTTCAGCAGTTCGGGCTGTAGCCTTGCATAAAGTTTCCTATGGGAAATAGATTTTTGACTCTTATTTTTTAATTTCTCCGCAACTACTGGACGGATTTACACCATTTAACAAAAGGGTTCTTTCTGAACCAAGAACTACCTCTTTGCCAAATTGTGTGTAATTCCGTTCAGCAGTTCGGGCTGTAGCCGTGGCTAAAGTTTCCTATGGGAAAATGAATGGGGAAAACACGTTTTGGGACCCCCCTTTTTTCTTGGCCCCCGCTTGACGAATCACCCCGAAACTTTCAGGGTAGGAGCGGACCGGAGCGGGCCATAAAGTTTGAAAATTTCGCGAAGATTCCTCAACCGACGCAAGAGTTATTTCAAATAGAATGTCGCGGATTTCCTATGGAAAATAGGTCCTAACTATAACTATCTACTGGCGACCGCCAGTAGATAATATATATATATATATTTATATATATATAATATAAAATTAAATTAACAAACACATAATAATAATATATTTAAACAATATTAATAAAAAAATTAAACTATATAAATAATAAATATATATAACCCCTCCTGAGTTAAACTCAGGAGGGGTAAAATGTACTATTCCCACTCCATTCTGTGCATCAAAAGGGAAAGCGTTGAACTTAGGTGGGGTAAAATTTACTATTCCCACTCCAATTGGTGCAATAGTAGGGAAAGCTTTTGACTCATGAGGGGTAAAATTTACTATTCCCACTCCAGTTGGTGCAACAATAGAGAGAGAGTAGTTCAATTCAAACAAATAACATT
Source organism: Calotriton arnoldi (assembly GCA_963921515.1). Lineage (NCBI taxonomy): Eukaryota > Metazoa > Chordata > Amphibia > Caudata > Salamandridae > Calotriton > Calotriton arnoldi. The sequence goes on from CAWUFW010008359.1 coordinate 375,378, forward strand.
TTAACAAATCTATTAAATAACAATAAATGTGAATATTTACATTTTGAAATTATATGTCACATTTTAACAAACATTAAACAAATTACATAATTATTACAATTTTTTATATTTATTATCAATTAAAACAAGCAATATTAATTTAATGAAAATACCAAATTATATTTATCAATCATAACAGCCAACAATTAAAATGCAATTGAAATTACAAAGCATAGCACATTTAACATATTACATTATAAATAACACAATTTTTAATAAATGAATAAATCATTTTAAATTTGTTATTACTTAAATAACGTCCGACCCTATATCTCTACAAACTAAACAACAAACACCTAAATACACCTTAACACACATGATAATTTCACAATTTACAATTACATCTTAATAATTAATCATCAATACATTTTCCTAATTAATTTTCCATTCTGTACCCCTAAAAACCCAATAACCCACACCTAAAACAGATCTTAAAAATTGTAATAATGACACAATTCACATAATAATTATCAATTAAACAATTGATATTTAACTAATAAGTAATTAATTATATTTAATAAAATTCCCACCCTTTACCCCTACAAACCAAACAACCCATACTTGAAATTTAACTTTAAAAACATCTTAATTACACTATTTACATAATTAATTATCAATTCAACAATTATTATTACCTAACAATAATTATTAATTACTTATACTTAATTACCATCCCACCCTTTACGCCTACAAACCCCACAACCCACACCAAAAATATAAATTGAAAAATAAATTAACTACACAATTTACATAATTAATTATCAATTGAATAATTAAAAATAATTCAACATAATTATTGATTCATTTTAATTAACTTATTTCCTATCCTGTGCCCCTACAAACCTCACAACCCACACTTAAAATTTAACTTAAAAAATAAATGAATTGCACCATTTACATAATTAAGTAACAATTAAATAATTATTATTAAGATACAATTAATTATCAATTAATTATGTTTAATTTACATCCCACCCTGTACCCCTACAAAACCCACAACCTACTACAACACTAAAAATCACGATTAACAATATAATTAATTTTAAAAACAACTACAATTTTACAAACTAATAGAATGACCCAGGCCACAACCCCTTTGGGACTCAGATAGACTAGGTCAGTTGCGTGGGTGCCCAGGCTTCGAGAAATGGGACCTCATTGTAATCTCAAGAGTGGAGGATCTATGGTCAAGGGGAGAGTTTGTCCCATTCGCGGACCTGCAGTGGGAATTTAATTTGCCCACCAGTGAAACATAAAGGTATTTACAAATAAGACATACCTTAGCAATGGCAATTCTACAGGGGAGCAGCCTCCCAGAAGCATCCCCCCTAGAGGAGAGACTGCTAACCGACCTTATGGATCGCCAACCGATCTCCCTGAACTATCAAAAACTAGTCAACAACTCCCATGACCAACTGCATCTCCGGGAACATTGGCAAATTGACCTATGGGAACTGGAGGACGAAGAATGGCAGGAGGACCTATCTTCCCCTAAAGAAGTGGCTATGTCATCAAAACTCAGGTTAATCCAGCTCTGAATACTCTGTAGATCCTACCTCTCCAGTAGTACGTTAATCAAAATGGGTATAGGACTGGACTCTGGGTGTCACAGATTATGTGGGCAGGCGGGCACCTTTTAATACATACTATGGGAATGTACAGTGGTGAGGCTTTATTGGGAGGAGGTCATGTGCACTGTGTGGAGGGTGTGTGGGATGGACCTGCTACCTACACCAAAGTGGTGTCTCCTTAATATATGTGAGGCAACGGATCTGAGCCGAAAACAACAAATCTGGGTTAATATGGGGATGACAATTGCGAAACAAAACATTGCTCGACATTTGAGGGCACAAATAGCACCAACCCTTGGGGAATGGAATAAAGACATGGACAGGTGCATGGTAGCTAAGAAAGCTGTCTACAAAGGCAGGGGCTGCCCCAAGAAATGGGAACAGATCTGAGGTAAATAGAATACTTGAAGGAGTGAACTGTGCACTGCCTCCTCCACCCTACTAAGCGGAGTCACCTCAGGAGCAGCTCTTATGGTGGATCATGAGCATGAGACTTGGGGGATGACTTGGGGTTTATAATGTAAGATGTGAGCTGCACTATTGCTTAACCTGTATGGAAGTGAGGCTGTTCTGGTGTAATGTCTACTTTACAATCTGTTGTATGCCCAATAAACAGAGTTTAAAAAAATGTACAAACTATATTTAAAAACATTAACAATACTTATACAAACAATGTATAACATACAATTAAAGCATATACTATAATACAGAAAGATACTTAAAAAACTATAATCTTTACAACGATATTTTTGTAAACGATGTTAACACAGATATTTTTGTAAACAAAATTAACAACAGATATTTTTGTAAACAATATTTACAACATAGATATTTTTAACATCGATATTACTTACCTTAGAAAATCAATATTCTTGTCAATGATATTCCGGCATCATGATATGTGTGTATCACGATATTAAAAATTTGATATTTGTGTGCCTCTATATTTGTTACGCAATATTTTGTCCAAATACTGTACATTCCTGACCTTTCCCTATCATGCAGTGCAGCACAGCAAGGTGGCTTGCTGTGCTGCACTGCATCACAAAGCTCATAAATGAGACCCCCAGTGTCAAAATGGATTTCTTAGGCTTGGAATCTCCAAAGGAAAAGTGAACAGTTTATGTTTGCAGTCAGACACACTGTCTCTGGAAAATCATCTAAAAACACATAAAACCTAAAAAGACGTAAGACTTCAAAACCTATCAATGGTTGTAATCCTGTAATTCTGTCCATGTGAAATGTCAATATCGATATTCAGTTTTCGGCAGACAATTCTATTGCTGTTGCTTGATACGTCACTTGGTATATAACAAAGTCAGAAAATACAGAAATGAAGGATGTATAGGAAGAGATAACAGCAGAGAAGTCTTTAAGTAAAACACTTCACAGTTTCAGTTTAAAGATGCTCTCCCAGAGAGATATTGGATCTTATAAAGGCCTGCAACATGCTCAGTTCCTTGTAGCTTATACAGGAATCAAAAATTTGGGCAAGTTTAGGTCTGGCATCAACACAAAAAGCCTGTTGAAACTATTTCCTGAAATTGAGTATCTTGCTCAATTTGATCCAGAGAGCACTGACCTACTTAAAACCAATATGATGGGCACTTATTACCCCAACTGGAGTGTCAATCTAGAAAACGTTTGCATGAAGTACTGCAGAACTATGCACACAGAAATAACAATGAGGAAAATATTGAACGAGAAAAGTTTGGTGTGACTGGCTGTAATTGATGTTTAGTGAGACATTCAAAGCCAAGTGTCATTAATCATTGTAAATTGAGCAGTCAAACAAGTGAGAAAAAAGAACTTGGCTCTTTTGCACCTTTTCAAATTGAGATTCAATTGCTAGGTCACTTTGACTGTATGAAGACACTTGCAATGCAGTCAAAGGTATTATTGAATGTAAATTGTTTCCCATGTAGCAGAAACTGTTAAATGATGCAATTCAACAAGAAGAAACAATAGGTATAGAGGTTGCAAAAACAGTTTAGAAGAGAGCCATAGTTCAGGTTCTAATAGTCAAGATCCCCTTAAAATGAATAAAAACATTAAAACAATCACATTACATAGACTACTTATGTTGCCTGTTGAACATGACACCAAGCTAGATCACTGAAGATATCTGGTGATGCTTGTCATGAAATCTCCAAGGTTCTGAAAAAATTGAAAGTTCTTATTAGTGATGAGGTCATCATGGTATCAAACCTAATGCTAGATTTCATTCATCTGAGGATGCAAGAGGTCCTCGGAACTGACTATGATGTTCTCTCTGGTGGTAAGCATGTCACAGGCCCTAATTATGATGCAGATCGGACCACCACTCACAGGCCGTCTGTGGTGATCTGACCAACTGACAACCCTCTGGTTAGACGAGGAGGTCAGACCCTCAGCAGTCGGGGGGAAGAGAGTTGCCTCCGACAGGATTTGAGATCCTATCAGGGCGGCGATTGGAATCGTATCACTTGAATGGCTGTGTTGCCAAGGCAGGCACTGCCGGTCGGGATTACGATACCCCTTTCTGACAGACATTTTATGTCAGATAGACCGCCATGAAAAGGCTGTCGGAAAGGGACTTTAGGGGCCCCAAACAGGGCCCTCATCCATCGTGGGTCACTGTAAAGTGGCCCAGGGAGGCACATGCAGTACTCTCATGCACCTCCATTCACTGTGTGTCATGCACCACATGGTGCATGGCACACAGTGCATGGATGTGCACAAAGTGCTAATTTACATGCCAGAAAAAGGGCCACAGCACAAGCCGCTGTGTAAATGAGCACTTTCCAACCACCAGCCCAGTGGTCACATCTAAATGCAGCAAGCAGACTGCTGACTGCTTGTCGGGTGGTCTGACCGACGCAATAGAGGTTGGCAGTCTGACCGTCTGCCATCATAATAAGCCCCATTGTTTTTGGTGAACTTATACCATTGACTCCTGCCAAAGGTCAGCACGTTTTTAAGAAACTGTTTCATAAATAAACCAGAAAGTCCTTAGGAAGTATGGGAAATGTTAACATATGGTTAAAATTCAAGTACGCAAATTTGGCTCAAAATATGAGACAGGCTGCAGATGTAGAGTATGGCAATACATAAAAAGACATGAGAATATGAAGTATTAGGAAAGAAGCAAAGAGAGTGCTTGTTTCTCGCATGATTAGCTCTCTGTTCCCACACAATGACTCACCAGCTTCTACGAAATCTTATGAAACGTCACAGATTGTGTGCCTCATGCCAAAAGTGGACAAGTGCACACAATTTAGCTTAGAAATGCCTCATTTGGAAAAAACAAGAGATTGTGAGTCTTAATGGTAAAGATACAATGGAACATCAAGGTTTAAACTTACCACTATGTCAATCTGTGGTAAAGGAACTGGAATCACTAGAGAAAACAGTTTCACATACTGCTGGTGTAGAAAAGACTCTAAACCTGTGTAAAAATGGCAGAAGAAGTTTGAGACTAAGGGGCTAATTAGGATATCGGGCAGACTTAAGTCCGCCCAACATCTTCTCAGTCCTGGGACTGACCGATACCCGGTCGACGGTCCTGACCACCTCATTAGGATGCGACCGAACACTGTTCAGTCGCATTCCTGCATTTTCCTATGGGAGCATGCATTATGCCCATAAACCTGCCGTAATACATGCTCCCATAGGGAAATGGGAGGTGCTGTTCATCCAGGTGCCTGCCATGGGGTACAGGGATCAACAGGGGGGCACCAACGGTGCCCCCTCGGCCCCCGACCAGAGGTCAAGCACCTAGGGGGGCCCAGCTGTGGGCCCCCAAACATGGTTTCCAACATGGTTTCCATGTCGGACAGGCCGGCATGGAAACCATGCCAGAAACCGTGCATCGTAATCCCAAGGGCAGAAAGGCCCGCCCTTTAGGATTACGAGCTGGTTCTGACTGGCCGACATGCTCCTTTAGACTGTCAAAAGCCAGCCAGAATAACCGGCCAATTTACTTTCTGACTACCAGCATTGTAATGCTGCGGTCAGAAAGTAAATCGAGGGGCCAATTACGATGCAGCCCAGAAGGCTCTGTCAGCGGTCGAAGCCTTTCCGGGTCACATCGTAATCAGCCCCTAAATCTCAACATCGAGGAGGAAATAGTGAATGGGGTGTGTGGTAGACTTCATTAAATATCATTAAATATTCCAATAAAGCAGAATATGAATACATTTTGATTAAACTTGATCATATTGAAGAAGGAAAAATATTAGAAGGGGCAGAGCTAGATTTCTATTAGTAAAGGACCTCTACATGAGAAGTATTTTCCATGTTAGGCTTATGCTGTCACCATTCACAAATCTCAAGGATTACATTTTGGATGCACCAATGATAAATATAGGTGACACAGTCTTCAAACAAGTCATGTCTTATGTTGCTCCATCATGTGTTAGGTCGTTATCAGAATTTCACCTTTTTCAGTTTGATGAGAGCAAAGTCGATGCTGACTCATCATGTGTGATAGAATACAATCATTTGAGAGTGCTTTATGCTCCTCATCTGAGTTTATACCCATTGTTGAGACACATATGTTACAGCAAGTGAACACTGGTGAGGCAGCAGATTTTTCAAAAAAGTTTCAAAACTAAGTGAAGAATCTGCAAAGACTTCAGAAAAGCTAGAAACTAATGAAGTCAATAATGTAATAGGTTTCCCATTTTCAAACAATTCAGGATTTTCATGTTACGCTAATGTAGTGGGATGTAAGTAGAATTTTCTAATCCACTTAAAACCGGTGGTTGAAAACCTTCAACAAAACAAAGACAAACCTTTAAATCAAGCTTTCACAACTCTGCTCAGTTTACTACACACTGAAAAACATATCTGTTCTTCAATTTCATTTATATGTGATATTGTTGACCACTGTAATGGTGGTTCACAGTTCACTTTGAATGTGCAACAGGATGCACAGGAATGTTTAATGGTAGTGCTAAATGTATTAGAAAATGAGGGAATTACAATTAATGACTTCTTTAGAACAAGCTATTCATGGAGCCATAAGTGTGTTAATTGTTCCTATTCAGGCAGAACAGACATTAGTTCAGAGTGATTCCTGCACCTTATAATACCAGATTGCAAATCAGTAGTTATTAAAAAAAAGGTTAGTCAAAGCTGTTGTCCAAACTGCAGATCAGAGTGTTGTCTACATTAGTCATGAGACACAGTTAAAAATATCTTATTCTCATGCTACAAAGAAGTAGAGCAGATGGCTGTAAAATCAATACTGATATCACAAACTTGAAAGCTGGTCAGATATCAATTTACAGGAGAGTATACACTGTTGTTGCCATTATTTTTCCACCATGGACAATCAACTCTGGTCACTACATTGTCTACCTTAAAGATTCATGTGGCTGGACTGAAAGTAATGACATATGCCTTACAGTAAAAGCAAACGTTATCCTGGAAACTTCCTAATTCCTTGCTCATATTTTTGGAACCAAAGTTCTAGAAAAAAAATATATTTACAAACCTCTATGTACATAAAAATGGACAACAAAGTGTAAAAGTTCATGTTCATTGTCGTTATATGACCTACCAAGGATAATGACTATATAACAAATGAACCTTTTTTAATAGTAAAAAATGAAATTCTCTTACAATAACTTAATAAGTATCAATGTGTATCTTACATATATCTTACATCTGTTTAGGAATGATGCTCTTTTTCAGATAAAATTGCAATTTTCAGGTTCTGCATGTGAAGTCAGAAACTGTTCTTTAAAATGCTACTTCACTACATTTTAAATATGTGTTTTTTTTTTAAATCTTGATTTATTTTCCCACACAGTTCAATGATGGATTGCATTCTAATTAATTATTCAAAGAATACACAATGTTAGTATTCTGGTATAAATATATATAATATATCAAATTAGGATATATTTAGTGTAAATGCAATTTCTGCAAATAACAGAAAAAAAGGTTTTTGGGTATAAAAAGGAATACATTTAATGATAATATTATACCAGTAAGATATACATAGTAAAAATAATTTAATATATTCTCTTCTTTTAAATCAAGATGCCAAATGTCACAGTAAAGGTCAGTCTCTTACCACAAACTACAACAAACCATCAACACTCTGAGAAGAAGTCTCAGCGGAGAAGCCAGACTTTCTGCATACTGTACTACCCACATGCATGAACAAAACAAGGGTGTAAGTGTATAATTCACTCTTTTATAACACTCTAATACATACACTACTCATCCAAAAACTTCTCATCCCTGACAACATTATTAGCTCATATTCTACTGCCACTATCAATACTAATGCAATATGCATTTGTATGAGCCTATGGAGAGGTCTTAGTAGAGAGACTACTCCCTCTTCATACACTACTACACATACCCATCACCTTTGGAGGAGGTCTCAGTGAGACAACAATCTTTCTCAACAACCCACTACATATGTCTGTTATATTGGGGGCAGCTCTAAAGAGTTAGGCTAGTGTTTATCTGCATCCTTCTATGTACATCCATAAATGAACAGACAATTTTCAGCTGAGACAGACATTGGTAACTAAACTCTACAATAATTACGCTGAGGAGAGGTATTAGTGGAGATGTCACTACCTCTTCATGCTTTACTATACACATTAAAGATCATACTGGAGAATAGTATGTCTGTAGTGACACTTTCTATTAAAAGTTCACCTTTTTCCATAGTGTCTACTGAAAATAGTCATCATGTAGTGAAGAGGTCACTGAATATAGCTGTGTATTTCTGTACACCATACTAAATGCACATAGTAGGTATTCATAGATAGGATAGTTTTTACCCATAACATACTATATAGACCTGTTAGTCTTTTTTAAATTATTCAGCTGAGATCAGTTATTTTATATATGCTATTAACAGGGATGCCTGTGTGAAGGTCTCAATTGTTCAATACACTCTATAATACATATCTATCATCCTAAGCAGGGCTCTCTCATAAGAGATGTGTTTATATGTATATAGTACTATTTTGAGGTATTAAAGTAGGGGCATATCTCACTAGGCAAGGTATTTTTCTGCCACAGCTACAAAAGCCATTTGATCAAAAGAGATTTGGCACTAAAAAGGTCAGTTTCCTTGCACAGTTTACTACAAACACAGTTCACCATGGGGTGAAGTTTCATTAGAGATGACAGTGCAGTCCTACACTCTACTACACACATCCGTAATGCAAATCAGAGGTGTAAGTAGATAGAGCAGTTATTCATCACATCCGACTAAACAAACTTCTCCTCCAACAGACAATGATTAACTCTTATTCTACTGTCAGTTTTAATACTACTATACTATGCATTATTTTGAGCTGGGTAGAGGGCTTAGTGGCGAGACCACTTTCTCCTGACACACTGCTATGCAGACTCTGCACATTAGAAAGAGGTTTCACCAATACACCAATCTCTCTGTACAAACAACTACGTACAACCATCATACAAAGAAAAGGTGTTAGCTGAAAAAAACAGAACTTCATCAAGATACGAAGAAAAGAAACAAATATAAACTTGCAAGTAAAACAAAAAAATGGGAAAATATATACTGTTTTGGTGGGCATCTGTGCATCTGGAGAAGGTTGTGTCAAGCATTTCTGCTTATTTCAGAGTCAAAAATTATTGTCACACAGCAAAGGACATATTCAGATAGGCACTAGCCTACGCATCTGGATGCACAATACCTCAGGTTATGCAGATAGTATTGTACTTGCACTAATCTAAGACATTAATAATAATGAATCAAATGTCTTATATGGGTATGTTTGTGCTATAATAGACCTCTCACGAGAGGCTTGTGGTATCACAAAAACTAAGAAAATTTTATTGTAGGTTTGAAAAGTTGTCATGCTATGTTACTTTATGTCTGTTTCAGCAATTCACTGGGATCAGACTTCTATAATTATTACTATTACATACACTTATGAAGTATATTTTTAAAATATGGTCTTGCGAGCCATCCAAAAGAGTGAAATAGGAAGTTCTGATTTCTCGGCCTGCACGCTGGGGATTGTGTGCCTGACTCCCTCAAGCCTCTCTCTAGAGTTATCAATTATAATAAAATTAAAATAAATATAATATAGATAGATCAATGGCACCCTTATTCACTTTTTGCATTAAATACGCATACAACTAATGAAGAACCTCTGTATATAACACTATAAAACTAATTCAATGAGTATACGATCTTGCAAGAGGCTCACAAGAGGCTCATGGGAGGCTCCTAAGTGTCCCGTGAGAGTAGAGACTTACCCAGGAAAAAGATTTGATTGGTTAACACTAATGGCATGAATTACTGAATTACTAAAGGGAGCGATCAGCTTCCTTTTCTCATTTAGCAGCAGCTACTTGATGTGGAAACATCTAAAGAGCCCTAGGAAGATCTTGCGTTCTATTTCTGTTGAACGTGTGGAGAAGTTGCTTTCATCTGGCAGTGATGAACAGACACAAGCTGGACCAACTGGACTTCCTAAGCCACCCAAGGAGTCAATCGCATGACAATTCTTTAAAACAGCACCTGGTGGGAAGAAGGTGTCTGCACAGCATGTAAAATGCAAACTGTGCCATAAAGAGTTTAGTAGGGGCACTAGAAAACAATATACTATTGGGGGTCCTGGGATGTTGTGCCAGTTAAGGGCAATGCATCCCCAATGTTTATCTCGTGCAGAGATGCAGAGGAGTGCAGAGCTAGACTTTTCTTCTGGTGTTTCCACATCTGTTAATCCAGGCCAAACAGCCCCATCTGAAGGCTTTCGCAAGGAAGGCCAGTAACAACTCAGCATATTTAAATAAGGCACTGTTCTGCTGCCTTTGCAAGACAATCATTTTATCTTCAGAAGAAAATGTAGCAGCCCATGACAAGACCACAAATCTCCTTCTAGCTATTAGATTTTTTTTGGTCACAGTTTTTCTCCCTGTTTACAATCCTTCATTTTTCTGAAATTTCTTTACTTCTGTCTTCCAGTTTGAAAAAACAAAATCACCCAAAGAAAATCACAAAATGGTTAAAAGATCAAAAAAATGGCTCTTTTCAGAGCCACCTATTCTGGTAAAAAGTAAGACAAAAATATCTTGTGTTTGTGCTTTGTTTCAGGTTGATTATGTCCCCGAGCTCCCGCGAGGCTCTCACTGGAGTAAAAATGCTTTTATATAGGAGAAGGGAGCCTATAATACAAATTCAGTAGATAAAGACAGTATAGCGTGGCTCAAAAAGAGCCTTTTTGATTTTTATAAAACATTTTATACCTTTTTGGAGAATTTTTCAACTTTTCTTTTTTTCTTTTTACTTGAAAGGGGGACAACGAAAACAGAATGCTTGTTCACAAAATAGGGAAAATCCTAAAACTTTTCTTTTAAAAAATCTGGAAAAAAATGACTTTGAAATTAATAATACCCCAAAAAACCCACCTATAGCCTGGGTGGGCATTTACGTTCTTGTGCAAGCTTATCCTGCATAGCTCTACTAATTTCAGATGAAAAAAAATGTGCTTGCACAAGCAACAAAAAAAGAGCCTTATTTCAATATGCTGGAATAATATCTGCTACACTGGACAGTACTAGACGTTTTACTTTATCCTAAGTGCAAAAGATGTTGAAGCTCCTGAGGCCCTATTCATTTCAGTAGAATGAGCCATCTCTGCACGAGCAAGTCTCTATGGATGCATTGATCTTAAATGCCTCCACATACCAGTTGTGCCAATACTGTACTGTTTCTTTGTTCCTCTACTGATCTCCTTAGTACAAAGTTTGCAAGTCATAAACTTGCCAGATACCTTTTTACCTCCTGCTTTCATCTAAAAAAATTGGCAAACTAGAGACTCCTTGGCAGGCTCAGCAGCTTGACGTGGTGGAGCTGCTCCTGTCTGCTCATCAGAGTCAGAGGAAGAAATAATTATTTTTTTCAAATAGATTTTCAAGGTAGAAAGAATATAATTTTGGTGACAAGTGTATACATCAGTAAAAAACACAATTTATGACTCTGCGATCTTGCAAGCTTCTTGTGAGCTGCTTGCGAGATTCTCGCAAGAGTAGAGAAGCACCCATAAAAAGACAATTAATTGGTTAATACCAATTGTATGCATTAATGAAATAAGTGATCCCCCTCCTTTTCTCATTTACAATTACCTCTTTAAAGTAGAAATGTCTACACAGCCATAGGAGGACCTTCAGTTAAATTATTATTAAACTTGGTGAGAAGATGTCTTTATGTGACACTGAAGAACAGAGAGAACGTGGACTACCTCAACCCAAATATTTTCTTATGACACCTTATTGCACTGTGACATCAGTCAATATAGAGATTTCAGCAAACATTACAATTTATTCCCATACGATATAATGCAAAGGCATTCCCATTGGAAGTGCTGTATACAGACAGAATCGTTCTTTTAGATCCTTTAGTCATCCTACCATATGTACATAGGAAATAAAATATTACTTTATGTTAAAAAAAACCCTAGAACTTCACTGAAAAAAAGATAAATTAAAGTAATGTTATAAATAGATGTGATAAAGAGATCTGTTTTTGTTTTTACTAAAAACCTTAGAAATTGACTGAAAAAACAAAATGGGGAAGTAACATTATAGTTAGGTGAATATTTCATTGACAACATTAATGTTTTTAACTCAAATAAAAAGCTAACTATAACTTACGTCCCCACCTTGCACTGCTTATGATCTCACATATTACATCAATCATGACACGTTTTGTGACATCATTTATGTCATCACTGATGACATCTCCAATTACATCATTAACGGCCTCACTGATTACATCACTGATAACATCATCCAAGCTTCTTTTCCACATATTGCTCTATAAGCAAGTATGGCATTAAAGTTCTAAAAGTAAGTACAAAAAAGATCATAATAATAGGAATCATCATTAACACCATCATATATACAATCCCATTAGGTGAACCAAGCTTGTGTTATGTGCAATAATGACACTATTCCAAACACTTCATAGGTATCCGAGTTTATGTTGACTATCAACCACAGATAAAAAGGTAACCTGTCCTGCACATGGTGTTCAATCTATATACAACTGTTCAGGGAAAACCAAGTTCCTCCAGATACTCAAGCACTGTTCCATAACTAATGCCCTACTAAAGACAGTCTTTACCTCTATCAAACTCCTCACAGTCAGTGAACCTACGTTGAGAAGTGTTATTGAGTTGAAAAGTGGGGACTTTAAACAGTGTTTACTCTATGGAGAGAGTTTACTCTGTACCACACTGTTTCCAGACAGTGAAACTCTCATTAGAAATACACCGCAAAGTATAAAAAAGTGTCTACGAAGAACAGTTCACTCTATGGAAAACTTGTCCAAAGAAATACTGTTCACTTAATATAACCAAGGTCTGAATGTTTTTAAGATCCTACTACCTGCAGCCTTCATACTGTAGTGAAAACTTTACAGATAGCCCATCTTCTGAAGCAAAACAAGCATATGAACATAGCTTAACACCTGGTGGACACAGTCTTCTATGTTAAGTAGAAATTGTCCTGCTGAGAAAATTCTGTTTAATAAATTAATCCTGCTTACAATACTTAGTATGTAGTAAGTAGAATATTTTCCCTACTGGAAACTTTTACTGCACTACTAACAAAATGTGTGTGGAACACAATGAACACAAATTGTCAACTGTCTCCTACACACAGAGTTACTCTAGAATGCAAAGATTTATAACATGTTCAATACCACTACACACCTATGATGCATTAAGCATATGCGTTTTGCAAACAGTCACACCCATTAGCTGGATACAGGCTGTGCCAAATTAGGTAGAATAGTAATATGGCAGTTACCTGCCACTATCTAAACTATAAAACAAACAGGCACACTCATTGAATGATGTCATCAATGATTTCATTTGAGATGTCATCAGTGATGTCATAAATGTAATAGGAACATGTTTTGAAAGCTGTAATATGTGAGGTCATAAGCAGTGCATAACAGGGGTATTGTAAGCAGAATTCACTCTATGAAGACGTAAAGTAATAATTAATTGCCATACAATAATCCAACTGCTGCCACGCATGGCCAAACTCAGGCCCTGTGTCCAAGCCCCCTAAGCAGTCAACCACCTCAAGCATCCAACGCCATGCCATGCAGGGCCAATCCCTTGGGGCCAGGCACATTTTGTGGGTGAGGGGTTCATGTGTCCACTCCCTGTGTACATTTTGCCCCATCCCAAGAGGCCAAGCGCAAGTTTTTTAGAAGAGGAGGTATGTGGCCCCATCCCCCATGGCCCACCATTAAATATATGGGGGGGCAGGAAGCCCCCCTCTGGGGCCTGCCTAAAGTTATTAAGATGGAGGGGGCATGCGGCCCTCCCTCCCCAGGCCTATATTGGCCCCAGGGACCTTATCTGCTGGTGCCCGGTCAAGTTGTAAAGGGGGGTGCATGGCCCCCCACCATGGGCTAATTATGGCCCGAGGCTCAGCCAACTAAGGGTGGGTGCCCTGGTGCACCATATCCTCAGTGGGGCCAGCGGGGGATCCCCAAGGACCCTACGGCCCCAGCCGTCTCCTTGCATCCAGCAGGATCCGACATTGCCCCTCTCGCATGGAGCAGCTAAAGATGCTGCTCCCTGTGGGCCGGTGCAATATTCAGATCTGCTTCCCTACTCACATCACTATGGGCAGAGAAACACATCTAAAGTGCACTCCCAGCTGACAGGAGCATTTTAAGGCTCCCATTAGCTGGTAGTGGACTTCATGTTTGCTCTCGATTGGTGGGAGCTTTGAAATTGCTTCTGCCAAGCGAGACCAAATACCCATGCCTGTAAAACTACCATGCCCTGGGGATGGTGCAATTCCGTTCAGCGGTTTGGGCTGCAGTCATGTTCAAATCCCTATGTGAAATTGCATGGGGAAAATATGTTTTGGGACCCCCTCTTTTTCTCGGCCTCCGCTTGACTAATCCCCCCAAAACGTTTTAAATAGCAGCTGAAGTGAGCAGCAAACTAATTCTGAGAATTTGCGTGACAATTCGTCAGATGGCACCAAAGTTATTAGCAAAACAAAAAATCTAATTTCCTATAGAAACTAGATCCTATCTATCACCAATATGGAATATATATACATACTGTCTAACTCATTAATAAGGACCTATATTTCCATTGACTGATGTTGCTAACATAAAGTCCCCAGCCTGACGGAATTGGACACGGAGTCATTCTGGTTCCCTTATTTTTAGTTCCGACTACGAATACCTCCTTAAATTGCAGCCCCTGTGCAAAAATGTGCAGCCCCTGTGTAAAACCCTTATTGTGCAGGGGTCTCAGCTATAAGTAGTGTCATAAACTTCTCACCCTCTGGATTTTTCCCCTTTAAGCTTCGGTACGTCAAACCCTCTAAAATTTAACAATGGAAAAAGACCTGGTAAATATTGGGACAAGTGTCTTTTCCATGTGGCAAGCACCAAACTCTCCATGTTTAGGGTCAAACCTTAATGCCTGGTATGTATAGTGCCTTAATTGGAGTTTGGCAGACAGGATACTCCATCAAAACATGACGGCTAGCTTGTCCATTGTATTGCCATTGCCAAAGGCTATGATGCACTTATAATATGGCAATAGGATACCAGGCATACTCCAGCAAACTCTAAATAAGGCCCCTGATGAATTCCACAACTCTAGGTAACAGATTTCACTGAATTCAATAAACGGCATCACATCTTCAAGGGCACTCATAAACAAAGCCTTGGGGGCATATTTATGACCCGGTTTGTGTCGCGTTTGCACTAGACAATGGGGTACATGTATGACGCAAATCTTAAGTGAGATTTATGAAGCGGCGCAAGGCCACTTTGCATGACCCTGAGTGGCTCCATAAATCTGGAGTAAGTCAACGCAGCGGAAACCAATGCGTTGCCTTTCTCTGCCCTGGGAATGCATTATATGGGCTTGGATGGGTGTTTCCACGCAACTCGCATGGATTTTGATGAATTCCCAGATTTACCAGAATTGGTAAACCTGGGAATGTGCCATAAAGATACGCCACCCATGGAAGCGTAAAGAAGATAAATATCTTGATTTCTCCTTAGTACTTCCTCTTTCTGTGTGTGCTGCATTCTGCAGAACACATAGAAAGAGGAATATGCCTCAGGGGGCTGTTTTTCTGCAGGAAGGTGCCCCTTCCTGCACAAAAACAATACTCATGCAACGGATGCACCCTCACACCATGTTGCAATGGTGCCTACATTGGCGCTAAGCTGCCAAAAGGGTGCCAGCACAAGGGAAAAGGCAGGAATGCAGCATATTGACTTAAATGTGGTGCATTCCTGCCCTTTCCCTATCACGAAGTGCAGCGCATAAAGGTGACTTGCTGCGCTGCACTGCATAACAAATTCATAAATGTGCCCCTTAGTATTTTGTGAGTCAGAACTAGTTTTTCACTATAATTTCTTAAACTAGGAGTAGTAGAAGAGTTAGAGCAATATTAAGAGAAATCAATAGAAAATTCAGCTCGTATTTACCTTTTTTAATCCTTTGTTGAAGGGCTGGATCCATACTTTTTGTTAATGTGTTACACCTTTATTGTTTTACAACACATTATACTTTTTTATTTATATTTCACTGAAATTGATGTTTACAAAATGTATGTCATATAAAAAGCATACAATTGTTCATCAACATTAGTAAAGAAAGCTTATTAAACTCAACAAGAATCCGCAAGAATGAGATTTCTAGGGGAGGGTAGGAGAACATTATTTTAGGAGGCAAATTATTAAACTGTAAAATTTCTTAAGGAAATGAGAAAACTGGTGCCTGAACACTTGTCATCATTATGTAGACCCTTGTTACTCTCTCATATTGCTAAACAGGTTACACGCACACAACAAATGCATATCTAAGTATTTCTAAGATTAATTTAACTTTAACTTTGTGTCAACTCTTGGTAACTGTGTTCCATTTCAGAATAAAGCTAAAAATACACTTCTGTTTGGCACTAAGCATATGAGCAGTGTACTTGAAGACTCGTTACCTCTAACAAAATTGTATATATTAATTAATTTGCAACATTTTGTATGCAAGCGTGAAAATCTGTATTGGCAGAGTCATTAGTAATTTCAGCAAGGTGATTGATCGTGGCGAGATTTAGCTCCAGTTACAGAATATAAACAATGCAGCACTGGAAAAGATTAATGTATGTGGTTATTTTTTAAATAAACGAGATTCCAGTAATGCAGTACATACATGGCAATAAGCTTCTGAATGAATATCAATTATGAAATATAAATGTTTCACTTGAAGTTTGTTTTTAAACACACTCTACTAAACAAATTCTTTATGTGTTATTTTTAAGTATCCTGTTCAATTAACATGTTAACCACATACAATGCTTACAAAATGCAAATGAGACAACCTACCTTTAGATTGAAGTATCTACCCATGTATTTATGATTTTTCCGCAGAATTACCACTTGCAGAATCGTAACGGTAATTCTGCTTACGTTCTAGTGAAAGACGTAGTAATAGCGTTCAGTACATCTGCTACGAGATTTTTACCCAGTTACTGCATCTCTTTAAATTGATGGAGGGGGCAATTTGTAATCCTAATCCACCTTGCATTAAAATCTCGCGTGGCTTTTTCAGTTTTTTCACAGAGCAGATCAGGAGTAATTACCCAGGAGGTGGTCCATATGGAAGAATAGAAGGAAAAAAGACAGGAATTAGTCTAAGTATTTTCACATAGTGCCACATTAAATGTTTTATACAAAAGAGCTGATCAGCAAATTTGGCCAACTTTGAATGTGGGCCCTCAGACAGCACCAGGGATTAAGGCTCAAAGACATAAAAGCCATATGCCATGAATAAGGGAAGAGGTACATTCCTGGCATTGCACGCATGCTAAAGCAAACGTGACTTGGAGACAACTAAGGCTAACCTTGTTTTTGGTTCTATTACCTCATTACCTACTACATGACAATTTCCTCTTGCGCTGAAATATGGGCTATTTAAGCAATGTCTTAAATCTTGGTCAATGCTTAATGGTACAGCGAGCAGACCATATCATTGGCATGAGACTGAACTCTGCAATCCATTCACGTGATAATTATCAATAATATGGTTAGGAATTGCTTATATGTAGACGTTGATGTTTGACAGCATAGGATGGACTGATGAAACTAAAGAAGTTAAGATCTATAAGCAGCGCTTAATTTGTAAATGAAAATAAGTGCAGGGGCCCATGGTATTTCTTCTGAGGACCCCATAGGCGCTGACAAGTGTTGTTGTAGTGCAATACCAAGATGGATTTGTCTTAACTCCACCCAATTTATGCCTCTTTCTGAAGCTTAATTCCCTCAAGGAGGTTTTTTTTTATCCCTACTTTCTCACGTTGTTACTTTTTTTTAGTTTTTACATTCATTCTTCTTTGTCTCTTTTCTGTCATTCTCTATTGTTCTGTGTCAAAGTCTGATGGTGAAAAATAAGTATTGGTCGACAGAGTGCTATACAATTAAGAAACTGATCAGTGCGCCTCGAGATGAAACACTCCCAAGACCATCTTGATATGTATGTTCATTTTATAACATGACATACAGAGGGAGAGCTAAAGAGTAATTGCCACAATATCTTCTGTAAAGTCTGATTCATCAACACTAAATGAAGATTTGTGATGATATAGCTCCTATATTGCAAGTCCGAAGTTAAAAATGATTGTGCTTGATCCTAAAAACACAATTTTAGGGCTCGATTTTTGGAGATTGACTGGTGGGATGATCCTTCACAAACGTGATGGATGCTCTGTCCGCTGTATTACAAGTTCATTATATCCAATGCCGCTTGTAATGCAGTAGGCAAGATATCTGTCACGTTTGCGACGTAGTATCTCATCGGTCAACCTCTAAATCAGGCTCTTAGGCAACATTTAGGATTAATTTAAGTATAGTCAAATTCGTTATTCCAATGAAACGTGTTTTAAAATTGGAGAGAATAGAATTAATAACTGCATGTTGACTGAAAAAATAGCAAGGATCAGGCACTGGACAGTGCCATTGGTGGGAAACACCACTGACATGTCCACTTATGTGAATGGCTGCCATAACCCACTCTTTTTATTTCTGTGCAAGAGCACCTATAATTTGCAAGATGCATTTTCAGAAATAAAGACTATTCATATTTTTCCCATGTGCAAGGAACTATATTATTACATTTCTTGATCTAGAGGTCTGAGATGTGACAACGAGCTTTACCTGAATGAGATCGCACTGGCAGCCATTTCTTTGCTTCCACAACTGTAATATCTCAACAACGGTCGAGTAAAAAAAAAACCTCATGGATTAGGCAGTGGGCAAAGCCATTGATGGACAACACCACTGATTATCCATACAATAACTGCTGCTTGGTTAGTAAGAACTATTATTTTGCGAATCTAAAACAGGAGATTTTCTATATGACTCAACTTGATGCACTGACTAAATAGTAGACCATACATGAAAATGAATGCTGAATCAATGACAAGCTAATGCATAGGTCATTTGGGCTGTAATCACCGCGTCTCCAGCACTTGCCAAAACATTATATTAACAAAGAAGTTTCCCTGTGACATTACAGGCAGTCACTCAAGGGCAAAAGTTGTCCTTGAAGGACAAGAAATGGCTCCAAGTGGGCACATGGCTTTAAGGCCATTGCATCTGTGCTTAATTGCTTGCATTCATGGGCCATCTGCAAGCTTAGAGTCATTGCCCCTATATTCATTGATTAATGTTACTTGCAGGGCATATGGACAGCCTTATGTATCGGGAACATAGAGTAAGCGAAAGGGAAGCATATCGTGTGCCTTCATAATCTGTGTTGAGGAAGGCAGGTGAGATGTAATCAAGTAGTATCTAGTGCAGAGAGGCTGGCTCCATGCCTGGGACTGATTGAAAAATTGAAGGTGGGATGTATCACCAACAAACAATAATTATTGATGCATAAGGAGAACCTTATGACTGGTTACACGCAAACACATGAGTTCATACATGTGCAAATGTGTGTGGGCTGAGTGCGTGAGACTACAGTCTAGCTCATTCTCGTATCTATGTGCAAGTAGCCTGTCATTGAAGGGACCAATCAGGGATTGGTGCTGACCTGGTGCTATCCTTTTAATGTGAGTGGGCATTCATTGTATAGGTCTGCAGTGCTTTACCAAAAAGGCTGTGAGCTCACTGTGTTATACCATATGAGTGAAATCTGTGCCACCACAGTTTCTCCATATTTATCCCTTGAGATCACGTCAGGTATGACCCAGTCACTTTTGTTTTAACTGTACTCCTTATGGAACTTTGGAAATAATTATCTTTGCCTGGCTCTGCATAATCATATTCCAGGCCTTTGTACCCCACACTGGACAATATTAATGTCTCTGCTGTCCATCAGAAAGATAAAATGTCTCCTCACTCAATAAAGCCATTAACAGTGCTTGGTATAGTTCCTGTGAAAGGAAGAGGTGGTGAGAAATCAGCATGTGCTAATTAATTTTTCACACTGCACCTGGGGTGTGCAAGCCTATGGAAACAAATATGGAAGGCCAGACCTGGAACCACACACAGGAGGAGGCCCCCTCTTTAAATGTCCCAGAATAATGTGCAGGAAGGTTGGGACAGGGGTCTAGTGATGATGTGGCACCCTAGGAATGGCAGAGGTGCCCACCTTCCAGAACGTTCCATCCCCACTTAAAAACCCCTGCACAAGGGAGAGACACATGATAAGACACTGGACCTAGGGCAGCAATAGAGATATGAGGCCCAGCCACAAGGAAAATAGATCTGAACCTCTGCAAGGATGGACTTTTGGACTCTGAAACTTCATCTGGCAGGACTAGGATGGACTAGGCTGCAGCGCCTGTGGTACTGGCCCCTTTAAGCTCCCTGAAACACAGTGTGGGGAATGGACCTACTGGGGCATCCAGGACAGTTACCCTGGGACCTCTATGAACTGGGCCCTGAGTCCATTGCTTACACACAGGTGCCCTGCAAGATGACCAAAGCCATGGGGCATGGGGAGTGTGGCAGGGAGGGTGTTCTGCTTGTTGGTTATGGAGGAGCTGTGCAAGATGCCCCCAAGCAAGAGACAGCATCAGGAGTGCAGAGAGAGGACATGAGTACGAACAGAGCATTAAAAATCAAGCTCCCCGATGAAAAACAGATTTTGATGCCAGTAGACCCAAGGGATGTCTAGAGCTGATCGCCAGGAGCAAAAGCAAGGCAAAAATAATTTTACTTATGGGAACAGATGAACCCTGGTCCCCTGGGGGACTGGATAGGAAAAGAAGTGTATGACACTTCGCTGCACATTGCTTACATTCTCCCAGGGAGGGCCAAACCCTGTTGGTCAGAACAACCTCTTTTTTCATGTATTTAATTGAGAGGGGGTGTACTCGGGGTCCCCTCCTTGAAGGAGGTTCTTGACCTCAGAAACCCTTCCCCGGGGCCTGATGAACTGAAGCAATACGGTCTGAGCTTCATCACTCTCCCAGGAAAACAAGCCCGCTGAGGGCTAGGGCAAACTCCAGGCAGCATTGCAGTGTACCCACCCCCACTCCCTTTGACCTTGTCTAGGGGACAGGGAAGCACCCAGTGAATGGACCCCCAGCCTCTACTGATCGTGGGTGGGGAAAAACAGACAGTGGCAGTTCTGCTCCTGCCCACTCCTGTACTAAGCTGGTACGAGAACAAGGCACCCATTTGGCACCCTGGAGTGGTGTCTTGCATGCAGGGAGCTAGCAATGACCATGTGGGCATTGGGTCTCTCCCATAACAGGCCTAACGAAGCTACACATGCGTGCACGAGTGGGCGGGCACCCAAAAAAGGAAAATACTTACTGTGCTAGGCCACTTTTCATGGAAACCAAAAGGAAGCCAGTGCTGTAGTTGCTAATAAAATATGCATGCTGTGGGGCTTAGCAGTGCCCCCTAAGCCCCTGCAAGGGCTTAGAATTTGCATAGTATGCCTTTTGTGCTGACCCAAGAGGTGTCAGCGGCACCACCAATGGTTTGCTAAACCATGTGGGGGAATGGAAAAGCAGCACCTATTTCTTTAATTGACATGGGATGCTTTTGAAGAAACTATTTCCCATTTTTTTTTTTTGAGTTTTATATAGCGCGAACTAGACCCAAGACATCAGGTATCAGAGCGCTTTACATGATCACCAGTTTTGTTACAAATGTACACATTTATTTTTGTTAGGCACAGGGAGATTAAGTGATTTGCTCAGAATCACAGGATGTTGAGCATCGTTGCCAAGACTCGAACCCGGTTCCCCAGCTTCGAGGTCGACCGCTCAAACTGTAGGACTACATCCTCTCCCCAAATGTGCGACAGAAAATACACTGATTGAGGTCTGAGGTACATAGTAGGTCACCATCCCAGATTTTATAACAAATTACAGAGGGTCAGACATGCATCCAGTCGAATTAATATTCATTAGGCAGGTACCTTGCCACTCACTGCAAGTGGGCAATTTGTGATGTGACCTAGTAGGGAACATAACCAAATTACACATTGATGGAGGGAATGCTTGAAATAATCTCAGACAATGGTAATTGCTTGGGCCACGTTCTGGTCCATCGTTTTTCTTTCAGCATGCCATTCTAATCAGAGGTCATCTTATGCCAAACAGTACTCACCTATACATCAGGTTATGGTCCATCCCAAACTGACAGGCTAGGGCCCTTTCAGAAGGGAAAGCAAGCAACCCCAAACTAGTTTCACCCTATTTGGACCACTTCGGTATGGTGCCGCTTGAGTCCTATGGCACAGTGAGCACAGGACCCACATCTGGGCATACCAGTCACACTTAGTAAATCAACTGCAACAAACAATGAGGTGATGGACTGAATGCTTGAATTAATCCCAACCACTAGCAATCACTCAGGGCCTTATTCCAGTCCATATTTTGTTGCCCACCACTCTAGACTGAAGCCCACCTCATGGAAGCAGTTCATCTAGTCAGTGTGCAAATTGCCCATCACTAGTTTCTGAACGTGAATAGTCGATAGATTGCACAAGCTAAAAGAATGCACATTAAGTTTGACATATTTCATATTCTAATATTGTTGTTCTTTTTTTGTTTGTTATTTAGTACTTTTCAGTGCAGTTTTGATTGACCTGTAAACTTTGTTGATTTCTGTATACAATTCGAGTACTATTTTGTTGTGGGCATAATTTTACTCTTTGTGTTCCTTCTCGCTACTTTGAGCCCTTTGCAGACAACCAAAGAACATTCGGGAAGCACTTCAGCCTGCTGCTGAGTTTTCTTATTCCTGGGCTGTATTTTCAGCTTCTAGGTCAGGGACCATTTACAGAGTTTGAACACTATAGAGAAAGTGAATTCAGTGTGATGCATGGTGTCGCGCTTAAAATGGAGAATACATACACCCAATGATAGAGTGTGACAGAGTACCTACAAACCCTTTCACCTTTGCCCTTGTAAGCAATGTGGGCCTGATTGCTTGCTAATGTAGATTAAAACGAGGAGTGACTTGCTGTCCCTTATGATAATATCACTTTCCTCTATAAACGATTTCCCTTTCTCATCCAATCAAAAGGAAATGTCTACTTTCTGCCTCCACTTCTCTTCCAGTCATCATTCTTAGGAGCCCATGCAGCATTTCTCTTTCCATTAAATATGTAAAATACATTCTTAATGTTTCCATCTGCGCTGAACTTTGGCAGGAAACACGCCTTATATTCAGCTTGTATCCACTAGCCTGTCAAGAAGCTTTCTGCATTTCAGTTGATGGACCAACACTATGCAAATTAGTTTCAGGCTGCTAGAGATATGCAGTGCATCAAACCAGAGGCGGAATTTGAGACCACTGAAGCGTATATTCAGTACTCATGAAGGAATTCTCTGTGCTACAAAATAGTTTATGTAATGAGAAAAACGGGGGATTTCGAGAACACTCTACAGTGCATACAATATAGCTCATGTTTGTGGGTGTACCGAGGATAAACTGGAGGTTTCACAAATATGTGGGCAATCAGTAAGCGCACGTACTGAAAAGAACAGGAAGAAAGAACGAGCAAGCAGTGAACTTCAGTTTGTGTCACACTATCCACATGGAGTGGTTAGAATGTCGTTTGGCCCAACTGTTCCACGGTTCACTGACAAAACATTGACACCCAAAACATCCCCATACCACAATATCGAGTCATAAATATAGATGTCAAAAATATCTGCATCCTATGGGGCAGATTTACAAGAACTGGCGCATCTCTGCATATTAGCTGAGATGCGCCAGTAAATTTGCGACACGTAAAGTAACCCTTGCGCCACCATGGATGCGTCGCATTTACAATGCAGCGCACCGTGGCGCAAGGATAGACAGATGCATGACGCATCTTTTGGCGTATGGGCAGCGCATTGCTGGAGTCGTGTCGCAAGCACGACGCAACTCGAGCAATGGTCAGGAATGCCTATTCCTATCATGCTGCGTCACTCCTTACGCCTGCTTCAAGCAGGCGCAAGGTTTTGACGCAGTGGCGTAGTAAAAGTGACTCAGTGAAATCTTGTAGATTTCACTGTATCACTTTTACGAGGCTTTCCTGTGTGGGAACGCCCACCCTGCATACATTATATCTGACGCAGGTATAATGTAGCGCAGGGCTTTACCACGTGACGCATCTCCCTAGATGCGTCACGTTGTAAATATGTCGCAACGTGGCGCATTGTTTATGACGCCGCTGCGTCACAGAAGTAACGCAACGGCAGAGTAGAGTTGTTGCAAGGGGCTTGTAAATCTGCCCCTATATTTATAAAGGTAAGTACAAGAATATCGGAAAAAAAATATCGATGACATAAATATAAATGTAAAAAATATTGTGTTGTGTATATATATATATATAATAAAATAATAAATATTACATATACTAAATATTAAACTTAAATTAAAAAAATAAATAGATGTATTGTACATTGAACAAAAATAACAAATGAACTTAACTTAAAAAGTTAAACACACATATATAATAATTATTATATATTTACTGTAAAACAATTAATGAACTATTAATTTAAATTTCTTTTATAATTTTAAAAATATATAAAAATGTAACAAATACATATATATATATATACATATACCAATAACATAAAATTTATATTTTAAAAAATTATATTATTAATTAAAACATTAAACTATTTAAAAATATTTAAACTTACATTTCCCACTCCAGTCAATGCAACAGTAGGAAAAGTGTTGGATAGCGGAGGGGTAAAAATTACTATTCCCACTCCAGTGAGTGCAACAGTAGGGAAAGTGTTGGATAGCAGAGGGGTAAAACCTACTATTCCCACTCCAATGAGTGCAAGAGTAGGGAAAGTGTTGGATAGTGGAGGTATAAAAATTACTATTCCCACTTCAATAAGTGCAACCATAGGAAAAGTGTTGGATAGCGGAGAGGTAAAAATTACTATTCTCACTCCAGTGAGTGTAACAGTAGGGAAAGTGTTGGATAGCGGAGGGGTAAAAACTACTATTCCCACTTCAATGAGTGCAACAGTAGGGAAAGTGTTGGATAGCGGAGATGTAAAAATTACTATTCCCACTCCAGTGAGTGCAACAGTAGGGAAAGTGGTGGATAGCGGAGGGGTAAAAATTACTATTCCTACTCCAGTGAGTGTAACAGTAGGGAAAGTGTTGGATAGTGGAGGGGTAAAAATTATTATTCCCACTCCAATGAGTGCAACAGTAGGGAAAGTGTTGGATAGCGGAGGTATAGAAATTACTATTCCCACTCAAATAAGTGCAACAGTAGGGAAAGTGTTGGATAGCGGAGGGCTAAAAATTACTATTCCCACTCCAGTCAGTGCAACAGTAGGGAAAGTGTTGGATAGTGGAGGAGTAAAAATTACTATTCCCACTCCAGTCAGTGCAGCCATAGGGAAAGTGTTGGATAGCGGAGAGGTAAAAATTACTATTCCCACTCCAGTGAGTGTAACAGTAGGGAATGTGTTGGATAGTGGAGGGGTAAAAATTACTATTCCCACTCCAGTGAGTGCAACAGTAGGGATAGTGTTGTATAGCGGAGAGGTAAACATTACTATTCCTACTCCAGTGAGTGTAACAGTAGGGAAAGTGTTGGATAGCGGAGGGGTAAAAATTATTATTCCCACTCCAATGAGTGCGACAGTAGGGAAAGTGTTGCATAGCGGAGGTATAAAAATTACTATTCCCACTCCAATAAGTGCAACAGTAGGGAAAGTGTTGGATAGCGGACGGGTAAAATGTACTATTTCCACTCCAGTCAGTGCAACAGTAGTGAACAGGTTGGATAGCGGAGGAGTAAAAATTACTATTCCCACTCCAGTCTGTGCAACCATAGGGAAAGTGTTGGCTAGCGGAGAGGTACAAATTATTATTCCCACTCCAGTGAGTGTAACAGTAGGGAATGTGTAGGATAGTGGAGGGGTCAAAATTACTATTCCCACTCCAGTGAGTGCAACAGTAGGGAAAGTGTTGGATAGCAGAGAGGTAAAAACTACTATTCCCACTCCAGTGACTGCAACAGTAGGGAATGTGTTGGATAGCGGAGGTGTAAAAATTACTATTCCCACTCCAGTGAGTGCAACAGTAAGGAAAGTGTTGGAATGCGGAGGGGTAAAAATTACTATTCCCACTCCAGTGAGTGTAACAGTAGGGAAAGTGTTGGATAGCGGAGAGGTAAAAATTACTTTTCCCACTCCAGTGAGTGCAACAGTAGGGAAAGTGTTGGATAGCGGAGAGGTAAAAATTACTATTCCTACTCCAGTGAGTGCAACAGTAGGGAAAGTGTTGGGAAGCGGAGGGGTAAAAATTATTATTCCCACTCCAATGAGTGCAACAGTACGGAAAGTGTTGGATAGCGGAGGGGTAAAAATTACTATTCCCACTCCAATGAGTGCAACAGTAGGGAAAGTGTTGGATAGCGGAGGGGTAAAAATTACTATTCCCACTACAGTCAATTCCAAATTAAAAACAAACAAAATATCGACAACAACAAAAATATTTAAAAAACAAAATACATTAAAAATATATATAAATATGTTACAAATTAAAATACAAATATTTTTAATATTATAAATTTAAAAAAAAATAAAAACGTAATATAATGTTAAATACATATCACAAATACCTACAGGGGGACGTGGCCAAGCAGGCTACGATGGCGGACATGCCAAGCTGAGGATCCGTACTTGGGCACGAATCTCGCCATTTACGCCGCGCCGAAGTGGCCGAAAAATCGGACCTACAGGTGTCCCAACGTTGAAGAAGTCTCACCCTGGGCGTCACATTCATTTTTTGCCAAGACTTGTAGCAGAAAATGAGACGAATGCAGTGGCGACGCTGAGAACAAAATGGCTTCCGTCGACGCCCGGAGCCCGCTCCCGATCGACTGAGCCCTGGGATCGGATGCCGGACTCCGCAGTGGTAACCGGGGTATGTGGAGTGTGCTCTGGTGCATGGGGAAGTAGCTGTTAACCCAGCAACAACGGTGAAGCGAGGAAAGAGAACACACCGAACCGGGCTCGCCGCCCGGCCCCTCCCTCCCAGCCGGAGAACGATAGTGAGGGATTAGACATCGGACCTGCGTAGGGAGGTGCCAACCGTGGAGAAGAAGCCCCAAGCCACGACACAGGGCTCAGAAAAACCGCGTGAAAAACTCACTATAACCAGGTTGCCGCGGTAGAAGCTGGGCGCGCCTTACCCTAAGATGGCGGCCGCTGGGGCCCGGGAGCTCGTTCCTGCTTGAATGAGCACAGTGCCCCGAAGTCAGACCCCACAGTAGTGACCAAGGCGGGCGGAGCAGGTGAAAACTGCGGGCAAACCAGAGGTGACTGTGAGGAGTATCACCACCAAGTGCTGCATTGAGCCTGACATCCAGTCCCCTCCCCCCGCATATCAAGATCATACGGAGGTGAGTGAACACCCAGTTCCGTGCTGGGCCAGGGAGCGCTTAAAGGGGGAAGCCCACACATCACGCATAGAAAGTCACTATCCCCAAGAACAGTACCGAACAGGCCGCACTACGTGATAAGGCAAGGCGCATTAGACCCTAAGATGGCGCCCAGTTGGCGCCTCTGACGTATCCCAGAACCAGGCACGCGCTGTGACGTCCATGGCGGAGGACCCCCACAGTGACACCTAAGCACCGTCAAACTTGAACAGCAGCCTGGGTAAGGAACCCAGCACTGCGTGGAGCAAGGTGCTGCAGGGCCCACAAGAAGGTTGAAATACGTAGTGCCCCCCGTTACCCACTCTATCTCCTCGAATGCAATATATGAGGAGAGGTAGGACACACCTGGACATGGGAACTGCCCACGTGGCAAGCTAGGGGTCATCGGAGGCCTCCCCACCCACGGAGGCGCAACGGGGAGGTGCTTACGGAGCTCCGGGGGCCTGCCATAAGAACGTGCAGCCAGGGGATTTCAAGACGTGTTGGAGTTGGGTGTGCCTGACACCTAGTTAACAGCAATAGCGCCAACCCAACAACCCCGCCATTAGACTCACAACAAAGTAGCCATAGGACGAAGGCCGCAGCATACTAGACAGGTGGTCAGTCGCCGCCAAGCCACAGAGGATGACATTTAAGCGACCCCGGAGACGAGGGTGGGCAGAAGACACACCGACAACCAGCGATCCCCGCTGGGGTGTCCCAGAATCGTCGTGCACCTCCTAGTGTACTGCAAAAATCACGAGAAGCCGATTCTAAGGCCAGGAGGGCCCCCCCTAGAGCGAGTCTCACAAGTACGGGTTACGCACAATCCCCGCACAACTACGCGGGTGGCTCACGAACCATCACGCAGACTGAGGACTGAGGGAGCACCATCACGCCAGGTGACAAAGCACGAGGCTTCCTGAGAACCGCTCGGGTCCTGGACCAACAAAATGGGAAAGCCACAGACCACAGTGAGCGTGGTAGCGTCGGGGACCACGGAAGATAATCCGGCGAGCACCAGACCACCATCTAAAGAGGCAACAGCCCTGACGGACCAAACCCTATCAGAAAAATTAGACAAAGTATTGGCCGCAATTGAACACTCCAGGGTTTCCATGGAAGAAAAGCTTGGAACCCTGACCACAGACATTAGCCTCCTTAGAAATGACCACCGCAGCTGGCGGACAAAGTGTCAGATGGAGAGAAACTAATAGCCACCATGCAGCCCTCAATCAGCACACACCAAGAGACCCTGCAAACCTTACTAGGCCGAATGACCATTATGGAGGAGCGCATAGACGATCTGGAAGGTCGCTCGAGACGCTGCAACATCCGAGGTCTTGGACTCCCAGAAGGCATTGAAGGCACTAACCCAGTATTGGGGCAGTTCCCCACCCCTGTTATCCCCTCCTCATGATCTCACACATCACTACACTGTCTCCTTATTCGTACACCATCAAAGGGCCACAGCCGAAACTGGCAAGCAAAGGCGTTCTGAAGGAGGGCGGTGGGGTAAGACTTGGCGCTGTACTCTACAGTACCCCCCTCTCAGACTCCTATCGATTCCACATGGTACATAAGGGAAACATTACCATCCTCACACTAAATGTGCGAGGCATGCATACAGCACGCAAGCGATACTCAATCTACGCCTACATAAAGTGGCAGAACGCGCAGGTTGCGATGCTACAGGAAACCCACCTGGTTGCAGGAGAATTAATTAAGCTGCGCAAGCGCTGGCACAGGATATTTTGTGCAACAACATATTCCGGCTATGCTCACGGAAACCTAATTTGGATTCGACCAGGGGTCCCGTACCAAGAACTATCCAGAACGGTCGATCCTGAGGGCTGCTACACACTCACGCAGGGGCTCCTAGATGGCCAGCCGGTGGTCCTGGGAAGCATCTATGTGCCCAACACGGACCATAACAAATTCTGGGACACCCTTTTAGTCCCACTAAGCACACATACTCATGCACCATGGATCCTGGGCAGGGACTATGACTATGTACAAAATACGTTATTAGATAGATCCTACCCCCCCACCCAGCCTCCCCCATAATAGCACAGGCCAAACGCTTTGCAGCATGGGTAACTCACTGGTCCCTCACAGATGCCTGGCGGTCCAAATTCCCAGACATGCGGCCTTAGTCATTCCATTCGATACCACACGACCTCAGGGTCCGTATAGATAGCTTCCTCTGCTCCCCCCCATCCTGCCAAGGACACAGGAGTCCGAATACCTTGGTAGGACTCTGTCAGACCATGATGCCCATACGATCACTCTCGTGTGGAGACCACCCAGACCACAGGTCCCAACCTGGCGCCTATCCAAAGAATGCCTGGATGACCCGATATTTAGGCAAACCCAAGCAGAACACATACATAATTATTTCTGGGAGAACACATGTACAGCCACCACCCGCGCAGCGGAATGGAATGCCTTCAAGGTCGTTATCAGAGGCACATGCATACAACACATCACAGGAGTACACAAAACACTAGAACGAAGTATACACGAAAAGGAGTGTGCGTTGGCTGTACTAACACAAGCAGCAGACAAACAGGAGGCCACACCAGCTCAAGTAGCGGAAGGCAAAACTGCATATGCGGAGGCACTAGCGGACCTCCGCAGATATAATTTTAGGGCACACGCAGCTAGGGTGCACAGGGAGGGGGATAGAGGAGGCACGCTGCTGGCGTGGTTAGTGAAGCAGGACACAACCCTCACACCGATAACGACAATACGTGACACTATGGGCACCCTAGTGCACATGCAAGCCGCTATTCTAGAGGTCTTTTGGCGACACTATGCGCAGCTCTATGCAACCTCTGCCCTGGAAGATACAGACAGACTCAATAGATTCCTAGATGTGCATTCCTTACCCCGCATATCGCAAAGCGATTGAAAGGCCCTAGATGAACCAATAGCCGCGCTGGAGATCAAGCAGGCGATGCAAGCGTTAGCCACATGCAAGGCTCCCAGGCGGGATGGCCTTCCACTAGAATTTTTCCACGCCTTCGACACGCAGCTGGTCCCCCAACTAGTAAAACAGTTCCAGGCAGCATTGGATACAGGTGAGCTACCGCAATCCATGTGCGAATCGGTTATAGTTTCTCTCCTCAAACCGGACAGGGACCCCCACCAAGTAGGCTCATACTGACCCATAACCCTATTACCAGCAGAGTATAAAATATACGGGAAAATCTTGGCAGACAGATACGCCACAGTCCTCCCAACGTTGATTCATTTGGATCAGTGCAGGTTTGTCCCGGGCAGAAATACCTCCTATAACATAAGGCGCCTGTTCCATGTTCAGGACCAGGCTCGGGATCGCTTCCCTTGTGCAGTGTGCTTGGTCCTGGACCTGGAGAAAGACTTCAATACCCTTCTCTGGCCCTATCTTTTTCGTGTCCTACGAAGGATGGGAGTGGGACCCCAGTTGCTTGCTTATACCAAATTAATATATTCCAAACCAACATCCAGGGTGAAACTCGGACAACAATCAATCAATCAATCACGGCATTTATAGAGCGCGCTACTCACCCGGGAGGGTCTCAAGGCGCTGGGGGAGGGGGTAAGTTACTGCTCGAACAGCCAGGTCTTGAGCTGCTTCCTGAAGGAGAGATGGTCCTGGGTTCACCGAAGGTGAGTGGGGAGGGAGTTCCAGGTCTTGGCTGCCAGGTAGGAGAAGGATCTTCCTCCGGCGGTGGTTCTGCGGATGCGTGGTACGGTGGCGAGGGCGTGGCTGGTTGATCGTAGCTGGCGTGTGGGCGTGTAGAAGGTCATGCGGTCGTTGAGGTACTTTGGGCCCAGGTCGTGGAGGGCCTTGTGTGCGTGGGTGAGGAGTCTGAACGAGATTCTTTTGCTGACGGGGAGCCAGTGCAGGTCTTTCAGGTGTCCGGTGATGTGGCTGTGTCGGGGGATGTCCAGGATGAGTCGTGCGGAGGCGTTCTGGATGCGCTGGAGTCTTTTTTGAAGTTTGGCTGTGGTTCCGGCGTAGAGGGTGTTCCCATAGTCCAGTCGGCTGGTCACGAGTGCCTGGGTGACGGTCTTCCTGGTTTCAGTGGGGATCCATCTGAAGATCTTGCGGAGCATGCGCAGGGTGTTGAAGCATGAAGATGAGACGGCGTTGACTTGTCTGGTCATCGACAGGGAGGAGTCCAGGATGAAGCCCAGGTTGCGTGCGTGGTCCGTTGGCTTGGGCGCGGTGCCCAGGGCCGGGGGCCACCAGGAGTCGTCCCAGGCGGAGGGTGATGAGCCCAGGATGAGGACTTCCGTCTTGTCTGAGTTCAGTTTAAGGCGGCTGTTCCTCATCCAGTCGGCGACGTCTCTCATCCCGTCGTGTAGGTTGGCTCTGGCGGTGGTGGGGTCGTTGGTGAGGGAGAGGACAACACATGTCACCATCATTCCCCATACTTAGGGGCACGTGTCAGGGATGCCTGCTCTCCCCCCTACTCTTCGTGATGGCAATGGAACCGCTTGCAGTCCGACTCCGTAAAGAGGGGAAGAGGTGGGGTATCCCTGTTGCAGACACTACTCATGCGGTCTCCTTATATGCGGATGATGTACTCATCTACATCCGCGATATCACATCGGATCTCACTCCTATACTTAACTCTCTACAAGAATTCGAGGCGGTCGCAGGTCTCAGGGTTAACTGGTACAAGTCGATGATATACCCGCTCTCAGACAGTCTTCCTCCCCAGGCAATACAACTGGGCGATATAGATGTCTCATGGAGCGCCCAGGCTATTCGATACCTTGGTATACGATTATATCACATGCCGCAGGACATGTATGTAGGAAACTACTGCAGGGTAATGGCCGGAATCAGATCTTCTGTGAACTTCTGGAAGGATCTTCCCCTGGCTATCAATGGAAAAATTTCGGTTGCCAAAATGATATTGGTCCCGAGATTACTATATTATTTCACTAATCTTCCGGTGGTTCCTCCACGCTCATTCTTCCGGGAGTTAGATACCCTCCTTGGGACCCTAATTTGGGGATCAGGGCGAAGACGAATCGCCCTCGCCAAACTGCAGCTACCCGTGGACCAGGGAGGGTTGGGTGCCCCATCTTTTGAGGCATACTTCCTCGCAGCCCAACTCCAATGGGTATCAAGATGGACTGCGAGTCGATTGTTAGGAGAAACAATCACAAATACAGGGCAAATTCCTATCTCTGCTGTACACCGCATGCTACTGCTAAGGGCGGAACCAATACAGGAGTGCCCCCTCCAGGTGACAGTAACGCGCGCTTGCCTGAACCGTGTACACAGAATGGGATGTGCAGCCCCCATGTACTCCCCCATTCTGTCGCTGGTAGGATTCCCCAGAGGCTGTGCTCACTGCACAGAGCGGGTGCTGCGAGTGTGGACGGAACACTCAGTTACGGAGGTGGGTTCCCTCTATGCGAATGGACAATTACAGAGATTTGCAGAACTCGCAGCGGACACGGAGCTCCCCAGAGGGCAATACCTGTTGCATAGGCAATTACTAGAGGACTGTCGTCGAATGTGGCATACAATAGATGCAGAACCACCCACACACCCGGTGATACACACAATCCTGCAAATGGGCCCAGGGCGACATTTAGTGACCTGGATATATAAAGCAGTACGAGCACTGAACCCGAGCACTCTTACGCCCCTTCGTGAGAAATGGGAGGCAGAGATTCAGAGACTACTCCATGACAAAGAATGGGAGCGAGCGCTGGAGTTCCCCAAAAAAGTGTCCCGCAACTACAGCTTCAAAAACATACATTTGCACATATTACACCGTGCCTACTTGACTCCCGTGAAGCTACAACACTACTATCCCGACATGTCCTTCACCTGCCCAAGATGCCCGGAACTCAATGGGTTCTTCGTCCACATGTTTTGGGACTGCCCAATGCTCCAAGACTATTGGACCAAAATACACGCCACCCTCCTCACTGTTACAGGACTCACAGACATTTACACATGGGAGGCATGCACGTTGGGCATAACCAAACGCCAAAAACACCAAAAAGTAGACACGGTTTGCCACCCTAGCACTCCTACTAGCTAAAAGAAGCATAGCAATGCATTTAAGAACACCTGAGGGACCGCCGGTAGCGGCCTGGAGGGGGCCGGCCAGCAAGTGTGGGGCCGCAGAAGAGGAGGTGCTCTGATCAGAAGAAATCAAAGGCACCCACAAACACCACATATCCATGCAATGGGCAATTTTACTCCATTCCTTTAAACAGGAAACAACTGATAAGCCAGTTTCGCAGGGTGTTAGGTCCCCCCTTAGACGAGACATGCCATGCAGCGACCAGATGGGGCTCTCCAGTAGAGTAGACGGGTAGGTAGCAAAGCAAAGCCATCAGATGAGGATACACGACCCATAGAGTACCCCCAGAATGACATTCACGCCTTACACCAATCAAGACCACGGCGGCTTGATACGAGGTTTTTCCGTCAAAAGAAAGGCTCGCTAGAAAGAAAACACGAAGCGAGACGGACCTTGACAGTACACCAAAGACGTAATCAGAAGTCTGCGTGCAGACTTTGCAAAAAGGATTCACGCCAAAGATCTACAAAAATTTCCATGAAAGTTTTGGTTTTCAGTCATTGACCAGCCTCTGCAATAAATGTTTGCTCTGTAGGATGTTTGAATAAAGACAAGCTGGGATCGGCTGATCTCGCTGTATTAAACAAGCTTTGTGGTCCTGAGGAGAACCCCATAGTAAACTTGGGGGTTCGAAACGCGTCGACCTGTTTTTGCCAATCAAGTGTATAAATTAATGTGAAATTTGGAAATTCTTTAAATTTTTGAATTCTTTCTTGTTTGGCTTTTGTTTTGTTTGTTCGTTTGTCTTCATATGATGTGTACAAATATGAAATATTGAAAGGGGTTTTTTGTGTGGGTTTGCTGGAATGTGTGTGGATTGGAAATTGTGTATGGTTGCGATGAATGGTAGATGTGATACGGTTGATTGAGCTTGAAAGAGAGGTTGATTTTGATTTGAGCACGTGAAAATATGCAGTGAATTCGTGTTTTGTAAAGGCAAGACAATTTGCCTTTTGGCGTTTGTCTCTAAAAATTTTTTAAATGAATTACATTTTCTTTATCTAAATATGTGATCTTTTGAAAAAAAAATTTGATTAAATCTTATTGAAACAGATTGTTCAAGGTGACATTGATTCAATTCCATGCGCCGTTAGAAATAAGCGAATGAGTATCAGTATTGGCATTCTGATGTTTTTTGTTTAAATAGGGCTCAGCCTTACTGATTGGAGCCTAAACCCTTTTTTGCTTTTTGGTTACACCAATGCCAGCACAGTCCGTGAATCATTCAGAACGACTCAGTTACTTGGCCCCTTTCAAATCACGCTATTTCAGACACAGTGTACCCCAGTTATAGTTACCCCGGTTGAAGAGTTTAGTTCCACACCGAAAAGACAGCAAATGTTATGACACAGCACCAGCACAACAGATACAAGCTAAGTTCTCGGTTCATACCACAGGCATCGTCCCAAGTAGTCATGTCTAGTATCGGTCTGTTCTCTCACAACGACGAAATCGTTTAGATAACTAAAATATATTTTGTTACGGATGTAACAGTTTACCGAGTGTTATGATGTAAACCTGTATGTTGTGTACTCTACAATTAAACAAAATGGATGTATCGGGCGAATTTAAGAAATGCCCAAAAAAAGATTTTACAAAAAAAAAAAAATCACAAATACCTACAGATATTATATTAAATAAAATATAAACATATTTCCCAAACACACAAATATTTTTATTTAGAAATTTACCTCCTACCCTATAACACCACACAATTCATAACCCACATCTAAATTAAAAATAAAATGTACTTTCATAAATAACAGAATTAATTATCAATTAAATACATATCATTACATAAAAAACAAATTAAAACACATAGAAATTAATTAACTTCCCATCCTTTACCCCTATAAACCCCACAACCCACCCCTAAAATTAATTACACAATTCCCATATTTAATTTGTAATTAAATAATTATTATTCATTAACTAATTAGTAATTTTTTAAAATATAAATTACTTCCCACCCTTTACCCCTATAAACCCCTCAACCTGCACCTAAAATTAATTAAACAATTTCCATATTTAATTTTGAATTAATAAATTAATAATAATCAACAACTAATTATTAATTAATTAAAAATACATTTCTTCCCACCCTTTACCCCTATAAACCCCACAACCGGCACCTAAAATTAATTACACAATTTCCATATTTAATTTTCAATTAATTAATAATAATAATTAACAACTAATTATTAATTAATTAGAAATAAATTACTTCCCACCCTTTACCCCTATAAACCCCACAACCCACACCTAAAATTAATTACACAATTTCCATATTTAATTTTGAATTGATTAATTAATATCAATTAACAACGAATTATTAATTAATTAAAAATAAATAACTTCCCACCCTTTACCCCTATAAACCCCACAACCCGCACCTAAAAATAATTACACAATTTCCATATTTAATTTTCAATTAAATAATTAATATTAACAATAAATTAATAATTAATTAATAATAAATTACGTCCCACAATTAACACTATAAAATCTCAATTAAATAGATATTAATAAATTTAAAAAATCATTACTTTATTATAATTAAATTACTTTCCACCCTATTCCCCTATAAACCCACACCCCGCTACGGAACTAAAAAACACAAAATTTAATTAAAATAAAATTGATAACTACTAAAAATGTAACACATATATTAAAAACATATACAATACTTATACAAAAAAAATACATCGCATACATTTAAAATATATACTAAAATACATAACACTATTAACTATATTTTTGCAAACGATGTTATTGACTTCTATATTTTCAAAAACGATATTTCTTACCATCAAATCGATATTCTTGACCACGATATTCTTGCTGTCGATATTTCTCACTGAAGATATTTAGGACTCGATATTTCTGTAGTTCGGAATTTCCAACTCGATATTTTGAAGGCCTGACTTCACCCACAGAACAATCAGAAAGACAAAACAAATGCAGGCATTTTGTTTGGCATCTGCCCCCTCTGCAAAGTTTTAAAATAATAGCTCTACCACTCTGTGGAGGGGTCTGATCTACTCTGCAGGGCTGTTATTGCATTCTTCTTCAATTCAAAAGAAAATTAAACAGAGTTGCAAAAATGTGTTAAATTTGGTTCTTAAGGTCTCAAAGTACTAAATTAGAGGACATGTGGATGGCAAGTAATTCCTTATTTTGGCTTATGACAACTTGCTGTATTCCTCAGTCAAGTGTATGGAACCAGTTCTTAGGTTGTGTCAGTGACTTCGGGTTGTGGGCACTGCTACTTATTTTTGGGGACTAAGGGGCATATTTACAAGGGCTTTATCTCCGCTTTTTTGGCTTAAAAAGCCTAAAAAGCGGAGATAAAACTATCGCCCTATTTACAAGAGGGTGAAAACATGCATAGTCGCATGTTAGCACCCTTTTTCCCAATGCCTCCCTTTGCATCTCTAATGAGATGCAAAGTGGGCATCACTGGGCGTACCCTGGATGGACTACCTTGCAAATATCGCTGATGTTCACATCGCGATATTTACAAGGCAGCCCACAGGATTTTAGCATACGTTAGATTTTGGCGAAAACGGCCGTTTTCGCCAAAATCTAACGTCTGCTAAAATCCTGACTTACCTATGTTTGACATAGGGGGTGGATTATGCTGATACGACCACAGGGTCGTATCAGCAAGGTTATCGCCGTTCTGCAGGGAACATCGCTGGAAAACCAGCGATGTTCCCTGCAAAACTGCGATAACCTCGCTATCTCTGGAATTTTTATCGCCCTGGAGAAACGCGTTGTTAATAACGCGCTACCTGGGCGATGAATTCCAGAGATAGCCTGCAATAGGAAATTCGTCGCTAAGCACGGCCAGCGATAATTATCGCTGGCCGTTGATAATATGCCCCTTATTTTTTTATTATCAGACTTTGGCCAAGAGCATCAGACAGAAACTCAGAAAATGGAGAACAAAGGACGCTAAAAACAGTAAAACGGTTACAAAGGGAGTATACAGAACTGAAAAAGTACCTGCAAGAGGGCGCTAAAAGGATAGGAAGCGTACGGTGATTGAAGAAGCAGGCATGAAACGGAATCATGACTAGGAAACCTTCACATTCCACAAACAAGGAATTCAGCAGCTCCGGGTGTGTTAGAAAAACTTTGGGCTACTGCACTTTTTGTCTTTTTTTTTATTTCAGATTAAGCGTGGAATGCAACGTGAGCTTCGACACCGTTGCTTATTCCAGCAAATTTGCAAATTTGAAAAAGATCGGAATTTTAAGAATTTGATCAATCATAATAGAAATGTTTAACATAAATATGCTGTGAAGCTGAAGAGTCGATTTCACTTTGCTTCCACAAAACACAGTTACACATCATGTTGCTATATGTTTTTTGCTTGTTTCTGGTGGATGCCCTTTTTTACGAATTCGCATTTTGCCAGTTCAAAGATCCTTTAAGTGTACTTGAACAGAACCCATTGGTCGCTGCAAGAAGCCACTGCAAACTCTTTATCAAAAGTGCGTCTGTCGCCTGCTCCTATCTCTGTAACATCCAGTATTAGAACGAGCATCTGGCACCGCCGCCTCTTGAAACAGAGGACAGTACATTGGATAATGATCAATCTTCTGTTCCCAAGGTCCTGGCTGTCAAATCCTTCTTAGGCAGAGGAAGTCGCAAACAATTATTCTGTCACCAGTTATCGCCCACTGATTAATTGTGCGACCACGTATGATGATCTATATCATGATGTCGCGTGATTAGCCTGCCAGCTTCCACATTCTGCATTTTCTCTTTTACATTTCACATTGCATTCTAGTTTCCAAGCGTGCACGCGGGCTGTCCTTACTGAACATTCACCTCTTCGGTTCAAATGACCTGGGCATATTGATATGATCAGTAACCTGGAATATGACATGAAGGTCGTTACCTGAGGGGCAAGTTTGGCCTTCAGGTAAACTGATGAAAGAAAAGCCTGAGGTAAACTGATAAAAGAAAAGCCTGAGGTAAACTGATAAAAGGAAAGCCTGAATTGGTCGTGTGATAGTTTGTCAAAATTTGCCAAAACGCTCAGTTAATCGTGATTGTTTTCATTATTTTTTCATTATTACAGTTTCAAAAGGGAATGAAAAAAATTCTAACTAGGCCATGTCGGTGCCCTAGAAGTCTCCCCACCAAAAGGCTCATCTGCGGAGCCATTCTCCCGCCCTTGTCTCCAGAGGGTCAGTCTTTGGACCCAGCAGGGCCGGACTGGCTACCGGGCGTTTTGCTGTGCTGCACAGCTGGGGGCTGATTTCGCTGCGGTGGGGGCTGATTTCGTTGATGGGGACCTGCGTGTGCTTTTAAATAAACATTTCAAAACGAATGTTTTTAAGCGCACGCAGGTCCCCATCAACGAAATCAGCCCCCAGCTCGGCAGCACAGCAAAACGCCCGGTAGCCAGTCCGGCCCTGGGACCCAGTGCTACAGGGTATTGGCCGCTGTCAGTTAGGCTTTTACTTCTCTTCCCTGCTTGCCCCAGCACTGATTTTTTCATTCACAGGCTCTTTTTTCAATGCCTCACAGTTATGGTTAGCTTCATTCCTCCACTCTAGCTGGTTTGTTTAATTTATTACTGTGATAGTAGGAGGACAGATCCGGGGAAAAGGAACTAGGGTAGTTGAGGTTGAAGGGGATAGATGAGTGTTGGGTTAGTCAATGATCTCTGTTGTCAGGTGCTCTTCTATGCGCTGACTCACCAAGAATTGGTTGTCTTACTATTTGTTTTATATTTTTAGAATCTTGTTCTTCCTCTTTAGGGAGTTCTGCAAAGGACGAAGAAAAAGGCGATGGGGGGGGCATATTTACAAACCCCTATCGCCACCACAACATCACTTCTAGTGACGATTTGTTGGCGATAGGGCTTCGCCTTATTTACAAGGCAGCGCTGTAAATAAGGCACCCTTTCACTCTGTACTTAGCGTGAAAGAGGAGGGCAATGGGGGTTGCGGTGGGAGTTCCCCTGCAACACAAAAGTGATAGGGGCTTCAAAATATGCCCCCTGGTCTTAAACAGGCAAAACGAGGAGAAATGCATTATTTCTCCTTGTTTTTGCTGTTTCCATGTGTGCTGCCTTGTGCAGCACACATAGAAACAACACATTTCCAATGATTGTATATGTGCAGGAAGGTGACCCTTCTTGCACATAAACAATCCCAAAAAATGACGTTTTTGCAACTTCTATGTGTGCTGCATTAAGCAGCACACATACAAAGTTTAAAAACGCCATCAATGATTGTTTATGTGTCAGAAGGAAGACCTTCCTGCACATAAACGATCATTTCCCCCAACGCAGACACCCTTGCACTATGGTGCAAGGGTGCCTGTGTTGGCGCTAAGCAGCTGAATTCAGCGCCAGCGCTAGGGGAAAAGCAGGGGTGCGCCGCATTCTTGTGAATGCGGTGCATCCCTGCGTTTTCAGAATGGAGAAGCGTGGCGTTAGCAATGTTTGCTTAACGCCCGCTTCTCCATTCTGTTGTAAATATGCCCCAGTGTATCTTGTCAACAGATCCCTTTTGGTTAGTGCCACATTTACCCTTAGGGGCCTCCAAATGTGAGTTTTTCAGGCGGTTCATGTTTCCAATGATTGAGACTTTATCTTCCAAAGTTTTTATTCCTTGGTTTATATTCCTTCCACAAAGCTGCTTTCTTTCATCACCTTTCTGCTTCTATTCAACTTTGTTCAAAATCTACATTCTATGCTACTTGAGGTTAGTGATGGAGATTGCCCGGCACAAATAACTATTTTTAATTGATTCTCTCCCACTGCTGCCATAAGCTGACTCTGCTGTTTAAAAAACTAACAATTTAGGTGGTACTGAGAAAGCACATTTACAGTTTCTTACTAGAAGATACAGCGATCTATATGCAATGGGAAGTGGCCGTAACCACATAGCCTAAACTGCGCATGGCTAAACAACGCAAGCGGAACCACGCTCGTCTAAATCGCGCATTTGTCTTTACCACGCATTAGCGTGGTTTAGACGTTAGTGGTAGTTAGCGCTCTAGACTCGGAGCGAATGGGCGGGGGGTGGGAGGTGTTTCAGACTTGGAGGGACTTTCTGCCCAGACGAGGGACGACTTGGCGAGTACATTATCTGGGAGTGTTGGGGTCGGGGAAGTTTTTAGAGATTTAGGGCTCAGGGCGGGTAGTCAGGGTACTTTATAGGGTGGGGAGGGCAGTTTTTGGGCTCAGGGTGGGGGGCTAGGTAGTTTGCAGGGCCGTCTTTTATGGTTTCAGGACGAGGGTGAGGTTATTTTTTATGGAAGGGGCAGTTTTAGGGCTCAGGATGGGGTGCTGCGGTGTTTTTCAAGGCTGGTGGCTGGGATCTAGGTCTCAGGGCGGGGGCTTGGGTGTACCGATAACCACGCATATACCTTTACCAATTATGCCATTACAACGAAATTCATTGTAAAGGCATGCGTGGTAAAGGGATGCGTGGTTAAGACGCGGTTGTTGTTAAGACTGTGTTGTTCAGGCATGCGTGGTTGGAGATTGTGTGGTTCCCACATACAAACATATGCAAAACTCCCTGCCACCAACTCCCATATAGACAGATCAGCGAAAGCGTATTATATTGTATCACTTGTGGAGAGTGGCAAGAGGGTAAGGACCAGTGGCTGTCCGTGCAGGTAAACGTGGTGGGGCTGGTGGGAGGGGGAGTCAACAGCCGACGGAATAGGGAAAAATAAATAAATCCTATTCCGTCATCTGTCGACATCCCCACGCCCCACCGCGCTTACTTGAATGGACCGCTGCTGGTAAGGACTTCTTTCCCTCTTGAAGAAAGCATAGGCTATGTGTAGGCTCCAAATGGAGATCTTGGGAGACATCTAAAAATTTGTGAAGAGGCGAGCAAAGGAAAGGAAATTGCTCACCTTATGTTTTGAAGAAATAGCTTGCATTTTTTGCTGCTAAGGGAAATGGGCCTGCGGATGTAACTATAGCTTATTAAAGCATTTGAAATTGCCAATCTCAAAAGACGTGACAGGTTATTCACTTCAGGAATAGCAGAAGCAAGAGAGATGAAGCAGTGAAAAAGGCTTCCATCGCAATCTTGGGCATTATGTTCCGTTCATAAAGCTTAGGTGGTAATAGGAAAAAAAAACATAATTTGACCAACTCCTGCCTTGTTGTCATTCAGGAATCAAGATATTAGCTCAGGCCACCATTTAGGATATATAATCTGCAGACTTCTCACAAAGCTTTAGTATTTATCTTAATGGTCAAGACGTAAATTTGAAGAGAAAGTGGGAACGTTTTTTAACGATCTATTACACCTGCTGAGAGGGTAGAATTGGTGATCCATGATGACTACAAGACGCTAGTACTAACTGTTTTGAGCTTTTGTTTAACCCCATCGGTGCTCACGACGGCCCCCGGCCGTCACGCGTCACGTGGGGCGTGTGCGCACGACGGCCGGGGGCCGTCCGAATCCTGCCCACTAATAGAAACACCCGCACAGCGCGAAAATTCGCCGCGCACGCAAGGGGTTAAAATAAACCAAGAAGCATGGCTATGGAATATAAGAGAAAATCTCAAAAAAAGAATTTTAGTTGTAGATTTTAGCTTTGATCCACCAAATGCAGTGGGAGGTTGCAAGGATTTCAACTGTCATGGGTGTTCACTACACACCTCTCCCCAGTGTTAGTGTATTCATTTCTTTTATCCCTTTTTCTCTGATTTTTGACGCATGCTCTGGCTTAGGGCCTGCTGAACAGACAACAACTAGGGCATGTGCCTTGAGTAAAATGACCCTCTACTGACTCTCAGTGAAGGCACTTGTAACAAGAGACTTGCCTGACATTTTGACATGTGACTGTACCATCCATGAGAAGTGTCAAATATTGTTAACTATGATAATATAAGGTAACCCTAGTAGTGCTTGTTCACCACCCCTATTATGCCCATTTATTTTGCTATGAATAAAGATACATTTTTCCCCATGATATATGTATTTTTTAAGACTATACAATTTAGTAATTAATGACCACACCCGAGAAACCACTTCAAGTAAATCATTATTTTTTTTAAACATGGAATTCGATATAAAGTATGCTGTTTCAATCCACAATGTGAATGAATGCCAATTGCAATCTCTGGGCTACAAAGACATGTAATTACATTATCTAAAAAAAACAAGAAATTACTATTGACATTTCCAGCTTTAAAGACGTCCCTTTTCAGCTTTGGTTTGATCCTACACTCATTGGCTCTGCTCACTATAGTTGGTCCTGTCTTCTTTCCTGATAGAGAATGCTGTAAATGCTTGTGTAGACCACCTGTCCGGATCAGCAAGAGAAGGTTTAACGTTGGAAAGAGATATGGGGGCATGTGTGCAAAAGAATTGTGCAGCGCGGTGCCACAAGCAATTTTACAGCGCCGAACTGCGTCATTTTTTGAGTACAGGAATGTGCATTATTTACAACAATGCAGCACATTCCTGTACTCAACCCTGCGCTGGCACAAATAAAGCAGCCTAACGCAGGCACCCTTCCACCATGGTGCAAGGGTGCTTGAGTTGCAGGGATGATTGTTGTTGTGCAGAAAGGGACACCTTCCTGCACAAAAATAATCATCAATAGCGTTTTGCTCCTTCTATGTATGCTGTAGAATGCAGCACATATAGAAAGAGAAAAAAAGGGGAATAAATAAAAGTATTTCTCCGTGTTGCACCACTCTTACGTCTTCTCTGGGAAGGCATACGTTTTTTGCACTGCCTCAGATCCTTGCAAATCTGGAGCAGTGTCAGCAAGCAATGGGTGTTGTATGGGAACACCCACAGGAACACCCATAGCACGCCCCTTTAATGCAGAAAACTGCGTGGAGGATGACCATATTTACAAGGCGGCGTTAAGCCACTCAAAGTGACTTAGCGCTGCCTTGTAAACATGGAGCAGGACATAGCGCCACCGGAGCATCACAAAAAGTGATGCTTTGGTGGTGCAATACCCTTGTAAATATGCCCCATAGTTTGTTGATAGAGGATTAAAAAACAAGGCTATTTAGTAAGAATGGACTACAGGAGAATTCCTCACCCATGGCGTACTCTTCCAGAAGAGGAAATAGTAGTATATCAGAATATCATTAACAAATGTCTTACAGAAACATTGGGGCATATTATCAAGGAAACACGATAAATATCGCATTTCCCGCTTTGCGCGATTCTGTTTAACGCCGCATATCGCAGGATTTAATCGCCGAGATATCTCGTTATTATCAACGCATATCTCCACGGCGATTAAATCCTGCGATAGCGGCGTGAAACAGAATCGCGCAAAGCGGGAAATGCGATATTTATCGTGTTTCCTTGATAATATGCCCCAGGGTCTCAGCCGTACGATCCACCTGCCATATCAAGTATGGCTAAGTCGGATTCAAACCAGGCGTTGCAAACCCGCGATAACCGCGGTTAGCGCGGTTAATTCTATCGCATCGCGGGTTTTCTCGAGGCTTGGTAATAGTGCGCTGCCGTGTCAGCGCGGATTTCCAGGGAGGAATGGAAGGGAACGCCCACTTTGCATGTCATTAGCAAAATGACATGCAAAGTGGAGTTCATTGGGCTGCTTACTCAAGGAAACACGCGTTAGCGTGTCCTTGATAATTGTGCGGAGTACAATACGCCGCTTTTCGGCCGAAAACGGCCGATAAAGCGGCGAAAATGGGATTGATAATATGCCCCATTGACCTCTAAATATAATTTGCAAAAATATCATGCCATTAGTTGTAGATGTTCTTTTGCTAACACCAAAAGGATAATAGTTTTGAAAACGATACTTAGGGAACTACATTTTGGTCAAACTATATTTTGGCTTATCATATTGTGGCACCATACACAGGGTATACATACATACCACTGTTGGAAAAATTATACTTGGGACC
The DNA here is from genome assembly GCA_963921515.1 of Calotriton arnoldi. NCBI lineage: Eukaryota > Metazoa > Chordata > Amphibia > Caudata > Salamandridae > Calotriton > Calotriton arnoldi. The sequence continues at coordinate 419,896 of CAWUFW010008359.1, forward strand.
TCCTGTGGACAGCTAGGTTTGGTTTTGGGGTAAATACCAATCTCGAATTAAGCAGCTTATGTCACATCACATTTAGAAACAATTGAGGAAGGAGAAATATTGATGTGTTTAATGGCATAAATATGAAAAGTTTCCCAAACTCTTTCACTAATATCTGATCCCAAGGCCGTGCTTCATGATTTTGAAGAAAACTCCCAAACAGACCACAAGTGTAACAGGTACATTGTGCTGCTCTGAACAGTCTACTTTGCCTACTAGTGAATTTGCATCTTGTGGCGCTTGAAAGCTGAGAAGGTAACATACATGAGGGAAACATCTGACTAGTTGTGAATGTCCAGAGAACAGGTGAGCTTCTGGGAATGATTTGTGCAGATGTGTTATTTGAGTGTAGACAACTGTGCATGTTTTCCGAAGAGGATTCAGATCACCTAAATACAGTCTATAAGGACCAATCATTAAATATTACCTGAAAATCATCATGTCTGAAGATTTCTTGGTCTGTTTGCATTTTTGTATTACTAAAGAATGTTATCAAGTGGGTTCAAAAGACTGGGTAAATCCAGGGCATTGTTATTAAAAATGAGAAACATTTTGAGCCATATCCCCCGCTTATCATTCTCTCAGTGGCATAGCTAGAGCTTTTGCCGCCGGGGGCGACCCCTGAGTTTGCCACCCAATGACTGCCTTTGCAGGTAAGAGCGGGGTGGGGAGGCGACAGGCGACGAGGGAGAATACAATTTAATAAAAGAAAACTTACCTTACGCTCGCCGCCGCCACCCCCAAAAAAGTGTTGCCTGGGGCGGACCGCCCCCGCCTCCCCCCGCCCGCCCCCCTAACTACGCCACTGCATTCTCTTCCTCAAAAACTGACTGAGTATGCAAGCCAGGGTTATCTTGCTTCAAGCTTGCCTGCCTCGAGACAGCCTTGCAACTTGATATTGTTGATATGGCGACTTGAATCTAGCACAAATACCCTGAAAAAGTCACCCCAGGGATGCATTGCTCTCAAGAGCATCTCATGTCCTTATATTGGACAGCTACAATTGAAGGCCCCTTTGTATGTGCTTTTGATAGCATCTGTATTTAATTCAAGGCTCCTGCTCAGTGCACCCAATATCCTGGTGTCCATCTTGGAGACAGTCTTTCCTTGGGTCCTGCTTGTGTGAGTTTTGCTTCTGTAATTGTTCCAAGTTGGACCGTAGTTTCTCTCACCCCTCATTAAATATGAAGAAGTAGGGTGAACTTTGATCATCTCCATGTCTGACAGGATGTCCACGTGGACATTTTAACTTTTTTCCCTCCGCTTTTCTTGAAGACCTTCACTGAAACCTTTTTCTTGTTGTTGATTCTAAGGACATTTTTAGCTTGTTTAACTTGTAAATGCTGTAACCGTTTTACTACATTTTCTTATTAAAGTTTTTATTTTTTATTAAACATGTTTTGGGTCTTTTTATTTTTTTATGAAACATGTTTTGGAACTTTAAAGTGCTTATTTCTTTAGCTACATAATTGAATGGTCGGCTTGTCAGACACAAAACCTCGCAATATTTCTATGGCAATCGCCTTGCAGCACAGGGCAAGACACCACAGGCGTGCTAAAGTTATCCGTGCTGAAAACCACTTGCCTTTAATGGACAATCTTCTTCAAAGACTTGGGCTGGCATGATCCTTGGCAGCCTGTGAGTACAGCCCCAAAGTTCAAATAGAACCTGATATTTGTTTCCCAAATCTGGATTCTGGTGTCATCACTTTAATTTACCTTTTTCCGATGATACAGAACATTTCCAAGACAGAAAGAACGGCGAGGGTACTTCTAGTCCCTCCTAATCTAGTAATACCAAGCTCTAGTTTCCCATGTTGGCCAGCTCTCTATCACCATATGCACTCCACAGTCTCTGCCAACACAGATTAATCACCAGTATAACAAAAGGGCAGGAATATGCGGAGTGAAGAATTTCATGGTGCAATAGGGGACTCTTATTTTTTTGTAAACAAAGGGCCTCTTATTATTAATCTAAAATAATGGCATTGTTCTCTGCTACATCCAGTTTTGAAAGGAAACCTTGGAAATGTCACAGAAAATCCATAGAATAAAATATTATGCAAAAATAGAACTCCATATAGACAATGTCCTCTGCACTATAGTATTGACAACCATGGTAGAAGTATACTTGGTTTTCATACAACGGATAAATGCCTAATCGAAACAATAAAGCATTGCAATCTATGTGGGTAATTCAAGCTTCAAATAGATTACCTTCGAGCATCTTTCTGGAAAATAATTATTGGCAAGGGCCAAACTTTCGTACCGTCTGCAAGATTCAAAGAGGCATATGTACAAGCTCCTATCGCCACCACAACGTCACCTATATTGACATTGTGGTGGCGATAGGGGCTGCGCCTTATGTACAAGGCAGCGTTAAGCCACTTAACGTGGCTTAACACTGCCTTGTACATGAGGCACCCTTTCACGCTATGGTAGGCGTGAAAGAGGTGGGCAGTGGGTGTTGCGGGTGGGCGTTCCACCGCAACACCCATTCATTTTGACGCTGCCCCCTATGTACAAGGGCGGCGTACATAGGAGGCAGCGCCAAAATTAAGACCAGGTAAAAACTGGTCTTAAGATGGCGAAACAAAGAGAAATGCAGTATTTCTCCTCGTTTTTGCTTTTTCCATGTGTTCTGCCTTGTGCAGCACACATGGAAAAAGCAAAGTGCCATTGTTTGTTTATGTGTAGGAAGGTGTCCCTTCCTGTACATAAACAAACTTTGGAAAAAAATGCAATTTCGTCACTTTCATGTGTGCTGCATGAAGCAGCACACATGAAAGTGACAGAATTGCATTTTAGGATTGTTTATGTGCAGGAAGGGACACCTTCCTACACATAAACAATCCTCCCCTGCACACAGACACCCTTGCACCATGGTGCAAGGGTGCCTGCGTTGGCGCTAAGTTGCTAAACTTAGTGCCATCGCAGGGGGAAACGCAAGGCTGAACCACATTCTTGTAAATGTGGTACAGCCTTGCGTTTCAGAAGTGGCAGAGCGCAACTTTAAGCCAAGGAGGCTTAAGCCCCGCTCCGCCACTTCCTAGTACATATCCCCCAAAGTCTCTTTTTTTCAACAAATAGAAGACTCCTCACTTCAGATAAGTAAGTAGTGTTAACTAGCTCCAAATATGCACAAGAGGCATAAGAGGTACAAGAGTCATAGTAACTGCTAGATAATGTATGGGGGGGTTATGATGAGACAGACATGCCGAGACTCAAGTGAGGTGTCAAATATTTTATTATTTGGCCACGTCTGATTAACAAAAAGGTTGCAAATCTCACTGTGAACATTTGCAAATGATGACTTGATTCACAGCCCTCTCATGGATGTCTGTGTTGCGCGTTTTGTGAAGGTAGGCGTGAGAATGTGTGGAATTCCCTAACATTTCCAGCTATTGCCTTGTTTGTTAAACCTCGTTTGTGCAAAATATCTACATTGTGGAGAATCAACATGTGCAGGGAAAAGCAAAATATAAAAAAATATGCTTGATTCATTTGGAAAAAATGTATCTTCTTGACATCTTCCTTTCCTTTACATCCACTTCCCTACACTTGTTGCGCCACTTCCAAGAAATATTTTTTTAGTTTAAGTTTGGAAGCAATTGTCTTTTTTCAGTATTCAGGTACCAGCAATATGTATGAAAACATGGCCAATCTATATTATTTCTTGAAAAAAAACATGTAATCCAGTCTACAAAAAATCTTGAAAACACTGTAGGTTCAGAGAAACAATTATCCAATTAACAATAAAGAATTTTGGGGATTGGCACCCACATATCTAAAATGTAAATAAAATGGGATGTTCATGGAATGTTCACACATATCAGAAGAAACGAAAAGGACTGAGTCCTTCTTGTACTTTTAGTAAGAGCAAGGACATCTTAAGGATTTTGGGAGCCCTGGGCCAAATGTATTTTGGGGCCCCACTGTTCGGAACAGCATTGGATTTATGATCCAATTCCAGCTCTTTCATGCCCTGTTTTGGCCAGGTCATTGACAGTGCCCAAGCACTCTGGCCAAATTCTAAATGTGTTTTCATCTATTATTCAGGGAAATTGACTTGTGTTTTCAACAGTGGAACACAGCAGCAGCTGACTAATATTACTGCAAACAATCTCTGTGACACCCTACCATTTCTCGTAGTTGAGGTCCTGTTTTGATCTAAAAGAAACTTTTTATGTATGTCGCATGAAACATAAACTTAATATTTCTCTGCAAAATGTCTGTAATACATTCTCACACATCACCCACATTAAAAATAAATTGAAGAAAAACGGTATTTAAAACAATCTGCTTAAGAATTATTTAAGGGAATCAGTACAAGACTCTCCAGGACAGAGCTGGCTCTATCCGGGGGCCTCCTCGAAGGCTGGGGCCCTGGGCCAGAGCCCACTTTACCCATGCCTTAAAACGTCTCTGAGTAAGAGGGAGTTAGGCTTTTCTGCGCCGATTCACAAAGGCATGTAACAGTACCTAAAAGAATACTCCTAGGGGCAGATTTACAATAAACTAACACAGCACGGCGCAGCAAGTCATTTTGCTGCGCCGTGCTGCGTTAGTTTGGAAAGCACAGCGATGCGACATATTTACAACCATATGTCGCACCTCTGTGCTTCCCCTTGCGCTGGCGCACAAACTGCAGCCATGCGCCGACGCAGGCCCCCTTGCACCATGGTGCAAGGATGCCTACGTCGTGGGGAGATTGTTTTTGTTCAGGAAGGGAACCCTTCCTGAACAAAAACAATCATTAGAGGTGATTTTGTAATATCTTCATGTCATGTTTATAGTGTTCCCCTTACCTTGTAACTAGCTGCTCAGCCAGTGTGAGTGTTCTGTGTGGAATGTTGACGTCAGTGGAATGCTTGGGTGCCTGGGTGTGTGTGAGACAGTTGGGAAGATGGGCTGAGCAGCTAGCAGGCTGCTCCTGGTGGGGCTGCTTTACCTGTTATCTTTATTACCTTGGATGTTAAAGACTTTAATAAATAACATAAAAGACACCACCTGGCTACGTCTGCTGTGTCACCTCTACACTTGAAACCAGCTTACTTCATTTGGCGACGATTTGGAGACTTATCCACGTTTTTCAAGGGCTCTTAAGGAAGTTCAAGATTACAAGCAAAAGATGTCTTCAGGTTTGATGGAACTAAACAGCGCGTGTACATTTCACGGAACAAATGGTACCAAAGAATCTTCAGAGAAAGTATGGACTTAAAAGAAAAACAGTAACATGCAACTAATGAAATGGAGAAACAAGAAACAAGAGAAAATTGGAGCAACACGCCTCGCAGCCCCACCAGTGTCTCTCTCACCGGACAGCCCCAGTACTGGCGTGCTCTGCTCACAACAATCACATGCTCATCTATTTAATGGGTGGTATCTTAATTCATCTTCTGCAACAGACTCACGGACAGTCTGTCTCAACGATTGGCCTGTTTTGGATTTAACATACCAATGGAAACTTTCATTTGGTATGTTTTTGGACTATCTGTGTGTGGGCTCTATTATGGGAAATTTTTGCACACTGTGCCTTCGTGATTTCAGCCCACTTGGATACTGGCCCCTGTGACGGCTATTGAAGCGGAACGTATGTGGTGAGGAGACTATTATTCATTAGATGCTTAATATTGTGTTGAAGCTTTGGATAATATCTCCCAGCTGGGAATATGTTCACACGTAGATGCTCACAATGCAGCCTGTTGGAGCCTATGGGTTGTGTGGGCAGTCTGGTGCACGGTTGTTCCCCGCAGTTTGCCTGTTTTGCAAGTGAAATTTGGAGTGAAGAACCCAGACACCCGGTGCTGGCGTGAACTGTTGGGGGTGAGATTTTTGGTAACATTTTCATATTGTTTTCTCCACCCCCTAGTCAAGTGGCAGTTTGTATTCATTTTTGAAATTTGAAAATGCGGCACAAGTTGCCCACATAGCGTGCATTTCTACCTGCGTGATAGAGTCCTGGAGTTCCTTCGTGGGAGCCTCTGTGATGTCATGGTTTCTGCGAAGCTCTGGGCTGCTGAGAGACGCTCTGCAACATAGACGTGCTGAGAGCCATTCGGCACGAAGTCGAAAACGTGCCTCCATCTTTAATTCATCACGTTTTGCTTGTACCCTATACGGCGTGTGTGCATCAAGCTGTGAGCACTCACCTCTGTTTCCTGTGGTTGTGCAGCTGTCCATCGGGGCTGAAGAGGAGTCCGAGTTCCGGGGAGGTATGCCTGTGCCTCGTTGTTGAGCGCTGAGGACCACGTTGAGGCTAATGAAGTTAGTCTGGGCCCCCTTTGTCTTGGTGTTTTGACGTGGATCTTGTCAGCAGTAAAAACTGATGAAGGATGCGGAGTATTACCACTGGCCCTGAGGGGTGAGTCAAGCTTGCGTAAGTTCATTTTTTAAAGCTAATCTGCATTTTTTTTTATTTGGAAGAGGAAACGGCAGAACTTGTAAAGTTCCAGTGCATTGTTTAAGTTGCACAGATAACAGCAGCTTTTCCTCATCCGACGTGGGAACCTTCTGTTCTCTCCCCATAGAGCACTAACAAGATTTTCAACGAACTGTTTGATGTGCATTTGACATGCAGTTTTCATGTTCAACTACTTGTAATTAAGTCCTTGACATCCTGGACAGTGTCTTGTTTCCTTCGTGAAGTTTGCACACAACTTTATATTTTGGAGGGTCGTGTTTTTTCTGTGTTTTCTTCGCTCACAGGTTGACATGTTGCTGAAAATAATTGTTACAGGCATTATTAATACTTGAGGGTCAGTTAACTGGAAAGATGGGCGCACTATACTAAATGTTACTAAGGATGTGCAACTCAGGTGAGAGGTCGCTCACCGGTGTGTTTTCTGTTTTAAAAAAAAATGTACTACTGCTTTGGGGGTTGGTGTTTGCATTGTCTAGTCACTATGTGTTGTGTGCTATTCTTCTACTGTGTGTGATAGTCATGTTGCTTCACATTTTGTTTGGAATGGGTTTTAGCCCCATTTCCACGTCATAAGTCACTTTTCAGTTTCTTAAGGTGTGACTTTTGAGTTTGGGTGTCAGTCCCATTTACTCGGTGTATAGGGGGTATCAGTCCCGCTTATGTTACTAGTAATGGGTGTCAGTCCCATTTACTCAGTTTATAGGGGGCGAGAGTCCCACCTATGTTATTAGTAATGGGTGTCAGTCCCATTTACTCAGTTTAAAGGGGGTGTTAGTCCCACCTTTGTTATTTGTAATGCGTGTCTGTCCCATTTACAGTCTGTATAATGGGTTTGTGTCCCATTTTGGCATGTTTTCTGGGTTGTGTTCCTTACTTAGGAATACCTACATGGGTGCGGTCCACCCATAGTTTTTGTTTTTCATAGTTATGGAGTATGTACGTGGGTGTGGTCCACCCATAGTGTATGAGTTCAGGGGGTGTGTGTGTGTCACTCCCATGTGTCTCGTCTTTGTGTAGAGTTCCTGTAGTCCTTTTCCTACTGTGTTCTCTGCACATTTGTTTCACATGTAGTTGCATGTGATGTTTTCTCACTTGTTGTCGGTGAGCTAAACTTTTCTCTGCTCTTTCTTTTGGTGTTTTTTATAAAAGGAGGAGGATGGTGATAGTATGTACTTATCTTTTCATCCTTCTTTCTTCCTTTGTGTAGTCTGTTTCCCTCTCGTGGTATGGTTTTTACCTTTTACCCCTGGGTTTTAGACTATCGACTACTTGTGTATATTTTGTGTATAGTTGTTTATAATTTTCATTATGGTTTGATTTATTTTTTAATTTTAAAGGGAGAAGATAATGTAATATCTTCATGTCATGTTTATAGTGTTCCCCTTACCTTGTAACTAGCTGCCTAGCTAGTGTGAGTGTTCTGTGTGGAATGTTGACGTGAGTGGAATGCTTGGGTGCCTGGGTGTGTGTGAGACAGTTGGGAAGATGGGCTGAGCAGCTAGCAGGCTGCTCCTGGTGGGGCTGCTTTACCTGTTATCTTTATTACCTTGGATGTTAAAGACTTTAATAAATAACATAAAAGACACCACCTGGCTACGTCTGCTGTGTCACCTCTACACTTGGAACCAGCTTACTTCAGATTTCCTCTTTCAATGTGTGCTGTAGAATGCAGCACGCTTTGAAAGAGGAAAAAACGAGGAGAAATGAAAACATTTCTCCTCGTTGTGCTTCGCTACGCCTCCCCTGGGGAAGCGTAGCATTGACACGCATTTCCAGATTTACGATTCCTCGGAAATCTAGAAATGTGTCTCGTTCCATGGGTGTTGCGTGGGAACACCCACAGCAACACCCATGAAATGCCCCTTCCACGCAATGTGCTGCGTGTGAAGGGGCCATATTTACAAGCAGAGGAAAAGTCACGCAGGGTGGCTTTTCCTCTCCTTGTAAATATGGAGTGAATGCGTCTCCAGTACGTCACAAAAAGTGATGTACTGGTGGCACAGGGGGCTTGTAAATCTGCCCCCATGTCCTCACTCATAAATGCTTATGTGACTCGTCCCAAATATTTAATATACCTGACTTGTTCAAAACGAAACACATTATATGGAAAGAAAGTGTTGGCTTTTCATTTTTCATGCTTTGAGTACAACGTGACAAATGTCATCCTCCGAGTGTAAAAAAAAGAATGTGGTCAGACACTATGGCATCTACTCTTTTGACGGGTAATTATTTGTGCAGAGAACCACAAAAAACCCTCAAACATGGTGGATTAGTTGATGTGCTATTTTATTTTTAAAAAAATGTTCTGCAAGCAATGCATTAAAGCCTCTCAGAACCTGCAGGATCCGAAAACACTAAAAGGATCACTAAGTGTACGAATCAGAGATGCTGTCAGCTTTACGCCCATCTTTTTATCACAACCTAGTCTCGTTCCATTTCCGGCAGCAGGACACAGATTCGTTAATTATGATTCGGGGATGCCCCTGGTGCACTAGACATTAGGTGGTTTACAGAAGAAGGCAGTTCTGTGTTGAGTTGTCACTTTTCATAAAGCTCTGTAAAGCTCTGTGAAATCGTATAATTGAACGACGTGAAATGTTGAAGGCTCCCATTGGGTTTGAGTGCCATCAAGCTGAGGTAGCATTAAATTGAAGCTTGAGCAGCAGTCAGTCAATAGGGGTATCCATGTAATCCCAGTTAATGTTCCTGTTTATTTCAAACACCTCTTTGGCAGGTGGCAGCTGCCAGTTATCAAGATGGTCTCTTTATTTTAGTGACTGCTCTCCTCCTGCATCAAATTTGCATTCAAATCAAATCAAAATTTGTATTGGTATAGACCTTCGTCAGAGATCCACAATTTAAAAATACCATATATACATAAAAAATGATTAGTCATAGTTCAACATATCAAAAACAGCTGTAACAAAGTTTTTAAAAATGTAAATACTTTATGGCATACAAATTCATTGGGGGGGAGCTCTTATTAACTCAAACAAATTTGCATTCTCATTTTCTTGAAAATAAGAGATGTTCTGCAATCGCAAACGTATGCGACTTTCAAGATGACGCCATCTCTGACTTGAAGTCACGCCATAACCTTTCCTCTGGGACCTAGCTACATCCCGTTTTACGGACACCATCTGTCCTAAACAAACAAATGCACTGCTTTTCTTTTGTTGTTAACTAGTAGGTGTCTGTCTCTTCAGAGACTAAAAGATAATGTTGAACCCACTGTTGAAAGTACCTCATACCTGTTGTGCTGCAACCACTTCGATTTGTGTTGTATTTCAAAGAATCTTAAATAACCAATATGAAGAGTGTAGTAAATTGTGTTACTGGTTAATGGGGGGCAAAACCCTCTCAAACAGCAACCACAATTTCTGTTAGGGTGAAACACAAGCAAACCCGAAATTATCCTGTGCTTAACCCTCAAGTAGTTGGGCACAAAATAAGTCCGGCTTATCTTAGAGGCAATGTGTAAGGCATTTATGCAGCACTTCAAACAGTGATAAAGCGAAAGCACAACTTTGGTACAGGGACCAAGTTAGGACCCTTAAACAAAGTACCTTAAACCTGGGTTGCGGAGCGTTATGAGGTCCTGTGCAGAGGATGCGTCGTGCAGTGGTGGTTCCAATGAGATGCGAGGTCCTGCATCCGGATGCCTCAAGCAGTAGCATTTCCAAGGAGCTGTGGGGTGTGTTTCAAGTACCTGGGTCAAGATGTGTCTCACAGTGGCTGTTACGAGGAGCTGCGGGGTGAAGCATCACACCTCATCAGTTCTGCAGAGTCCATCGCTGGGCTGGCAGGGCCCCTTCAGGCCCACTTCCAAGGGTCCAGGACTGGGGTGGCATCTCTTGGTTGGCATGGCTCAGAACAGGCAGAGTCCTGGTGCTGGTTTCAAGGTGGTTGGTGACTTTTCTGTCCCTGAGGCTCTGATGAGGAGGCCAGCCAATTAGACTTTGGAGTCACTCTGGTGGTCCTGGAATCAAGATGCAGATTCAGTCCTTCTCACTAAGAATGGCAGTAGGGCAGCAGGACATCAGAGTAGCACTCCTTTTTGCAGAGCAGCACAGTAGTCTTGAGTTTTCCACAGGTCTTGAGATGTACTGAAGAGTTGGTTCTGAGGGTCCAATATTTATACCTGGTGCCCACCTGAAAGTAGGAGAAGTTTATAGAGATCTCCACCCCATAGGTGCTTGGATTTTCCTGCCTCCCTGTCCTGGCCCAGCTTGCCTTGGGTCACAAAAATCTAGTGGTAAACACTTTGTGAGTGTGTTCAGGCAGAGGCTTTGTGATGTGCAAGTTAGGTAGGTGACAGCTCTGCCCCCTATCAAGTCAGAGATGACCCATCCTACCAACACCTAGTTCCCTATGCCTCCCTGTCTGGGAGCAATACACAAAGACCAACTGCCAGCTACAACTAGTCATGTAATCCAGGATACAGGCTGCAGGCATCAAGACAAGACCATCCCAACTTTCTAAAAGTTGCATTTTCAGAATTGTGACTTAAAACCCAAATTTACCATTATAGAGTGTTTTAAAGTACAATTCTTTAGACATCAAACTCAACATTCCTATCTGCCCCCAATTGAAAGTTACCACTTATTATTACTGAATACCAGTGGTAAAATGTGCAGAATCCTAAAGCGCCAACAAAAATGAGTTCAGAAAACAGAAGGGTGAAGGCAAAAATGTTTGGGGATGAACCTTTGGAAAGGGCCAAGTTCAACATGATCCCCCTCCAGCCAGAAGCCACGGTAAACTGATCAATACCTTGATGGGCTTCCCTGCTTAGGCGATAGAACAGGGATGAGGGCCTTGTTATGCAGGGGTCCTTGTCAGCTCTACTCCTCTCTGAACTCAGTTGGATCCCTCAGTCTACATTCTCCTGAGCCACTGAACTGACCCAAGGGGAACCCTTCTCCTCATCTGTGGACCCCATCTGTGCAGCACCTAACATTACCTTGCTCACAGATGCATCCCAGTGGGCAGATAGTACCATCATAGGCAACAAAGTTATGTTGCCCAACCCACCCCTTGGATCAGATTTCCACCCCCAACCCAAGGAAAACTCTGCCTATAGTGACTACAACCAACAGAGGTCACAGATAGCTGTCAGTGTCAAGACCCAGGCCCCAGGCCATCCAGGGATCTCTGACCTCTGAGGTTTCTCATAGTGGGGGGCAACAGCCCTGGCTGTTAGGCAGCCTATTTTCACTCTACCTCCCACAAGTCCAGAGATGGTATTCTGAGACTGGTTTCTCAGTCCAGGGTTAGTACCCTGAGTCTGAACAGATGACGGGGCGAGTCCTTCCTTCCCCACCCCTCCATCTGGGCTCCCTTACCCTCTGATTGAGAGTGATGTCCCCAGAAAACTGAACAGTCAGGCAGTGCTGAGCGGTCGCCCCTCCCAGCTCTCCTGACACCGGTGGACACTCATTCCCCAGAATGCAGTCTATGGGTATCTAGGGACTAAGCATGGCCCTCCTCTGGGTCACTTCCCCATCCAAAGGCAATGGGGCAGAAAAGGTCCTGCCTTTGGGCCTGAGTTACCCTATACACCTGTCTAGTGTACTGCTCTAGGGAAACCAGCATTTCAACTACCATGGTCTGTTTTGCCCCAGTGTCCCTCAGAGCAGTAACAGGGATCCCATTCATTTCTACCTTGCAGAAGTGATGACTCCCACCTTCTGGCATCACTAGCTCACCCTCTAAGTCTATCTCCCAACTAAGGAAGGTCATGGCATGGTCTATGACCTACCCCTGGGGACTACATACCCCTAAGGCCACACTGACCACCCCTGTAGAGGTCCCATCAGTGGGTGGTTTAAAAGGATAGACAAAGTCCCTCTGCTTGAGTCCAAACTGAGAACTCTCCGTGCAGTGGGGTTAGAAATGGGGTAACCTGGGCCACCACCCACCAGAACTTCTTCTTCTAACCTCAGGAGGGGCGCAACAACCCTCCCCCCTCAATATTCTTGCACCTGCCTTGGTTAATGTGGACCACCCCCTCATTCGCCCATGGGCAATCTGAATCCCCCTCCTCAGGATCATCCCAGGTACCTTCTCAAACACTCTGGTACTGATCCTGACGTCTTCCTCATTTGTAAGCTCCATGGGGTCAGAGAGATTGTGGTCAATCAGGTATTGGTGCAGCTCTGGAAAAAAGTTACTGAACATGTGCTCTCTCACAACTAAATTGTACAGCCCCTCATAAGTGTTTACTGCACTACCCTGCATCCAGTATCCAGTATCTACTAAAAGTCATCCAGTATCTACTAAAAGTAGCCCACAAAATCCTCCCAAATCTGGTGAGACAGTTTCTGACTGTCCCTGAACCTCTGCATGTACTTATCAGGGGTTAATCAATACTTCCTGAAAAGTCTATCTCTCATGAGGGATATTTCATTCTGTCCTTTTTATGGGGCTAACAGTGTGTCCCTCCCTTCATTGGGAATGCACATTCAGAGACTATCATCCTAATTCTCTTCAGGGCCCTGTAAATCTCTAAGGCAACCTCATAGGTCTGAAACCACCTATCAATATTGTTAGACCTGTCAGCCTTACAGTGGTCTTCCTCCAAACTTTTCACCTTTGCATCCCCATTTTTTTTATGTGAAATTTGTTTTGTTGGCCCTAGGACTCTGTGCACTTTACTGCTGCTAACCAGTGATAAAATGCTTGTGCCTTCTCCCATAACATGATACATTTGGTTTACACCTGATTAGCATACTTAATTTACTTATAAGTCAGTTGAAGAGTGGTATATCAATGATCTGTAAATTAAATGCTACTAGTGGGCTTTCAGCACTCATTGTGCCACTGTCCTAAGTAGTCCCTTAAAACATATCCCAGGTCTGCCATTGCAGCATGAATGCAGTTTCAAACTGCCAATTCAAATTGTCAGTATAATCCTCTCACCAAGCCTTAAACTTTCCATTTATTGCATAAAAGTCAACCCCCAAGGTAGGCCTTAGGTAGCCCATAGGGCAGGGTGCATTGTAATTAAAACGTTGGGTCTGTACTTTTAGGTTTTACACGTTCTGGTAGGGAAAAACTCGCAAATTTGTCTTTTACTTCTGCAAGGTCTACCTCTTCCAAAGGATAACATTGGGTTACCTTATTCCATTTAATATATGTTAACTTTAGATTGGGGTGCTGATTAGAAAGTCATATTTGGTGTTTGGGAAATTGTAATTTAAAATCCTCTTTATTGGTAAAGTCGGATTTTAAGTCACAATTTTAAAAATGCCACTTTAAGAAAGTTGGCATTTTCCTCTTCTAACTATTTGGTGCTTGCAGCCTGTTACTGGGTCACTTGACGTGATGTAAGTGGCATATTTCTCCCAGACAGCCACACAATAGGGGGATTAGATGGGCCATCTCAGGCAGGACAGGGGGCGATGTTGTGCACAACCCTGGTGTGCCCTGCCTTCACACAAGGAACTTCACACTAACCTATTGTGCCTGTAGAAAGGCTTGAGCCAGAGCAGGGAGGCAGGAAATTCCCAGCACATTTCAAAGGAGAACTTCTAGAAACTTCATCTACTTTAAAGGAGGCACCAGGTATAAAAACAGGACCCTCAGACTCACTCTTCAATTCACTTTCTGTATCTGTGCAAAGACTCTCAGAGGACTGCCTGCTGCTGTGGCCTGCTGTGTACTCCACAAGACTGCTTTGCTGCAACTGGAAGGAAAACTTTGCCTGCCTTGAAGCCTCATAGGCCTGCACTGCTGCTTGAACCCTGCTTCTTCACCTAAACCCAAGACTATCAGAGTGTCTTCAGGGGCTAGTTTTCTGGCCTCCTGTTCATAGCCACAGGGACATAACAGGCTCCCACCATCTTTAAAATGCACATGTACCTAGCCTGAGTGAGTCCTAACCCCACAAGTGGTGTCCCTCCAGTCCTGGACCCTTGGTGGTGGTGCTATAGGTGCCAGGATATCCAAATTCACGGGTTGGCGAAGTTTGCGGTGTTGCACTACACGGAATTCCACAGAGTTGCTTAAAAACTCAGTGGAATTCCGTGCAGTTCCGCGAGCGGGCGGAGTTGCTGCTCCACTCGCCCACCCCTCTGATTCTGGTCTGGACCAGCGCTCCACATCAAACGTATTAATGTAAAAAAACAAAAACATGCGGTTACTAGGCACCTACCTTTTCACAAGGTTGGGGTTCGGTCAGGGAGAGGGAAGACTGCGAGCAGGGGTGCACACAGACAGCACACAGCACCAGGTGCTCGGGAGGTCGGCAGCAGCAGTGGGGGAGCACTTATAAAAGATGGCGGAAACAGGAGCAGCGGCCAAGTGCACATCCCCTCCGCAGACACCACAGAGGGCGGGTGGCCACGGCAGATGCAGGTAAGAGGTGACCGAGGGCACTGAGGAGGAAACAGTGTTTTTTCACTTCTGCCTTTCAGCCACGATCAGTGCACCTAAAACAGGTAATGGGTGCCGGTAAACTGTGCTACGCTCGGTGGGCAAAGTTTGGCAAAAACTCACCCTCCGAGTGGAGTGCGGAGTGACAACAACTCTGTGTACTCTGCCGGCAGAGCGGAGTTTACCGCCCACCCTTAGCCAAAATCCCAAACTTGGGAAATAAAATATTTTTGGCTAAAAACTGCTCTGAGAACCTAGACAAGACTTGGACCAACCTGCTTGTCTATCCTCCTAAGGTGTATCACCTGGAGGCCTGACTTCACACCAGGTCCTGCTACGTTCTTCTTCGCAGCACCAAATCCTGTTCAGTGGCCCCTTGGCGAAGTGGCATCTCTCCTTGTAGAGGCCTAATCGGCTATAGCCTGCAGCTTCATCCCAGTGGTGAGCTTCAACTTCCAAAAAAGAGACTAAAGGCCTGATTTAGATTTTGGCGGATGGACTACTTCGTCACAACAGTGTCGGATATCCTAACTGCCGAATCATAAATCCCATAGGTTATACCAGGATTTATATTTTGGTGGCCAAGATATCCATCACCATTGTGATGGAGGAACCCGTCAGCCTAGATCTAAATCAGGCCCTAAATCCAAATGAAGGATTCTTCACAGCGAATTCAGCAAGCGGCTCTTCGACGATGACGCTTCGTCTTGGACACTGCCAGCTGCCTTGCCTCACAGAACTTTACCTTCTCAGACATTTTTCTACAAAATGTCTTTTAAGCCCCAATGTAAGAAGAGACTGGTCCCAATCCACTCCTTGTATCTGACCCACGCTCTATCATGGTCGGTCATAACTTTCGACTGTGCCCCAATCTCTCTTAACTAGTTGTCCGTGGTTGGCGCATTGATCTTTTAGGTGCTAGATTTCACTTAAAATTTAAAAAAATGTATTTCTCCAGTTCTACTTATTTGATGTTGTCATTTTTGTGTCAATTAGCATATCAAAATGTATGCCATTTCTGTAAATTGCTTTGGGAGTTTTCTTTATTATGATTTATTTTCACTTTATTACTGTTTGTGTACTGCATAAATACTTTACACATTGCCTCTAAATTAAGCCTGACTGCATTTGTGGCAAGCTACCGGAGGATCAACCACAGATTAATTTAGTGGGTCACCCTGACTGGGATTGTGGCTCACACCCTCCCAAACAAAAACCCAATTTCTCACAATGTTTCTCTCTCACTCTCCCTCTTTAAACTTTAAAAATTCATACCTCCGATTCTACTGATTGTTTTTTTGTTGTTTTTGTGTCAAATAACTTATTAAAATATGTTCTATTTTTTAAAATTGTTTTAGGATTTTTCTTGGGTTGCATATTTACTTTATTGCTGTTTCTGTTTTGCATAAATACTTTACACATTCCCTCTAAGTTAAGCCTGACTGCTTTTGTGCCAAACTACCAAATCGTTAAGCTAAGGTTAATTTAGTGACTTTAGTCGTTCACCATGACAGGGATTGTGGCTGTTGTTTGAGAAGGACTCACAACTTCCTCAACGAACAATCCAATTTCTCACAGTGTCTCTAATTGGATTTTTGTGTTTTTGTTTAAAATAATTTGTTAAAAATGTACTCTAATTTTCTAGATAGTTTTGGGATTTTTCTTGTGTTGTATTTTCACTTTATTACTGTTTTTTGTGCTGCATAAATACTTTACACTTGCCACTAAGTTAAGCCTGTCTGCTTTTGGCCAAGCTACCAGAGAGTTAAGCACATGTTAATTTAGTGAGTTTCGTGGTTCATCTTGATGGGGATTGTGGCTGTTGTTTGAGAAGGACTCACATATGGTGACCAGGTGCCCCGGATTTGCCAGTACAGTCTTGTTTTTTTACCAGGTGTCCCAGCAGATTTCGCCAAATTTAGCCCATATCCCGGGTTTCAGACAGGGTCAACTGAAAACAAAGAGAAGGACGCAGGTTTTTATGTATTGAAAACCAGGGGTTGTTATCAGCTGTTTTTTTAATACAATTTAATAAACAGATATGACTCCGGCTTTAAAAAATGCATATTATTTATTTTCTTAGTGCCTCACTGGGTATGCTTCTGCGCTGATGAGCACTGTCACTGTGAACTTCAGTTGATGTAAAGTTGTAGTCCTTCTTCTGTACTATCTAAAACATGTTTGATCTGAGTCAGTGTGTGACTGTCTGTATCAGTGTGTGAGTGGCTGTGTCAGTGGTTGTATGGGTATGTGAGTGGGTATCTAAGTTGTACGATGTGTGAGTGAGTATGTGAGTGGTTTTGTGGGTGTGTAAGTGGCTGTATAGGTGTATAAAAGTGTGTGAATAGCTGTGTGGGTGAGTGAGTGGGTGTATGAGTGACTATGTTGATGAGCGAGTGGGTGTGTCACTGACTGCATGGGTGAGTGAGTGGCTGTTTGAGTGACTGTATGGGTGAGTGAGTGGGTGTCTGAATGGCTGTATGAGTGAGTGACTGAGTATGTAACTGGCTGTTTGGGTGAGTGAGTATCTGTTTGAATGAGTAGAGTGTTTGGTTAAGTGAGTTGGTGTGTGAAGGGTTGTATTGGAGAGTGAGTGTCTGTGTGAATGACTGTATAGGTGAGTGAGCAGATATTGGAGTGCTTGTAAGGATGTGTGAATGGGTATGTAAGTGGTTGTGTGGGTGTGTGAGTGAGTGTGTAAGTGCTTGTATGGGTGAGTGAGGGGCTGTGTTGAGAGGCTGTATGTGTGTGTGAGTGGGTGTGTGGGTGGCTGTATACGTGAATAAGTCTGTGTGTGAGTAGGTGTATGGGTGAGTATATTGCTGTGTGAGTGGCTTTGTGGGTGAGTGACTGGTTGTATGAGTGGCTGTATGAGTGACTGAGTGGGTGCGTAAGTGGCTCTATGGAGGACTGAGTGGGTGTGTGAGTACTGGTATGGGTCTGTGAATGGGTATGTGAGTTGCTGCGTGGGTGTGTGAGTGGGCGTACAAGAGGCTGTATGGTGGTGTGAGGGGTTTGTGGATGATGTCATCAGCGATGTCATTTGAGATGTCATCGGTGAGGTCATCAGTTATGTCACTGACCATGTCATGAGCGATGCAATATGTGAGGTCAGAAGCATTGCGGGGGATTAAGTTATAGTTAGCTCAGGTAACTATAGCTGCTGAATTTCTATGGTTTTGTGCGTGTGTAAAGTCTGAGCCTAACTATAACTTCCCTTTAACCTTCTTTTTCCCATTGGAGATATATATATATATATCTATATATATATATATTCACTGAAAAAAGCACAGGTTTCAGGGACATTATAGTTAGTTGGACATTTCACTCGTACAAAACCAGAGAAATTCGGCAGTTATAGTTAGTTGAGCTAACTATAACTCGCACCCCCGCAATGCACTGCTGGTGACGTCACATATTACATCATTCATGACATGGTCAGTGACATCACTGATGACATCTCAAATGACATCACTGATGACATCATCCAGTGACTGTGTGTTTCAGTAAAGTTTAAATATGTTTTATATATATAAATGCCAAGGTGTATTGAAGAATGAGTGGGTGTATGAGTGTCTGAATGGATGATTTAGTAGGTGCGTGACTGACTGTATAAGTGAGTGATTAAACGTGTCTTACTGAACGCATGGGTTAGTGACTAAACTGTGTGAATGTCTGTCACAGTCTGTCAGTTGCTGTGTAAGCGGCTGCATGAGTTGGTGAGTAGCTACATGAGTGTCTATATGGGTTATTGATTGGTTGTCTGAGTATCTGTATGGGTGCCTGAGTGTCTGTGTGGGTGGGTGGGGGGTGGGTGACTCTGTGCATAGATGTGTGAGTGGGTGATTCACTGGGTGTATGGGTTCAAGACTGCATGTGTGAAGGGCTGTATGGGTGGGTGAGTGTGTGTATGGGCATGTTGGTGAGTGAATGGATGTCTCAGTGGTACATGTGTGAGTAACTACATATGTGAAAGGCAGTATATGTGAGTGTTGGAGTATATAAATGACTATATGTGAGAGTGAGTGATTGTGAGAGTGGCTATATGGATGAGTGTGTGCTTGTATCAGTGATTGTATAAGAGAGTAAATATGTGTTAGTATCTGTATGAATAAGTGAGGTGGTGTGTGTATAACTGTATAGGTGAGTAAATGGGAGTGTGATTGATTCTTTGCATGATTGACTAGGTGTGTGAGTAACTCTATGGATGAGTGGCGATGTGTGAGTGTCTGTATAGGTGTATGAGTGCAAATGATAGTGCTGTATTGATGAGTGATTGCATGTATGAGTGACATATGGGTGAATGAATTGATGTGTGTGTAGACCTAGGAATCAGTGAATGGGTATGTAGTAACTGGTATTGGTGTGTCTATGGTTTCGAAAATGGTAGTCTGTATTTTAGAGTGGGTGTATCAAAGGTTATATTAGGGTATGAGTAGGTGCATCAGATTATCACATGGATGATGTCATCAGTGATGTCATTTGAGATGTCACCAGTGATGTCACTGACCATGTCATGAATGATGTAATATGTGACGTCATCAGCAGTGCATTGCGGGGCCGCGAGTTATAGTTAGCTCAACTAACTATAACAGCCGAATTTCTCTGGTTTTGTACGAGTGAAATGTCCAACCAACTATAACGTCCCTGAAACCTATGGTTTTTTTCAGTGAAGTTCTAAGGTTTTTTAAATGCTAATTTCTAACTATAACGTCCCTGAAACCTATGGTTTTTTCAGTGAATTTCTAAGGTTTTTTAAATGCTAATTTCTAACCATAACGTCCCTGAAACCTATGGTTTTTTCAGTGAAATTCTAAGGTTTTTTAAATGCTAATTTCTAACTATAACGTCCCTGAAACCTATGGTTTTTTCAGTGAATTTCTAAGGTTTTTTACAGGCCACACCCCCTTTCTCCACCACTATGCAACTAAATGCACTGCTGCTTGGGGGATGAAGTCCACTTCAGTCCTGAGGTCCTTAGGACACAAGGGGACTTCCCCACCAGCAGTACGCCACAAGGTGCGTTTGCAGAGTGGTGTAAAAAGGGGGCGTGGCCTCGTACCACCTCTCAGCAATCCCACTGTGTGGGGCTTACTGGAGGTTCCTGGTGGCCTAGTTGGCCCCCAGGGACCCTCACTAGCAATGGGGAATTAATCCCCCAATGCAGAGTGTGCCAGGAGGCGCGTTTGCAGAGTCATGCAGGGGGGGGCAGGGCCTCTGGCGAGTTGCCGGTTTCTTTTTTTTTTTTATTTTATGGGAGGTGGGCCGCGTGGCCCCCCTTCCCTGGGCCACTTCTGGCCCCAGGGACCACATCCCCCGGGGCCTGGCCAGCCTTGTATTTAAAAAAAAAAAATTGGGAGGGGAGCCACGTGGCCCTCCTCCAGAGGCCAATTATGGCCCCGGGGACCCCATCCCCCGGGGCCTGGTCAGCCTTCTTTTTTTTATTATTTTGTTTGGAGGGGGGCCGCGTGGCCCCCCTCCTCAGGCCAATTATGGCCTTTGGGACCCCATCCCCCGGGGCCGGCCTTCCTTTTTTTTTTAATTATTAATTTTACCGGGAGGGGGGCCGTGTGGCCCCCCTCCCCTGGGCCAATTATGGCCCTGGGGACCCCATCCCCCGGGGCCTGGCCAGCCTTGTCATTTTTTTTGGGAGGGGGGCCGCGTGGCCCCCCTCCTCAGGCCAATCATGGCCCCGGGGACCCCATCCCCCGGGGCCGCGCCAGCCTTTTTTTAAAAATAAATTTTATGGACCTGGCCACTTCTGGCCCTGGGGACCCCATCCCCCGGGGCTTGCCCTCACGTTGGGGACCGTGGGGGAGCCCCAAAGCCCCCGCGGTCCCTGCCGGCTCCCCGCCTCCTGCGGGAGCCGGCATTTCTTTTGGACAAGGGGAGCTGCTGACATGCAGCTCCCCTTGCCCAAAAGCAATTATGCTTCACTTCATGGAAGCGAGAGCAGGTTTCCTGCTCTCGCTTCCATGAAGCGAAGCAGAGTTTGCTATGACAGGGCGGGAGCCGTGCTCCCACCCTGTCATAGCAAACAGCAATGTTCCGGGGGTGGGCACCCCGGGACATTGAAGGAGCCGGCCCTGGGGGGTGGCAGTCCCCAGGGCCATCGAGGGATCCAGGAGGCCCCCCTCCCATAATTTGCATAGCCCCGGGGAGGTGGTGGTACCCGGGGTCGGGGGTCCCCAATGGACCCCCATATTTAAATAAAGTTTGCCCGGGGAGGTGGTGGTCCCTGGGGCAGTGTGGGGAGGGGCTGGAGCCCCACCCCACACTTTTTAATTGTATTTAAGCCCTGGGGAGGTGGCAGTCCCCGGGGCTTGGGGGGGCTGCGAGGCCCCCCGAGCATAATTAACAATGCCCCGGGGAGGTGGCGGTCCCCGGGGCTGCGGAGGGGCCGCATGCCCCCTGCACCTAAATAATAAAGCCCCAGGGAGGTGGCGGTCCCCGGGGCTGTGGGGGTCACATGCCCCCGCACATAAATAATAAAGCCCCGGGGAAGTGGCGGTCCCTGGGGCTGCGGGGGCCTCCGCTACATAAATTGGGATTGCCCCCGGGACCTGGCCCACTGGGGGCTTTAAAAACGAAGCACGGGAGGCCGCGCTTTGTTTGTTTTTAATTTTCGGCTGGAGTCACGCTGGGTGCACGAATCTGGACGTAAATTTAAAAAAAAATGCTTTTTTGGCCCTGGGGGTCTCTGTGGGACCCCCTGACCAAGCCTAGAGGGTCAGGGTGTTTTTACCCTGCCCCCTTTTCTTCTTTTTTAATGTTCCTCTCACCTTTTTCCTTCTCCCTCGGTACCGAGTCACAAGATGGCAGCCAACACTTCCTGGTTTGAAGTGTTGGCAGCCAATCAGAGGCAAGCTCGTGCTCAGGAGGGCTCAGCCAATCAGATCTCACAATTCTCAAATATCGATATCTTTAAATCTTTAAATATCTCAAAAACTACTGAACGGATTTACACCATTTAAAAAAAGCGTGCTTTCTGGACCAAGAGCTATCTCTCTGCCAAATTTGGTGTAATTCCGTTCAGCAGTTCAGGCTGTAACCGTGTCTAAAGTTTCCTATGGAAATTAACATGGGGAAAACATGTTTTGGGACCCCCCCTTTTTTCTCGGCCCCCGCTTGACGAATCACCCCGAAACGTTCAAGACAGGAGCTGACCTGAGTGAAAAATTAGTTTAGACAATTTCGTGAAGATTCGTCAAACGGCGCCAAAGTTATTTGCAAATCAAAAAACGCTCTTCCTATGGAAACAAGGTTCTAACTATAACTACTTACTGGCTACCGCCAGTAGGTAATAAACCACAGCAATTCACCAATTATAGTTATAGTGATCTCAAGTCCTAAGGTAAAAATACTGACCAGGTCAAACCTGTTTCTGATCTGACCTCACTCCACTGTGGTCGGCCTCAATTTGCACCTGTGTACTAGTCTACCGAGGCCAGTTGACTGCAGTAAGAGCTTAACAGTTTTTTAGCACTATTCATATTTAGAACTTTAAAAATTCATATCATTCCCCAAACTGGATTTTTGTCCCTGTGCTGTGATCATATTTAATACAATTCTAAATTGGTTTGGGATTTTGCTTGTATTTTGTTTAACTTTATTACTGTTTTCGTACTAAATGAATACTTTACACCTTGCCTCTGAGCTATGCACATCTGCTCTGTGCCATAGTTACCTTGTGGTTGAATTCAGCTTAATTTATTGACGTTAGTGGTTCATACTGACAAGGATTGAGCTTATTGCTTAAGGTGGGTGGTCACCACACCTTAATTAACAACCCAATTACTGATAAAGACCAACTAAAAATTCAAGGTTTGATTACTAAGAACTAAGGGCCAGATGTGCAAACATTAGGAATACTGATTTCCTAATTGCGATTACCTCTACATCGCTATTAGGAATTCGGTATTCCTAATGTATGTATTTTGTTTCCCCAAATAGTGATTCCTAGTAGGTCACAAATCAACCTACCTCTCGAATATTAATGAGGTAGGTCGCAATTTGTGACCCATTAGGAGCTGCTTCCATCAATCACATGGATGGTGGCCAGGTCAGCAGACCAGGATGTCTATGATTGCTTTTTAATAAAGCAATCCTTTTTTTTAAAAAATGCATCCCGTTTTCCTTGAAGGAAACGTGCATTAAAAAAAAAAAAAATGAAACTTTGAAGTTTCATTTTTTTAAAAATAGGCAGTGGTTCGTCGGACCACTGCCTGCTCTCAAAAATATTTTTTCAACATTGTCAAAGGGGAAGGGGTCCCAAGCAGACCCCTTCCCATTTGCAAATGGGTTAGCACCACTTTCAAAATGGTGATAACGTATTACTGTTTTGCGACAGGAATTCGGTCACAAGACAATAGTACATACCATACCGGTTCGGTATTTGGAAGGGATGACCAAAACACGCCACTTCCAAATACTGGCTCGCAAATTAAAATTGGCAATTCAGTAACAAGTTACCAAATCACATTTTGCATTTTGTACATTTAAAAAAGTATTTTTCCTGTAGCATACTGTCCAATTCTGTGAATTGGGCTGTTTTCGTCCGGAAAAATGCTTTGTACATCGGGCCCTTAGTTCTGTATCTGTTTTTGTTCAAAGCAAAGGTGTCCATTTCCCAGGAGAAACTGACTAAATAAGAAATGGATTGAAGAAGTTGCTATTTATAGATGCATTCGGTGATGTTGAAGAATAAGCAAGCATTGGTAAAATCAAAAGGTCAGGATTTAATGTTCAACTCAGTAACAGAAGCCATTCTAAGATGACTTAGGTGAGTCAGTAGCACAAGTTGCAATACTAACGGTTGATAATGGATATCCCTATTGAGTCAGCTGCATAAGAGTGTTGTTGTGTACGTTGTTAGTAGATTTCCCTTTTTTGTCAGCCACACAAAGGCACAAGTCTCGTACCACATGTCACTGTTAAATCAATAGTACAAGGATACACATGCATAAGCTGTTACTAAATGCCCCTGTTGAGCCATCAGCATAAAGATGCAATATTAAAAGTTGTACTCCCTTTTCAAACGGAAAGGAGACTATAAATTAATATTAAGTACACGGTTTGCGATTTATGAAAACGAATAATTCTGCAGCTGTTTTATTTTGACAAAACAAATTAGTACAATGTATAAAATTTGCTGCTGTTCTTTGGGGTGAATGTGTTAGTGTAAGGGGCTCCACCAAAAATGGTTGGAATCAGGGCAATATATCATAAGTAGAATAGTGGTTCCCTTGGGGACTGACAGTGTGTATGGTGTGAGAGAATGATTAATTCACTTCTCAAAGGTATCAGATAACTCACACAGAAAGACCTTGTCAATCTTGCAGTGAATAGAGGACATTTGACAAGAAGCAGTCATAAATATTCTATTAGATATTTTTAGCACATAGACACAAACCAACACAATATACTCATAAAGGTTTTCTGGTAGGGTGCTCTGAACGTGAAAAAAGTAAAGCAGTGCAGTGCTTGTGATGGTCACAACATGGACATTTAAAGGAAATATAGAACATGAATACACAAAAGTATAGCTGCAACTGAATGTTGTGCAGAGGGATAGTAGTTGCTAAACTCACTGGCATTAGTAATCACACAAGGTCTTTTTTACTGAGGGATTCTGAGTGACATTAAATAGACAACAAGAGTAAAGCGAAGCTCTAAGGGGCATATTTACAAAAAAATGTCAGAGCCCGGTGCTGCGCCAAATTTGGCAAAGCCACAGTTCGACACACAAGAATACGGCGTACCCCTGTGTGTCCCCTAGCGCTGGTGCAGTAAAAGCTGCCTAGCGCCAGGGCAGGCATCCTGCCGCCATGTTACAAGGGTGCCTGAGCTGCAGGGGCAATTGATTATGTGCAGGAAAGGACACCTTCCTGCACATAAACAATCATTAATGGCACTTTTCTCTTTCTATGTATGCTGCAGAATGCAGCACACATAGAAAGAGCACAGAAATGTATCACCATGCTAAGACCAGGTATTCCCTTGCATTAGTTTTTGGTGCTGCTTCAGCCTCGTAAATCTGGGGCAGCATCAAAAAGCAAGGGGTGTAGCGGTGGAACCTCCACTACAACACCTATTGCACGCCCCTTTGTCGCAAAGGACTTCAGCGGAAAAGGGCATATTTACAAGGTGGTGTTAAGCCATGTTAAGTGGCTTTGTGCCACCTTGTAAATATGGGAAATGGCACTACGCCACCGGAGCATAAAAAAAAGTGACGCTCGGGTGGCGAATGGGGCTTGTAAATATGCCCTTAATTGTCTTTGATGTCTCTCAGAACTCCAAAGTGAAAAACATACCCATTATTTACCGCTGTTCATCTATAATTTTATCTTATGTAAAGTCCACCCAAATCATCTGCCACTTCATTCAACTGCTATGCAGGAACAGAGGAGCAATGAGGGAGACATGCATAATATGGCCTGTCATTCCTGTCTCCCCCAAACAAACAGACCTGGCCTCCAGCCACCCATCTCCACCATCCTCAGTGCCTTTCTATGCCTTCTACTCCCAAAGCAGTTTCAGAATTAGCACTACACTCACAGTCTCTCAGAGAGCCCTGACAGAGCAGCTGGAATTTTTTTATGACTAGAAAGAGCTGGAAACAAGTTTTGTTTCAATTCAGAACATTGAATAACCAGGTCTAGAATCTGGTTATTCAAAGTAAAGGTTTCTAACGGAAGCCTTACATAACAAAAAATAATATTAGCAGTCAATATAATTGAATTATATAGCCTGCTAACAGCTATTTATCAATGGATTGTGTTGCACTTGTGTCACACAGGGTGTTGCAAGGGCAGCGCAATCCCTAAGTCCGATTTACCAAGCGTTGCAAGGCCACCTTGCATGGCCCAGCATGGCTTTGTAAATCTGAATAACGCAAGGCAACATAAATCACTATCTTGTGTTCCCAGGCATCCACCCATGAATTTTGATGCATTTCGGATTTACCAAGACTGGTAAACCTGGGAAGGCATCAAGATGCTATGCCTCTCCAGGGATGGCACAATGAGGAAGAATATCTTTCTTTCTCTTCATTGTTTCCTCTTTCTAATTCTGCAGCACAGTGAAAAAGAGGTAAATTCTCAGAGGATTGTCTTTGTGCGGGAAGGTGTGCCTTCCTGCACAAATACTATCCTGCCCGCAACGCAGGCACCCTTGCACCATGGCGCTAGGATGCCTTTATTGGCACTTGGCAGCAGATGGTGCACCAGCACAGACAGAGAGCAGGAATGTGCCACATATTGGTAAATATGGTGCTTTCCAGGCCTTTCACGCAGCGCAGTGCCGCAAGTTGCCTTTCTGCGTTGCGTGAAAGTTTGCTAAATGTGGCCCTTAATGTGTATATTATGCTGATACAAGATTATGTGAAAATAATACTGAATGCAAAATTTGTGACTATTGATTTACCTGATTCCCCTATTCTTTGCAACATTGGCAAGGTGTTTCTGTCTGAGTTAATTGATACCTTTGAGAAGTGCATTAATTCCTGCCTCACGAGACAGACAGATAGACAGACAGACACAGACACACACACACACACTGTTGGTCTCCAAGGGAACCATTGTTCCAAATTATGTCCTTTGGGTTGAATGCTGAGCTTACTTAATGTTAAGAACACATTTTCAAATGGAGGTGAAAAAGACATAAGCATGAAATTGAACAAGCGTGGCAGCACAGTCCTACTAACATCACAGGGGCATATTCTCAAGGAGTTATCGCCAATTTATCGGCACTTTAGCGCCGCAAAGGTGGCGATAGATTTATCGCCCCATTCACAAGCTGGTGCAAACTGCCGACATCGCCAGTTTTCCTGCGATAGCAATCGCAAAAAACATCGCAATGGATGAGTGCGACAACTAACGCTAATGATATGCAGAGTAGGCGTTCCCGTGCAAAAACACACGAAAACACCACTTCGCGAGATTCTCAATGACCAGTCAGATCTGCGATGCGAACCAAGAACAGGCGATAAGGCGCGTTAGCAGCAGGGATTTAACACCTGCCTTTTGCTGGTGTTAAGCAGGACGACTACCTGCAGTATGAAAGGGAGCCCAGCCCAGAGCCACATCTGAAGACCAACAGATGCCATGGAGCCAATGATCATGCAGCTCGGAGAACCAAGAGGGCCACAACACCCACCGCCACCACTCCCAGGCCCCCCCCGGACCACCACCCCCAGGATTACCACCTAGGCAGTGCAGGACAGCGGACGACCCTAAAACGCACCAGCCCCAGAGACTCAACGCCAGAGGAAGCCATTGGCCAACACAGGCTCAAAAGGACAACCATCCTCCACATCCTGACCCACATCGCCCACAGGCTGATGGTACCAACACAGCGGACAACCTACATCCCCCCGCAGACAAATCTGCTGGCTGTGCTGCACCTGTTGGCCCCTGGTACCTCCCAACCAACAACTGCCAGAGTCAGAGGAGTCTCACAGCCAGCCCCATCAAACTCCCTCACACATGTCATGGATGCATGTCCACAAAAGCAACGGCGGGCCCCTGCATCCGCACCACACGATAGTTCCAATTCGTAGTGTACCTGGGCAACCAACCCCAACGCCAGCCATGCTAGAAGCCTCCGTGCCCCAGACCCAAGATCGTAGTAACCGAAATGTGGGTGCGCCAGGTCATGAAGTCCAGTAGTCAACAGAAGTGAAAAAACAGAACTTTATTGCAAATACACAAACAAACAAAACGAAAAGCTCAGCCAACGCATTCCATTCCCAACGGGGAACTTCAACAGGGCAACGTGTCTTCAGAAACCTGTGGGAGAAATGGTGACAATGGTCAAACTGACGTATAGTCACATGCCTAATCTGGTACTGTGTACTGCACTTGGACAAACTGGAATGCTCACAGGCATGATAAATCATGCATGAGAAGACCGTAACAGAAGTACGTGTGGCCGTAACCGTCGTAGGAATGAAGAGGAAGGTAACGACCACACAAACTGCTGTTACGGTCACATCATGCAGGACTCATCATACCTGAAAGCATCACGGTGAGTGTCAGCGCGATACCCCTGCCCCTTCACTCCCCCCACACTGCACAGGAACATCTTGAGACCACGCAAGGGAACTATGCCATAGCTGGCGTCACACATGTGTTGGGGGCAATTCACAGCACACGTGTACGACTTGTGCCCCCTGTCGACACTGCACACAATCACTGCAACAGCAACCACATGCATGCCATCAATGTGCATACAAAAGTGGACCACCGTGGCCTGTCCATCAATGTCGTCGCAAACTCCCCAGGCAGTGTGCATGATTCCCACATGTCCGCAAGTCCACCACCAACCAGCGCTTTGAGGATGGCCCCCATGGAAATGCACTGCCCATCGGCAAGTACCAACTGAACACACCACACACCTCAACTCCACAATCCCCCAACTCACAACTGTGGGAATGCACGCATCACAAATCCACCACCAAAGTGACTACTGCGTGTGTCTCAGTCTCCGCCACAACCTGTCCATAGGCCTACACACACGTGGCCGACCACCTTCAACGGGCACATTCACACTGGGGACGAGGTGGCTACGTCCCAAACCAACCCGCGCATATCACGTCATCGCATGCAGGGTCGTGTCAGCCAGGGCAGCGCCCCCCACCCAGCCACGAGTCCGCCGCCATGACCGGTGGTGCCTGCTCGATCCTGTGCACCTGCTGCACCCCAGCGCTGGTCCCCAGACCGGTCCTCCGCCCAGCGATGACTGGCCGCCCCTGCGCACCCAGACCTCAATGCTCACCTGCCACCACCGGCGTGTCTCCAAGAGGGCCCACCACGTGCCGTTGCATCCTCCCCAGCCGATCGCTGGATTCCACGTCACAGGCCCCCAGCGCACCCTGCGGCACCGCACCGCGGAGTCATGTGTGTGCTGACTGCTGCCTTCGGCGTGCACTACGGTCCAGCAGGGCTCACAATTCAAATCGAACCACGATTAGCAGGACGGCTCATCGAGGCCTACGCATCATCGCAGGCTGCACACCCGATCAGCTCTTCAGGTGCCACTAACCCTGTGCAATGCAAGTCATCATCACGTAGCGGTAGGCCCCTGCCAGCCGCAGTGCAGCAGGTGCTACTAACCCTGTGGAACGCAAGTCATCGTCCCGTGGCAGTAGGCCCCTGCCAGCCACAGTGCAGCGGGTGTCACTAACCCTGTGCAACGCAAGTCATCGTCCTGTGGCGGTAGGCCCCTGCCAGCCGCAGTGCATCGGGTGCCACTAACCCAGTGCGCCACAAGTCATGGACCCTTCATGATTGAGTCTTGTGGTGCGGACGCCATCATGTCATCTCCGGCAGTGGGGAATGTGATGTGCTAGGCCCCTTTCATTGGCAGGGTCACATGTCCTGTGATGCCTGTGCTGGATGGGTGTGGTGTGGGTGTTAACCAGCCCTCAGGGAGTGGCTGTGGCATGCTGACAACTAGACCAATGATCAGCAGATCACTATAGGGAAGACCTGGGACATGTAGCTTTGTCGTCCCCCCCCTGAGCGTAAGCGGAGTGGAGTGGCCTGGTGTATGGCAGGCCAGCATAGGGGTGGGAACAATGACCCCGGGGCTCTGGGCGTGCTTCAGTTCTGGGCTGGACAAGGAAGTAACTGATGCTTGTGTCTCTGTTGTAGTGTCTACGCCAACCGGACCGCAATCGGCAATGTTGCACCCTGTGACTCAAGTCCCACGACATGAGCAACATGGACGTAAGGGGGAATCACTGACCCTACATTCATCCATACTTTCATACTTGAATGATCAAAGACATGAAACATCTGTGCGATTCTGAATGTTTAATTCACATCCAGTGGAGTGTTGCAGCTGGAACAGTACATGGTCATGCAAACCCCACTTCACATTATTGGCCCCTGGAGGGCCAGCCAGGGTCCTTCAGGGAATGACAAGTACATCGGAAGAGGAAGAGTTCAGTCCGCAGTCTGATCGCTGTGTCATTGGTAACCAAACAGAAAATGGCAGTCCATGTTGAGGTCCAAGGTGAGTGTCGTAGAGTGTATCGGGGGACAGTGGAAGGTGATGATGCAAAGGGCAGAACCAAGCAGAAACAGGCCATATGGCGGAGATGAATGCTACTGCCTCCTCCTTACCAGTAAGGTTGATTCACCCGCATCTTCGTCCTCTGATGTCACATGTGCCTCACACGTGGGTGGTGGTGGAATGTCCGACCGCACTGTGTGCCACTGACACATCGGGGGCCGGAGGTGGATTGCCTGCCGCACTGTGTGCCACTGACACCACAGGGGCCGGAGGTGGATTGCCTGCTGCACTGTGAGGCACTGACACATCAGGGGGCGGAGATGTGGATGTAGAAGCAGCAGCAGCATTCATCTGCGCAAGGCCTTGAGGCAGCAATGCCATGACGATGCGCTGCAGGGCATGGAAGGTCCCAGCCACATCTCGCTGGTTTGCAGCCGTGGCAGCCATTCTTTCCGCCGTCATCCGCTCCATGTTCTCCATGAGCCCCCACATCTGTCTCAACTCCCGGCTGACATCGCTGGATCCACTCTGACTGGACAGTTGTTCTTGTCTCAGTATCATGACTCCAGCGATGTCAGCCATGGATCGTTGGAGAGCATGGAGCGGACTGTGGGTGTCCGTTAGGGACTGTAAGTGGTCCCTGATGGGAATCAGACACCCATGTATGGCATCAAGTTTGGCTGCCATGAGGTCGAACCCCACCCGCACCTGTTCAGCCATCTTCTCCTGGACCTCTAACACACGGCGTTGGAAGGCCATGTGTTGTTCGTGGGGGTCCTGGGAGACAGCCGGGGTGGTAGGTGCTTCCTGCTGTGTGGTCTGTGCAGGGGGTGGGGTCTCCTCGATGCAGCTGGGCTGCCCTGCTCCTGGAGGTGGGGTGCCAAAGCTGTCAATGAGGATTTGGAGGGCTTCGTTGTCGATGTTGGGGATGTCATCATCATCAGTGAAGAGTTGTTGGGGCTGCTTTGCAGGAGTTGTTGATGCTCCCTCTGCAATGTGAAGGGGAGATGCAGTATTATATTGTGTTCACATGTATGTTGACGCATTGTACAAGTTCACATACAGACTGCATGACAATGTACATTGTCACTGTTTAGGAGGAGCTGCCTATTTGATGCGGGACAGTGGACATTTCGACAACATCAGGGATATGTTTGTCCTTGTACATTGACTTCTCACATTTCCCTGCTATGCCAAATGTGATTGGCCAGTTTCTACACACAAGCGGCATCTGTTGTGTCCTCTGTCCTGTTGTAAACGTGTTGCAGTTTGTACCACATTGTTGTCAATGCTGATGTGCTCTGAATGTCATGTGTGTGTGCTGCATTTTGGGAGAGTCGCCCCTGCAGCTCTGATTTTGCTGCCCCTTGTCCCTTTCAGGCCGTGTGCCTTTGACTTCTGTGCCCATACAGTGCTGAGATGTTGCAGACTTGGGTGAATTTGGGTCTTGGTGGGAGTTGGGACTCTGGGGCATGGTTTGTCCGCAGATGTGTTGTTGACGTCAGGGGTTGTTTGTGCAGGTGGATGTGTCAGAGTGTGACCTGCTCTTTTACGGATATGGTCCACACTCAGCCACCTCAGTTTGGTGGCGTGCACCATGTCATGATGATCGGACTGCAGCCGTGCTAATCGTCATGCAGTGTCACTTGCAGTGTCAGTGTGGCTCACGGACCCGCAGCTTTGCTGGGTTCAGCACATGTGCATGGGTTGGTTGTGAGATAAGTGATGTGTAGGCGGGCCTCCTTTGGGCACATAGTCGAAGGGGGCCTACGTGCTGTTTCTATGTGTGCTGCAGTGTGCCAAGGGGATCATGGACATGATCCAGAGTCATTGTGGGTGTGCACTGTGCTCCGCTTGATTGTGCATGTGTGCCATTGTGCCCATCTCCCCCCGTCCCCCAGTCCCTGGTCGTTACTCACCCTGTTGCTGTTGTGTCAGGTCATGTTGAGCAGTGTCCGGTCCCCCAACTCCTGCCACCGTCTTCCCACTGATGACTGTGGACACCATTTCCTCCATCTCATCCAGCTCCTCCTGTGGCGCTGGACTCCCACCTCCAGTCTGCATTGCTGTCTTCTGGTTGTTGGCGAGTTTCTGCTTGGTCTTGCGCTTCACATCATTCCAGCACCTCTTGAGCTCTTCCATTGTCCTCCTCAGCACTCTGACTGCATTCACCTTGTCCACGATGGACTGCCATGTTGCATTTTTTGTTGCCAATGACACAGTGGAGGTGACGAACAGTTGTTGATGGTGTTCTATCACCTCCGTGATCAGGATCCTGTTTTCCTGCAGACTGAACCGCGTCTTCCTCTTCTTCTTGTCCTTGCCCTTCCCTGTCCCCGAGGTCCCAGGCTGCTCCTCCGGGGGGCTTGTGGGGTTCTGGCCGTCCTCTGTATCTGCTCCGGCTGCCTCCATTGTTCTTCGCTGTAGTTTGTTTTTTGTTTGTGTTTTTTTTTCTGGTTTTGTAGTGATTTTTCCCGCCTGACGTGTGTGATTTGCAGGCCTGGCGCTGCTTTTCGCTGATTGTCTTATCGCGGTTGGGCCCATCGCAACTTTTTTCGCATTCAGGTTTGGATTTTCATCGCCGTCCCGGTAATATTATCGCTGACATTTGATGTGTTATCGGGAGACGATCGCATGTTACCGCCGTGTTGAAAATACGACGTTAACTCAGAGTAATTTTCTCGCGATAGACGGCGATATGAAAACTTGCGTTAACCTATTTTGAGAATATCCCCCACAGTTTTCTCACGTTCCAGCCATTGTACATTGGTGCCCTTCACCTACAGGAAATATGCATTTCCCTAAATTAGATGCAATTACAATAGCAAGCAGTTGTCCTTAACACCATGACACTTTGCCTTGATTTAATACAATGCATTATTCTACAATGGATTAAATGGATTGAAATTACTGAATGCATGGCTCAGAGAATTTTAGATAAAATATAAAACATGCTTCAAACCTCACTGAAGAGCTGACGTGCTGCCAGATAACCCTTCGAAATGGAAAAATAACAAACTTTTGCCTCCTCCATATATATTTTTGAAGCTGAAACAAACACACCTCCGACACAAAACAAACTACCGTTTCCTCAGATGCATAATCCTGAGGAAATATCAGCTATCTCGTTTGTCATGTTATGGCTGTCACAGTAATCAGCAAAGGGACAGACACGTGTTTTATTATACAAAGGGACAAAGTGCATCTGCTCAAGGGAGCGCAGCGAAAGATACAATATTTGACAGCTGCAGATTTCTGAAGCATGCTGGGCTGAAATGAAATTTTACAGAACAAGAGCAGGTTTTAATGTTGTGACAATCAGTTTACATCTAAATAACAGCGTTTTCAAGAAGACAACCTTGAACAGTGACATTTTAATAAGATTTCCGTGTGTTTGCATTTATGCCGCTCTCTGCCAGAATGGTAAATTCTGCATGGAGGTATGGAACGTCGTTCGCTCTAGCAATATGCAAGAGGAATTTCAATTGGCTAGCACGAAGAATGCAGAGGCCTAATGAAAGAACATTATACTGCAGGAACCACAAAAACAGTATGCCATGAATATTCTCCCTCTCCAGTATAATTTGTTCAATGTCCTAAAATTTAAAAATTAACTAGATCCCCTTAAAGCTTCTTTAATCATCTTTAGTGTCTACGTTTCTCTGAGAAATCCTTTCAGTGCTAATAAATGACACTGTTATTTAAATCCGTGTTCCATATAGCAATAAAACTGGCATAGTTGCCACCAGGAAAATCCGGTCTTTTGCTAATGGGGGATTTTAGTCTTAATTTGTCTAATCTAGATAAGGGTGACATGCCCACGTGTAATGATGAGTTCTGGGTATTTCGACATTGTGGATTCAAGAGCAGCAAAGAAGCAGAGTTTGAATATCTGTATTCAATACATTTCCATATCCTGAATGGAAGAATTCAACTTGATGCTTCAATCCATATCTTCACTTTAAGAATTCAGTTCTAGTTTAGACCTTTGTGACTGCTCTCATTTTGCTAAACAATTTAAAATAATAACTGGGACTGAAAGTGATCAAGTAGCCAACTCGATACCGATGAAGACAGATTTCTCCACGCTGAGGCAATTAGTGAAATAGATTTCTCATGATCTAGCGAGAAGGAAAAGAATAAAAGAGGGAGAATATGTCTGTGTTATGAGAAAGGATCTGATGTTGCTTAAGGGCTCGAAAAACTTTTTGGGCGTTTTTAAAATGGAGCCACTTTCAGTAGAAGTGTATTGTTTTGGTTGGGGATGCATGATTAAGGTATCTTGTGATTTTTGTAGCTCAGGTCTACAACTGTTCAGCATTAACAGCAGATAAATCGGGACAGTAATGAGATTATGGCCCTCGTTACAATGTCAGGCGGAAAGCCTCCGACCGTTGGTCCGAGGCTTTCCGCCCTATATGATAGGTTTAAAGTCCGACTGCTGCATAAGGATGACGGCAGTCGGAGTTTATACCAGTGGGGGAATCCGACACAATTCCGACAGGCTCAAGGAGCTCGCTGGTTCAGTCAGATATGCGTCATAATCCCTTCATGACGACATTTCTGCCGTCGGGATTATGATGTCGGTTTCCGACAGCCAATCCATGTCGGCCTTTCCAACATGGATTGGCTCTGGTAAACTGACTTTAGGGGCATCTAACAGGGCCCTCTCCTCCCCTTTCCCTCCCCATTTTGGCCTGGGGGCACCTATTGTGCCCCCCTCAACATCCCTGCACCTTGTGGCAGGCAACGTGAGGTGCAGGGACTTTTACAAACTTCCATTTTTCAATGGGAGCTTGTGCTGCAGGCGTTTTCAGCCCACTGCACAAGCTCCCATTAAAAAATGGAAGTTTCCTACCGCACTATGTGCAGTTGCATCCTAACTGGGAATGCGGAACCGCCGACCCATGGTCGGGAGGTTCCTTTCGCGCAACAGTGTCGCCGCCCGACATCGTAATAAGGGCCTATGTGTCTACATTAAGAGGAGATAAAGCTGCGTAGAAGAGAGAACTGAAATATCTCTATAACTTACCTCAACCTGTGACAAAGACACCCAGAATAAACGCATACAAAAGGCAAACAGTTAATTGTCTGGACTCAAAAAGAGATAATCTAGCAAAGCAAAGAATATATGTAAAAAGTGTGGTCGCAGAGAATTTCCATCAAATTTCTCAACGAAAATAATGGGGGTTTAAAGGGTAATTCAGTCCCTGAACATTGCTAGAAGCCCACATCAATTCAATTTGTACAGACGAGAATGTCACCAGGGAAGCTCCATAGAACCGTAGTTTTGAAAAGCAAAAAATAACTTCCATGGGGGTAGTAAACGTTGTCGTTAGTAAAACTTATAAATTGTTCTCAAATGGGATGCAGACCTGGACCCTAATTGTATCCTGAAAAGGCTATTTAAAGAGGACCCTGGATATGGTCCATTATATAAATCTTGTACACAAACCAAGTGATCCCGGCATTCATGGAGGCATCTATATTGCATCCTATATTTAACAAGCATTTGCAATGCTTCGGTCTCGCCTTTGGGACCTTATATGTATTTAGCAATGCAGCATATTTGCCTGGGTGCTGAAACATCTACTGTTCTTTAATATGGAGGGAAAGTGAGCACCAAACTGCGTGACACTCCAGGTATGGGAACACTGGAGAGAAATATTGCCTTTCAGCAGGAAATGGTAGTCCAAAGCTCTATTTTTAATATAGAATCAGGGCCTTCGGTGGTCATATCACTTAAAATACAAGATTTGAAAAAAAATATTATTATCTACGGGTGCTCATGGAAGACAATTTCTATGGACCAATCTCTGTGTGGGCAGAAGGACATGGAGGAGGTAGGTAGTATGGGTGGCAGGCAGTATGTGCAAAGCTGGACACGGGGGACCGTCAGCGAGAGAATGACAGGGCAGGGCCTGCTACTGGAAAAAATCGGGGAAACGGTGTACTGGTGCACTCTTATAGGAGGGACGGTGTGCCCCACTGCAGCAGGCATAGAGGGGCAGGGGCTCTGCTGCAGGAAGCAGATAAGGTAGTGTGTCCTAGTGATTTGGCGACGCTTAGGGGCAGTGTTGTACAGAGGGATAGTGTGCCCTGCTGAAGTGGGCACATCCTGACAGTCTCCCCTGCTGCAGAGGAATGCAGGGTACCTTACAGCAGGAGGCACAGACAGGCAGTGTGCCTTTCTGCAGGAGGCACAGATGGACAGTGTTCCCTGCTGCAGGAGGCACAGGTGCACAGCATGCTCTGCTGCCTGTGGCACAGATGGACAGTGTGTACTGCTGCAGGAGTTACAGATGGACAGTGTGTCCTGCTTTAAGAGGCACAGAT
The DNA here is from genome assembly GCA_963921515.1 of Calotriton arnoldi. NCBI lineage: Eukaryota > Metazoa > Chordata > Amphibia > Caudata > Salamandridae > Calotriton > Calotriton arnoldi. Next base: position 456,089 of record CAWUFW010008359.1, read on the forward strand.
GGGCAGTGTGGCGTGATGCAGGAGGCATAGATGGGTGGTGTGTCCTACAACAGAAGGCACAGATGGATAGTGTTGCCTTCTGCAGGAGACACAGATGCACTGTGTGCCCTGCTGCAGGAGGCACATATGGACAGTATGTTTGCTGCAGGAGTCACATATGGGCATTGTGCCCTGCAACAGAAGGCATGGATGGACAGTGTGTCCAGCTGCCTGAGGCACTGATGGGCAGCGTGTCCTGCTGCAGGAGGCACACAGAGACAGTGCGCTGCACAGGATACAGTGCATCCTGCTGCTTGGAGGTATTGGTGGCACTAGGGTGAGCTGCCAGTAGTGCATGGCAGGTTGCAGGTTATAGTGCATGGCAGGTTCTGGCCTTGGGCTCTGCTCTGGGGATATTGCACTACAGTGTTTGAAGACTTTCAGCTGCTCCCCCGCTCGCTGTGGAAGTAACCCCGAGGCAGCCCTTCCACAACACAACTACCTTCCGAAGCCCCAAAAAAACAGGAGCAAAGCTCAAAGGGTTCAGGGGCTGTTGCCGAGATCTGCCTGCTGCCGGAAGGTTCTTTATTAATAGCAAGATCATGACAAGTCCTGGAGGCAAGACAAGAGAAATGGATTAAGTGCTTCTGTGAATGCGGCGCTTTCCAGCTTTATGCCGCAGCATGGCGCACGCTTTCATCTTGTCAACAAGCTCCTGAGTTGATAATATGAAAGCGGGCACCGTGCTGAAGTATAAACGTTATGTAACTTTATGCTACAGCATGGCGCCTGCTTTCATATTATCAACAAGCGTGCCACACTTTATTAAAGAGTGGCGCCCATGTTGATAATATGCAAGCGGGCGCCGTGCTGCAGCAAGCGCTGCCCGTGTTGATAATATCAAAGTGAGCACAGTGCTGTGAGAGGAGGAATATGAGCAGTGCGGCCGCCACTGGTGAAACTAAACCACTGCTTTAAAAACAAGCAATCTTTAATGTCCGATCCCTTGCAACCCGTGAAAACGTCTTTTCAGAAAACGTTTCACCGCACACGATCCCTGACCCCTTTGCTATCACCCCGTTGCCACCCTCGTTGCTCTCCCATATCCTTCAGCTGGCTTGACCGCTCTTTACCCCACGCCTGAGCACACGTCCTCTCTGCTGCTCCCTGTCTCAAAACCTTCCACATTCTCCTCCTAATATAACCCACTCGCGATCTTTTATCAGAAACTAAATGGCCGGTGGCTTGAGACAGCTCTTTCACGCCATTAAGAAAACTTAAGAGGTAACTTACCTGGAAGGAATTAGGATAACAATCAACCCTGGTAAGAATACACGCTTAGAGGAATACAGCTTAACACTTTCAGACTCCACGAATAGTTCCAGAGCGGCAAAGCTGATTGGCTGCTTCAGATCAGTAACAAAGAACATGACTGGCTGAGATCGCGGCAAAATAATCGCCATCTTTCAATGGTCTAATGCTAGTACATTTTAGGTGAAAAGTGGACCCAGGAATTAAGTGTGACGTTTTATGCAATATTAATATACAACAGATAAAATATGAAGGTGAAATGCATAGCAGTCGTACATGCCAACATTTGGAACACCAATGTAGAAGTAGCAAAAAGTGCTGATTCTTTGCTCTCAGCCCAACAAAAGTTAATATAATTAATTTATTTTAATTTTCGAGTATTTAAGGCTGACAAAAATGAACAAATGCGTAGAAGCAAGCATTATTGCTTATACCGCAAGTCTCATGGCGAGTGAGGGTTTAATGTTACACCTGGTCAAACGGGCTACTGAATAAACAAGCATTTACAAGGCACGAATGGGGGGGAGGGGAGAAAGTAGTCTGTGCAGTAAAGGGGCCAGTAGCCATGGAAGGACACAAATGAAGACATGTCCATCATAAGGAGGGACTAACAAGCCTACAACCAATCGGAAGGCAGCATTTGAGACACAAGCCAATGAAAATGATGGGCGGAGAGTGGGCGGAGCTTCCACGAAGCTTCCATGCTATAGTGTATACTGCATGCCTCGCAAAGCGTGCAGCGCATGCGCTGCAACGCTAGGCGAGACCTAAAAATGGGGATAGAATATTTGATGTGTTGGCAAAATATATTATCCACATGTTAGTAGTTTTCCTGGAATATTGAGCTTATAACAGCTACTTGATTCCCTTACACAATACTGCTTTTCTGTGAATATATATATATATATAGATTACATCGTTGCACATTAGTGATCCATCATGCAATTCAAAGTAGGAAAGCCAGTTTATATTCCTGTTACATAGGTTATCAAATAGCCTTTACAATGGTGGAAACTTGAACATTGGTGCAAACCATCTTTATTATTAAGAGCTTTTCAGTTGCTCTAATGTAGCATTTGGGTGCCTATGAAATTGGGATAGAACTCACATCTATAACACACAAAATGGGAGGAGGGTCAGAGGGAAAATATTTAGAGACCTGCAAGGAAAAAATTCCCCTAAAGAATGCAATAGTAACACAAACAAATCCTTGGGTCTAGACTTACAAAACTAAGCACATAGAGTGACGGACTAGAGTCTCACACAGTTCCCTTGTGGGAGAAATCCCTTTCAGGACGAATACCCTCACCCACCAAAGGTGGCATGCTTCATCATCTGGGTATCTCCTCTTAGTGGGAAAACCTAGTCCCACTAAGGGCTACAACCTCTTCTCTGAGAAGAGGGAGCTCAGGGATGTTTTGAATGAGTCTACCCGATGGAGGATACACTAAATCCCACAGATGAGAGATGTTCCAAGAGAAATGGTGCACCCTCACCAATTCTCTTGCAACATCTCTCATCTCTGGGAGCTGTGTGAGACTCTAGTCCGTCACTCTATGTGCTTAGTTTTGTAAGTCTAGACCCAAGGATTTGTTTGTGTTACTATAGAACTCACATCTATCAGATAAGAGTTTTACCAACAAAAGCCTAGAACGGGGAAGAATTCTCACAGCCATGTTATTTAATCTGCGCGCATCAGAATAACCAATGCACAGGCTTTTCCACTGAACTAGAGTCACACAAGTTCCAAAAATCACAATGTAAAGATCAAACCATAAAAAGCCCCCACCCTTGCCTTCTGAAGCATTACAATTATAATGACTCAAATTGATGAACAATCAACATTAAAAATTCAAAAGTTGTAGTGTTGGGTAGGAAAAAGTTCCAAAAGAGCGATGGCAGATAGACCTACCAATTGATATGTCTTAAAGTTATAATCATCTGGACCTTGGTTAGAAGATCATGGAGTGTAGATGTTTTGTTGCGCATTATTGAAAATCAAACATAATTCTTCAACCTTTGCACTTCAACAACTTGGTCCCTCTGTCTAAGTACTCCTTTCTATCAATGTTAAAGGCACAGTTGATTACTGCATTGATCTATTACTTACCTGGTTTGCCATGGAATTTAACATCCTTTCTTCACATTGCACAATTCCTTTTTCTTGGTCATATTTTAAACTGCCCCAGTCATGTTCTAAAAGGCAGGTCAGATTAGAAAGCAACCAATGACAAGAAAGGATTACTATTCTACTTTTTTTCACAAGCTGTATTCACTTTCAACTAGCTAGAAGTAATACAATTGAGTAGAACCTTTCATTGACTTATGCTTGTCTCCATGACCTCTGGGCTAAAGTGCTAGGGACCTTGTCCTCTACCTCCAAGTTGGTATTGTGTCCTCCAAGTTCCTTTTACCAATAATTCCCTCTTTACATTTTAAGGGCAACATTCCAATCCCTGTGGAAACAAAATTGCACACAGATCAGAATTACAGTTTGTGTGATAATTATCACACTCTTGCAGGTTTCCCTTGATACCTTCTGACACATCAAACCTGGAGGTATCAGGGAAAAGGCCAGGCAAAAAGGCAAAACATGTGTTATTCACTGAGTTAAAAATGATTCTGCATGTTATGCCTCATTTTTCTAAGCCTAGATTTGAATTAAGATGTTAATTATATTGAGGCCTGTCCCTGGAGAAAGTAGACTTAACCTGCACAGTGAAAAAAGCTTTTGGACATTCTGTCACACAGAAGGCACACTAGTTCCAATATGTAGTGCAACATTTTTTATAGATATTAAGCACCCTGCAGTGTGGCCTCACAAAGCACATATTACGTGTAAGCTTGTTTCTATATATAAATCTGTTTTCATATATGGTAAATGCATTTTCCTTTTCATATGTCACTGCAGTGTTTTTAAACTGAAGCACTGGCAGCTCACAGTGGTGCTGCTGACAGACATATTTTTGTCATATATGTGGGTAGTGCAAATACTGTGCACACTGAAGCCCAGATACAGCATATAACTCCCACGCAATGAGTGCAGTTTCTGCCTCATTTACTTTGACCTTACAAGAAAGAGAAATAAACCAAATAGGTAAAAACTATTTCAACTGTACCACTTTAGGACTACAGCATGCACACTGTGGTATTTAATAGCAGTGATATAGCACACTGAGTCTAAATACCAACAAAATAGGGTCTAGAAATAGGCAATAGATCTGTGGTGACCTTATAAAAAATGTGAATTATATGTAACCAATAATAGGCTTAATTAAGATGTGTCATGGGTTACATCTGATTAAGTGCACTCTATGGACTTATTTTTTATTCGAATAGTGAGTACAGACACCATGTGATTTCTAAATGGTTGCCCTTTAATTGCTAGGAGGTCACAGATGTGCTTCTTTACTCATTAGATCTATGATGTTTATTCAATAGAACAAGCCTGATAATGTTTAGCTTTTGCTTACTTTTGTTTTCATTTGTCTGCCTTATCAGTGGCATAGCTGTCCTTTATAGTGATGTAACAGCCATTCAACATCTATATAGCTATAGAAACAGCTTTGAAAGTTCTAATTCTATGTAGAATTTTGCACCACTATACTAGAACATGAAACAGGCATCAATGATAAATGCTACTAGAAAGCATACTGATGATAGGAATATGTAAATAATGAATTACATGCTGATTCAACCAAAGAGCTATTATTTGATCCATTCTGATACTGGCATGCTAAACAACTGTGTGAATAGTTTAATCATCAGTTATGCCAATAGAATTTTTGTGTTTTAATAGACTACATGCCATAGTGCATAGAAGACTTTAATTAGGAATGGTGGTGGTCTCTTTCTTGGTATGCCGATGAGCATGTCAAAAGATATGTTGTTTGCACTGGAGAGACTTGCAGACTCCAGCTTTGAAAATGGCCTAACACTGCTGAGTAATGAGGTGGGAGATGCACATAACAAGTCTTCACACAGAGAGTTGGAGATGTGAGAGATGAGGGGATTTAATCCACTGAAGATGTGCCCAATGTCACTGAGGAAAGTTGTGAGAAAGTACCTCTTTTGGCATGGTTAGCCCCCCATGTTTTCTCTGGAAAATGATATGGTTTTTATTGAAAGTACACAGAGTCCCTGTCCACCAGGTGCCCGTGCCAGAGCTCCTTCCCTAAAATGGTACCATGATTGGCACAACTTCCGACCCCGTGTAAGTCCCTAATAAATGGTACCCTGGTCCCTTGGGCATTGGGGCTGAAAAGGCTCCCTTAGGTACCGCTCACCAAGGCCGTGCTAACTGCCACTGCAGCCTGTATGCCTTTGTGCAGACAAAAATGACAAACGTCGACATGGCACACTGCCTGTGTGCCATGTCAAAGGAGCACTGTCTAAGGTTTATACCTTAGTTGCATTGGTCACCCCTCTAGCAGGCCTTACAAGCCAGGCAGGATGCACTATATCTCAGATGTGGGCATATCTGCATAAGCAGATATGCCCCTAAAATATTTAAGTCTATTCTTAATATTGTAAGTGCCAGGGAAGCCATAGAGAGTACATGGGCTGGAAACTCGACAACTGAAGTTCCCCAGCACCATGATGGCATCACTGAACCCAGGAGTGTTTGGTACCAAACGGCTCATCTTAATAAACCCACACTTATGCCAGTATTGGATTTATTAAAACATGTACTCAGAGGTGCCCCTTGAAAAGCTACCAACCCTGGTGTGGTCTCTGACTGGCTTTATGCAGCCTGTCACCACCAGACATGTTTCTTGACCCGTGGGTTGAGACCACCTACTCTCTGAGGCCAGAAACAAAGCCTTGGATGGGCAGAGGTGTCACACTTCCTCCCCCAGGATGAGTACAGTGTTTCCCAGTGATTCTAAGACAGTGTCCACCATGGGCTGAACCCTGCCGGATGCTACTTAGACGCCTGCAACCTCAACCCGAAGACTACCACTGAACGCGACCTGCCCGGTAAGCTGTTTCCTGATGCCAAGGGACACCCCTTCACCCGAAACCCCTGGGCCTTTGGGAGCTTGACCAATGGTGTCTCAACATCCCCTACCATCAGAACTTACCTGGGAAGCTGTGGGTTTTCATAGTTCAGCCTCCTGTCCTGAGCCTGCAGCCTCTTTGCAAAACCGATCACCCCCATTGAGTTGATTGGGCGCCTGACTTTGGCACTCTGCACCCGGTCCCCCCTATGCTGCTGAGGGTGTAAGTTTGGTGCCACCTAGTTGCCCCCCTTGTGCTTACCTTAACTGCAGGAGATGGACCCATGACACCACTTTACTCACCTGTCAGCAGCGCATCTTCAATCACCCCCAGTCTACTTTGATTAACATTGGACACCCGACCCTGAGTTTGACTTCTGCACCCATCCGTCCCTGTGCATCTGGTGGTGCATTCTTGGTACTAACCTGAACCCTGCCTGGTGTTGACCACAGACCCCGAAGACTGGATTTGTCATGTACTTACCTGCAAAACTGCATTTTTGTTTTCGTCCCATAGGTTAACATTGCTGAACTGAAAAATTGCACTGTCTATTTTTGAAAGTGAAAAGTATTTTTCTTAAAAAATGTACTTACCTGTTAACGTACATCTTGGTCTTAAAATAAATTCTGAAAGAAGCTTCTTTTCTAAAATTGGTGTGGATCTCTTTTTTGAGTTGTGTGTCATTTATTAATCTCTGCTCGCATAACAAATGTCTTACACTCCTCCATGTTAGGCCTAAGGCTGCTGGACCACACTACCACAAATAGAGCACTTTGGGTTTGTATTGAGCCCTGTACACTTGAGGGGGAACTCTGGACTCTTTACACGATATACCAAGTTATTGGTATACCTTATAAAGATTCAGCTTCCTACAAGGGTGAAATTAAATTAATACACTTGCAATCCATATGATCGCTCCTGGTCCGAGACCATCATGATGGCACCATTTGTTTTTATGCTTTGTAAAGAAAAAATGAAGATAATTAATTTACAAATTAGCAGCAACCTCTATTACATTTCAGATGTAATGCCTATGCATTTGTAATTGATCACACATGTTTATACGAACTCAAATATAAAAGTATTAACAAGCAGCATTATGTGAGTCTGGAAACGCTATTTCTACATGTGTCTATACTTAATAATTAATACTATGCATAAAATTGGGACAAAAATACAAAAGGTTATAATAAAGTCCTAAGAAGGATTTCAAAAGAAAGATTAAGAAAATGAAGCAGTTAATGAATGCTGCAGAAGGGTAAAAAGTCCAGCTTGTTTAATTTCATCATTATGATTTTGCTTTTTTTCCAAATTAGCTGTTGGATTTACCCATGATTGTAGTTCGGATTTGGAGAATAACAGTGAAATCTGAAGTCACATATTTGCATGTTAGAGCATTTAGAAAATAAATGGACTTGTAGAAAACAAGTAGTCACAAACACAATTGTGCTTTCTGCTTGCTAATCTACAGAACGTGTTCCATGAGTAGTTAAGGGAGAAAAATGTGACAGATAAGTGAAAAAGATGCATACTGTGTTTGTGAGTAAATACCCTGTTCCACTCAATTTGGAACTTGGATTCTTTTACCTCTGCTATAGTCTGAATTCTGGCGGTTACCAGACCCAAGGCACAGTAAAAATACACTGCACTTGTTCCTGTTGCCCTAAAAACAAAAAGGGATCACTGAAACTTTTAAACGTATGCATAACAATTAATAGTATCTCAATAGTACTATTGTAGTAGAGGCTACCCAGCAGTGAAGAGACAAGTTTTGAAAACGCTGATGCAGAAGTCATTCTCCCAATTTGTCCTTTCAGGCAGTTGCCTACTGCACTGAAGCTCTGACATCGTATGCTGCAGACCACAAGTGTCCTAATTAAACAAGTTACTTTGGTATTAATACCGATCTTTGATTTAGTAAATCTAGATAACACCCAAATTATATACAATATGTAATGTGACGTAAAATGTATGTTTTGTGACTTTTAGCACTTGGAATATTGTGTGCCTGATCAAATGACAATGGTGTGTGTCGTTTCAGAATTTAATGGTCTGAATGTCATCTCACATAAAAATATGTTTTACAAAAATATAGCCTCATTGGAATAGTAATGGGAGATCAACGCCAATGGCACAATATTTTTGCAAATAATATTTGAGACACAATATTTATGCCATATATATTCAGAGTATGATATTCTCACATAGATCCAGTTCAACCAGATGCATACTTTAGCTGTAGCCTTTTCTCACCTATGTCACACTTATTCCCTGTGAGCAAGTATCATCCCACCCATATTTACATTCCACGTAGAAGACATTGACATCCAAAACTTCAAAGGAAACAGACAATAACTAGGAACAGGCAAGTAGGCAAGGGAAAACTAAATGGACCTTTGAGAATGAGTAGGGCAGATCGCATGGTTTATTTATTAAAGAGCTTCAAACCAGGGACTTTCAAGCTTAGTCTGTGCTCACCTTCAAGGTTCTGTTGGCTAAATAAAAAGTCAACACAAGGAGATGATGGACGGAGCGCTGAAACTTTTCAGACACTCACCCCGAGTCACAGATCTGGGTTGAATCCATCATCATTCTTTAGCTCACTTCGCCACCCCAGTTCAGATACAGCTATATGCAAATCAGTCTTGACCCTGTGCCTCATGGGAACAGTCCAGCCCGAACTGCCAAGCCATGCTTCCCTGGACCAGAAACAAGCATCCTGGGACCGATTTCGGGCTAACAGCCCTCATCAGCCAGGCTAGCTTGAATCATGTGGCAAAGTGAGCAAGGGACCCACGTCTGGGCATACCCTGCCAACTTAGGGCGAACAAAGCAAACACAAGGAGATGATGGACGGAACGCTGAAACTTTTCAGACACTCACCCCCAGTCACAGATCTGGGTTGAATCCATCACCGTTCTTTAGCTCACTTTGCCACCCCAGTTCAGACACAGCTATATGCAAATCAGTCTTGACCCTGTGCCTCATGGGAACAGTCCAGCCCGAACTACCAAGCCATGCTTCCCTGGACCAGAAACAAGCATCCTGGGACCGGTTTCGGGCTAACAGCCCTCATCAGCCAGGCTAGCTTGAATCCAGTGGCAAAGTGAGCAAGGGACCCACGTCTGGGTATACCCTGCCAACTTAGGGTGAACAAAGCAAACACCTGAGATGATGGACACACACACAGAGATTTGAGGCTACTTCAGCTACACAAATCTCATCAAACCCAATACAGAATTCCTGTTATTTGCCCAAGAACAACAAACAAGATACAGTACGAACCTCTCTCAGTGACATGAGCATTAATGAGTTTGATTCCCAACTTTCAACGAATGCCAAGTCACTTGGATTCATCCTGGAAAATGCCATCTACCTCAGGAAACACATTGACAAAAAAAAACGCAAAGATTGCCTGGTAACAGCTCCCTTTTCTAAAGAAAGTTAAACTGTTTCTTCCTGGAAGCGACTGCAGAGCTACTGTTTAGGCCCTCGTACCCTCGCATCTGGATGGTGATAATGCCCTACTTCATGGCCTCCCTGAATCCATACCCCTTAGATCCATCCTACATAACACAACACATCTCATCCAGGGCATGAAGAAATATTTCACATCAGCCCCTTCTTGATGAAACTCCATTAGCTCCACTTCCTGGATCACACCATCTTTAAAACCAGCTACACCATTTATAAAGCCATCACGACCAACACCGCTGCTTATTTTGCTGGCAAGCGCCCTATCTTTAGTGTTTCTCTGCACATCTACAGCCATAACACCATTAGACTGCAGACTAAGAAGTGCAAAAAAGAAAAAAACAAGACAGTAGACCTTTTCCATCAAAGCACCAGGATCTGGAACATCATCCCTTTACCTATCAGGACCGCGCCAACTCTGCTATAATTTATGAAAGCGTTCAAGACTCACCTCTTCAAAGAACACTACTTCACAGTGCATTAGCTTTCCACAATCCAGCCTCCTCTGCTATTACTTGATGACTTGATGACCATGTACAGTGTTCCACTAATTTCTGGCTAGGTTTGTACTATGGAAATACATATATCTAGTGGTTGACTTCACTGGAGAATGATTTCAACTAGAAAATAAGGACAATCAAAAATTCTTGTCTACATATGAAAATGTACATTTTGTGACTTCTTTTTCTGCTGTTTTGTCTGACTGGCCCTATTATAACCCAATAAATTTGGTTATCATCTTTGTAGTTATTGACATATTTAACTTTTTTATTTGGAAGAAGAGAATGTATGTACCTATGTATGTAAGCCATATTTGTATAATGGATTCGTAGCCATAGGGCAGAGGTTGCAGTACAAAGCAAAACTAAAGTCAATAAGTGATTGGAGGGGAAGCTGGGTTCTAAATCACTAACATATTCTCCTTTATGCCTTGTTTTTGTCTAAACAAATCGGCATCCTTTAAACTTAGGGCCCGATTCACAGAACTAACTTAAGACAAAATCCTAAACTTACTACCATTTTGGTATTCACAGAAGGCACTTACTCATTTTGGTATTCACAGAAAACACTTACTCATTTTGGTATTCACAGAAGGCACTTACTCATTGATGAGTAAGTGCCTTCTGTGAATACCAAAGCAGTAACTTACTCATTTTGAGTAACTTACTCATTTTGAGTAATTTACTCATTTGGTATTCACAGAAGGCACTTACTCATTAATGAGTAAGCGCCTTCTGTGAATATCAAAATGAGTAAGTGCCTCCTGTGAATACCAAAATGAGTAAGTGCCTTCTGTGAATACCAAAATGAGTAAGTGCCTTCTGTGAATACCAAAATGGTAGTAAGTTTAGGATTTTGTCGTAAGTTAGTTCTGTGAATCGGGCCCTTAGAGTTGAAGTGGGCATTTGCCATGTTTATTGCCCTGTTTATTTTTTCTCATGATAGCATGTAGATAGAGTTAGAGTGCTATACACGACACCGCACATATTCATTCGAAGGATTGCTTTGTGATTCTGCCTGGCTAGCAAAGGCGAGTCATGTAATAATAAATGAATTGTGGGTTTTTCTCTGTCACTGCCCAAGAAGTTGTTTTTTCATAGTGCAACGTTTTGCATTTACCATGTGGTTTGTTATTACCGTAGGAGTTTTTGTAGCCACTTCTATAAGAACTAATGAGATGGTGCAAATCCTCTGCCAGTGCATTCATATAATGTAGCAAACGTATATGAGATAGTCGAGGGCCTTCACATTGATCCAGATTATGAGACTTCAAGCAATGATCCTATGGGTCTGTGAATCCTACTGGGCCCTTCTCCCAAGGTATGCGAGCAACAGTTGCTTGCATCATATTAAAGGAAACAGACAAAAATATTTGTTCGTGACACACATGCCTACAGTGAGGTTCAGACCATGCTGCTTGGATGCACACTAATGGCAACCAATTTCACAGAAGGTCTAAACTCTTCATAACTCATAAGAGATGGAGAGATGTCTGCAGATGAAGTCCTTCATAGCGGGTCAATGCCCAAAAGTTTATTGTGCATTTCCTCACAGAATTTTAGTAAACACTGTAGTATGAAACTATCCATTTACTGTTGATTCTGGATGTTTTACCATCTCTGCTGCTATAAACAAATACATCTGACTTTTGAGGGTATGGATATCTATTGATTTATGTCTACAATATTATCTCAATTATTATTGGACTTCGTCTATTTTTTGACAATACATATTCTTTTATATCAATTATTCTAAACACTTCTGTAATGTAGATATAAATCAATTTTTTAATTCATATTCTGAAGCAAATTCAATGATAATGACAAATACAATACAACAGGCACTGTCCTCATATATAATGTTATTGTGTTTAGGCAGGCCAAAAAGTATTCTTTTGTATTGGGTCTGTCTTAAGGTAGTCTACTAGTAAATTAACTGATCCTGTTGCCTAATGTCCATGTGTTGCACATATAATGTAGTGATTAGGCTGGCGATCCTTGTATCAGGAATTCTTTTCTTTTGGTGTTGACTCCTTATTTAGAAGAAGTAGACGCATTTGGCCAGTCAGCTTTCGGCCTCCTCAAGACCATATAAGGAGTGTGAATCCTTTAACTGTCTCGTTTGTCAAATGAATGTTGGGTGGTCACACAATCACCACTCACGAGTGGAACCCGTCGCTCTCTATTTGTGCTTTCCTAAAAACATGCGTGAATGGCCCTCGTCTCGCCCAGGTTTTAAACCGTTTCCTTCTCCACTGGGCACATTAGGCCGTCTATGATTTGCAGGAGATATATCACCCTGTATTCATATGTTTAAATAGCTAGTTATTGTACTTTGTATCTTCTGTATTCATTAGCAAATATTTCTCAAAACCTCCTGAAAAGAAATAGAATTTGTGGCTTAAAGTAAAGCTTTAATCGATGCTCTAGAATAATGTTTGCATTTTTTAAGAAATATTAATGTTGTTGCAGAAAACAAAACTGGAGAGAAGCTGCTATTTTCCCACAATCAAGAATTGCCACCAACCATCCCAAAGCGGCTGCTCGTTTTGAAATTGAAAAATGCATAAAACTCAAACCAAAATGAAATAAAAAGAATTGGAATTGCATTACATTATAATCAGACAGATGTAAGCTCATTTTATGCACATGGGTTCACAGACGGTATAATAACTTGGTCCATATGACACTTAAACTGTAGTAAATTCGGTGGTTTGTGAGAACAGCATCTGTTGTTGAAATTACAATAGCTGGATGCAATGCTACTAAAATGGAATTGTCATTAGATTTTCTGATATCAATGAAGGGACATCTATTGTACTACTTCTGATTCTAGCATAAATATTAAATTGACTAATCCATTATGGAATCTAGAACATGAGTGCTTAACTCACTTCAGAAATATTTATTGTATTAGAATGCATGATTTGAACGTTTTGAATATAGTGTAACCAAAAGATATAATAATGACGATTGTATATGCCTCGGTTGCTAGTAGCACTGCATTGAAGTATGCATTTAATGATGTTTCAAACACAGTTTCCAATTTTTGTTCAGTCTTATTTGGGAAGTCATTGAGCGCAAGAAAGGCTTTATATGGATGCCATGGGAAATAACATTGGCTTAGGCTGCATACTTATTGTGGGAAGAAAAATCCAGTGATGTGCTACAAAACAGCAAATGAAATTGTCTTCTACTGCTCTTAATCTGACCTTCTGAATCGATAAATACGCAGAATTCAAACTTTAGAGTTGTATAATTAAAAATTATGACGGAAATCCACATAATTTCTGTTCCGATTCACAACAGTTTGCAAATAAACCTGTGGTTGCAGGACTATAGCAATCAGATTTCTGAATTCAGAAACTATTTTCTCAGGGCCCTTCATTACAGAATGGAAATAGAATGATTGTGAACAGATGTCCTCTCCTTTGCCTGCATTCACTAACCTCACGTACACAGAATATTTGCGTCACAGGGATTCTATAGCTGTAAGGTTAGGGTCAACGTGAAATTTGTCATTTTTTTTATTCATATGGAAATAAGGTCTCCATCCAAAGACTTCCTTTCTCCCACAATCTCTTGAGTAATAGGTGTGTTCTATTTCACACACTTTCCATACCGTTTCAGACATTAACATCCAAATATACATTTGGAAGAGAATTGAAAATGGAGACATGCTAAGAAACTGTAAGAGAACACCCTCAAAGTTATGGCGCTGTGGGTCACATTGTTGCAGAAATTCTGCTGGGAAAAAGAACAGTGCCTTCAGATAACAGGACGTCCGAATGTAGGGACTGAGTCTCTCTACCATGTCAGTACCTGCAGGCTCAAATCTGATTAGCTCACAGTGCCTCAGCTGAACTCCTAACCTTCCCAGAGTATCTGTATACAATGAATAGCCCTATCATGGCAAATGATATATCTGTCTAGGCCTGCCCTCATTGTGTGAGCATATGGATAAGTGATCTCTGGGACTGGCAACAGACCCCGTACCTGGTGTAGGTAGGTGGTCAGCATCATGACGGTAAACTCAGTTTACGCCAGGCAGCTGCGTGCTCTCATTCAAAGACCGGTCTGCAGGAATTCTCCTCTCTGCCCCCTGGGAACAAAACACGGTTTATATAATAAAACTAATGTGTTGGAAAACTACTGTGTTGCAGAGCTGCAGCAATGCCACAGTTTTATGCTAAAACGTTAGGAGCAGGGCCGGACTGGCTACCGGGCGTTTTGCTGTGCAGCCAAGCTGGGGGCTGATTTCGCTGCGGTGGGGGCTGATTTCGTTGATGGGGACCTGCGTGTGCTTTTAAATAAACATTTCAAAACGAATGTTTTTAAGCGCACGTAGGTCCCCATCAACGAAATCAGCCCCCAGCTCGGCAGCACAGCAAAACGCCCGGTAGCCAGTCCGGCCCTGGTTAGGAGCTGTTGCTAAAACAAACAAAGAAAACAATGTACCACATTGTTGTGCTCAATCAGGTAACCTTGTAGATGTGCAGAGTGAAGAGTTGCTGAATAACGAACAACATGGTACAGCGTGTTCGCAAAACAATGTCACAAAACAAATGTATTATGTGTGGCTGTGCAGAGCAGAGGCAGCCTAAAACATCTAATCCGTAAAACTGAGGGAGAACCAAAGTGGGTCCAGAAGGGGATTCACTACAACATCATATGCAATGACTGACTGTTCCTAAATCTACCCAAGAATCCCCACTTGTCTTTCTTTCTGTGTCATTTTCAGCAACATAAAATCACTGTCACAAGGTGAGAGTTCAGGTCTTCCTCATTTCTTTTTACTACATGCAAAAAGGTTCGTCAGTTTTTCCGCTGGTACATGTTTCAAGTGGAAACAACCCCTATGTTTTGGGTGGATAGTAATGTCTTCCTAACCTTTTTTTATCAAGAGCCAACTTGGAATTTGAAAGCTTTAAAATAGTTTATTTTCTATCATAGAAGGGTCTATGGGAATTAAGATAAGGAGAGGTCACTAAAGATGAGATATCTTTTTAAAACATTTAGGAGCCAGATTAATTAGACCGATTCAAGAGTAGACATTTGACATGGACTAAAATAATTTAGCTGATTCGGCTCTTAATATGTCACTATTATTTCAATTAAGACCATTGAATGAATTTATTCATAAGGTGAACATGTTCATATTTGTAGCAAATATTCAAAAAAACTTGCTTGGATGTGCTGGTATGTTACCTAAACCCTACCTGAGATTGTGAATTAATGTGTTTATCTCAATTAGTGAACTTAAAAATCTACAGATTGATGGCGCCATCTTTCTCAAAATGTGGAACCATATCAGCCCTATTCATAGTGAGTGGAATCCTGTCAGTTAACATGACCCATACAGTATTTGGTCATGCTTGAAAGATAATAGGACCAAGGCAGGCTCTTTACCAGACAGTTGGCTCTACCTGATGGTTAAGGTCTCATCATGAGTAAACAACAGCATCTCACTCAGAAGACTGTACCCACAATGTATTATATATTTTAATTGTATATTATATTATTAAAAGGGTAGAACAGGCCCTTGTGGCAAAAAATGTTCACCTTCTCTCCAATGTTTTCAAATTTAGAAGGGTGTAAGAGTGTTTGCGTGGTGCAAGGAAGTCCAAAGTGCAGCAGCAAAGAGGAAGAGAGAAACCATGCCCTATCTTAGTAGATATGATGCTGTTCTGCTTTTTCCCTGAGACTCAGCGCAGAATGCCAACTTTAGTTGCTGCACCGAATTGTATCAAATGTTAGTAAATATGCCCTCTTAAGGATTTTGACAATATAGGAATACAAATCATCTCATTCCTCCTTTGGGCAGCCATTTTAGGTGTCCCTGCATCAGCACATGCACTCCCGCTTGCAAGACATATTGTGTTTTTTTAGAGGCTTGGAGCCTGCCACTGCTTACCTTTCATGGGCGTCATTGTTACTCTTGTTTTTTGCCTTATAATTGGGCACCACGAGCCGGATACACTTTCTGTTCTTTTGGCTGGGGCATGTACCACGTACTGATTGCTTCATGTGGATTAGTGTACTTCAGCTGCTGGCACTTTGCCTGAGATACTATTTCTTCTCCTCCCACCCCCTCAGTATGTGCTGCTTCTTCCCCTCCAACCCCCTTCCCATGTGACTTCTTCCCTTCCCACCCCTGCCTGTTTTGCCTTTTCCGCATACACCCCATCCATGTTGCTTCTTCCCCATCTATCCCCTTGTTGTTCCTGTTACTTATTTTCCTGCTCCCCAATCGACAAAAGGAAAAAAGCTCTATGACGTTGCCAGCGCTGGTTCCTCATAGCACTTTCTTTTTATTTTTACCATCCCATTGACTAATTACCACCTTTACCTGATTGGCAGAGGCTAAAGAGTTGTCACTGAGCCAACTGAAGTTTAGCCCTCACATCAGTCTGAGGTAGTATTTTGTCTTCACATCAGTTTTTACCACACTTCATCTACTATGATGAGCTTTATTGTGTTTGGTCAGGCTTGTGACATGCATCAAAATACTTTCTCAATCATGTTAAGGTGCTGTTGCATAACATGTAGTGAGATAAATGTGGCAGGATGATCGAGCAAAAGTTTCTTAAAGAAAAGTCGGTTGAAACATTTTTAAATGTATGTCATAAGCCTGGTAGGACTTAAAGTTTCCTGTGATGTGATTTCTCATCTGTCTCTTTCTTTTGTATTGATGAAGCTCGGGTTTTGTAGCTGATGCAGATATTTGTAATATGCTTGTTACAAGTGTCAGTGACAGTAAACTAGCTCAGGGGTTTAATGTGACTCTATTAGTAATCATTGCCCTAGGTTTTAAATCCATTTACCTATCAGTGGGTCAGTGATTGCTGCAGAGGTTGTGTGTAACTTCAGATCTTAAGTTAAAAGCTCAATGAAACTTTTCATTGAATTAAAATGAATACTTTAATACACTTGCCAACATTTTGTGACTAAAATGAGGTTAGGGTTCTAAAATGGTAATTAGCATAAAATTGACATCACAGGGAATGGCATCATGTGAACTTTAACTTGGAGAGAGGAGTTGGCCTAATGGCTAGGGCGGTCGACCTCAAATCTGGGGAACCGGGTTCGAGTCTTGGCAAGGACGCGCAACATCCTGCGATTCTGGGCAAGTCACTTAATCTACCTGTGCCTAACAAAAATGAAAATGTTTTCAAGTAAGACAACTGGTGCTCATGTAAAGCATTCTGATACCCGATACCTTCGGGTCAAGTTCGCGCTATATAAAGCTCCATTAAAAAAAACAACAAAAAAAACGACGAAATTAGAGAAAAATAAAACCACATGTCCTTTGCCCTAACGATAACATAACAGAAAATAACATCATGTGACCCAGGTCAGGTAGCAGGGGGCAAATGTGTTTGTATATTATCACATGTACCACCAGTTTCACGCAAAGCTCTATAGTTTCCCTGGTCCATCAATAAGTAGTTCATCCAGTTCCAGGTTTTCACATAGTGGAACTGTAGACCTGTTCCATTACAAAATCAGGTCAAAAAGTGCTGGAATACAATGCGAAAACATGGACTCGTGAGCTACCCAGTAATCACTCATCGACCTGGGAAACTTGAGAACACTGGGCCTTATTTATGAGTCCCTTACGCCGCCGAAGCCTCACTTTTTAAGAGGCTGCGGTGGCTTAAAAAATGTGCCACACTGCGCCATATTTGCAAAGTGACTCATCTAGGCAGATGCATCACTTTGTAAACCCCTGCACTACATTATACGTGCATCAGGTATAATGTAAGCAGGGTGGGCGTTTCAACGCAGGAAAGCCACGTAGAAGTGACACAGTGAAATGAGAGAGGCGAGGAGAGGAGAGGAGGGGAGGGTAGAGGAGGGGAGGGGAGGAGGGGAGGGAAAGGGAGGAGAGGAGAGGACTTTTCTGGACATGGTCTTTCAGCTCTCACAGAGCACTAAAAGGAGTGCTCAAAAAACACACTTGTGCGAGAGACGAGAAAAGGTGTGTCAGGGTGTCAGATTTAACTGAGCAAGTGCAGGGAGTGTAGAGACATGCAGCTCAATGTGGTCTCTTGCTAATAATGCTTGACAGTTTAGCTAAAAAAGTGTCAGTCTTCACTTGGCTCTGGTTGTGCCCAGTGCTGATTGTTGTTGCTTTATTTATTTTAGTGCTTTCGCTGGGCCAGAGAATTACACAAACCTTGAAGTGCTGATGACACTGAACTAAGCTCTAGCTTAACTTCAGTAGCCTCACTTCATGGCTATAAAAGAAAGCCTGGTACATGTCTGAGGCAGATACAATTGGCCAAATATTCGCTCTTCCACTGTCAGCTCAGCTGAGCCTCATACTAGGTCAGCCTGTGTTTTACAGCTGCATGGGCACTGCAGAGACTCATCTTTGATAGGGACTCAATTGCAGGCCACCAGCAAGATGTAAATAAACTGAAAGTATGACCTGTAAAACCGGCAATAGGTAGGCATTACTAAAAGCAGCAGCCTAATGCCTTCATCGGTAGGGTTGGCATGGAAGTTTTGTATTTGTAAATGTAAATGGAAGGCTGAAGATTTTAAATCCAGTAAGGAATCTCACTGGGTTAATGCATTGAAAAGTCAACGACTACTTACTTTTATTTATAATGTTCTAGTGTGTCTTCACAGTGATGTCACTGCTGGACAACCCACGTACATAAAACGATAACGTAAGGCAATGAATGAAGGTCACACCTTGTAATCTGTTCAAGATATATAGCTATGTGTGTAAAAGCACTTCTGAGAGCTCTCTCTCTCTCAACAAAGTTAGAAGTTAACATTCCAGGAAAAGAGCTTAGCATTTTAAGCACTTTCTCAGGAGTTGTTTGTGTATAAAAGAAGGTCAGAGATTGCAAATTCATCTCGATAGACCAAATGGATAGTACACCAGTCATATAGATCACTGCTGGCCACTGATTCCAATCTCATTTAAACATACCTGTGGATTGTCTCAGCTTCTGTAGAGATATGTGTTTAATATGCCAGCCATAATTTTAAATTAGAGCAACACCAAAGTCCAGTTGGGTGTCAAAAACACGTAAACAATGTTCCAATTATAATTTGCACAGTATGAAAATGCCCAATTACATAATGAGCAGGAGGGATATTTTTATTTCGAAAAGTCTTCTCTACATCAGTGTCAACCTTTTTGAGTTTTACAGACCATGCCATTTTGAATATCAACAACACAACCAGTATGCTTTATGACCCTCTTCTTGTTTCCTCCCAATGTTAATTAATAAAAAGACTGCAGGTAATGGTGAGACCCATCCTCCCACTAACAGGAACTAAACAACCCCCTTATGCAACCAACACTTCTATATTTTAAAAGCTCTACCTTAATGTATTTGGAGAATATTTCACTTGCTTTGCTAATCATTTAAACTACTTTTGATGCATGAAAGTTTTTGCTGATGATTATAGGCAGAGGTCGATATTTTGATTTGTTGGTTGCGGCCTATATATTCGGAAATATTTTACAAAGTTTCAGGGAGTAAACTTCCATAAACATTCCATGCGTTGTATTTAATTAGAGGTACAGTAGTGATTTCACAAAAACACACTGGAACTTTCACAAAATGTCCATAAAAATCAGTGACGGCTGGTAGGGAATAGTTGTGGCGGGGTGGGAGAAGGGGCTGAAAAAACAAACAAAAGAAGAAAAAAACACTTACCTCTTCGGCAGGCCGCGTCTCTCCTCTTCTTTCCTGCCGATGTCCCAGAACGGAAGCAGGAACTGGAAGCACACACAGGCTTCCTCCCCTAAGCCAATCACAACGCTGCAATGGAGCGTTGTGATTGGTCTGAGCGCCGTGGTTCGGTGCTCAGACGGGGAATGGGAGCCTGGGCATGTTCCTCACCAGGCTGTGTAATGCAGCCTGTTGGGGAACATGCAAAGTGCGCCTGACTGTTTGGCAGGACAAGACGACCGGCCAAACAGTCATGCACACTTAGGGAGTGCAAACCACTCATTCCCCTGTGACCCCAGCCCCGCCCCACCCTATCCCAGCCCCACAGCTACCAAAAGATAAACGATAATAACAAAGTTATTATCATTTTCTTTTTTCCTTTCTTCACTGCTTTGAAGGCAGTGGGGCGACACTCCCCTGCATTAGCGGAGGAGCCGCCCTTGAAAAAAATACTCACCCTCCCTCTAGCCTCAATCTAGGAAGTAGCATGATTGCCACCTTTCTGCGTCAGATATTGAACTCTTCCATGTTCTCAGCTCCCAAACCAGAGAGCTGGAAATTAACTGAAGTTACCCCCATTCTTAAAAAGTGTAACTCTGATTCTAATATCCTGGAGAATTACAGACTCTTCTCTTTGCTTCAAGTGCCAGTCAAGATGCTGGAAAGACACACAAACCTTCATCTTTCACACTAAGTGAAAATCAACAATCTACTGCATCCATCACAATTTGGCTTCCGTTCTGCTCATAGCACTCAATCCATCCTTCTCAGAGTATCTGAAGATCTCAAACATATAATGAACAAGGGTGGAACTGATGCTCTTGTTTTCTTGGATCTCTAAGCAGCATTCAGTACCATATCTCACACCATCCTAATACAGAGGCTCGAAGATACAGGAATTGACGTGCACCCTCGCAATGATTTCCAACTTCCTCACATTTGGTCTCAATCAGTGCGCTTCCCTACTTTCTCTCCAGTGGTACCTACTAAGACATTTTAGGTTAAATATTGTACATTTTAAAGTCGCCTTCCATAGGCAAAAAAAATGGCATTGTGATTTACCCCATGTAGATGCAATAACAAAACCAAACAAAGCACGTATCACTTTATTATGTTTTGCTCTCTGTATCAAGGTCCATGCCAATGTTTCCTGGCCCTAGTATGCCGCAGGTCAACGGTCAGAAACCACCAGTTGGGATTAGAACTGTTGCAAAGTCTCTCTACTCTAGAAATTTGTATGCTGTTTAAAAAAATGTTTAAACTAGCTTTAACCATAAGGAAGCGCTTTGAGGAGATAATTGCTTGAATGAATGTATGCATGAACAGTATATATCTCCAATCAGGTTGGGCACTAGTCACTTAATGAATCTTTTATGTATTCTCCACATAGTTATTATTTTACGTATAACACATTGCCCTCTGTCCATTCTTGTTTTACTTTTGAAACTGTAAATTCTATTGAATAGTGTGATACATATTTTATGTTTTACTGTAAATTTTATGAATGTGGCTTTTAGGCATCGTGCCGAATAAAGTTAATTTGAACTTGAACACCTAAGCTGTCACATGCTATTCTCTCTTCCTTCCCCAGCCTGTTACTTTGATCCTACATTCTGTGTCATTTAGGGATACAAGCATCTCGACAATCTTTTTTCAGCATGAGTAGCGCTTTATAAATACAAATTCAAATTCAGATCCAAATAAAAATACTCGAATTTCAGCATCCCCCAAACCTCCAAAAACATAGGTAATTCATACTTTTGCCAGGCCATGTCATCACCGAGGACCAGAAGCATGCATAATATGCTTTTGAGTTGATTATGTTTTTTACATTATCGATGCATATGCAACGCCTTACTGCTCAATTTGCCATGGCAGAAAAGTAAACTACATCTGCAGGAAACTAGAGTAACATGAAGCATCTTTTTCTTCTCGAGAAAATATGCAAGCCTTTCAAAAGCAGGAGTAAAGGACGTTGGTGTAATAATCCAAACAGTTTGATACCTACTTGGTCTCAGAATTATTGAATGATTCTGTACTAGATACAATACAGAGAAGTATTACTCCGTATAGGGAATTTACTTATATACCGTGGGGCTTATTTACAAGCCCCTTGCGCTGCCTGTGCGTCACTTTTAATATGGGAAAAAGTGACGCAGCGGTGGCGCAAGAGGCTCGTAAATAATCCCCCATGTATATGCATCTAACTCAATATCCAAATCGCCGTGTATACTGTTAAGCAGTTTAACAGTTTCAGGCCCTCATTTATGAGGCCCTATTGGCACTTTTGCACCCCCGGAACGTCACTTTTTTGATGTTCCGGTGGTGCAATGTGCCACCGCATATTTATAAGGCCACGTAAAGCCACTTTACATGGCTTTTCATGGCCTTATAAATATGTGCCCCTTTCATTCAGAAAATTGCATGAAAGGGGCTTTCCATGGATGTTGCTGTGGGTGTTCCCACGCAACACCCTTGGAACCTGACACATTCCCAGATTTACGAGGCATCGTGAACCTGGGAATGCGTAGAACCTAACGCCACCTTTAGGGAGGCGCAACAAAGAGAAATGAAAACATTTCTCCTCGTGCTTTCATTTTTGTGTGTGCAGCACACATAGAGAAAGGAAAGCGCCTAAATTGATTGATTTTGTGCAGGAAGTGTCCCTTCCTGCACAAAATCTATCAGCCCCGCAACGCAGGCACCCTTGCACCATGGTGCAAAGGTGCCTGCGTTGGAGCACGGCAGCCCATTGTGCGCCGGCGCAGGGGAAAAGGACAAGAATGCGCCATATCATATAGATACAGCGCATTCCTGCCCTTTCCTTTTTGCCATAGGGCAGCGCAGCGGGAGGCCTGCGGCGCTGCCCTACGGTAAAAGTCCATAAATAAGGCCCTCAGTTTGGATCTCGGAGGAATAAAGAATGGTGCGCAGACTAGTTGTTTGTATACATACCTGAAAAAAGTTGTTGTCATTGTAGTTCACTTGTCAGGAGCGAGGGTAATCTTTAGCATGTGTCCCATCATTAATGAATGTATCACTGTGCTACCACTGTGTTGTGATTTGCTGCTATGTCAGCATTTAATATAGCATTATAATCCGCTGCCAAAGGCTCTAATAGGTGTTAAAGGCCATGAACCCTAACTATAATGAGGGTGAGGGCCTTTAACAACCGTAATGAGGGAGAGGGCCTTTACCAACCGTAATGAAGGAGAGGGCCTTTACCAACTGGCATATCAAGAGGCAGAAGGGCTATGAGGCTGTTCGTGCATTCCATCCACAGCTCTTCATCCTGTAAAGGTGTTTGCAGTTTAGACGCCTGAATATTTTCAGGTAAGCTATTCTCTTACTATGAACACATATCCAAAGTCACTTTGACTGCCAATAGGAAATAGGAATATGGATAAAATATGTATTGTGTTGGGATGCATCAGGCTGAATAGAATATGTTATTTATTATTTCAAACATGTATTTTATCAGTTTTCAATATGGTCTTTCAGCTGACAACTTACTTTTCTTTCTGCCACCGACTAGGATGAAGAAAAGAATGCTCGGTGTTGAATTGTTGGCAATATGTAAAAGCAGGAGAATAGAACTGAAAAGCACTGAGTGTAAAAAAAAAAAAAAAAACTTTTTTCATGCTTTAGACAAGATTTCCCAACACAGCTTGCTCATTTCAATTACCTAACTGCTAAATTGTATATCGTTTTTACGAGCATAGCAAAGGTGTATGAAAAGCATTACAACTCCATGAATTTTGCTACATTTTTCACACAGCAAAAACTGCTTGAAAATCCTGGACCTTAAATCAATTTATTTTACATATGCCTTTATTTAACACTGGCAAAATAGTTCTGCATACATTATGCTTCTTAGAAACCAGTTAGAAACCTGATTGCAAGGTGTGTGTAGATTGTGATTTACTGGGGGAAACATGCAAAACTCCCAGCAGAGTATTTTTATTCTGTATTCTGCATGTGTTTCCTCATTTTCCAAAGGAAGACTCAGACTACACCACACATAGTACATACTGCAGCCTGGTGTATCTGTATTTACCAGATGTGCAAAATACCCCACCTATATTTACTAAGCCTTTCAGTTGCCCTTGCTTTGTGCAAGGTGATGCTGGGCAATGCAAGGGCTTAGATGTGATTTACAAAGCCACACAAGGCTTGAGTTGCATGGCCTTGTGTGGCTTTTTGATAAAATGTAACACAACATAGTGATTTGGAGTGCGTTACATTTCTTCATAGTAGGCTTTCCATGGGTGGAGAATGGGCGCTCCCGACCATCCATCCATAGATTTCACGCAATTCCCGATTTACTAAGATTTGTAAAGCTGGAATAGTTTGAAATCAATACACCTACCACAGAGAGCTGCAACAATTAGAAATATGTTTCATTCTCCTCGTTATTTCCTCTTTCTACATGATGCATTCTACATCACACACAGAAAGAGGAATCTCTGAATGGCACAAAAACAATGCTTCCTGTAATGCAGGCACCCTTACAGCATGGTGCAAGGGTGTTTGCATTGGCGCTAGGCAGCTACAAGTGTGTCAGCACCAAAGGGGGTGATGAACAGTGCCACAACTTTGTAAACATGGTGCTGTTCAGCTCTCTCCCATCCACGCAGCGCAGCAACTTATTTTGCTGCACTACATTGCGTGAATTAATAGTAAATCTGTCTCTTTATTCTTTGACCCTCCTCCATGTAATAACCGGGCCTTGGTGTTCTTCTCCTATGCAGTGTCATGGAGCATAGGAAATATTTGGTGTCTGGAGTAGAGAAGAACAAGGGTTCGCTCAACAACACTGTATACAAAAGCAAGATAAGGAAACATTCTTTATCAGAACTCTACCAATAAAAAAGTGCTTTGGAAACTCAAAGACACCTGTAAAAAAACTGACATGCAGAGTATATCTAAAACAGATTACTGAGAAGCCACTGAAAAAGAGCATGCTTCATCCCAATGGAAGATCCCTTGACTAGAAAAGACAAGAAGAATACAAAATAGACAATGCTTGGTCTGTAGTCAAAACCTTAGGTGACTGCGAGAAATCTGGGTAGAAGGGTCCCAGAAGCGTCGTCCCACATTAGTGGATTAGATAGCTAAAAAGTGGCCCATGTTTCAAATTTGGTCAGTTTTAAACTTGTAAAGTGTAAGTGTTTTGCAAAATGCATTGAAGACTGCATGGACTGCTGCAGGCAATGTTTGTTTTAATATCAGGGAAATCAACCCAGCAAATCATAAAACAGTCCCACAAACAGCCAAAAAACAGGCCCACACCCCAACCTTTCAGACCGGCCATCAGGCACTGCCTGATTGTCCTATAGGCCAGTCTCACCCTGGGTCCCAGGGAAGTTAGAAGGCCCTGGGCCTGAACTGAAAAAAGTGAGGTCAGCATCTGGTGCCCTGTAGCCCTATCCTGTTGACTCCTAAACTCGCAGCCAAGTACTTATATTAACACTTGCTTATGAGGGTAGTGAGGAAGAGCAGTCCATTACTTATTAGGAGAAGGTGCTTTGGGCTAGATACTGAGAATGCCACTTAATGAATCAGTGTCCAGTCATTGCTTTTATTTTTGAAAAAATAAAGTACTTTATTACACACGAAACTACATACTTTGAACAAAGTAGCAAATTTGCACGGACTGTCAAATAGAAACACCGTTGGGAGACCCTCTAAATGGGTTCACAAACTGCAGGGTCTGCACACCAAAGAAAAGGTCCCAGGTATTTAAAAACACCCTGGATGTAGCCTAGACCCCAGTGCTGGAGACACCTCAAATATTTGTGCACCGATAGCCCTACCTGTAATAAACAACCAACCCACTTGACCACTGCCACCACCTTTTGACTAAAACAAGCATGAGGGGTGCATTAGTGAAAAGTCAGGCTTATCAGTTTTGTTAGTGTGTCACCATAGAATATCACAGTAGAACATAATTGGCCTGATTCACAAACTGCAATTTGTAGTACATAAGATAGCCCTATACTAGTACTACTTTCTAGAAAATGTAATCGCAAACCTACCAGTGTAAATCGCCACCTCCACCTTCATCTGTCCTATCATTTATATGAGGAGATCCTCACAGATGTAAATTTACTACTAAGTAGTAAATGTGGGAGGGACAAGGGAAGTGGCTGAAAAAGGGGCCAAGCTTACTACTTAAGGGAGGGGTTTAGAGAGGAGTAAGAAGGGGTTTAAGGATGGTTAGGGAGGGGTTTAAGGAGGCACATGCACCCACTCAGAAAAGGGTACTTCTATTGCTATTCACAAACTGCACTTCAACAGTTACTACTGCCAAAGGGAACCAAAACAGAAGTGAATGCGCTTCAGAGCAGAGCTAGACTAAGTTTAGCACCATACATGGACCACTACTGTTACCTCAACACCATCCCACAAAAAGTAATTAAAAAAGGGCCAAAAAGAAAACAACAATGGAATTTGTTTTAATTAAATTAAAATAAACTATTTAAATTAGTTACAAATATAAATAAATTAAATGTTTTATTACAAAATCTAAAAAAGAAAAATATTTATTATTTTATTTAAAATATTTAATAATGTTTTTGAGTTTAACAATGAATGCAACAATAATATCTATGAAAATATAATTAAATTACTCCTAAATAATTCTATGCAGCATTTTTAATAACTATTACATAATAAAAAGTTACATTTGTTTACTCAATGGCAGTAAAATAATGTGATATAATTTTAATTATTTAAAAAAAAATGTAAATGTAAATTAAGTAAATAGTGCTGCATGATTTGTCTCATATTGTTCCACATTTACAATAAATATATAAACCTTATTCACATTAATATTTAACAGAAAAATAGTTTTGCTATTTGTTTTTACATTTAATAAACTATTTTACTTTTCCCTGCACTTTGCCATAGGGAGGTCTCCACCACTGGTATGTAGGGACATGGAGCAAATCCAATAATACAGAATGATAGATACGATGAAGGAATCAAGCTTTGCATAAAGACACCATCATTCAATAAGAGGTGCCCAAATGAATAGCCAATGTACAGTTCTTAATATACTTTTTAAAATTTGATGCATTGAAAAAGAAAAAAAGAAAACAAGAAAAAATCAGTATGGAGACAATCATCTCCATGGTTACAGGACTCACCTGTGTCAGTGGACAAGCTGAGATGAGCAGAGAAACGCCCACTCAAATTATTATCATCACAGTAAACAACACCACAACTTCCTAATGTCCATGGAGGAAAGGATTACACACAGGCTAGCATCCCACGAAGTCAAAGCTCAAAACTACTGAATTCCTCAAAATGGGCTCTCTTTCAAAATAAAACATGAGGTTCTCCTAATCCCCACACTTGTGCCTAAAACAGGTAAGCTACCAGTCCTGAAAAGTGCTCTGGTGTCTGACGATTGTAAACCTATGAATACAATGTATCTTTGATTCTTCCATAGAACTTGGTTCCCTCAGAAGTGCCTCACTGTACATGTCTTTCAAAATTATTTTATAAAAGCGTAACTCATAGTAGAAAAGGCTGAAATTGTATACAATATGTGTGGCACTTTGTTGTGTTTTTTCAGTAGTTTTATCTTTTTTTATAGCACTTTTTATTAGTTTTCAGATCATATACAAAAAATCCAGCAACAACTATAGAAACTGTGGAAATCTTGAGCCCGTCCCCCAGCAGTAAAAATCTGATTTACGGAACCATGTTAACCCCTAGGTGTTAGAGTATCTGAATAAGCTATCCATGTCCCCCTACATCTTATTATGCCTCTCAGGACAGCCCCAGGATTAATACACAAACCTCTCAACTGTAGCAGTGTAGTCCATCCCACAAGACCATTCAAGAAGTAGCGGAGCCAAACAAGAGCACTTGTGCAATGTCCCTTTTAGCAATAATAAAGCCCATACCCACCAGCCGTCTGGTATGGCAGCTCGCTCCTCATTCATCCAACAGGCCCAACAGAGGCAGCTTTGGGTCCAGCGTTATCGCCCTGCCTACAACCTGGGATAAAGTGCTGCCAATGTACTGCCGGTAGTTGTGTATTACTGGGCAGTCCCAAATCATATAAAAAAAGGTGCCTGCAGGGTGCCGGCAACGCATTGGCAAGTCGGCCATCATCCTATGTGAACTTGTAGGGCTATAATAAGTATGATGCCGATACTTCAGTTGAATCAGGAGTAAATTCATTGAAAAGGTCAGTGGCCAAGGGCCTATTCTAGCCCCCACCCAATCATCCTCATCCAGGGGGCCCACATCACCCTCCCACTTTTCCATTAGTGTCATTATGGGGTCCGGGTTGTTATTCACAAGGGATGAATAAAGGCTGGAGATACCATCCCTCCCCAGTCGTGATTCCATAAGGTGTGCCTCTAGAGGGTTATGTTGAGGGAGGGGCTTTGTGGAGTCGAGGAAGTCTTCGAGCACATAGCACAGCTATAGGAAGTGTCTTATGCATAGAGTAAGTGTCTACTAGGTGCTGACTAATGCACATGGAGGTGCCAGCCCAGACATCCCCCACCTTTGAAATAACAATGGAATTCAATGCCCAGAGCATCTCAAGGATGGATGTGTGTTGAAGCCAGGTCCCAGCCCAGAATGGCATCGCTGCCGTCAGCACACCATGCCAACCGATCCACCGCAGTGCTTGGCGCCAACTAATCAGTGTCGATTGAGTCATAGGTGGGAGGGTTGTGGATGTGCTGGAACCGTAAAGGAGAGTGACAATGCTGTGGTGGTCAAGCATGCTGAGCGCCACCGCTATAGAGGGATCATTCCTGGCCGCAAAGTATCAATCAGTAATTGTGAGGAGATGGTTAACGGCCCAGTAGTATAATTGCAGGGCCAAAAGCCCAGTCCACCTTCATAGGGGTGAAGGACACATTTACGGAAGAAAATCCGTGGGAGGCCACTGCTCATATGAATCTCACCACCTCTGATTGCAGCGTGTGGAAGAAGGCCGGTGGGATGGGGTATGGATAATTCTGCACGTTGTAAAGGGACTGAGGCAATGCAACCATCTTCAAAAACGCCTCTCTGCTCGCTATGTTGAGCAGCAGTGTCGCACAGTGAGACATGTCTTTCCTGGTGCGGGCAACCAAGGGTGTACTTTTGAGGTCCCATGCCTGCTGCTGGGTGAAAGTGATATGCATCCCCAGACATTTGGAGTGTTGGGATGTCCAGTGAAGCAGGGTATCCCGATATTCTCTTGGGTGCCCAGTAAGGGGATATAGGTGCGTTTGGGCCAATTTACTGTGAGGCCGGAGACCACAGCATACACCTCTAACATATCTAAGAGTCACGGGACAGAATTTTCAGGTTCACTTACATAAATCAGAAGGTCATCTGCATAAAGCAAAACTCTATCATCATGTCCATCAGGCCAGTGAAAACCCCAAAGGTGTATATTCCACCTAATCCAATAGTTCCATGATGAGTGCAAACAGTAGAGGTGACAGGGGGTGCCCCTGTCTTGTACCCCGCAAAATGGAAATGACCTGTGAGGTCTCCCCGTTCACATGGACCCTGCGTTCCAACAAGCATAACATGAACTGTCAGTGGACTGATTCAAAAGCATTCTCAAAATCAATTGAGATGAGGGCCCTACGGTCTGCATCTTCACAAGTCAAGGCAATTGCAATTTTCAAATTTTGAATGCAGTTGTGAGTGCAGCTCCCCCTCATGAACATGTTCTGAGCCGGATGCATTAGGGAAGTAATTTCCTTCACCAGCTGGTTTGCCAGTACCTTGGCCAAGATCGTGAACTTCATAATAAGTATAGAGATAGGCCTATAGGAGCCACAGTCATCCGGAGGCTTCTGCGCGCAGGATTACGGAGATGGCTGCCCCCTCAGATCATAGGGGAGCTTGCCTGCATCCAGCACCTCCTCTTTTATTGCAAGCAAGGGGTGGTCAACAATGAAGTGTACTTCTTGTATAATTCAAATAGAAAGCAATTCAGTCCCTGTGTTTTCACTGTAGGAAGTGTCCAGATAGCCTCCAGAATCTCTGTGGCTGTAACAGGCTCCTCGAGGCCCTGTCTATGTGCGGCTGAGAGTCTGGGGGCAATCAGATCCTCGACTATCGGAATAGCTTGCTAGGCTTCAGACACCGGGGGGGTGGTGTAGAGGCACGTGAAGTACTAAGCGAGTTCCCTTGCTAGTGTCTAAATATACAAGAGTACATGTATGATATGAATGTGAATTAATGGTTTGTCTCCATATTCCTACATCCATGCATATTTGTATGTTTGTATGCATCTGTGTGTGCCCAAAATATGCTACGGTAGAAAAATATTATTTGATACACTATTTTAACTGACTGTTGGGTTATCCCCAAACTTTTTGCTTCTTCCACCTATTTTTTCCTGACCTGTGATTGTTTGCTACATGTCTCTGGGCACTTTACCACTACTGATCAGTGCTAAAGTGCATATGATCTCTGTGTAAATTGTTATTGTGATTGGTTCTCCCTGATTGGCATATTTGTTTTACCAGTAGGTCCCTATTAGAGTGCACTAAGTGTGCCAGGGCTGGTAAATCAAATGCTACTAGTGGGGGTGCAGCACTGATTGTGCCACCCACATGAGTAGCCCTGAAAAGACGTCTCAGGCCTGCCACTGCAGTGCCTGTGCGCAGTTTGTTAACTGCCATGTCGACTTGGCAAGTGCACCCACTTGCCAGGCCCTACCTTTCCCTTTTCTTACACATAAAACACCCCTATTATAGGCCCGAGGTACCCCCTGGGCAGGGTGCAGTGTATGTTAAAGGTAGGACATGTACTGGTGTGTGTAACATGTCCTGATAGTGAAATACTGCCAATTTCGTTTTTCACTATTGAAAAGGCTATCTTGCCCCATAGGATAGAATAGGGAATGCTTTGTAACATTTTACAAGCATATCTTCCCATAGGTATAAGATAGAAAAATGGAGTTTGGTATCCCTGAACTCAGAATTTGATAAAACATCTTTTAGTAAAGATGGTTTTTAAATTGTGTGTTTGAAAATACCACTTTTAGAAAGTGGCTATTTTCTTGTTTAACCACCCTGTGTGCCTCTGCCTGTTTGTGGATTGACTGTCTGGCTTTGGAGTGACAGGGTCTGGGGAGATGCAGTGGCTCCAGGAGTCTGGATGAGTCAGCACTAGGCTGAATAGGCCTGATCTGGAGTGGTGGGAGGAGTAGCACCCGTACCTGAATAGGGCTGTGGCTGCCTTCCACAATGCTGCCTCAGCCCCCTGCGGTGTGTCTGGAGCCAAGGCTCACACTGACAATGGATGTTGTTGTGCACTTGCAGAGTGCCCCCCAGAACTGGTTTGAACTGGGCTCAGAGCCCCTTGCACAAAGGGAACAAAGACATTTGGGGGTATAAGTATTAGACCCAAAACCCCTGACTTTAGATCATTCCTGGAATTCAAGAGGAACCTTTGCCAAGGAGAAGAGCTGGAGAGACTAAGGAGAAGTACTGCCCTTCCTGTGTGTATGGGGTTGGCCTGCAGTTGCTGTTTCTGCCAAGGAAAGGAGAAGGACTTTGCTGTGTGCTGTGTCCCCTGCTTGAAGGAGATCTCCAAGGGCCTAAAGTGAGCTGGCCTCCTGTTCTGAAGCCTCAGGGACACAAAGACTTCACCCCCAGCTCCCCTGAACTATGCTGCTACAGAAATCGACGCATCGAGGGATCGCGGCTGAAGAGGACCGACGCAGCGCCGATGGACGCCACCGCATCGATCGCCTACGCATCCCGGATTTCCACGTATCGTGCCTGTGCGGCAAGTTCGTCTGACGCATCACCTGCAGACCGGAACCGTCACGAAGAATTGACGCATCACTCCCCATACAGACCAGATTCAACGCAACCCTTCCTCTGCGTGCAGCAGGACTGTCACATCGCCTCCCCAGGGTCTCAGGAGTGTTGCGTCTCTTTGTTTTCTGACTCTGCGGCTGTTTGGATTTTGGAACTTTGACGCATCTACAGGTACTTTGGTGAAAAGTCACGCATCCATAGTTTTCTATGGTACAAGTTCTTGAAACATTTTTAAAGTCATATTTTTAACTGTGTATTTTGGATTTTTGTTATTTTGCTCTTGTTAAATTTAGATAAAGATACTTTATTTTTCTAAACCGGTGTGGTGTCCATTTGTGGTATTATTACCTTGTTACTGTGAGTGTTGGTAGAAATACTTTACACATTGCCTTTGGGATAAGCCTGTCTGCTCGTGCCAAGCAACCAAGGGGGTGAGCAGGGGTTATCTAAAGTGTGTATCCCCCTTACCCTGACTAGAAGCAAGGGTCCCTATTTGGACAAAGGTATCTATCTCTGCCAACTAGAGACCCCCATTTCTAACACTGCCCATATGATTTTTCTGTATAACAATAAAAACTCATCATTTGCACATATAGCCCACCCTGAAAGAGTGGACTAATGTTCACACTTTCAGCACAACATATACCATTTCCTTTTTGGTGTAATTTAAATACACAAATGAGTATGAAATTACTGTAGTCAAGTTTGCATGGCAAGACCTTTGTGAGAGGTATGAGTATACTGTTGAAGAGGATCAGGGTTTTGCAGATAGTGTAGTATGCAGAGATTAACAACAATGCCAAGAAAAACACATTGTAGATATAAAGATGGCTGTAGATCGGACACCCATGAACTTGTGATGGATTAAAAAAAACATTTCCCTTTCGGGAAGATATCGGCGTGAGTTGGTATTGGTGCCATATACCCCTGCCTACTTAACCTGAGCCACCGACACCATTCCCCAAGGAAAGTGGTAAAAGAGGGACAATGTCCTCTTTGCACATGAGTTACCACCTCCTTTGAGTTGTTAGTAACTTCTCAATGGTTTGCAACTTAAATTGCAGTCACAAAGCAGTTATACATCTCATTATAAGTGGCAAATAAGAAGAGACACCTCTTTCATGCCCTCTTCCAATTGCAATTCAGAATGAGCTGCTAAAGCCCTTCTGCATTTCATAAAGACTTTTCTGAATTATGAAAGGGGTTTAATATATTGTAAAAAATATTAAGGGGTAAACCCTGTGGTTTTGAGAATCATAGTTAATGTGAATGCATAATTGTTTTTGTACATCTAGCCCTTAAATAATGTGAAGTGTTTGCTTGTTCCATCTATTATAGTCCATCTATTATAATCCAGAAAATTAGATTACAAAAAATTGTTTTGCACCATAAAAAGATTATGGACCTCAGGCATTAAAATCATAGAGTGACATGTTACAACTTTGAAACTATCACAATATTTAAATGTTACTACATGTCAGTCAGTTTACATTTCATGCATAGGGCCTGATTCATCTGGTTTTTGTACAAATGTGTTACACTTCATTGTGCAGAAGTTGTGAAGTTATGATTGACAGCAGCAGGATTTGCTTATACTTTGGTCCAATATCACACTCTCAGATGTGGACAATCGACCAGTCGAATGGATTGTAACACTTGCATTAGTTTAGAAGAAAAGCTGTGCAAGTGGTATCTAAGGGCAAAATGTACATAGGGAAAAGTCTGTGATTACCAAATAGGGAATGTTAGCGACTCACTATTTGGTAATCGCTAACACTAATGTACGAAAGTGTTCTTTACACTTTCTGCGATTTCCAGTGGATTGCAAATAGACCTAACTCATTAATATTCATGATTCATAATGTTCATGATCGGTTACGACCCATTGGGAATCACCAAAAATCACAGGGATTGTGGCCTGCTGGCAGGGCAGGACTGGCCTGTAGCAGGCAGTTGGCGTTTTCCCCGGTGGGCCGCCAGGGTAGGGGGCGGTTTTGGGCCCCTGGGGGGCCGTTTTTGTTACCGGGGCCGGCAATATCAGTCCCCTGTAACAAAATCGGCTGAAACCGGGAGGGGCTGGCCGAGCAGTTGGGCCGGTTTCAGTTCCCAGTCCGGCCCTGCCTGCTGGGGTCCTCAGACCACCATGTCTGTGATTGCTTTTCAAAAAGCAATGGTTTTTGTTTAAATGCAGCCCATTTCCTTTAAAGGAAAACAGGATGTGTTTAAACATTTTTTTTAAGTTTTTCATTTTTTAAGAGTAGGCAGTGGTCAGTGTTCACAAAGATT
Source organism: Calotriton arnoldi (assembly GCA_963921515.1). Classification (NCBI taxonomy): domain Eukaryota; kingdom Metazoa; phylum Chordata; class Amphibia; order Caudata; family Salamandridae; genus Calotriton; species Calotriton arnoldi. The sequence goes on from CAWUFW010008359.1 coordinate 490,142, forward strand.
CACAAAGAGGAAGGGGTCCCACTTCTTATTTGCGAAAATGTTACAATCTACTTGAAGAAGGTGGTAAAACGCAAATCTTTTGCGACTGCATTTCGGTAGCAAAACATTCACACATACCACTGCAATTTGGTATTAGGAAGGGATGCCCTAAACACGCCCCTTTTAACACCGATTCAGTGATTCACCGATTGTGATTCAGTAATAGGTTACCGAATCCCAAATAGGGCTTTGTACATTATAGAATGCTTTTTTGCGACCCCAAACGTCCTTATTCTGCAAATTGGGACCTTTGTGACCTCAAAAAAGCTTTGTGAATCTGGCCCTAAATGTAGACCATGATATACACTCTCAAATGTTGGTAGGCAAATTTATACTTCATACTGGTACTGCAACACCATGTAAACGGACACAAATGTACTCGTGAAAGTCGATAGTAAAAGGGTTCAGGGTGGGTTAATAAAGGTCTAGATGATCTGAGATTCTTTTCAAGCAAAAAGTGAATTGCGCAAATGTATGATCCTGCCCCATGTACTTTTGGATTTTCCATATGGAAACTACGTATAACTATTTTGTGCTCTTGGAAATCTACGACACTTAAATTTCCACAACTACTCTTGGGAAACCTCTCGAATCACATTGAATAGGGAAATCAACTTACAGCAGAACATGCGTCACTAACAAGGAAGCTGAATTGCTGCAGTTACTCTCACCCTGACAATAGGACTTGATGCTGCAAGGCATGCATTATGACTGTTTAAATACAGTTTTGTGACATGTTTGAGTATGTTTGGAAAATTAAATCCTGCTGTAAGCGGCAGGGAGTCAGCATGTTTGCATTTCTTAGAATACTTTACATGTTAGTCCCCTTCCTAGGTATATATATTTAAAGTTGCTTGACAGAAGTTATTCAGATCAGGCACTCATCCAAGCTTCTTCTTACTTTCATGAATATTGTATGTCACAGGGTTAGGGTCACATGCTTCTGTTGTCCACAGGGGAAAATATCTCCTTTCAGAAGGTGACATACATGAATGAAGCAATTTCATTGCCAGTGAGCTCATTCCTTTCTTGGGGCTCTATTATGTTTTCTTGTGCTTTACTTAAAACTGGCATATATTAAGACTAAATTAAATTGAATCTATAGCATAAACGTGCTGCAAAGTATGTCAGAGGTGAAAAGAACCCAGAAGGCAGACTTTCCATGCTGTTCGATTTAATATTATTATCGATCAACTGCAAAAGTGAACACATGTAAGAATGTGGTATTTTCAGGCCCTATCTCGTTAACATGCTATTGGGCTATGTGTTGAGCGGCCTAGATAGCCGCTTCACAAAGTGCAACAGTGAAGGCACTGCAATAGAGAAAGTTATTGAAGCTTTTGAAATCTTAACACTGGGCTGTCACATAACCGCGTTTATTCTTCTAATCTCCATTTCTAGGGAAGCAATTTTATAAAGAGTACACTTCTAAATTCACAAAGATAACATAAACCAGTGCAGCACTGGGCCTTTTGCAATCAAATTGCCCTTGAGCAATTAATATGGGCAACAATTTATAGAGTATTTGTAGCATAATAACCCACTGAGATGCGGCAAGTTTACCTATACAACCTTCTGAAAGGTTTCTGATTCAATCATGAAACCACAGGGCCGGAAAGGCCTTTTATTCTACCGGACATTTACCCAGTGGAATTGAGCCACTAGAGGGCGATTGTGAGAGCCCAGGGTCTCTCCCGATGACCCTGCCACTTTCCTCGGCTTCCAGAGATTCAGAGAGAGTGAAAAAGAAGGAGCAAGGTGGAAAGTAGAGAGAAAGCAATCAGAGAGAGGGACCCACACTTCACCTCTAAACAGGGCTCTACACTTCTCCGCACAGCAACAAATGAGAAGATGAATGGCTCGCTTTAAAACTAATAAAGCAAGGCCTGGAACTGATGTTTAAATTCGAGTAATCAGAAAGATATTTGCTGGGCTTGGTTAATAATGTGTGGGGGTATTTTTCCTGCCCCTTGTAGAGTTAGCTAGTTACACTGTAGTGCGTCACTGTAAACTCTGGGGCATATGTACAAAGAAATGTCAGAGCATCGATCTGCGCCACATTCGGCAGCGCTGTGCTCCGATATTTCCAAAACGCAGGGATGCGCGTATTTATAACAATTCGGTGCACCTCTGTGTTTTCTCTAGTGCTGGCGCTAAAATTAGCTGCCTAGCGTCAATGCAGGCACCCTTGCACGACAGTGCCAGGATGCCTGCGTTGCAGGGAATGATTGTTTATGTGCAGGAAGGTGTCCCTTTCTGCACATAAACAATCATTAATGGCGATTTATTACTTGCATGTGTGCTGCAGAATACAGCACACATAGAAAAAGCAAAAATGAGGAGAAATAAAAGCATTTCTCCTTGTTGCACCATTTTAATGGCTGCTCTTGCATGGTGTTTGTTTTTGGTGTTGCCTCAGATTTACACCTTTTTGTAAATCTGGGGCAGTGTCAAAAAGCACTGGGTGTTGCGGTAGAACGGCCACAGCAACACCCATTGCACACCCCTTTCATGCAGATACCTGTGCAAAAGGGTAGCATATTTACAAAGCAGATTTATTCTCCTGTTTTTAGTGTCAAAACTATATTTTTCAAGCCCACTCACAAAGCAGGGAGGTTCCTATTTATTGACATTCTCTGATAATTGATACTGTAGGGTTATTCTTAGGTCTAGAGCAAATTACTCAATCCAATCTACAACAGTGATAGATGTGTTTGAATACTTAGATGGGCAAGTATTTCCACAGCAGGAATGGTAACAGGTGTAAAATTCATAATGCGCAACTGTACATTAAAGGCAGTGAGCTTTTGAATTTTTTATTAGTGGTCAGCAGCACAGTCTTAGACTACTTGGCTTCACAGAAAGTGGGAAAACTCTATCAATGAGTTATTACCAACTTTAGCAATGATTAATATTTTTGTTCTATGGAAACATAATGAAAGTAGATGTAAAGAAACTATATTATATAAAAGTACAAAAGCAAAAGACACAACACAACACAGCAAAACAAGTCAATAACAACAAAACCCAATACAACTTAATGCACTCAACACGAGAGCAAAACCACAGTCCAAAACAATATCAACACCACAACAAAGCAATAAAAAGAGAACAATATAATAGTGTACAGACAAACATCATCTTAGGAATCAATACAACTAAATGTGACAAACCTTCTTCACAATAGCAGCACACCTCAACAACATGCAACACAACAACATCGACAAAATACCAACACAACTAAAGGTATACAATCTTTTAATTATGTATGCAAAATTGTTTAAAAAAATCTGGAAATTCCAGCCTACAAGTAGTAAGCAGACTGTCTCTTATTCCCTAGGTTTCCTCCATGCATAACACAAACTGTTCTGCATGCTACCATTGTTCTTTAAGAGTATCCAGCCCAGCCAGCAAGTGTATTCCAACTGAAAGTGGTGAATGGGGAGTCAGGAATTACTGTTTCTTCAGTGTATGACTTCCTGTTCAAAGAATCAGATGTTAATCAACAAACTAATGCCAGCCGGGCAAGCGTCAGAGTCATTGGACGACAGGCATGGCTAAACATTTATCTGATGAGTGCTAGCCAGTGGAGGTGCAGGGCACTATGAAACTTTGATTGTGAAAGGCAAGAATTCAAGTACAAGCTGCACTCTGGGTATGCTGGGTGAACTTTTCATGATTGTTTGGGAACATGGGAAGCTTAAAGTAGGGGGCACGTGAAGTGCTGCCAACGGAATCAGTCATCCATTGCCAGAGTGACTGCTTTTTTCATTTTACATACATAAACCACACACACATTTTATATTGCTAAAACAAATACATGGTGCTGCTCTTTATGAGGTTGTTTAACTTCACACAACACAACACCCAACAAGACAACACAAAGATGCAATGTAATACAAGAGTAAAACACAAACAACAAACACAAAACAGCATAATAGTATCTAAAAAAAGATATAAAACCAAATACAAAAAAACAGCTCAACCCTAACACAAAACAGTAAACAAGCATCCATGCAAACAAAAAGGAACAGTCTACATCATTTCAATGCACAACAAAATACCACAGCAACATAACAAAATAAAGCTGTATCACAGCTACACATTTGTTAAGAAGAGGGGTCTCTAATTGGCAGAGGTATGCACCTTTGTCTAAGTAGGGACCCTTCCTTCTAGTCAGGGTAAGGGGATTACACACTTCAGATAACCCCTGCTCACCCCCATTGTAGCTTGGCATGAGCAGATGTCACTTCAAAGAATGGCTACTTCAAAAATATAACTGTAGAAACAAAATAGCTCCACCTGGGGATAGTACGACGTCATGCAGGCATGAATCCAAAGTGCGGCACCGACTGCAAGGTGTGTAGGATGGGCACGGAGTCACACGGACCCCTCAAACAACAGTACCTTGGAGATAAAGTCAACAGCCGATGTTCAGCATCGTGGAGGTGAGGCATTGTGCCAAGGTGAAGCCGGTTCCTTTCTGACATGTGGAGGAGAGGCGTCAAGTCCGTGAGGAGGTGAGGCATCGAATCCAGGACAGAGCAAGTTAAGCGGTGTCGGTGATGAGATGTCAGTTCCAGTGAGGCGATGCGACGTCGAAGAGTTCGTGAAGTCACCCTCATCAGTTATCGGCTCTGCGATAACGCGATGCTGGCACTGGCGGTGACAGCGTTGGTGCGAGTGCTGTCATTGGGAAAGCTGATATCTGCAGGCGTGGAAGGGCATCATAGCTGCGGTGCAGGCGGGGCGTCATGCACTTCACGAGCGGTGCCCCTGGCCTCGGTGCAGATCTCAGCGTCACTGGGCGCATCGCTGTCAGAGTTGTTCTTCTTGCTTTGCAGCACCAACCACACAATTCACAGGGCCCAGTAACTGGAAATGGCACCCTTTTGAATACAGGAGTCCACCGAGGAGTCCAGGTGTTCGTCAGTGGGTGCAGGTGAAGTCTTTGTGACACTGAGACTGCAGAACAGGAGGCAAGGACCCACAATCCCTTGGAGATTCTTCTTCAAGCCGGTTCACAGCAAAGTTGCATTCTTTGTCCTCTTCTTGTCAGAAGCAGCAACTGCAGGCCAACCCAGCAAAGCACACACAGAAAAGGGGCAGTACTCCTCCTTACAGCTATCCAGCTCTTCTCCTTGGTAGAGGTTCCTCTTGAGTCCAGAAGTGATCCAATTCTCTGGGGTTTAAGGTCCAATACTTATACCCCATTTTCTCTTTGTTCTCTTTGTGGCAAGGGTCTCTGAGCCCAGTCCAAACCAGTTCTGTCCTCTCTGGCCCAGCTTCACTACAGGAGGTGGAGACAGCATTTTGCAGAGGAGACACAGCCTATTCAGGTGCTAGTGAAACTCCTCCCACCACTCTAAATGCAGGCAAGGTCTATTCAGCCTGGCTATAAGTCACCCAGGAAAGGCAAGACACACCTCAACCCCCCTTGTGAGTGTCTAAAGCTCCTGTCACTCCAAAACTGGACAGAGAATCCACAAACAGGCAGAGGCACACAGAATGGTAAAGCAACAAAATGCTCACTTTCTAAAAGAGGCATTTTCAAACACACAATTTAAAATCCACCTTTACTAAAAGATGTGCTATTAAGTTCTGAGTTCTGAGAGCCTAAATTCAATTTTTCTATCTTGTCCCAATGGAAAGTTACACTTGTAAAATGTTACAAAGCAGCTCCTGTGTTAGCCTATGGGACAGACAGTCTTTCAAAAGTGAAAAACGAAATTGGCAGTAGTTCACTATCCGGACATGTAAAACACCAGTACATGTCCCACCTTTAACATACACTACACCCTGCCCAGGGGGGAACCTTGGGCCTACCTGAGGGGTGCCTTACTTTTATAAAATGGGAAGGGTAGGGCCTGGCAAGTGGGTGCACCTCTCAGGTCGGCATGGCAGTTTACAACTGTGTGAGCAGACACTGCAGTGGCAGATCTGAGACACATTTACAGGACTACTCTTGTGGGTGGCACAACCAGTGTTGCAAGGCCATTAGTAACATTTGATTTACATGCCCTGGCACACTCAGGACTTGGACTTGGGACTGACCAGTAAATCAAATATGCCAATCATGGACAACCAATCATAATTACAATTTACACAGAGAGCATATGCACTTAAGCACTGATAAGCAGTGGTAAAGTGCCCAGAGTCCTAAAGCCTACAAAAATGGGCCAGAAACAGGAGATCAACAAACAAAAAGTCTAGGGATACCCTGCAAAAATGCCAGGTCTCTAACAACATTACAATAGTAATACAGCAGAACACAACAAAAACACAGCACAAAACTACAAAAACACACTCCTACAAAACACGCACAACACTGTAACATAATTTAAAATCACAATGAAGTTTCATTGTAGTACCATTGTGCTTTGTGTGTTGGTTTATTATTGAGTTGTATTGTTGTATAGTGTTGGTATATTTATGCTGTGTTGTTCTATTCTGTTGTGTTGATATGTTTTTGTGTTAATAGTGTGATATTTTGTTAATGTGCTGCATAGTGTTGATGTGTTGTACTTATTGTACTGGTGTACTGATATGTTCATGCATTATATATTGTTGTGCTATGTCTTCATGTTGTCGTATTGTATTTTGTTGGTGTTTTGTATAGTGAATTTTGGTTGTGCTATATAGTGGTTTTGTTCTGTTGCAGTTGTTTTGGTATAATGTTTTCATATGTTTTATAATGTTATTTTGTATTGTTGTGGTTAAGCTGTTGTTTTATTGTAACATGATTGTATGGTGTTGTTCTGTCGCGTTTTTGTATAATGTTGCAGCTGTACTTTAAGCACAGCACATCAGCTTAAATATGCCCAAAATGTGTGTCATGTATTACCACTGCCACAAATCTTCTTTCATAATAAGGCACTAAAGGATGTTTACACCACTACCTACACCATACATTTTTAAACAAACTCAAACATTTTTTGTTTCTCTACAGAGTTCTTTATTTTGCTCCTTGGACAAAGCCCTTCACCTACACACACATCAGTTTTGGGGTGTTCCTTCCACATTTGTGACTCAAAATAAATATTTACTTCTACTCTTGTCAGGAGTGAATGTATGCACACAGCAATCTATGTGCAAGTCTGTGCTGAAAACATTTCTACAAATAATTCGGTGACTCATTTTAAATGTGCATGTTTGTGTGTGATCATCAGGTGTAAATGCCCAAAGCCATCCACAAATTCACTTATAACCCCCCACTTTGAGCAAAGCAAAAAAAAATCTTTCAATATTAGGACAAATATTGATATTTTGTTTCGCCCGCTACCCACTTGAGGAAGTATTTCATGTTACTGAAATTGTTTTTAGGGAATAGCAATATTTTACATAGAGTACCAGTCTTTTCTCTTGATTATTGTCAGAAATGGCATTATTCTCATGGTACTGTTGGATATGTTGCCAGGATAAAGGCAAATAAATGGAAACATCAGGAACTTGAAATCTAAATAGGGACCCTTACTATGCCTCTTCCACAAAACTTTTTTTCGATGGTGTTTTCTAAATGCTCATCTATTTTCAGGCATGACCCAATCCTTGGGTTATTTGAGGTAGAAGAATCTTTTACATTTTAAATATTAAATATGGATAATAGTAACGTTAATTGGATAGTATCCCAGCCGTAAGTTGAAGCAGCTATAAGTAGATGATTTTAAAGTCTTAAGCTTGCCTAAAAAGGGGAGTGTGTGATCAAAATACTCTCTTCTGTATTCGGTGTTATTTCAAGAGGAGCAATTTAAACTTCTTTCTTAAGTACAGGAGTTAAAATGGTACACAGATCTGTAGGTGGCTGCATAGCAAAAGAATGCCTGCCTGCTGGCCATTTGCATCTTGCATTTTGCTATTTCAAGCTGAGTTATGTGTCTTTTGGAGAGCTGTGGCGCAGCAGCCACAGCGGCTGACTCCCGAGCGTGGGGCTCACGGTTCGATCGCCAGCGGCAGTTCAGCTCAGCATCATGTGACTCTGGGCAATAGCTCACTTAGGGGCATATTATCAAGAACGGCGTTAAAATTATCGCCGGTTTAGCGGCAGAAAACTGCCGCTAAAGCGGCGATAATGGGCTTGATAATATGCCCTGGAGAATTCCAATAGAAGCCCATGTTCACACCAGAACATGGACTTCTATTGGAATTCTCAAGGGCATATTATCAAGCCCATTATCGCCGCTTTAGCGGCAGTTTTCTGCCGCTAAACCGGCGATAATTTTTAACGCCGTTCTTGATAATATGCCCCTTAATTTTCTCAACGGCCCCCAGCGCCTTGAAACCCTTAAGGGGGTGTGATATGTTTGCGCGTTACAAATAGGAATTATTATTATTTTGTTCACCATTGTAAATATTGATATTTTCAGCTACATAATGTAAAATGTTGAATGTGATAACATTGAATGCCAGCTAAAGTTTATATCTAATTGCCATGAGTTACCCAAGGCTAAATAAACCCGAAGAGCTAACATTTCAGACAAAATTGCCAATGGTATCCCTCCAACTGTTAGTTGGAATGAAATATATTCTTTTTATGAATTATAGCACTGGCACATAACTTGCGCAATAGGACTAACTAATTGAGAATCCTCCTAGGCCCAATTCCAAACTAACTGTGGCTCTGTTTCTCTCCCTATGTCTTTTCTCTCATTATGGCTTTCTCTTCTCCCTTCCCGCTAGCTCTTCAATTCTGAAAGTTAATGAGAAAATAAGACCAAATGAAATGCAAAGTCTTTCAGTGTGGCAAGGAAGTAGTGATAAATATTTTTTATTCTCAGCCATAATCTGATGCCAGCATACAACTGTAATAAGGAAGTAATGCTAACAAAATAATGATCTGCAATATATTTTTAATGGGATAGTGTACTCTTAACAGTACATTATAAAGATTTTCGAACCACTGAAGAGATCTGTTACCATCAGGCCTTCCACTACTAAAGAAGAAAACATGCTACATCTGTCACAGAAGTAGATGGAACATTTATTGTAATAGCACTAAATCAGTTCGTTGGACTATGCCTTTTGACTTCTCTTATCTTCTAGCTCTGTTGCCCCAGTGTTTTCATATAGATACATTTGTGGAGTTGTGATATATTTAAAGCTAATGCAGCCTAGTGTTTGAGGGTACAAGGTCTGCCATTGTGCCCTCCTAGAACAAAGGGCCATATTTAGGATCCGGTTGTGTCGCTCTTGCACCACACAACGTGGTGCAAAAGCAACGCAAACCTTAAGTTAAATTTTTGAAGCCACTCAAAACCACTTTGCATGACTCCAAAAATCTGGAGTAACGCAACGCAGCGCAAATCACTGCGTTGCGTTACTCTGCCCTGGGTAGGTGTTCCACGGGCTATGCGTGGGTGTTCCCACGTAGTTCTCATGGGTTTTGACACATTCCCAGATTTACAAGACCTTGTAAACCTGGGAATGCGCCAAAAAGATACACCTCCCCAAGAGAGGCGCAATGAGGAGACATATCTTTATTTCTACTTGGTACTCCTCTTTCTATGTGTGCTGCATTGTGCAGCAAATAGAAAGAGGAAAATGCCTCTCAGAATTGTTTTTGTGCGGGCAGATGTCCCTTACTGCACAAAAAGAATCTTACATGCAACGCAGGCACCCTTGCACCATGATTCAAGGGTGCCTACATTGGCGCTAGAATGCCAAAAGGATGCCAGCATCGGGGGAAAAGTCAGGAATGCACTGTATGCCTTAGATACAGTGCATTCCTACCCTTCCCCAGTGACTTGCTGCGTTGCACTATGCCACGATTCCATAAATGTGCCAAAGTGTTTGCAGAATGTAAAGTTGAGTCATCAAAAGCACAATGTGGGGTTCTGTGGACTGGCACGTACCCATCTAACCCCAACAAACCTAACTACTCCACAGACTGCACAACCTAATTGGTCCCACCAAGTTTGACTAAGTGGGATTGTTGGAAAGTGGATTATTGGTAGGGGCAACTGTAGGTCTGCCACTGGCAATAAGGCCACTAACCATTGGTAGGACTCAGCATAGGTCTTAGAAAATTATTCCTATGCTCAAGCCTTGGTAACGTGGCTGCGAGCAGACAGGCTTAACTTCAAAGACAGGTATGTAAAGCATTTAAAAACACCAATTCAGTAAATAATTAAGACACAACACATAATAAAAATCCAACACCAATTTATAAAAGTAGGAAATATTTTTATCTTTAAAATGACACCAAAACAACAAACATCCAATGTAGGGAACCGGAGATATGAATTGTCAAAGATTTAGCAAAATATAGCACTTAGAAGATTATAGCACCATATTGGGATACCTGCTCGCGATAGACCGGGTCAAAGTCAAGGTTTCAGGCCGACTGCGATGGAGCCCTGGGCAGCTACAGCTCGCGGCAGGTCCCGGTCTCAGTTTCTACCTTCACACTTAGAAACTTTTCTGGAGCTTTTCTCCCCAAGGTCCCTCGAAGCTGCCAGCCAGTCCGGATTTGGTGAGGGTACGCCGGATTGCCTTTCGACGAGCTCCCGGTCAACTTCCCTGGAGCGGACTTAGAAACTTTTTCTTTAGCGCTTCAGCGGGGCAACCCAGGGGCCCAGGCGACACGCGATGGAAGGCAGGCGGCTTGGCTCTCGTGGTTGCTCCCGGTAACCTTTTCTACGAGCGGACTTAGAAACTTTTCTGGAGCTTTTCTCGCGGGGTCTCTCGATGCTCTTCATGTAGCCGGATCCGGTGAGGGTTCACCGGCTTCAGTTTTCTTCTAGTCCCGGTCAAACTCTGGAAGTTGGACCGACTGAGCTTTTAGCGGGACGAACCTGGGTGGCTTGGCCGGCTCGCGGTTGAAGGCAGGCGGCTTGGCTGACCAGGTGGAGTCGGTCCCTCGATGGAGCTTTTTTTCAAAGTTCCTCCAAGGTTCTCCAAACTTCTTGAACTTCTTCCTGAAGTTCCTCAAAGGGTCCCAAAGTGTCTCAAACTCACTCCAAGGGTCTGGAAGCTCCAAGATGGTCCTTGAAAGTTGAGGACTTCAGTTCCCACAATCCACTTGGACGTCACCCTTAGAAATCCACTGGTAGTTCTCCAAGGTACAGATTTAGTTGGTGATGTTCCAGATGAGCTCTTTGAACCTGTAGCTTTCAGGGAGTCCACTCTTTATTTCCTTTTCAGCAAGATAATCCACAGGGCTGTAGTTTCAGATGGTGCAGTCTTCAGAGGTCAGGCCTTAGAAATCTTTGCACAGCAAAACTTCTCAGCTTGGCAATGTCTTGCTTCAGTAAGATTCAAGCAGCAGATCTGGAGGGCTCTGCCCCTCTCAGATACTTATTCCATGTTCTCTGGGTCAGACAGGAGGTCACTCCTGACCAATGGATGCAGGGTAACTCCTCAAACATATGACCACTTCCTGTAGAGTGTGGCATTATTTTGTCCCTCACGTGGGTTCCTACAATTTCCTACAGACTACTGTTGAGATGCAACATCAGTGGGGGCATCTCATAAAAAGTTTCGGACTGGCCTCACACACCGCCCGGTGTCATGCTTCATCATAGGCTGTCCTCGCCCTCTAAAAGCTTCGTTTGATAGAGGGCGGGCATACCTGGAGACAGGGATGCACTTCTACAACTAAGTGATGGCCGTGTGAAAGTGAAAGGTGATTTAAAAACCATCACACCTGTCACTCAACAGTGTTTAATTCAGGGAACAGATGTATGGTATTAAAAATAGGTATACGGTGATCTGGGACATTATTCTCCCTTCACCGTATTAAGTCCACACTTAATACGGTGAAGGGAGAATAATGTGAATTAAACACTGTTGAGTGACAGGTGTGATGGTTTTTAAATCACCTTTCACTTTCACACGGCCATCACTTAGTTGTAGAAGTGCATCCCTGTCTCCAGGTATGCCCGCCCTCTATCAAACGAAGTTTTAGAGGGCGAGGACAGCCTATGATGAAGCATGACACCGAGCGTGTGTGAGGCCAGTCCGAACTTTATGAGATGCCCCCACTGATGTTGCATCTCAACAGTAGTCTGTAGAAATTGTAGGAACCCACGTGAGGAGCAGCCTTTTGTGTTTGCATATAAGATTGGAGGCTGGCTTGCCCTTTGGCCCCGTGCCTCTAGTTCCCATCCTCAGCCCAGTCTGAGGTAAGTGTGTGTGTGGCATTATTTTGTCCCAGAGTGCATCAAATCTTCCAAATCCATAATGGCAGATTTTCCAGCAAGGAGGCAAGAGCTGGCTAAACACACCCCTAGGATGGCTAATTTACTTAGACTCTCCCCCCTGCATCTGCTCATACCTTCCTTAATCCTACCATCTGCCTAAGGTGGGAAGTTCGGTGTTGTAAATGACACTGTTCTCTGCTCTCCTCTTTGATGAACATAGTTTACGACTCCTCCCCCTGGCCTGGCATTCCTTTGGAACAGCACACTTCCCTGCCAGCAGAGCTGGTTGACCCCAGGGGCTCTTTATCACCTCTTCAAGGCAGCCTGGCTAATCCACTTAACTCTGACCAATCAGGGCAGACCACTGGAAGAGCTGAATCTGGACTTACAAACAAGAAAGTCTTATAACTTCTTGTATGTACACTTTAGGAGAAATTCAACAATATCATATTGTTGAATTTATTAATACCATTCAGGGAAGTCTTTGAATGGCACTTCTAGCCCCTCTCCTATCAAGAGTTATTAGTTAATAACTTTCTACCATGTTAACCTATGTAACAGGGGATTTGCAATGGGAAAAATGACTTGGCCCATTTTTCCAGCACCAGGACTTACAAAAACATATTTTATAAGTACTTTGCTTACCCGCACTCCATGGGACAACTAGGGGAGACTTTAGGGGTTCTGAATCTGTAAACATATTGCAGATCCTCACTTCACAGTGCTCCTAGCATCAAAGTCGAATTTGGGCAGCACTTTATCACAATGTGGGGAGTGAAATGTGAAATTTCACTTAACCCAGGGCATATAAAACTCATTTTATAAGGGTCTACCTTATAGATACCTGACCCCCCACCCCTGGGACACCTAGGGGAGACCCTGGGGGTCCCTAATATGCCATAACATTGTAGGATTATCCATTTTTCGGTGCCCCAAACTCGAGTTTGGGCACAATTTACTTTTTAAAAGCAGTCCTGGTACCCAGGGCTGCTTTTAAACTGACCTCAGGCTTCAGCAGTGCACACATGCAAGTGCAAAAAGAGCTGCTGGCCTCTAAACTGCCATGCCCTAGGGTACTAGGGACTTTTAGGTAGTTTCAATCCCCCTGCCCTATTATATATTAGGGGCTTATAGGGTAAGTCATGCCAATCACAGGGGTACCCCACCATACCATTGTGTACCCTAGTGTATGTAGGTGTTTTAACTGTATTCTAATGTGTCTCTTTCAGCATAGCACTGGCCCTGGGTCTGCTTAGGCAGAGCCCAGGGTCAGTCAAAGTCAGTTACCACCAGTATCAGTCAGCAAAAAGTTGGGGGTGCCCAGGGCACAGGATGACTTTGCAACAGGGATATACTGCATGTAATGGGAAGGGCACAGAAAGTGTGTCTTGTCAATCATTGTAAATGATATACCTGTATCTAACTGCACAGTATTTTTTATAGTTAAAAAAACATACACTGTGTATCATACTTGCCTAATTTCAATAATATTGTGAGTACCCATAATGCCCTGTGTTTGCAGCACAGTTTTGGTGATATTTCCATAATGACATTCTTTTAAAAATACATAGAAATTAGTTACTTATCCAGCCAGTAATAGTCTCTTTTCTTTGCACTTATCATTTTAACAAGAGTATCATACATTTAATTCACACATATTATGCTTATATCAAATGCCATTTGGAAAGCAAGTCCTATATATTTCTACTAGTGACATAGTTTGATTTTCAAACAAAAACATGATTTATTTCGAATCCAGTGAGCCACCATACCTCAAGAGTAGATATTCTAACTAGTAGGGAGACTAATGTATATGTTAATATGATGTTACATTTTATTTGTTTGGGGCAATGCTCACTTGAGCCTCTTGGTGCTCTATTCTTAAAACATCTTAAACACTGGTCTCAGTGACTTGTAGAAGAAAAGGGAAAACAAGAGAAATTATAAATTGAGGTTTTTAAACAATTTCCTAAACTTGATGAAAGAACTCTCAGTTCTCACATAAAGTGGGGAAGGCAAAATGTAGGGCCCTCTTCCAGAATGTGATGAGGGGTCCCTGTGTCTTCCATATCTCAAAGTTATACATTTGCCTTTGCCTGAATAGAGGCACCCTGAGTGGTTACATATGGGCCACACCACAAGAGCTGCAGGGACCTGCATTACTCTTACTCTTTTCTAACTATGGATACCAGAAGGCCCTTTCACCAAATTGGATATACTTTGCTGACCATAAAGAGTGACCAAGGGAGTACCAGTGAAATTTGGATACTATGACGTTAGAGGTTGTTGGTAGCCTGCTCTATGAACTATCATCGTGACTGTAAATGCTGCATGTTTGGAACAGTGAGTCAATGTGACATTTAAATGGTAGATGAGCTGTGACCTCACTTGTTGAGGTCTAATAATAAATGCATAGCAGCATGGTGGGGAAAAAAGCTTTCATAAGCTTTGTGGTAGATGAAACTAGAGGCATCAAGACAAGACTAGATGAGGTCATTGGTGACTTGCATGTAGAGAGGATGGACAGTGAAAGACAGGATTCTCCATTTCAGTTTAAGGTGGGAACCTGCCACATTAAAGCAGGTACCTGCCGTATTAGCTTTTCGGGTGTCGGGAGAGAGAGGTTTCCGGTCAAAGAATTCCTAAAATGCACACTGCCTTGCTAGTAGGAGCAAGGAGTGGATGACTTAGAGACAGTCAAGGTCTCAGTTTTAGTGGTTCTGAGTTTAAAAAGTTTCTTCAGTCTATCACCTAATGAATGGTATTGTCTGAGCTAACGAGTGGTGTTCCTGAATTCCATACTCCTGCGAGGATTCATGCGTGGAGCTTAGCATAAGATAGGTATCATCAATATAAATGTAAAAACTGACCTTTTTTAGAAGAATGCGATGAGCAAGAGGTAGCTTAGCGATTTTGAACAAAAGTGACCCTTGTTTCATGCCACAGCTAACCCCTGAAGACCTGAATCAAGAAGGGCAAGGCTATGTACCTGTCTGGGATCTGTTGGACAGAAAGGACAACAAGCAATTGGTAAATTGACTCCCAAAGTCGACCACCTCAAGTACGGAAGCATTGCAGCACCAGACATTTAACAAATGTGTATTTTAGTAAGGGTGCCTAAAAAGGAAAACACCAACTATCTCTACTCATGCTTTCTTGCGAATCTTACCAAGTGACTACAAACACACATTTTCATGTGTTCAAATTTAGAAATAAACAATATACCAAACAGTAGTCAACAACTCAAAGTCAATGTCAAACTATGGGCTTTCTCCAAAATCCCTTTAAAACTAGAACCATAGATATTGCTCAATAGAAAACCCAGACTGGTATATTGGAGAACTGTGGCAGTCCTAAATCACATAGCAAGCAAACATAAGTGTTTTCACTTCAGTTTTCGGGGCTGCACATGTGGAAAATGTGGTCTGGTTACCAAGAAACGTGACAACCTACAATAAGTATCTCTGCACACAATGCCTCCTTTGCATATAAGATCAACTTTTAGGTTGATGGACACATGACTGCTTCTTCAGTACTGACCTGCTGGCTTTAGTAACATGGGCAGTGGGTAGTGTCAGGGGTCTGCTTATGTACAGCCAGCCTCAGTACTCCAACAACATGGGTCTGAGTTCACATCCTCTGAAGGGGCTATACAATGCCTTTCCAGATATATAGGAACAATTTAATGTGTATCCCCACTTTAGTGGTAGCCATGTGGGACTGTAAGCCAATGTTAATATGCTAACGTTGTTGTACAGGGGTTTGTAGTGCAGGTGGGGAACATGGAATTCCTGTATGCAGTTGAATTGCACCCTGCAGAGAACTGCACCTTTTTGTGAACATACGGTGGATTTTCCAATAAGCAGAAGAGGATATTCGAAAAATACAGTTGTGAATCCGGCACTTTACATTTCATAGGTCTGTTCACCCTTTCCTGTATTGTGTTTGGTTATTTTTGCTGCTGAACTTCGCATGGCACTTTTATTTACTTCTAAGGCCTGTCCTAAAATAAAATATACCAAATAATATGTTACAAAACTAGTATTTCCTTCTACATATACAATGTGTCAATATAATTTATGATCAGTTGGGTACTATTGCAAGGATTTTTTGTCATAGAAATAGCCTAAGAGAATGTTTTGTTTGCTACACCTGAGTTGAAATCCATTCATGTCTTTTAGCAGCATGGTCATTTTCCTGCCTTCATTTACGAAGGTGACAATAATTCTTAAGCACCTTACTGGAGAAAATCCCCAAGTAGAACAAAATAGCAAGGGCTGAAATTGTATCACAGTAATGAATGTGTCCACTCTTGTGTAGAAAATGGAATATGTGAATGCATCAAATGAATGGAGAAAGAGATTTGAAAACCCACGATTAAATCTGTTCTGTTCTGACCCCACGTAAATGGCTTTTTGTTCAGAAAGTAAGGAAATCAATCTATATAGGAAAATGTCCACGGGTTGCTGGTCTGAAAGCAATAAACATCAAATGAATGAAGAGGCACAGAAATTGAATGGCCTGAGAGATTTAATTTATTTTTAATATCGCAGGTGGCTTGAGGCAAGTTGTAATCATCTGTCATTGTTTAGAGACACCTGAATGCATTAACTCTTTATCAGTTTTGCTCTGAATTTGATGAATATAAAAATATAATTTCTGATATGCTAAAAGGTATATACTTGTATTATATGGTATAACTATATAGAAATTCCCTTTTGTAATTTCCGTATTGTAGCTTCAGAATGAAATAAGAATGTTTCTCCTGTGCAAAACAAGTACAAATTTAGGTTTGTGCAGTGCATTCATGGAATTAATATGTAGATCATGTGATTTCAAGCTACTTTTCTAAGCACAAATACTTTTTGAAATCCAGTTATTATTGAGTAAAAATGCCAACCTCAATTCATTGCTGATAGGTGAATAGTGACTTGTTTCCATGCTGTGCATTACATTACTATATTTGCTGTTTCTATGCTCTGTAAATCCCAGTCCTTGAGTCACAAGTGCACTTTTGTCATAAACTTATGCATCCCCATTTAAGCTGTCATGTATCCTCAAAAGGATACTTGGCAGTTGTACATGGTTTAACTACTGTGTAAATGTAACTACTGTGTAAACTACTGTGTAAATAGATGCACTACTAATCCTGATGCATTGGAGGTGTATGCATGGATCAACATGGGATTTGCCTTGATAGTTTGTGGTTGCTCACAAACTCGTGAGTTTATTGCCATTAAGTGTCCCGCTCTGATCTTTTTCTCACCAAGGAAATGGTCAGAGATTTTCGCCAGCAAACTCCTCTTCAGGGGTGGAAAGGGGAACAGAACACTTTCAAACTCCAGGGAGATGTAGGACAAGGGGTTTCTCCATGGGGAATAATGTTTTGCCATTTACAAGGTGGGTACCTTTCTTCAATGCTGATTTGTACTGCAAGTGAAACTCTGCATTTGGGAAATAGCAAATTAATTGCCCAATGTCATTCCCAGTAATACGTCTGAATGCTGTCACTGACACAGCTTTCCTGGCAGAGGAGTATGTGTACAGGTCTACACACATGAGTATGTTTTGTGACTCGTGCCCCATACATTACTCTGACCAATGTAAGGTTGATCACTTTGTAGAGCTCAGAGGTAAGAAAGCCTTAGCTGGCATTGCTGGGATTTAAGGTAGTAGCCTGCAGGTTACTCATAATGTCAGAGGTGGACACTTCTCTGAGCCTTCTAGGCACCTTGAAGTCATATATCAATATTTTCACTAGTGTTTTAAAATAAAATACCTCCGCGAACATGACAGACATTATAATTTTTTTTAATGTATTTTTGTATTTTACTTTCTACAAGTAACCAATTAAAACAAGACAAGCATGCACAACTGGCACTACCACGAGTGAATATCGGACACAGGCATTAAAAACCAGTCATAGAATGTGTATCAGTATCATCCAGGCTCAGAGGCATAAGGCACAAAGAACACAACATTAACATTATTGATCACATCATGCCAGATAACCTCTCTCTTTCATTCTTTGAATTCTTCTCTCACTTTTACATTATTGGCAATGCTTGAACTAGCCTTTGCATATAGTAAGTATTGTATGCATAGATGCAAGCCCATTTCAGTTGATGAAGTCTATTTCTTAATGTGTGCATTAGATTTAAGAGAACTAAGTTATAATCCTCGCCTCAAGCTTTGACTTCACTGCGCAATTAGCTTCCTGCTGGTCTTTCTTTGACTCTATCTTCTGAATTTCGCTAATTTATGCATCCAATTGTAGAGTCTGTTCTATGTGATCCGTAGCACTACAATAAAGGCTAGAAGAGCTCAATAAACATCTGAATATATGTAGTACAAAAGGCTGTGAGTTTTACCACCAGAGGTTATTTGTCTTTTAGAAGTATTATCTTCTGTGGACAGTGATATGCTTGATCTGCAAATACTTCTGGAGTTAGAGGTTGCAGGTACATGGCTCTTTCAGTGTCTCAAATTATTTATGATACATTTCTATTTGCAGTTTACTCCTAGTAAAAGATACACTTAGAAGGTGGTCTGTTTTTTTCTGTATGTTCCCTAAGAGATATGTTAGAATGGAACTTCTGGAAGAGCTTTAACATCTGCATTTGGTTGCCATGCGACTGTCCTATGGACCCTAATGCAAACAAGGAAATTCATCCCACTTAACTTGCATCCGGGAAGTGAAAAACAGCCATATTAAGGTGCAGAGGCCCCCTCACACCAATTTGCTATGGTATCACTGCACCTGCTGCACTAATAATATGAAAGCCCCTGAGTGCATTCCTCTTAATGCACTAAGACTTTTGCAAGGGATAAAGGGGCAGATTTACAAGAACTGACCCACCTCTGCATATCAGCAGAGATGCGTCAGTTAAATTGCGTCACGTAAAAAAACCCTTGCGCCACAATGGATGCGTCGCATTTACAATGCGGCGCACCATGGCACAAGGATTGACAGATGCGTGATGCATCTGTCGGCGTAAAGGTAACGTAGTGCTGGAGTCGTGTCGCAAGCGCGACGCAACTCCAGCACTGCTCATGGGCGGCCTATTCTTGCTGTGCTGCGTCACTCCTTACGCCTGCTTCAAGCAGGCGTAAGGTATTGACGCAGCGGCGTCGTAAAAGTGACTCAGTGAAATCTTGTTGATTTCACTGCGTCACTTTTACGAGGCTTTCCTGCGTGGAAACGCCCACCCTGCATATATTATACCGGACGCAGGTATAATGTGACGCAGGGCTTTACAACGTGAGGCATCTCCCTAGATGCGTCACGTTGCAAATATGTTGCAACGTGGTGCATTGCTTATGACGCAGCTGCATCACAGAAGTGACGCAACAGCGGCGTAAATGTGTCGCAAGGGGCTTGTAAATCTGCCCCAAACTTCTTTGCACAAGAGAGGAAATACCACATGAAGTCTCTCCTTGTAGTTTTAACAGGTTAATTTACACTCGTTGCAAGAAGTAGATATTGAACCTTGTCAAAGTCTATCTCAGATGAACTCCATGTAAGTATTGTTCATACAAAACAAAGTGAAGCTTTGGTAGTAGATGGATTTTTGATAACATTTTATCTGAAATTCCAGGCCTTTATGGCCAATTAGATGCAATTTATAACTAAATATTTAAGTGAAAAGCAAAACTAAAACAAATGGAGCCACTCTAATAACACTGATACCAACACCAGGGAAGGAATAAACAAGTGGTCCATTTACCGGGCAACGTCGTCCATAAATAAATATATTTATAGAATGATCAATTTATTGCCCTTTGATTGGAAGGCATGAGTGGTCAGTTCACAAAGGTAAATTTGCACATGTAAATCTACTCCCACACCTAGGTGTAAATCTACACTTTTGTGCTAGTCATTATTTTATAGTCTAGATTTACATCAAAGCCTAGACGTTCATGTCCCTTAGTTCAGAAGGTGCAGACATCTAAGACTGAACTTACAAGTGTATATTTACTTCAAGTAACTTATCTTACAGAGGAGGAGATCTCTGCCACTGTGACAGAGTTTTCCCTATGGAAATGTATAGGAAACATGATTATTGTTTGGCATTCATTAAAAATACTCTTAAAAAATATTTAAATATTAAATATAAATGTAAGGCATTTAAATATATTTAACTTATAAATAATATGTAATAATGATTTTTAATAAATCAAATCCACCTGAGCATTTTTATTTTTGTTTAATATCTATTACATTTTGTTAAAAGTTATGCGTTGAAATAATTGAAATTATGTTTCATTTCTTATTGAATGTTCAATATAATTGCATTTTTAAATTGTTTTATTCAATTTTAATCATATACATAACTTGTTCACATAAAACTGTGTGTGTGTGTGTGTGTGTGCGTGTGTGTGTCCTTACAAAAGTGAGTTATTAGTTGTGAAGAATGTGAGCCCTTCATGGGTAATACGTCTACAACCTACTCTTTACTGAGAGCCAATTACCTCATTGTTAGAAATGGGGGTCTCTAGTTGGCAGAGGTAGGTATCTTTGTCCAAATAGGGACCCTTGCTTCTAGTCAGGGTAAAGGGGATACACACTTCAGATAACCGCTGCTCACCGCCTCGGTAGCTTGGCACGAGCAGACAGTATTATCCCAAAGGCAATGTGTAAAGTATTTGCACTCAAAACACACAGTAATACAGTGATAACTCCACAAATGGACACCACACCAGTTTAGAAAAATAAGGTATCTTTATCTAAGCTTAACAAGACCAAAACGACAAAAATCCAACATACACAATTAAAAATATGACTTAAGAAAGGTTATTGCAAAAATAAAGCTTGTGGAAAACAAATAGCACCACCTGGGGCTATTGCCATGTAGTGACAGCAATAAATCCAAAGTACAGCGCCGACCACGAGGAGTGCAGCGTCGGGCACGGAGTCACACAGACCCCCAAACAAACAGTACCTTGGAAACGAAGGCTGTGATGATGCACGGCGTTGTGGGAGTGAGGCGTCGGTGTCGATGTCGAGGCCGGCTCCCTGGCTGCCACAGGGGAGGCGAGGCGTCGTGTCTGCGAGGAGGCGACATGTCGTGTCCAGGACAGGGGAAGACAGTTGTGTCGGTGGTGAGGCTTCAGTTCCGGTGATGATACGAAGTTGGCGAGTTCGTGGAGTCACCCTTGGCGGTTATCAGCACCGTGATAGCAGGATGCAGGCGCTGGCGATGGCGAAGTCGGTGTGAGCACTGGCATCGGACATGGCCGATAACTGCAGGCGTCGGCGGGCGTCGAAGGGCATCGGAGCTGCGGTCCAGGCCGGGCGGTGTGTCTTTTACTTCATGAGCGGTGCCCCGGGCCTCAGTGCGGGTCTTGGCGGCACAGCGGCGTCGCTAACAGCGTCGGAAACAGGTTTTCTTGCTTCTCTTAGGTTTCTTCTTTCTTCCAGCTCCCAAACAGCACCAGCAACCTCCAGAGGTCCACAACTAGCACAGGCACCTCTTGGCAGGTCAGAACTCACAACGGCAGAGTTCAGGGGAGCTGGGGGTGAAGTCTTTGTGTCCTTGAGACTACAGAACAGGAGGCCTGCACACACAGGCCCTTGGAAATCTCCTTCAAGCAGGGGACACAGCACACAGCAAAGTCCTTCTCCTTTACTTGGCAGAAACAGCAACTGCAGACCAACCCCACACAGCACACAGCAAAGGGGCAGTACTTCTCCTCAGTCTCTCCAGTTCTTCTCCTTGTCAAAGGGTCCTCTTGAATTCCAGGGATGATCTAAAGTTCTGGGGTCTGGGCCCCAATATTGGTGCTACAAAGTCCTTTGTTCTCTGGTGGCAGAGAAGCCCTGTGCTCAGTCAAAACCAGTTCTGTCCTATCTGGAAAGGAAATCTCCTCCCCCTACTCTAAATGCAGCCCAGGTCTATTCAGCCCAGCCCTGACTCATCCAGACTCTCTGGAGCCACTGCACCTACCCAGCCCCTGTCACTCCACAGCCGGACAGACAATACACATCCCAGCAGAGGCACACTGGATGGCTAGGCAAGAAAATACCTACTTTTTAAAAGTGGTATTTTCAAACACATAATGTGAAAATCACCCTCACTAAAAGATGCATTTTAACATTCAGTTCAGGCATACTAAACTTCAGTTTCCTACCTTGTTCCCAGGGCTAGTTAGGCTTATGAGATGGTATAAGCAAACTCCCCATTCTACCCTATGGGAACAGGTAGCCTTGTAATAGTGAAAAATTAAATTGGCAGTAGTTCACTATCAGGACATGCCACACACACCAGCACACCTACCTTTCACATACACTGCACCCTGCCCACAGAGGTACCTTGGGCCTACCTTAGGGGTGACTAACATGTAAGAAAAGGGAAGGTTAGGGCCTGGCAAGTGAGTGCACTTGCCAGATCGACATGGCAGTTAACAAATCGCATGCAGGCACTGCAGTGGCAGGCCTGAGACATCTTTTTCAGGGCTACTCCTGTGGGTGGCACAATCAGTGCTGCAGGCCCACTAGTAGCATTTGATTTACCAGCCCTGGCACACTTAGTGCACTTTACTAGGGACCTACTAGTAAGTCAAAATATGCCAGTCAGGGAGAACCAATCATAATAATAATTTACACAGGGAGCACTTGCACTTTGACACTGATCAGCAGTGACAAAGTGCCCAAAGCATCTAAGCAAAAACGATAACCAGCACAGCATCAAAAATACAGGAGGTAGAGGCAAAAAGTCAGGGGAAACCACGCCAAGGATGCCAGGTCTAACACCGATTGTAGCACTTGACTATCTAAGGGTAGTGAAGCAGAGCAGTCCAAATCCTATTTGGGGAGGTGGTGTTGGCTATTGTCTCAATTCACCGGTATGCAACAACAATCAAATGTCCAGTCAGTACTTTTTCCTGTAAAGGGGAAACATACTTTATTATGCTCACACTCCTTTTAAAAAATTGGGTTATTTATTGAAGGGGACGAAAACCCAGGGTGTCAGGGTGAACCACAAAAGTCATAAAATAAACCTATGCTTAACCCTCTGGTAGCTTGTCAGAAAAGCAGCCAGACCTAATTTCGAAGCAATGTGTAAATAATGCATGCAGCATACAAACAGTAATAAAGTGAAAACACAACAGACAAAAAATTTGGGGTGGGCGGAACTCGTGGAGTTTTACTCCAGTGAATTCCTCAGAGATACCTAAAAGCTGTGCGAGATTACCCTGACTTCCGTGAGTGGTGGAATTTTGACACGTCATGCTGCCCGAGCTGATTTTTAGCACCAGAAGCTTGTCCCGCACTGTAAAATCAGCATGAATAGCCTTACGCGGCATGCCAGGGGGTGCTGCTTCTTTACGCCACTTCAGTATATTTTCTACTAGAGCAGCAGCTGTTGCAATGCGAGCGGCAACGTTCTCAACGCAAGCGGTCATGACCAGCTGCGACCACCCGCATTGCGAAATCTTGTCCATACCAAAATGAATTAAATCCAATCAGTAGAACCTGAGTTATGAATTGTACAATTTTTTGTGAAATCTAGCAAGCACCTAAAAGATCAAAGCACCAACCATGGTTATCCTGGGGCATGATTTGATTTTGATTTTGATTTGTGCATCTATAAAGCGCACGGTCACTCCAGCAGCAGCATCTTGGCGCTATGCGGATGTAAAACAGAAGATTCGGACCGTTATGGATTACACCAAAGAATGACAGAGGGAGTCTGGAGCTGTAAAGATCCAGATCTTAAGTGCTTTCCTGATGAGCATTTCTGATTCCAAGAGTCTTAGTTGTGTAGGCAAGATGTTCCATGCTCTTGTACCTAGGCTGGCCACAGACTTGCCACCTAGATTTGAGTTTAAATGGGGGGGGTTTAAACAAATTAGCTGAGGAGGATCTGAGTGTTCTAGCAGTGACATATGGTGTGAATCTAGTGGTCAGGTATGAGGGTCCTGTTTTCATCTACACTCTAAAAGTTATTAAAAGGAGCTTGAATAAGATTCTCTTGTGGATCGGCAACCAGTGCAGAGTTTTCAGGGCTTTTCTGGCCGACGAGCGTGCTGGCAGTTTCAAGACCAGTCGAGCAGCTGCATTTTGAACCAACTGCAACCTTTTTAAGACCTGCTTATTTGCACCAGCATATAGGCTGTTGCAATAATCCAGTCTAGATAAGATCAGTGCTACTGCCACTGTTTTCCTTTCAGCAGTAGGGTGAGAGCGAAGCATTTTTTTAGTGATTTGATTTGGTTAAAGCACATCCCTGCCACAGCCAGAGCTTGTGGTCGAAAAGAAAGAGTGGCAGGAACCTTGACTCCCAGATTCTTAACTATGTTCACTGTGTCAGGTGGGGCCGGGATGTCTCAGGCCACCACTTGATTGGATCGAACGGGTTGCCTTTCCCTATTATCATTATCTCGGTCTTGTCAGTATTACATTTAAGGTGGTTGAAAGACATCCACTGAATGACCTCTGATAAGCATTTGTTAAAGTTCAATTCAGATTCATTTGAGTCCTTGTCCAAGACTAAGATAAGCTGCATATCATCTGCATAGGATGTAGTTTTAATTTGGAATGATGATATTAGTGGGGCCATATAGATGATGAACAAAAGAGGGCTAAGGGAAGAGCCCTGTTGTACGCCCACCAGAATAAGGCGTTCTTTAGAAAGGAAAGGAGCCAAGGCAACCATTTGCCTACGATTGTGTAGAAAAGACTGGATCCAAGCCAGGACTATATGTGCTAAACCGCAATTTTTCATTCGAGATAGGAGAATATAGTGGCAGATCATATCGAATGCATCAGACTGATCCAATAGGATCAGTACTACATTCTTTCCGCTGTCTAGAGTGAGCTTCAATGTATCTACCACCTCTAGCAAGGCAGATTCTGTGGAATATCTAGGTCGAAAATCTGACTGGTGGGGGTGAAGAATAGTGGCTTCTTCTAGGAAAGCAGATAACTGCCTATTGACAAACTGTCCTTTAATCTTGCAGAGGATAGGCAGAAGTGAAATAGATTGGAATGTGTGGATAGATCCCTGACCTGTTTTTTCTGGAGTGCTTTAACCACTGCCAGCTTCCAATTGTGAGGAACAGTTGCTGTAACTAGGGAAGAATTAACAATGTTATTGATGTCTGGATTTATAATCTCCGCAATCTTATGAAGCACCGCAGGAGGACAGGCATCCAGTGAAGATACAGATTTACACGATAGGATAGCTTGATGAGAATGCTCCAAGGGGATTCTATCGAAGGCCTGAAGCGACGGCCCAGTATAAAAAGGATCTAATTCCAGGTCCAGTTGAGATGTGGCTGAAGTACTGAATTCATTTTGAATATTATGAATCTTTTCTTCAAAGAAAACTGAAATCTGATCACATAGGGTCTGTGAGGGGGGAAAGTCCGTAACTAGTGTTTTTGGATTGTAAAGGACCTTACAATTGAAATAATCTTTTTTGAATTCTGTTTGGCTTCTGATATTATTTTTGAGAAATACTCCTTTTTTGCAGACCTAATTTGTAGGTGGTATACTTTCCTGGCTAGTTTAAACCTGATTCATTCTTCTGGGTCATAGCCTCTTCTCCATTTCCGTTTGAAGCGCTTGCATTGGAGATGAAGCTCGGCTAGGGACAGCGAGTACCAAGGAGCTGAGATTTTTGGAGTATGTTTGTTAACAAAGTTGCCAAACTGTGCTAATTCATTACTAATGGAAGCAAACCATGCATCAAAACGTTGGGAGTCGTCTGCTGTGTTTCCAGATGAGGTAGGTACAGATGCTTGCGCTATATGGGACAGTTCTGGGTTAGCTAACATCTTAGCCCACTTACGATGCATGAGACTGAAAGAAGTCAAAAGTTAAGATTGGTTGCAATGTAGCATGGGTTGGATACACAACGTGAAAAGGGCCCAGTCTTGCTTTACCTTAAGACTTAGAAAAAAAATTGAAGAAAAGTCCAGGAGAAGGTAGAGTTCAGCAGGGCAAGGCAACAGCCTTTGTTCGAAGAGACGTCATCATCGTCATTGTGAGGGAGCTACTAGACGAAGTTTCGATGAAGCTGTTGACAGTGGTGGGAAAAAGCTCAGATTAGAAAGCTAGATTTCCAGGCTTAAAATGAGGATTTTATCGCCATCTGACATGGTGAAGATTTGTACCTTTGGACTAAGACAGCTTCTCAGAAGTAGAAAACCTCCAGCAGGATGAAGCTGCAAGCTATAGCCAAAG
This sequence comes from Calotriton arnoldi, assembly GCA_963921515.1. Taxonomy (NCBI): domain Eukaryota; kingdom Metazoa; phylum Chordata; class Amphibia; order Caudata; family Salamandridae; genus Calotriton; species Calotriton arnoldi. Next base: position 516,509 of record CAWUFW010008359.1, read on the forward strand.
AGGCTTCCATGAGAACAGATAATGTTGCTCAGAGAGGTCCTGCTGAACAGGATTTTCTGCTTTGGAGAAGAAAATAGTGGGAGCTATGGCAAAGTCAATCCGAGCAGCGATGCACCTTGGCCAGAAAATGGCTGGCAGGGAGGTCCTGGTCTTCTGTCAGTTCTTCTGCCACTTTTTGGTGAAAATGCTTCTAATTCCCAACTTTGAGGGTTAGGCAGGAAAAGCATCTCTAATATAACTTCGGATGGTCCAGGACCTGGGGAGGGCACCACTTGGGGATTAGGACTCACTTCAGCAGAGGCCAAGTGCAAGGATCAAGGTCTCTGGAGCTTGTTACGTTCCTATACCTCACAAATCTGGTAATCCTCGGTTTAAGCAATAAGGCGTACCTATAGCAGCAGGGCAGTCCTCTAGTAGCAGCAGGGCAGTATTCTGGAGAAGGAATGCCTCAAGAAGTAGTTCAGTCCTCTGGAGGTCCAGTGAGTCCTTCTGAAGTCTTCCACTGGTCCAGGAATTTAAGCTAGAGTTGTTGTGAGGGTCCAATATTTATGCCTGGTGCCATCCTTTGAAGTGGGGGATGTTCTAGGCTACCACTACATCTAGTTCTGGAAAGGTCTTCCCTTCCCCTGCCAAGGCTTCAAGATGTCTGGGGAGACAAATAACTAGTGTCAAGTTCCTTTGTGTGTGTGCAGGAGATGGTCTTTTCAAATGTAAATGGGCTCTGCCCCAACCATCCTGGCAGGAGGGCCTATCCTGCCAACACTTAGTTCCCTTTGCCCAAGAGGAATACACAAAGGTCAACAGCTAAGTTATTCACAGTCATGTGACTCATGCCCCTGGCAGAAGGAACCAAATGGTTAGGGCAGTGAAATGCCAACTTTCGAAAAGTGTATTTTCAGAATTGTGACTTAAAATCTGACTTTAATAAAAGAGGATTTTAAATTACAAATCATTTAAGTCCAAGACATCTCTATCTATTTCCAATCAAAAGTTGTCCCTTATTAAATGCAATTGGGTAACCCAATGTTATCCAATGAAAAAGATAGGCCTTACAGTAGTGAAAAATTACTACTAGGGCATGCAGAAATTAAAAATATGTGTCCTACTTTTTAAATGTGATGCACCCTGCTGTATGGGCCTTTTAGGGCCTACCTTAGTGGTGATGTATATGTATTAAAATGGCAGATTTAGGCTTGACAAAAGGTGTATTTTTCTAGATTTACAGGCAGTTATAAAACTGCACTACAGGCTGCAATGGGAGTTCTGAGGAATGTTTTAAAGTGCTGCTTAAGTGGGTGGAATAATGAGTGCTGGAGGCCCCCTAGTAGCATTTAATTTACAGGTCCTTGGTACAAGTAGTACCATGTACTAGGGACATATAAGTAAATTAAGTATGCCAGTCAGGTGTAAGCCAATTGTACTGTTTTGGGAGAGAGCACAAGCACTTTAACACTTATTAGCAGTGTTAAAATGGACAGAGTCCTAATGCCAACAAAAACAACATTCAGAAAACAGGAGGGGTGAAGGCAAAATAATTTGGGGAAGACCACACCAAGAATAACAGTTCTAACACTAATAAATACTTAACATTAATTTATAAATATCAACAAATAGGACGATGCAAGTACATTTGGTGACACGCTCAGAACAGTCCACAGCACCAGAAAGCCCTGAAAGCTATAATCACAAACCCACTCCCCTACCTATACTAGACACAATATGAGGGGGTATCGTTATCACAAAGGCAGGATCACTGGTTTGTCAAGGTGTCACCACAATAATAAATCACACAAAACGTATGCAACACCATTAAAGTCATTAGGGATGGTGCAACATTCAGTAATCTTCATTAAAATATAAAACGCTTCACTTTCTACATCATCAAAGTAAATGATGCATTATTAATTCAATTCAATGCTTGCACAAGTATTCCTTTTACTTGAAACATGCTGCCAGTGCAACCATATGACCAACCAACAAGGATCCCGGTACTCCAGAGCCCATAGGCAAAAACCCAAGCTCCAGGAATATTTGCAAACATGAAAATGTCTACAATAGGCATCAATATAACACCTAGGAGACTGAGGGCAACGTTCATAAATCGTTCTGGCAGGGGCTGCTACACTCCCTGCAGCTCCAAAAAGCTATTTGAAAACCTTGATGGTTCTCCTACCCACCCTTGGGGCACCACAGAGAACCCATATGCAAATTTCTGAGTGTTCCTTATGTCTCTTTAGATGAGGAGCCTCTCACTGAAGCGTCCATTTATTTTCTTCCTTTTTCTATTTAGATCAAGTGGCCTTGCACATCAACCTTGGCATTTTTAAGTGATGGGTACTCCTGCCCCTTTGATGGGGCACCCAGCATCTCTTCAGTAGTGGGGCTGCATGGGGAGTCCGCTCTAAAGAGGCCCCAGCTGACTACTTGCAGCAGAACAGCTTTTGCATGTCAGCACAGAGCCGGCATCCTCTTCTTCCTCCCCGCCCGTGATCAGCGTTGACAGGGGAATATCAGCATGTTGGTGGCATGCTCCACGTCTCCCCCAGACAAAGGCATGGGGAACTGGGAAGGCATACTTCATTGCTTTGGGAGCTGCACTCCATTCTGTGTCTGGAATGATGGGATCCCCTGGGACAGTTGCAGCGTGTCCTTGAAGACAAGGACCTCTCTGGTGAGGGTACCCCATGCATGCCCTCTGAATATTAAAAAAATTACCAAAGAGGGTGCTCTGACCCCTAGCAGCATGGACATCCCTGGGGGAACTCAAAAAAAGAGCACTCACTCCATTTTCCAGCCAATCCACCTGGGGGACCAGGCATACCTGTGGTTTTCTTCAGCCCCATAGGATGAATTTCCACAAATGTTGTGCCATTTTTCTCCTGGTTTCCAGCTGTAGCTACCATGAGCATTACGGCCTCCTTGTGTCTAAATTTGACTTTGTGAAGATCGATTTTTCCACAGCTCCCAATGGTGGACCTGTCCTCTGTCTGGGATCCTGGTAACTGCCTTCACCCAGGGTTTCCTCAGCAGCACTCCCCACAGACCACCAGCAGAGTTTTCTCCCTACCAAACTCCCCAGACCCCATGGGTTTGTCCTTCTTGCAAGGCACCAATGTGTCAGCAGTGGAGTCAGTGGGCCCCACTTCTGTTGGGAGTCACTTAGCTGAAGGACCAGTCCACAGAAGATTCAGAGAACCCTGCAGCATCCCCTCATACAGGTTCATCCTTCTACTGTCACTTAGAAGGTGTTAGGATGCCAGTTGGAGTCAAAGTCCTTCAGCCCATCCTTGAAGTGGCTTATCCTTCCAGCTGGACATTCCTCCAGCATATATTTAAGTGGGATTGAAAACTTCTGGAAGGAAGACAACTCTCCTGGGACATTTGAAGATGGTTGGCTTGGAGTGGTCTATGGAAAGATCTTTCCTGAGCGCCTCAATACCGCCATCACTGTCACAGCAGCCTGATCCAATCGCACCAAAACTGCAAGGGGGACCACGCCTGAGTTTGTCCTTAGCGGTCTTGCTGTCCAACTTTGTTTTTGTTGGCATAAGCTGTTTTAGATCAAATTCAATGTGAAAGGTAATTAGCATATGCACTTTCTGTCTGAACCCCTTTGTTTCCCAGGAACAATCCCAAGCATGGTCAAATGGCTCTGTTATATGAAGAGGCCTTTGATTCTTCTGCTGGCCAGAGAAGAATTGAAGATAATATATATATGCAAATAGATATATTTATATATGTATATATACATATATACACAATATATATATATTCTTATGATGGTCAGCAGAGAATTTAAGTTAATATATATGTACATAAATATATTTATATATCTATATACATATATAGACACATATTATGAAGTGTCCATAGAAAGAGCGTGTCTTGCTTCGCTAATAGGTTTGGCCCCGTTTGGTGAATCTTCACCAAACTTCCCCAAAACAAAGTTCATCCACCTCAACTCCTTCCTGGAAAGTTTTGGGGTGATCTATCAAGTGGGGGCTGAAAACAAGTGGATCCAAACTCAAAATCACCTTGCAATTTCCATAGACTTCTTTAAGACAGGCTACAGCAAAAACTGATGAACGGAAATACACCAAATTTTGCAGGAGCCAAGATCTCTGAGATTTTAGTGTAAATCTGTTCAGTAGTTTTTGAGAAATGTAGGGTCAAAATAATTATATATTTAGGCAGATGGGTCTGCAAGAGTCTTGAGAGATTCTTGCGGGAGCCCCAATTTAAAAATAGGTGGTTCTGATTTGCCCAGGGAGCTTTATTTCCTTTGGGCTATCCCGCTCCCTCAGGATTCAGACTCCTGTGAGAGCCAGTGCTCTGGTTGACTGCCAGCAACATGAGAAAAATGTTGCTGGCAGCCATTACAGGACTGAGGGACTTGATTGACTGTCCTGAAGTTATAAAAAAATAAACATGTATGAGAGCAGGGTAGTGATACCCTGAACCCTAGGCCACGTGAGGGGACCCAGTGGCACTCCCCAGGGACCAAGAAATAAAAGAATGGTAAAAAATGCAGAAATCCTGTGAAACAAAAAGGTGGCCTGGCCGCATTTAAATAACCCTGAAGCCTGAAACAACCAAGAAAGCTCAGTTAAAGAACCCCGGGGACTCAGGCAACTGCCAGCCTTTAATCACTAATATTTTTGGCCCAATTGAGGGAAGCACATATAGGGCTCTGGAGGGGGAAAAAAGGAAGGGGGGCAGAATGAACAAATTACTGCTGCCACCGCTACCGCTGCTGCTGCTGCCACATCAACCCCAGAAGTGGCACCAGGGCCTAACCTCCAACCAAACTCTACCCCTAACCTGGCATTAGACAATGAAGAGACTACCTTTAGAAATGCTATCCCTGGTCTCCAAGATGGCCAGCAGAGGCGCCAAAACAATGCAGACATAACTGAGAATGAATGCACCCTGACCAGCAAGGACCCTGGAAATGAAATTGGAAATACCCCCCGGCCCCTGCCCAGGACACCTGACACCCTGGAGAAATTATATTCCCTAACTGACGAATCTGAAATATCTAACCTGAGTATAACTGCCTCCAGTGAAGAAGCGGGGCGCTACTGGAATAGTAGCTCTGATTCAGAACCACCCTCAAAATCCTATGGACAGAAAAAACTCCAAACAAAGAAAGGAAACCGGAGAAAGAGGTGCGAGACCCCCGACTGCGGAAGCGCTGGGGACTTGAAATGGGATTATTCGGCTCGTAACTCACTACTATGTCAGATCAAACCATTTGCTCAGGGGGAAACCGCACAATCACAGGCAATGCTGAGGATGGTGGGTCGGGGTTCCAGAACGATCCTGCCTTAGCAGTTGTGCTACAATCAATCAAGAGCTTCCAGGAGGAGGTAAAGATAGACAACCGGAGAGCACGGCTGGCCGCAAAAAAACTACAAGGGTCCGTCAGGAAGGTGGGCAGAACATGTGTCGAAATCGCAGACAGAATGGCCTCCGTGGAAGCTCGGACTGAAAATCTGGAGAAGGACCTAGTCACACTGTAGGCACAAGGCGATGCACATGAGGGGATCGTGAAGGATCTAATGTGGAAAATGGAGGAGTATGAGAACAGACAATGTCGCAATAAAATCCTTGCTCTAGGTATTCCGGAAGGAGTTGAAGGGAACGACCCCAGGAAATATATGATCTCGCTGCTCAAGGGGGCCTTCCCTGAACTGCATACCTGGGATTGGGACAAAGAGATCCAGTGAGCCCACAGATTCCCGTTGACACCGTCGAAACGTCCCTCATCCACTCCTGAGTGGCCACGCGCAATGCTCCTATACTTTGGAAACTTCTTGCTCCACCAGTCGCTCTATGACTTGGCTAGACTGACCACCAAGAAAAAATTCGATGGGGTGAGTTTCTTTAAGAGACCGGACTTCGCCCATGCCACTGTGGAGCGCCGGTGGAAGCTTAGACAACTCTTTGCCCCCTTTCAGCAGCTTGGGGCAGAAGTACACCTGCAGAATCCAGCTCGGCTAAAGGTTGTTTTCAGGGGGACAACTCGCAGCTTTATCTCCGAAATCCAGGCCCAAGCATATCTACAGGAGATCACTGGCCAAAACGGGAGTGGGGTCTAGCGGCAAACAGAGCCAAACTTCAAGACAAAGAAATATCATCTTCTTAAAGCTTTTTGGCCATCCTCTTCTTATATATATGGAAGCATGCCAACTTAATCTCTTTACAGAAGCTGATCTAGATCAATGATTGACAATAGCTGATAAAATATTTGGAGCTGATTCACAGCTTTTTGAGGGTGATGTGAGGGAGGGGAACACTCGGGGGCAGCGGGGTTATGACTGCTCAGATGACATCATCCTGGCTCGGGCTGGGCCAGGTTACCTCAGCTATAGGTGGTGGGAGGGGGAGGGTGGGGTGGGGCGGGGCTTTGGGGAGGGGAGGGTGGCACAACGGGTAGAAGACTCACAGGTATTTGCTTTTTTTTATTTTCTTCTTTCATATATACTAGATGGGTAAGATACGCATAGCCACTATTAATATTTGTGGCCTTAATGACCCCCCAAAAAAAGACAGTATACTGCAGCTGGGCTTCGATTATTGAAGGCAGATATTGTCTGTATGCAGGAAACTCACATCAAAAGGGCTCAATTGCACTTATTAAATACATTTGGTTACCCGTTGGTGGGGGGAACAACACAAAATACACGGACATGTGGGGTGGCGATTTTGACATCTAACATTACCCTACAATTTAGGTGAACATAAGTGGACCATTTAGGGAGATGGGTAATAACTGAATGTCGTAAGAATAACGGGGATTTACTCACTAAATGCTCGATTTATGGCAGTACCTTAGATGACCCTGCTGTGTTTGAACATATAAATAATGAACTAGCTGCCTGGCCACTCCCTATATTTCTATGTGGGGATTTCATCTGCTGACAAGAAACTGAGCTCAGAAACTGGATATACAGTGGTAGGAAACCGAAAGTGTTTCGAGCATTAAGGACACTATGCTCAGATCACGCGCTTTGCGACCTTTGAAATTGGCAGAATCCCTCTGATCCTGGTTTCACCAATTTTTTCTTTCCACACAGTAAACATGCCAGACTAGATTTAATATTAGTATCTTGTTCCCTTCTCCATGACTGCATTATTGAGAAAGCCCCACGCATATTGGCTGATCACAATGCTCTAAATGTAGAGATTAAGGGGAAAGTGCCTAAAAGTGGGGGTGGCACTACATGGAGTTTTGAATGAGCCCTGCTTGTCAATGAGGAATATTGTAATCATATGAGGAAATGGATGCCTCAGTTTCTCATTGAGAATTTAGGGAGTGCAGGAATCGAGGATGTATGGGACATGTTAAAAGCAGGAATACGGGGGAAACCCTTAGATTCTCTTTATCTTTGAATAAAAAAAATGATCATTGAAAAACGGCATACAAATTAGATTGGCTGCCGCGGAAGAAGATCTGATTACAGTGCTCCAGTCTGGAGGGGGACCCAGCAGAAGCACAGGCAAAATTGGCAGCTGCTAAGTCAGCGGTTATGGAAATAATTGCGAAAAATGCCGCAGACATACTTACAGTATGGCGAGAGAAAGCGTACGAGTGCAGCGAACAGGTAGGGCACCACCTGGCAATTAGAGCTAGACAAAAAGCAACACAGAACATAATACAAGAAGTCAAAAATCCCGTGCTAGGTGTGGTTACAGATCCAGATGGAATTAGAAATGCTTTCTATACATACTCTCAAAAGCGATATCAAGAGGATTCATCTGGGGACCCGGGAGATGTTAAGGCATATCTGAACTCGATTCCAACAGAGCAATTCTCTAAGGAAGACCAGCTACTGTTGGTTGAGCTCCCGCAATGGATCGAGATATTATTATGCATCAACAGCCTCCCTAAAGGTAAGGCCACTGGTCTAGATAGTATTCCTCTGGGATTTTACAAGAAATTCTCGCCACAACTTAAAGACTGTATGACGCAGCTATTTATACATGTATTCAAGGGTGGAAGACCACCAGATTCCTGGTCACAGGCAAAAATTGTGATTTTTCTTAAAAAAAATAAACCACCATGCGAACTTGGCTCATATCGCCCTATAACACTGATTAACAGTGACAGTAAGATCTACACAAAAATCCTTGCCACTCGCATGGCTTCGATTATTCATAAGGTTATTTCCATCCGGCAGCATGGATTTATTCCAGGGCGGGGGACAACGGACCACACAAGGAGGGTTATTTCACTCTTAGATGCTACCAGCATTTCCATGGATCCAATGGCACTAATTCTGCTAAACGCAGAAAAGGCCTTTGACAGGGTCTCCTGGCCTTTTCTATGGGAGACCCTGTCAAGGGTGGGAATTGGAGAGGGGCTATTGCAGGCTGTTAAAATGCTTTATTTCTCACCTACAGCAAGGTTATTTGTTAACGGAGCACTTACAGATCCTTTTAAAATAACAAGAGGCACCCAACAGGGATGGCCAAGCTTACCGCTGCTATTTGCAATCTATATTGACCCTTTTCTCCGACAACTAGAAAATAATAAGGTTATCAGACCCATTGTAATGCATGGCTGGGAAACCAAAGCCTTGGCATATGCCAACGACATTGCCCTTGTGACCCCCGACCCTGATACTGCTATAGGCGAAATCGAAGAAGAAGCAGCGGGGTATGGGGCACTCTCGGGGTATACTCTTAATCGTAACTAAATGCAAATAGTGGGCAATGAGAACTCAATGATCAATGACATCAGAGTAGTCAAAAATGCAACATACTTTGGTATCGACATATCAGCAAATACAGATAACGTCATTAAAGATAATATTGATCCCCTACTAGTTAAAGTCAAACAGGATCTGGCAAGACTGCATAATCTCCATCTGTCTATCATTGGTAGATGCAACATTATTAAAATGCTATTTTCCCCCAAGTTTCTATATCTTCTGCGGGCAATCCCGCTAGAATTCACAGCTGATTGCCTGAAGAAAATAGAAGATCTGTTTTCTCGATTCATTTGGGATTACGCTAAGCCAAGAAGGGCATATACATTTCTCACTTTACCTAGGGAAAGGGGGGACTGGCCCTACCAAATATAAGACTTTACTACTGGGCACCACACTATTACACAATTTAGTTCTAATACAAGAAAAGCCAAAAGACAGAGCAATCGATGAAGTACCGACCCCCCTGAAACTCATAATGGGGGCGGAAGCATGGGGATGGGTCTGGCGATATCTAAATGACAACCACTACAAAAAAGTTTGTTTTAAAACATTACAAGAGGGGTTTAGAATCTGGAAGTCAATTCGAAGATTGGTAGGAGTGGGTCAGTTCAATTATTACACACCACTTTGTAATAACCCTAATCTGCCAGAAATTTTCTCTCCACTTGGTCTGGTTTCTTTCAAAAATCTAAAAGAATGGTTCGAGATAGATCGAAGGGATTTTTACAATTATCTTCAAATAAGGGATTTCCTAAATAAGAAAGGTGGTGGACCAATCAGATTTGCTAATAATGACATAATTGACAAACTGAGAGAGAACAGAGATCTATCTATATTAGTAGTTTATAACCGTTTTAACTCACTAATGAAAGATGATATTGATGATCGGGCATTAAGATGGAAAGGGGAAATTGGGGTCTCGGAAGACCTATTCTTTCACTCTATTAAACTGGCACAGAGTATCTTAATCCCTGCCCGGCTACAGGGACAATACTACAAAACCTGCTTTTCACTATATTCTACTCCGAAAAAAATTGCCAAATGGGGGACGGGGAGAGGAACATTATGCCCCCGGTGTGCATTATATCAGGCAGACTTGATTCACATCTTCGCCTCTTGCGACGTGCTAAGCAAACGAGAGCAAGAGATCACCAACTTTTTTAAGAAGGCCCTAGGAGTCGACTGTCTCCTCTCTCTGTCTCTGATAGGGCTTGGGGTAGCTCAGGACATGCAGGGGATAATTGGAGAAGAATTAGTGTTTATTGGTATGGCGATCCTCCGTCTATGTATTGCATCAGCGTGGTTAGATCCTAATCCCCCCGGGTTCCAGCAGTGGCTTTCTCGTCTTTTGACAAACTATAATCTGGAAAAAGCTATCTATGCAAGGAGGGGAATACGCTCACGAATGAAAGGCTTAAAAATCTGGGCACCATTGACTAGATGGATAGAGAAAAATGGGTAACCTATCAGGGGGAAATTAATTTAGTGACGATACCAAGGACAACAGAGCAAGGCCAACTCCCCATGTTGGGTGGGTGGGAGGGAAAGATAAATAAAAAGTGAAAAAATGCATAATTGTTTTGTGATAATGAATTTCAATGGTTGTGTACATTTCCTTATAATATGCAATATAAAAAAAAAAATTAAAAAGGAAGTCAACCTTGATTGTAAGATTTGCAAAATCTTTACTTCACAGATGCACACTCTTCATTTTAGAAATTATTCTTTGTTTTCATGCAAAAATCCTATGCCTTGAATCACAGGACATTCATGTAGAAAATACTGAAACTTTAATATGCTCTTCTGTAGTGTAGCTCCTATTTCCCTTATAGGCTCTGCGCATTGGAATAATATATCCTATAGGTTTGACATAGGACTAAGGTCAGTATGTCCCTATCGAGTATATTAAACTTAATTACTTGTGCCAGATAGCTCAGAGGCCACTAGAAACTTCTTGACGACAAGAAGGGATTAGTTTCTGGCTGCCGCAAAACATGACCACTGTGTTTCCCTTACAGAATCAGGATGTGTCCCAGAGTCGTAGAAACAATAGATAACCATTTCACTCAGCTCAGTTGTACATGTTTCAGTTATTCTCAGATTTACACAGAAATAACCAGACGGGCGTTTCAATAAAGGATTTATTGAACAGTCTTGTTTCTGTTGTAAGTTATATGTGCTGTTACGATCACAAGACAGTATGCGAGATAAATAATGTACAAGGTGAGCAGTAAAAATAAATAATACTGCGTCAGCATTATCTTTTTAGCATATATGCATTTACATAAAATGACACAACCTAACAATGCGAGTACTCATACGATGCGTTTCTAGCCTAGTTCTACCCAGTGTGCCTAACCTGTCCTAGGTGTAGGGAGAAGTAGAAGTAGGTGCTGTATTCCTGACTAGAGTATACTAAGAGTAAGTTACGCCTAGCATGCCAAGAGTCTATTATGCCAAGAGTCCCTCTAGGTTCTAGTCTGCTCCATACCTGAAGAATGAGAGAGGTAGGAATCTCTATCCGGACTCGAACTCCAACACCCCGCAAGGGAAGTTAGATCACTGGAAGCTGGACTCTCTGCGTGCAGGAAGGGCAGCGTCTTCTCAGTGCGTCTGGCCGGGAATCGGGCTCCTCTGAAGTCGAGGTCTCCTCTGATTTACAGGGGTTTGGGAAGGTATATTTATACCTGAAAATGTTAGCATTGACGTGAGTTGGGTAGCGAAAGACGTCATGAATGAATCCCTTAGGGAATAAGAGGTTCATGCATAATGTATGAGACCTTGAAGAAATCAATAGTCCTGGGCAAGGGAAACTCCCGCAGCCAGAGGGTCTGTTTGTTCATGGACTCGTTGAGACGCTAGGGTGGACGGATGTCTGAAGCCATGCCTGTATTTGGTATGCATAGTTTATGCCTAAATAAGGTCTGGGATTCTATGCCTATATAAGGGCAGGTTGGATTGTGCCTATATATGGTCATGATTCTAGAAAGCCTGTTTAAGGACACCCTATGAAGTACACAACACCCACTCCTCTTTTGTGTATACAACAATACTAAAATGCTAAACATTTAAAATGCTAAACATTAAAATGGAGTACCGCATATTAAAATATATCCTAAAAAGCTTTAAAAGATACATTAAAATGCAAAGGATGCTGTACATTATTAAGCAGTGCTTTTCATTTCCTGCAAAAAGAGTGAAGTAAATGCAATCGGAACGAAATGTAAAAGCAATATTTACATATGACGAGAATGAATGCAAGGTTGTTTCAAAACAAAATCATTCCCTGTCATGAAAATCAAATGAACTGAGTTAGACACACAAGATGACTAAGCGTCCCTGGAAGTACTGCCAAGTCTGTATTATAAGGCTAGTTTTACTTTAAGCAGATTGGATTGCCATTTTCGTTCGGAAAAAAAAAAAATGGGACAAAAGTTCAAATCTGGTAATGTTCCAAGTCTTTGAAAAATGAAGGCCAAATTGTTGCTGTTGTACTGGAACAGAATATGCCAAACAGAGTCAGTTCACGGGTCTGGTGTAAACATTAGATCATCTATTTCAATAGACAAAACATCATCCACTGTCGCTGGTGTAAGTTCGAACACCCCACGTAAGAGATTGACCGCACAAAGATGGGAAGCATCGCCCTCAGCATAGGCTGCTGCAGCAATGTTCGCGTCCGTTGGTACCTGTGTGCCTGGAGTTGTTTCTCGTACCTCAGCAGCAGCAGGAGGCGACTGTGAGATCTCAATGAATGCTGACATCAGTATTGGGAGCCTCTGGGGACAACACGAAGCATGGACCGTTATCGGGACCAGCAAAGTATCGACGTCCTTTGGCGCAGCTGATGGATATGTTAGACAAGCGTCCAACACGCATTCTTCACCGCATAGCAGGCATCGTAGAACAGGTAAGATGCAATCATGCCAGATTGGTCGGAATGACAGGAACCACGTGGTATTAAGGTCCCGTAGACGAGTCATGCCCAATAGCTGTACTATTCGCTCACGGCACTTTCTTTCAAGGAGAACTTTCTCCATTTCGCTCGGAGTTATTTCTGCGAAGCGGCTGGCCATAGCGCAATAGCAGACAGATGAATAGAATTCCCGCAACAAGTGCTAGAATTAATGGTATGCCACCAAACACCGAATGTGCAAAGTTCGGAATGATTCCAAGTATTGCCTGGAACGGTGCTAAGAGACCGGTGCAAATGCTCTTAAATACATGTACAATTCCTGTTGTATCTGACATGTTAAAGATACGTGATATCATTTCTACAAAATGTATAGGGCAGTTTGTACGTATTAAAGTCTGTATCTCAGCCGAAGTCCTTGCAATTTGTAGATCATAGGTCTCTTTGGCCGAGGTCAAAGGCACTGTTTGCTGTAAAAGCATGGCTTTCATTCTGCTTAAAGTATCAAATCTTATAAAAGAGACGTTAAGTGAAGGCCACAAAGGCAACTCCCTGACGGTGTCTATTGGGGGAAACAATACTTGCATACAGCAAGTGACCCTGGAGTTGACCGTTACTAGATATGGGATGCCGGGCAACATTCCACAGCAGCTCTGATCATTCAACATGAGGTAACTCCCATTCGAAAGTTGTCCAAACGTTGGATTAATCACAGCAGCTGGAGAACCGTGCTGATGGCAAGACAGGTTTGCCACAGAACCATTACAAGCTCAGTGTAAAATAATGTCCTGACATATGAGTGAACCGGTCAGTGCATGTTCACAGTTAGTACCGCTAAGAAACACTTCACGATCCCCACTCCAACATTTATGTGTATACGGTAAATTCCAAGATGTCTTAATGTATTCCTTACCCAACCTTTCATATTTGCCTGCTTGCATCTGTCTGACACAATACTGGAACTGAAAAGTTGTCACAGGTAATGTTATTTTGCCATGAATAAGCCATTCTGTAGCTGGTTTTTCTGCCACTGTGAATGGTAATTTGTCAATTTTTTCAATGCTCAGCACTGTATACTTTGCTCCTCTTTGTGCCAATTCGATCTGTTTATCAGTTAGATTGTATTCTGCAAACAGAGACGACGTGTTGATGAAACGCCAAGGCACATAGCCCGCTCGCAAAGATTGCAGCGTCCATGTCAATAACACTATAGAACGTAATTGAGACTGACCTTGTTGTAACATAGCCAAATCTTGTTCTAAAATGTCGATAGCAGAGGATACAATGCCATCCAATGAATAAATTCTGGAGGACAAAGTTGTTAACCCATTGTCGACTACAGAGAGTGTTTTTCTCTAAATTAATACGATCAAGTTCACGTATTCGTTCTGCAGCCTCTATCTGTGACACTTTCCATGCTTCGTTATAAGCAGCGTAGATGCTGGCATATATGAAACGTTTTTGACGCGGTTTTCTTGGTCCAAGCAAGAATTCCCTAAGATCTGCGTCGTGTGCAAGTAAGGTTAAGTGTTGCTTCACATCCTGTAGTGTAGATTTATGCAGCCAGTCGAGGCATAATTTTCCTACACTATATGTTGTTACTACCCCCGGATGTTGTCTTTGGACATATCTTGGGTCTGGCCTATGAAGTGCAAAGCCCTGAATTTTGTTCAAGAACCTTTCCTGACAGTTGTTTGTGTCTGTGGGCCAGATCAACCATTTCTTCCAATTTGGATGAGTTCTGTTGAGTTGTAGTATATTGTCGACTGTCACCACTGCCTTTGTATTATTATCACTGGCAGGTGTTGGCACAGAAGGTGATTTCATCTCTTTTATCTTGGCTAACCCAAGACAAGATGTCTGTTGGACGGTGTCATTCAAAAACATTATTTGTTCAGGGATTATACAGGCTCTAAATAAAGCTTCTATACCCTGCACTTGCCAATCTTTACTACCCCAGACAGTTTTTGTCTCAATTGTGTCTTTCCATAAGTCGAAACCCTGTGTAGACAGTTGGGCAATAAATGCTTCAGAGTAAATCTGTTTTGTATTGGTTAACATAATTTTCAGTCCTGTTTTGTTTACATTTTTATAGTAAAACGTTTCTGGATCAGATGTATTATAACCTGAAAAATATGGAAATTTACTAGCAAAAGTTTTTGAACTACCATGTGGTGGTGTAGGACAATGTTCCCATTGATTAAACATAAACACATTTCTTGGATATGCAGTTTTGTGCAAATAATGATGACCATAGTGGTTGTAACAATACATTTCTTCGTAATCATTTGTACCCTCTAAATATTCATTTTTAGAAAATGCAGCAGATTTTTCTAGATCAAACATTATATCTTGAACAGTCTCTAAGTCCCAATCATCTGAATAGGTACTGGACGTTATCAAATCGCTTAGTGAAATTTTAAACAAATGTGGAATGTTCAATTGTTCACTTGGACCGAAGATTTCATAATCTGTTTTGTCCCACACTATACCATCCTGTATAGGAACAGCTGTGATGTTCACTGATGACAAGTCTCTTGCTTCACGATGGGAAGATTTATGTGGTTTCAAAAGCACGTTTATGTCCTTTCCTTCAATGTTCACATGGATGTATCTGCCACTTATAAGCATGCTTACTGTTGTTACCAAAGCTAGCCAGAGCAGGAAAACAAAAAGTCCAGATGTAATCCAGAGTTCAATCCATGGAGAAACCAGATAAGTCTTTTTCAGAAAGTGAATAAAGTCTTGTACTTGCTGCTTGAGTTTTGATGATGCTGGCGTCGTTTCAGGTTCGCTTGGATCCACTGAGAACGTATCAAAGTCAATGAAATAGCCAGAAGCAGTTCTGTCAATTGTTGGAATTGCATCAGGATTCGTTGAAATCACAGGAACCAGTTCTTCACGTGTCACGTTGGTGTAGACAGGTGTATTTGGACGAACTGTTATTTGGTTGTCAAGAGGGATGAGTTCCATAGCCTGGTTGCATAGTCCTTCATTTGTTACAGCTGAATTCTCGATCGTGATCAGTCTTTCAGTCTGAACCTCTTGAATAGTAGCGAGAGGAGTGCGTCTGCTACTAGGTCGGAGTCCACGAGGCCTACTGCTTAGTATTGGCCACATATTGTGGTTTGATCAGGTCGATTGACACAAATCTTTTCTCCTTTCTTCCAGCAAGGGGCGGCAGAAGTACTGTCCTTGTTCCTTGAACAGCTAGAACAGGTACCGGTTGTCTGTAAGAAGGTCCAAATTCCTTCTTGTCCGCGATTTTTTCTCTGACTAGATCCCCAACTTTTGGAATCCAGACAGGCCTTGCTGGGACCGCCGATTTTTCCCCAGTGGTGGTTGGCTGTAAGGATACGTTGCTTTGTTTCGTTCTTAACTTGTTAAGTTCCTGTAAAACAGCCAAACGATCTTTGATATCAAATTCTTTTTTGTCCACCACTGTGCCTACGTGTTCTAAGTCTGGAACCCACATTCTTGTCCCAAATAGGACCTCATATGGAGTGACTCCCCCTAGAGAACTTCTTGGCAAGTTATTGATAGCGCGCTGAACGCTAATGAGGTGTTTGACCCACCCATCACCCGAGCCTAATACCCTAGCTGTTATAGACTGCTTTATGTCCCGGTTTTTCCTTTCCACAACAGAATTTCCCTCAGGATGGAATGGAGAGGAGTACCGCAATGCAACGCCCAGACTGGCCATGGCCTCCTTGTAAGCCCTAGAGCTAAACGCAGGACCCTGGTCAGAATGAAACGTGCCTATTGCGTATGTGCCGATAAAGACTCGCAAATCTTTTATAACAGTTCGAGCGTCAGCTGAGCGCTGAGGCCATAACCATAGGAACCTAGATTCAGTATTTGCGGGAATGCCTTTGTCCAGTAGGACGCTGGCGAGTAGATAGCCTAATGCTGTCTAACAGTGGTGTCTGCACTGGGCTGCCGCATTCGCTGCATGGTGTCTGGTGGCTCTCTTGCTGTAATTTACAGTCCAAGCAGTTGTTGATGAATATGTGAATTTGTGTATTCATTCCAGGCCACCAGTACATCTCTTTTAATGTCAAAATTGTTTTTGAGATCCCTTGATGTGACAGACCCTCCCCCAAATGTGTTTCATAAATCAAGGCTGCTCTTCGTTCCATGTTTGGAATTACCCTATCGTCCACTCCAGGGATTCGAGCAAAAGGAACGTTATTCGCATCAATTACATAAGAGTACTTGAGTGGAAACTTTTTTGGTAACGCTGCACTGCTGCCTTTGCTTGAAGCATTGACAGCTAACATTATCTCACCGTCTATTTTTGTTTTTGAACGAGTGATCGCAGCTACGGAAGCCGTTTGCACAGCCCCTTCGCGGCTTCGTCAGCCAATGAATTCCCTGCAACGTGAACGCCATCACGCTGATGACTCAGTGTGTGAATCACGTGAGCCTTTGGTAGTTCGTTTTTCAACAGAACTACTTGTTCCCAAAGCAATTTGTGCTTAATTGTGCCACCTTTTGCATCCTTAAAACCATTTTCAAGCCAGGTTCGTATATAGTTATTATACGACTGAACACAGTAAAAGGAATCGCACACGATTAGTGTGAGGAATTCTCGATCCGTACTTTCAAGTGCCAGTTTGAATGCCTGTAGTTCAGCTCGCTGAGCTGTACAATCACCTAGTGACTGAGTTTTTGTGACCATAGGTCTGAAGATGCCATTTCGCATGCGACCTTTAACGATAGCACACGCTGCACTGTAAGCTTGCTTACTCCCTGTTGCGGGCTGTGCGGATCCGTCAGTGTAAATTACGAATTCATACTGATCGAGAGGCAGAATCTCAGTGGGCAGAGGACATTCTTGTTCATATTGGAGAAATGCCTGTGTTTTTAAATCTGGATCAAATACATATTCAACATCAGTTGCAGCAAGAGAATTAACCCACTGTATCCATCTCGGATGTAAAGCTTTAGCATTCGGAATGCTCGCTTTTGTGACCGCTTCTAAAGCCGGTACTGGGGTAACGACAATTATGCGTTTCCCTTGGGCTAAGGCTCTTTCTTTTGCTACAGCTGTTTGAACTGCTGTCAGAATTTTTTCAGTTGAACTGAAACGCATTTCCGCTTGTGTGTACAAATGTGATTTGTATGCAATTGGTACTTTCTCACCCTCGTTAAAGGTTAAGTAAGTGAATCCACATTGACCCGAAATTATTCGAATCACCAAATTTCTTTGACTTACGCGTGTTTGTAAGTGATTTGTTGCTAACATGTTAGCCTGGAGTGAACGCAAAATTTCTGTGTGTTCCTGTGTCCAGTTTTTATTTGAAAAATCAGGTTTGATTAATGCGTAGAGAGGTTTAACCCTTTCTGCATAGTTTAGAATGTATGTTCTACCAAAATTTAGGAATCCCAGTATTGATTGTAAATTTTTTAGCGTTTTTGGAGGTTGGAGCAGCGCACACTTCTCTAGAAAGTTAGCCGCCAAGCTCTTGCCTTCACTTGAAAGCTCATATCCCAAAAATAGGACATTGAGATGGGCAATTCGGGACTTTTTAAAGTTGAACTTGTAGCCCTCAGAGGCGAATCCCAATATAATGGTGCTCACCCTGTTCAAGTGTTTTTCCAAGTCATCGTCTGTCAGATAAATATCATTGACATAGGACAATGCCTCGTTGTCATAAATTTGTAGTAACTCCGTTACTCTTGCTAAGAATAACCCCGGACTGTTCTTGAACCCTTGTGGGAGTCGACAAAAGTGACGCTGGGTCCCCATTATGGAGAATGCCGTTAAGTACCTACTTTCAGGTGCTATATTTTGACAAAAGAAACCGTTTGAGATGTCTAATGTTGTTTTGTATTTTTTACGCATAATGTTATTCATTAATGCTGTGCTGTGTGCATTTTGCACTGCAAAAGTTTTAGAACAAGTGTTTAAATGTCTGTAGTCCAAAACTAGACGATATGTATTGTCTGGTTTGGAGACAGGAAACAAAGGATTGTTCATAGATGAGGTGCTAGTTTCAATCACCCCTTGGTATTCAAGTTGATTTAAAATCTCCCTGACCTGTTTTTTAGCTTCTTGCTTAATTGGATACTGCCTCTGAGCAGTAGGTTCATGTTTCAGATGTATTTTATGGTGAGGGGAGTCCTCATCCCATCCTACATGATTTTTATATAATGCTGGAGCCTGGGCCACTGCCCATTTTCTGGCATATGTATATTTTAAGTGAATTGGAATGTGATTGGAGAAGGCAGGCATAATCATGTCCTCGCCGTGTGGGCACTCCCTGACAAATTGTGGTGGCCAGTCTTTTTCTGCTAGAAGTATGTCATAACCCTTTGATAGTCTTTCCCAAAAAAGTGCTTTAACCTGTCTAGGTTTGTCTCCCTCCATCCGGAGTGTTATTTCATATAACCTTTGTGGAGTACTAACCCTGGTGTCTACAGTCTCTACTGTAATGTACTCATTCAAGTCCACTATCTCCAGAAGTTCCATCAGGTTCTGGCGAGCTATTGTGATTTCTGCTGCACTGTCCAGCATTGTCTGAGCCCATTCTCCGTTCTTGAGTTGCGATCTCATTATTCTCGGCATGTCTTATCTTCAGACCTGCTACTTTCTTTTTGGAGAATTGAGGTTTAGCTTTAATTTTTGTTGCGTGCTTGTCGTCTTTCGATTTCACGCGTTCTTCTCTATGTTCTGTTCGTCCTCTTCTTTCCGAAGTCTGTGATGAGACCTGAAAGGGACGAGAGGAACGTGTATCAGTGTCTTGATACCTATCAGGTTTTCTCAAATTATCCCTATTCCTGAGGTTGTACCTCCTTTCAGAGGGCTCCTTTTGAGGAGACCTACCTCGGGATTGAGAACCTTTCTCGTTTGAATTTTGTTTGTTAGATTCCCACTTCTTTTTAGAAGATGTAGGAGTTTGTTTAATTGAGTCCTTTTCAGGACTTTCCGATAGTTTTGGTTTAGCTGGTTTCCCACCCAAACTATCTCTGCCTAATTCTGCATATGATTGCTCTATAATTCTGGGTAGCTCTGTCTGATGTTCTGTAACATCAAATTCCCTTAGTTTTTGTCGGATCTCCACTGCTGCTGCCTCCCCTTTAATATTAGATAATATTATCATTGAGACCTGTTCAAAATTTTTCAGTAATTTCATACCTAAATTTAAAGCAGGCTCTGCTCCATATTCGTTTTGAATTTGTTTTAGGACATCTGGTATTACCGCAATTGACGGAATGCCGTGTGTTTTAGTGTAGATGGCAGCAAAGACTGAGCCCCAAGTGGTGCAGTCTTCCAGTTGTGGTGTGATCCCCATTGGTAAACTGATGGTTAGGATTCTGTGTTTCTCATGTGGGCTAGTATTTGGAAATACTGCTTCAATTTGAGTAATTTTTTGAGCTATCCAAAATGGAATTTGCTCCCGCTTAGTGGGCATTTTACCCATGACTGCGTATAGAGTCTGTGGTGTAATTTTTAGTGTACTCCCCTGTGGAGGAGTATGATTTGTAATTGTTAATGGTGGTTGGACTGTGAAAGTCCACATGACATATTGAACCAATTGTCTGTAGATTTTTATTAACTCTGTGAGTTGATTAAGTATTTCCTCGTCTGACATTATTTCGATGTCTGGATGAGGTGTGTAGCCGGCTAGAATCGGCCATGTTGCTCCTGGTCTACCTAGTGGACCGAGCCTGGTTATATTTTTATTGTGTTTTAGGGCGCCTTTAAACCAGAGCTGATGCTCCTGGTATGTTAATGGAATCTCAATATCCTCGAAAGGAATGTATTCCTCTGGTGCTTCATCTTCTTTGTAGTAGTGAAACAAGTGTGTTACTGGATTGGATTCAGGAAGAATTACCCATGAATAGAATACCTCTGTCTGAAAGGATTCATGTGCCTCAATCACGAAAACTGCTCTACCTCCTCTCGGAGATAGGCCATGTTTTATAAGTTTTAGAGTAATGGCTCTTCTTAAGTTAGGAGGAATGTCTATGACACCCTCTTCGGCTTCATTTAAACCTGTGTTGTTAAATAACGCTGGTTGGGCTGGATCAGCCGCAGCTCCACCGGTTCTGGCGTCATTGTCAGTGCCTGACATTTTTCTGCTTGAAAATATGTAAAACAAATTTCAAGGAATCAAAGATAAGGTGCACAATATTGTGGAACACTGTATCCTTCAACGTTGAGCAAACCAAACAGCTAATATATAGGGGTCTTCCCTATGTAGCAGTGGCGGATACTATCCCTGCCCACTCCAGACGTCTTTTGGAGTATATGGGGTAGGGGTCTCTGAGAGAGAAAAGAATATATGCACAGCTGAGTTACTCAGTATCTAACGTTGAATTACTGCCTTACCAAATGTTGGGCGCCATGTAGTGTAGCTCCTATTTCCCTTATAGGCTCTGGGCATTGGAATAATATATCCTATAGGTTTGACATAGGACTAAGGTCAGTATGTCCCTATCGAGTATATTAAACTTAATTACTTGTGCCAGCTAGCTCAGAGGCCACTAGAAACTTCTTGACGACAAGAAGGGATTAGTTTCTGGCTGCCGCAAAACATGACCACTGTGTTTCCCTTACAGAATCAGGATGTGTCCCAGAGTCGTAGAAACAATAGATAACCATTTCACTCAGCTCAGTTGTACATGTTTCAGGTATTCTCAGATTTACACAGAAATAACCAGACGGGCGTTTCAATAAAGGATTTATTGAACAGTCTTGTTTCTGTTGTAAGTTATATGTGCTGTTACGATCACAAGACAGTATGCGAGATAAATAATGTACAAGGTGAGCAGTAAAAATAAATAATACTGCGTCAGCATTATCTTTTTAGCATATATGCATTTACATAAAATGACACAACCTAACAATGCGAGTACTCATACGATGCGTTTCTAGCCTAGTTCTACCCAGTGTGCCTAACCTGTCCTAGGTGTAGGGAAAAGTAGAAGTAGGTGCTGTATTCCTGACTAGAGTATACTAAGAGTAAGTTACGCCTAGCATGCCAAGAGTCTATTATGCCAAGAGTCCCTCTAGGTTCTAGTCTGCTCCATACCTGAAGAATGAGAGAGGTAGGAATCTCTATCCGGACTCGAACTCCAACACCCCGCAAGGAAAGTTAGATCACTGGAAGCTGGACTCTCTGCGTGCAGGAAGGGCAGCGTCTTCTCAGTGCGTCTGGCCGGGAATCGGGCTCCTCTGAAGTCGAGGTCTCCTCTGATTTACAGGGGTTTGGGAAGGTATATTTATACCTGAAAATGTTAGCATTGACGTGAGTTGGGTAGCGAAAGACGTCATGAATGAATCCCTTAGGGAATAAGAGGTTCATGCATAATGTATGAGACCTTGAAGAAATCAATAGTCCTGGGCAAGGGAAACTCCCGCAGCCAGAGGGTCTGTTTGTTCATGGACTCGTTGAGACGCTAGGGTGGACGGATGTTGGAAGCCATGCCTGTATTTGGTATGCATAGTTTATGCCTAAATAAGGTCTGGGATTCTATGCCTATATAAGGGCAGGTTGGATTGTGCCTATATATGGTCATGATTCTAGAAAGCCTGTTTAAGGACACCCTATGAAGTACACAACACTTCATTTCAAGAAATGATAGTATTGTGATAAAGATATGAAGAAAGTATTGCTATATATAGATGTATAGAAAGTAGTGCTTAGTGAAACAACCCCAATGGAAACTTGTAAGCCGCACATGCCCAAAATCCTTGCACTGGCAGCGAAAGGAATTCAACCTTAGAGAACTTACTGCTTGGCTGTTTGATCATAAAACATTGTTATGTAGGATGTGATTTGCATTTTTTTCTGCATTTCTGTCACTACTACCATGTGTTAATTATGGTCAGGCGGTCTGATAACTTCATTAAACAAGTTATTTATGACGCCCAGTTCATTAGTCGTCTTTCCAAACACCACTGCATCTCCGGTGAACTACATCGCAACAATTTAGAGCAATGTTTCAGCAACTTACCCATGTTTGTTACAGGTCTTCTTGTAACATGGACATGCATGTGTGACCTTCCTTAATGGACAGAATAGAGTAAAGTCATAATGCTCGAAGGAAATAACGACAGGAGTCCAAGGTAGAGAGATAAAACTATAATAGTCAACATACAAAACATATACCCACACACATATGCATATAATGCAACACCAACTTGTATCATGGAATGACATGCACCTAGACATCTACAATTTTTGCTCTATAAGTTATTTTCTTTGTCATTATTCTTATAGTAAATCCCATTGGCTTTCTTACACTGCTTGGCAAGGCAAGCCAGCCCAGTGCCACTGTTCATTTTCTTTACAGATGGAGAACTGTGCTAATTTATGTTATAATCTGACAGGTATATATTTCTCTGTATATTAACTTGCTCTCCTGCTTGACCTTCCCAAAGGGGTAACCATGTAAGTGTTGTTTTCTTGAATGTGCATGTGTGTATATAGGTGTGAGAAATGAACTGAGACATTGGCCAGCTTTGGTTTTGTGCTCCCAAATGTCCTATCTTTAACATTAAGGGACTCATTTACAAGAGGCCTGTGCCGCCGGAGCTTCACTTTTAAAGACACTCCGGTGGCGGGGGCCTCTCAGTCATATCTACGAGGCCATGGCTTTGTAGATATGGTGTAAGGCAAAGCAGTGCAAGTCCCATCGTTGCCTCACACTGCTTCATGGAGGCATGCTATCGGCATTGAAATGGGTGTTCCTACACAACGCCTATGGATTTTGACACACTCTCATACTTACAACATAGCATAAATCTGGGAATGCGTCAAAACCGGTGAAACTCCCCAGGTGTGGCATAACAAGGAGAAATACGTTTATTTCTCCTAGTTTTTTCCTCTTTCTATGTGTGATGAGTTGCACACTTAGAAAGAGGAAAATGCCTCCTTTGATTGTTTTTCTCCAGGAAGGTGGCCCTTCCTGCACAAAAACAATCATTACAACAACGCGCGCCCTTGTACCATGGTGCAAGGATGCCTACATGGTGCAAGGGTGCCTGCGTTGTTGCAAGGCAGCCATTTGTGCGCCAGCACAGTGAAAGAGGACAGGAATGTGCCATATCTCATAGATACCACACATTCCTGCCCTTTTCTTTTAATGCAGGGCAGCACAGCAAAGTGACTTACTGCGCTGCCCTGCATCAAAATCTGGTAAATGAGGTCCTAAGCATTTATAGCGTGATTCACAAAATGCATTTTTGACTATTGTGTAGACGGGGCATATACAAATAAGGTATAAAAGCACAAAGCGCACAAGTCCTGTTCACAAAGTGAAAGATAGATGGAAGACAAAAAGACTAGCTGAACTTGGACAAAAAAAAATTAATCAGTGCCCTTTTTTATACTACTTAGGTCTGTCTTGTGGTTTGTGGCCTCCTGGCCTGCCTGGATACGTTGGCATAGGCCTGGCTGCCATGATGACTTTTGCACACGTTACTCTTAGCCGTTGTTCTGTCGCCCTCTGCTCCTGCCAAGTTATTTTACAACTGTCTGCATTTTCTGTTTCTCACCTTTTCTCCTGTTTCTTTTGGGCTCAGTCTGAACAACAGTTACAAGGTCGAAAAACACGTCCCTGGTTGTTGCTGATATGGCCAGTCCCTCGCACCTAGACATAACACTATGTACAGCTGCCATGGGGAAATTGGTGGGCTATTATTATTGCGTTTTTCCCTCTTGAGAGGGACTTGAAGAAATGCTTTCCAGGGAAGAAGAGCTGTGATTGTCTGCTGATGTAGTTCTTGCATCTAGAGACTGAGGTATGGGGGTTCGCTTGTCAAAGCCCAGAGGTCTTCTATTTTTATTATAAAAAAGCTATTAGCACGGGGAGGGTGGTAAGGTCATTCAGCCCTCTATTCACTGCTTTATGAAATGCTTTCCCCGTTAGTATTCTATGGAGTTGTAACTATGCTGATTATATTATTCTTATGCATTATGCTGATAGTACTGTCACGTGTACTGTATCCTAGAGCACGTATGTTGAAATAAACATTTTAACCTATATTGTGTCTCTTCTTACGCCGGTTGTGGACAGGTATGAGTGAGTGACGAAAGGGTGTTCTTGCTACTGCGAGTCCTGAGAGAAAGAGATACCGTGTTCTGGGTTGTCTAATCATTGGTACATTGTTGCTAATGGGACGCTAAGGCTAGTTGGGTTGGGGTTTTAGGTGCTAAGGTTTATGCTTGGCTCACCACTATATTTCGAGGTCCTATTATCCTGTGCATAGCTCTGTGTGTGTGCAGAATCCCTATAACATGGCGCAACCAACAAGTGGGCTGCTTATCTGCGAGACGCTTGAATAGTGCTTGTGCTTGTCCACAACACCCCTCACGGACGCTTCCGGAAGCGTGTGTGACGGTTATACCTCCTATATTGACGTTTTTATAGGTTATTTCAAGCTTGAGGTTGTTAAAAGGTTTCGTAGCTAAAACCCTATTTGTGCTGCCTCATTTTCGATTGTCGACTATTTCTAGCCTACAATGGCTGTTCAAATTGCGGCACATAGCCGTGCAGCGCTCCGGACACACTTAACGGTGTATGGAGTGCCTGACACGGGTGTCGAGCTGATCTTTGTGGTGCAGGCCGATCCGGCTTTCCACTTTGAAGTGTTCTACTCTTGGATCACGTTTCCGGCGGTGGATGGGACGGACAATCTGTTCCATGAATATACAGCCACCGCAGTTCCTAATCACTATAGACCGTATAGGAATCTTGAAGTACCGCTCACGGCTTGGCAGCACCGTGTTTGGTTTGATGGCGCCCTCCCCCAACCGGTTACCACGGTTCGTTTAGGGCCCTTGTCTATTGATGGGGCCACTTGGCCTGTTTTGGCCGGGTACACCCCACATCCGCAATATATGCAAATACCAGTCGCTGACCTGCGCAATATGTATTCGGCTTTAGTGCGAGTGCATCGCGCTTTAGTGCAATATGTTACAGGCAACATCCAGGGGCCCCACCTGGAGTTGCGGGCCATCCAGCTGCTGCAGGCGGAGTGACCATAAGTCCCGTCATGGTGAACTCAGTGATGGGCAAACGTCCACAAAATAAGGATGATTTACCTTATTGGCTTGCAGAAAAATTTGACCAGTTGGAGGCAGTTTTTCCAAACACGACACCAGTGGATAAACATAGAATTCTTACAATTAGTTTGCCAAAAGACTTAATCCCCGAGTTGACAGCATGCAACAACTGGGGTAGGGTATTCGCAGCAGTTTATTCGAAGTGTTTCGGCACTCCTTCCATGACGGTTCTCCCCTCTGTAATTAAAAAGTACAGGATGAACATGGCCCTGAAGCGGCTGTGGAATTAGGGATGAGACTGGTGGGAGTGTTCGAAGTAGTAGCTGAGCTGATCCTTGCGAATGTCAAGGGCGATGCAGTGAACTTTCAAGTAGCTAATGCTTTGGCTTTAGTCCCAGAATTGGACAAGCCGCGCGAATTACCGAAAATTATTACCCAGGCTTATAAAACTATTGGCCGAAATAGCCTGGGCAATAAGCCTTTTGCAAAACAACAAACACAAACACAACAACAACAACCTAAAACTCAATCTGAAAAAGATGAGAAACCAGTTTTTACTAAAAAGAGCTGGAGGTTGAAAAAACAGGGTAAGCAACAGAAGAAGCCGGGGTCGCGAGGCGCATCCCTGTTTCTGTCTCTTCTGAACGCACATATGATTTGCGCGATAGGGCGAGACTTAAATCTCCGGATAGGTTTCAGATCCCTGATACGCGTTCTCCTCGTTCTTCACAGGCACAGACAACTTCGCAAGCCAGTGGAGGGGATCGCCAGGATAGAGGAAGGGGTCGAGAGGCTCCCCAGGGACGAGATCAACCTCCACAACAAGTCAGAGGGAAAGCAGAAGACTTTCAACGTTCTCGCCCACAATTTCAGAAGAAGAAAGTTGCCGCTGTAACAGCGAAATATGCCACAGACGGTGAGAACGAGACTCCTGAATTGGACGTGGGCAGTAACCTCCTAGACAGCGCCGCGGAAGTTACCATAGTGCGGGAGGCGCTACGTCCTCATATGGAGGTGACAGCAACTGAAACATTCATTACTGTTGAAACAGCAGACACCAGAGTGGCACCCCCTGACAGACTATTTAATATTGTCATCCAAATTGAAGGTGATATACAGAGTGTAATTAAAGGGATTTTTGGGGAAAATCTGACCTCTTCATACGACATTTTGTTAGCAGAGGCAGACTGGCCACCCCCATTCGTACTTGCTGCACATAAAGGGGAGGAGGCAATCCTTCCGAGCTTTTCTCGACATGTCCCAAAGGACAAAGCGGAGGCTCTTGCAGCTGAGTGGGCTGTGTCCCTGGCTCCTGCGTTATACCGCAACCATGTGGGTTGGGATGAAGATTCTCCCCCCCATGAGATACCTTTGCGGTCCCTACCACAGCCACAACCCCAATATCCCATTAAACGTGAAGCCAAAGGCCCCGTTTCTGAAATCCTGATGCAGTTAGAATATCAGGGAGTAATAGAAACATGCGTATCACCCATGAATAATCCCCTTTTCGCGGTTTCTAAACCCGACAGATCGTACCGCCTAGTATTGGATTACCGGCATTTGAACTCTCATTGTCGGACCTATGCGGTACAAAATACCCACAGTTCTGCGCTTGTAGACAGTCTTGTTCGTAAAAAGTATAAAACGACACTTGACCTATCCAATGGATTTTACACGCACAACTTAGCCACGGAGTGTAGCCAATGGAGCGCTTTTACCTCCGGTGGTAAACAGTTCAAATTAAGGCGACTCCCTATGGGCTACAAAAACAGTCCAGGAGTGTTCGCTGCCCATGTTGTCTCTTTGTTAGACGGCATAGACCCAGATGCATGTTCGTACGTCGATGATATTTACCTGACAGACGACGAGTTATACCTGCATCTTTCCAGAGTGGACCGCATTATTCTAGAGTTTGCGGTATTAGGTTATAAGTTTAACTTTGCCAAATCACACATTGCTGAATTAACAGTTTTGTTTTTGGGCTACGAGCTCAACAATGAAGGTAAGGGCTTAGCCCCCACTTCTTGGAAAAATGTGCACTTTTGTGCCCTCCTACTACTCTCAAAAACTTCAGTCTTTGCTGGGTTTCCTGAACTTCGGGCGTACTTATATTGCCGAATACGCCCAGCGTATCAAGCCATTGTATGCCTTGATACAACCAAACTTTTCGAAGTCTTGTTGGCTTCCGGAGCATTCCTCCATTCTGCAGTCTTTGCAGACAGACCTTCTTGAGTCTAAGTACCTGTTGACGCGTGATAACCACACAAACCTGGTGATTAGAATAATTCCGGGGGCAGTGGGTTTCACGTATTTAACATTTAACGAGGGTGACACAGTACCAATCGCAT
The DNA here is from genome assembly GCA_963921515.1 of Calotriton arnoldi. Classification (NCBI taxonomy): domain Eukaryota; kingdom Metazoa; phylum Chordata; class Amphibia; order Caudata; family Salamandridae; genus Calotriton; species Calotriton arnoldi. The sequence goes on from CAWUFW010008359.1 coordinate 544,506, forward strand.
ATAAGTCACATCTGTACACGTCCACAGAACTGCGCTTTTCATCTGTGGAGAAAGTTCTAACTGCAGTGCAAATGGCGATTCTGAAGGAGCGCGCACTGGCACAGGGAAAGCGCATTCTAGTGGTAACACCCTATCCTGCTCTGGAAGCAGTGACAAAGGCAAGTGTACCGAACTCTAAAGCATTGCACCCCCGTTGGATTCAATGGGCAACATCTTTGACGTCTTCTGATGTCACTTTCATTTTCGATTCTTCTCTACAGACTCAGGAGTTTTTACAGTATGAATTTGTTCATCCTCCTCCTCTGTCTTTACTGCCGCTTGAGGATTACGACACCGATGGTTCGGCACAACCGGCCATGGGGTCCAAGCATGCTTATTCAGCCGCATGTGCTATAGTTGCAGGTACCTTTGTGAACGGAGAGTTCAAGTCCACCGTAGTGCATACTCAAACACTCGGGGACAGAACTGCGCAATTGGCCAAGCTGCGCGCATTGGTGCTTGCGCTTGAATTCGTAAATCCGGATGTGACCACACTTATTATATGCGATTCTCATTACTGTGTTCAATCATACAATGACAATCTATTCTTTTGGTCACAAAACGACTATAGAGACGCTAAAGGTAGCACAATCAAGCATAAGACGCTTTGGGTTCGGGTGGCAGAATTGAGACAACGTTTGCCACTCACACAAGTGGTTCACACCCTAGGCCATCAGCGGGTGGGCGCACACGCTGTTGGTAACGGTCTGGCAGATGAAGCAGCCAGATCAGCAGTAGTCACGTGTTCAGTAGCAGCAGTTACCAGATCCATGTCAAAAATTGACACCGATATTATGGCCGCTATTGTTGCGACAAAGGAAGGTGCTAATTACCCTAGGGGTTTTCCTTCCAAATATTCTTATCAGTTAGGTCCCGAACAGGCTCCTTATGTAACAATACCAAACGTTGGTGATCGGCTGATACCCAACGCGGATCGCAGACTTTCCTTGATAACGGAGCACACGAAGGCATGGCTTCGGCTCATGCTGGAGTGTCTGCGACTGTTTCCATCTTGCAGCAGCGGTACTGGTGGCGTGGTTTATATAAAGACACCCGTACTTATGTGCTTTCTTGTGACGTGTGTCAACAGATTAAGCCCTCTACGGTTACACGACCACCACAGACCTCGCTCTACATTTCTAACAGACCCTTTGGGTGTGTTTACTTGGATCACTGCGGTCCATTTTCCTCAGACACTGCCTATAAATATATCTTAGTGGCAGTGGACTCGTGCACATGTTTCATCTGGGTCTGGCCACAACGGAGTGCTGACGCTCAAAATGTCATCAGGGATTTGCGTGTCTTTGTGGGAATCTTCGCATGCGGTACCTTCCATTCTGACCAAGGTCCAGCGTTTGCCTCTAAGGCATACAAGGACGCAATGGGTTCACTGGGGGTACGGGTGAAGTTTTCGTCTCCATACAGACCTGAGGGTAATTCAATTGTGGAGCGAATGAACCGTGATTTAAAGCAATCCTTGACAGCTAGGGTCTTAGGTACTGGCAGGAACTGACTGGCCCACTTGTATACCGTACAACGTGCACTTAATAATCTCCCTAGAAGATCTCTGGGTGGGCGGACCCCATACGAAATGCTCTTTGGCATAAGAATGTTTGTGCCTGACCTTGATGGTCTAGACATGGCGGCGCAACCCGGCAAGTTTGATGTAGATAACCATTCTACTATGTTACAGGACTTACAAGAAGCCCGAGACAAACTTGCAAACGCACATTTACCTTCAGCCACAGATACTGCCCTGCAGATTCCGGTTGCCGGCTGGCTTCCGAAGATTGGAGACCTGGTTCGAGAGAAGGTGGAGAACAAGAAAGAATTCGGCCCCTCTTATCGTGCACCGGTTCCAGTCCTGGGTTTGAAGGGAACACGTACAGTCATCTTACCACCGCTTCCTGGTCGCAAGGAGAAAAGATACATCTCAGTGGAAAATGTCAAGCTACAACAACTGGCCGATCCTAAATAGTGTTACACCAGCGGTCTCTTGTCCTGCAATTTACCGGACTTGCGTTCGAGGCCCTCCTGCCCGAACGGTCACTGATGTTACAATTGAGATGATTGATTTGCCTGAAAGTATACTCGAACCTCCAGATACCCCCTGCATGGACGAGAACGAGTATACCTATCCCGAAACAGAATCTGTGGCTCATTTACCAACAACGCCACTGAGTCCGACACGTTATTCCTTTGACTCAGATTCCACCACGTCGATTGTCCCGTCCAAGTTCAGTATTTTTGTATCCTGGTTTAGAGACAATTTTTTGATTCCCCCTTGGACATACATTTGGTTGGTACTTTTCTTGATCTTTTTGTTCATGTCCATTGGCTTTGTCACAGTGTTTTTCTACTGATCAATGGTCACTATTTGCCTGAACGCTCTGCTGTGAACAGTGTTGCTGGAACTTTGGCTCCACATTCCTCATCTCACATCATGAAGCGTGACCACACATTGGTGAACATTTCAGCTTTTCCAGTTGCTGATGGCATAGTATGGGATGCGGTAAATTTTCAAATACATGGACCAACAGAAGTTATTAATGTACCGAATGTCCTTCGAGTTTCCATGGGTGATGTAGTAAAAAGTAATATTCATTCTGATGATTGGGATGTGCATGCAGTTGAAGCATTGTTTGCTGATTTGAAATATTATGCTTCATTTAATGCTGAGGATTTGTATATGAATTCTGCGAATTATGCCGATTTATACTGTTACCAGCATTGGGGCAACCATTTTGTCCATAAACCGAATGCACTACGTAGCCCTGTGACCTACACCCAATGGGAACATTGCCCAAACCCTTTATCGGGTAGCTCCCGGACTCTTCGAAATAAATTTACTTATTTCACTGATTTTAATAGATCGAACCCTGGGTCATATTATTTTAAATTACCCGACCCTTTCACACAGAAATTCATGTTGACCCACACTAAATTGCTTTATTCGAGTTCCTTTTTAAAGGCCTTGGCTGTGGGTGGTTATGAATACTGGACGGAAACTGTGGATTTAAAGTCAATCTGGGGCTCCAAGCCTTGGCAGGTGTAAGGCACCGAGGCCTTGCACCGTGCCTGCCTAATCCCAGCCCAACTGGTGTTTTTGAATGCCTCGATCTATCAGACTACGTGTTGGGGTCTAGCCACTACAAAACAAATGAATGCACCATCAATTCCGTCCCTGTCTTCCACTCTAAAACACAGCTTGCATTTCAATATGTCCCTTTCGACTTTACAGGTTTTGTTTCAGAACAATTCGTTTAATATGTCTACGCTTGTTCAGTCACCTTGGTTGTCTTGGCCCATATCATCTAACGAGTGCCAGCTGCGTTTTCATGACACAGTTTCTGGCTATACTCAGGACAAGCCCGATCCTAGATTTTCTAACTCCCGTACTGTCACCACCTATTCTGTTGGTAAATTATGTAAACAATGGTTGCAACATTCCTCCCTAGACTCTGTTAAACAACATTTGTCCCTCCTTTCAGGCAATATTGATCTGTCCGACTTTATATTGGGACCTCGTGGTCCACGCCCGAAGAGGTTCATTTATGAAGCTTATAATGAACTCTGGAAGCTATCGCAAATGGAGGCTGCTTCCCGTTTACGGGAAATAGACCAAGCAAATTTGGAAAAGGTGCTTGCTGTTGTTGACAATAGTATTAATACCCTATCTTCCCGCATTTACACGTTGGAGAATATTGTGTCCTCTGTTGTTGATATTGTACAAGATGATGTTTCTGTATTGTACCATGGTCAAAATCAATTACGTTCAGTTATGCAATTTGCGTGGACTTTGCAAACACTTAAGTTGGGTAAGGTTCCTTGGCACTTTTTGAACACCACTGCCTTATTTCTGCCCTTTAATTTAACTGACAAACAGCAGTTCATGTCCATGAAAGATGCAGTTTACACTCTGTTACATATCGAGAAAGTGGAGCCCTTACCATTCTCTGTAGCGGAAATAGATTCTGCTGTGTGGCTAGTTCATGGGGTTATCGCATTGCCTTTTTCCTTGTTTGAATTTAGTTCATGCATGAAACATTATCCTGTGGGCCGTTTCCAGCCTTTGGGTAGTGCCTTCCTGCATGAACTTTGGTCCCTCCCTTTTATGTATAAATGCCTTAGGGATGACAAGGAAGTTTTTCTCACGGGGGAGTCATGCGATTCAACAGTGGGTCATTCCCTTGTTTGTAAACATATTAAATTGCACGGAGCTTGTAATGTTTCGGCTCCGAATCTTGCTTGTGTGTTAAGGGGCATTCCTGCTCCTGCTATTTCTCCTACCTTTACTTTGCTTACAAATGGTAGCTATTTGCTTTTAAATAACGACAACTGCTGTGGCATGCAGGCCGGCATCCCTTATATTGTTACTGTTTCACACAGGGTTGTCTGCTGCAAGAATGTGGTATTTCCTCCCCTCACGACATCGTAGATAATTCTATTTGGCCTTCCATTCCTACTATGGAGGCGGATTTCAATAAACTGAGCATAATAAAGGCGCTATTATTGAACGAGGAGGTTATGCTCACTTCCGCCCGGGAGACATTTGTTCTCCAGGTGGCAAGTACCCACAGTGAAATACAGGCCCTTTTGAACACTAACCTCTCACAACATTTCGGTGAATTAATTCACCGTATTTTTAACGCATCTAACACTGAAGGTCTAGTGCATTTTTTTAAGGTGGTGGGGTCCGGCCTAGTGTCTTCTTTCCAAACTATTTTTGGTGTGATACCAGCGTTCATTCATTCTATTTTTTCCAGTGTCTTTGGTGGCTTTCCGTTAATCCTTGCTTTGGCGGCTGGTGTACTGCTGTTGATCTGCTTCCTTCGCGATGGCTGCTCCCCCATGGGCCCTTCTCGACCCCGGACGCCTACTGATGCTCCGTGAGTGCATTTTATCTGGTTTCGGGGTTCTGCCGTTGGCGACACTGAGTGTGTCCTATACCCTTTCTTTTCGCTTTGCGTGTTTCACTTGCGTGCAACCTGTGATGTCTTGCATTCGCTGCCCTTTCACCTGGGCCATGGATTATTGCCTCTCCAATACGTCGTTGTCTGTTCCGGATTTCGCTCGGTTGATGGGTCCCTTAGAGGCCCATGAACGGGACTGTTCCGTTGCAGGCTGCATGACGCCGTGCGGCTGCACTGGGGATTCTGGCACAATGGGATATCTGGGCGGCTGCTCAGAGTCTCCTACAACAAAGCTATATTGAATATCACGCAAGCTGTCCCGCATTGCTTTTGGATGCTCCGTCCTCTGAGGAGCATTCCTGCAGCTTTGACCTGTTGGACTGGATGGCGTCTACGTTTTTTGACGATTCTAATGATGTCCTCTTGGACGGTATAGCATATTTCTGCACTTCCACGTTTCTGGATTGATTTGCCGTTTGCTGTCCGTGGACTGCCTCGCTGACTGTCCTTTTGCTACCTTGCCGCGTTCCACTCCTTCCGCTGTGGACGCCTCTGTTCTGCTCAGGTGTTTTGAACTCTGTCTTCGTCCTTAGTCTTGGCCGATGGACTGTCCAGGGGAGGGTGTCTTGTGGTTTGTGGCCTCCTGGCCTGCCTGGCTACGTTGGCATAGGCCTGGCTGCCATGATGACTTTTGCACACGTTACTCTTAGCCGTTGTTCTGTCGCCCTCTGCTCCTGCCAAGTTATTTTATAACTGTTTGCATTTTCTGTTTCTCACCTTTTCTCCTGTTCCTTTTGGGCTCAGTCTGAACAACAGTTACAAGGTCGAAAAACACGTCCCTGGTTGTTGCTGATATGGCCAGTCCCTCGCACCTAGACATAACACTATGTACAGCTGCCATGGGGAAATTGGTGGGCTATTATTATTGCGTTTTCCCTCTTGAGAGGGACTTGAAGAAATGCTTTCCAGGAAGAAGAGCTGTGATTGTCTGCTGATGTAGTTCTTGCATCTAGAGACTGAGGTATGGGGGTTCGCTTGTCAAAGCCCAGAGGTCTTCTATTTTTATTATAAAAAGCTATTAGCACGGGGAGGGTGGTAAGGTCATTCAGCCCTCTATTCACTGCTTTATGAAATGCTTTCCCGTTAGTATTCTATGGAGTTGTAACTATGCTGATTATTTTATTCTTATGCATTATGCTGATAGTACTGTCACGTGTACTGTATCTTAGAGCACGTATGTTGAAATAAACATTTTAACCTATATTGTGTCTCTTCTTACGCCGGTTGTGGACAGGTATGAGTGAGTGACGAAAGGGTGTTCTTGCTACTGCGAGTCCTGAGAGAAAGAGATACCGTGTTCTGGGTTGTCTAATCATTGGTACATTGTTGCTAATGGGACGCTAAGGCTAGTTGGGTTGGGGTTTTAGGTGCTAAGGTTAATGCTTGGCTCACCACTATATTCCGAGGTCCTATTATCCTGTGCATAGCTCTGTGTGTGTGCAGAATCCCTATAACAGGTCCTCATTTATAGTCAGGCAGTGGCAGATAATTTGTCAAAAAGCAGCATACTTACCTGACTATTGGAGGCTGTGCTTCAGGGAGCTCTGCTGTGTGAAACTCCCGCCAGGCAGGCCGACTGCCACAGAATGTCACCTCCATGTCATCAGAAGGCATTCAGTGCAGGGCTTCCCATGCTGTTTTTCCTGCTTGTGCATATTATAGACAGCAAGAATAATGTCTTTACAAGCTGGTAGAATAATCCGTGCCCTTCAGGCACTGTGATTATATTTTTGTTTTTTTCTGAAGCAGCACCTATGGGAATTTGTCCTTGAAAAGGAAATAGCAAATGCAGATCGACCTACCATACCGCCACTGCATTGTGAATTGTTCAGCATTGTATATCATCATCAAAATTGTTCCTGGCTGCTGCACCAGTTGGAAAACTTGAATTTGCTGGTTGTGCTCCACTGCCGTATTTTGGTGACTGGTCTGCCCAAAGTTTAAAACCAAGGAAGTAGCCAGAAAAATAAAATGACCCCCATTTTGAAATAAAATCATGAGGGCATCAAAAAGGTGATCCCCGACCCACCTAAAAGAGCTCCCTTATATCTTCTATCCAAGCATCTATACATTCATTAAAGCTTTTCACCCTCCCATTCACCCACTGATATCTACCATTTTACCTTTGCATTCTGTCATTCATTCATTCTTTCATCCATCATTCTATCTACATCGATAATTCCACTCTGCCATCCATCCATCTATTTGCTCTGCCATCCATCCGTCCACTCTAGCTTCCATTCATCCATCCATACACCTTGCCATCATCCATCATCCACTCTGCATCCACTCACTCATCCATCCACTCTGATATCCATTGACTCATTTTTTCATCCACTCATCCATACGTCACTTTACTCAGCAATATTTTCACCTGTCCTTCCATCTATCAATCCTTTTGTTCCTCCATCCTTTCACCTGACCAACCACCTATCCATCCCTTTACTCTGCCATCCCTTCACCTGTCCATGCATCCATGCATCCATCCATCCATGCATCCATCCATTCCTTCATCCATTCATCTATTCACTCTGCCATCCTGCCCATCCACCTAGCCACTCATCCATCTACCCACCCACCCATTCATTTATCAACCCACTCATTTATCCACCTACTCATTCATGCATCCATCAATCCACCCTTTCTTTCATTCAATATTCCTTCCTTCTTTCCCTTTTTATTTACCCATCTTTCATTCTTTCTTGCCCCTGTTTGCTCTTCTATTGACTCTGTATTCCTCTCTTGCGTTAATTATGTGTTTCTATCTGTCGGGTTGCAGAAAGAAGAGGCCAATAAAGAACCCCACCGTAACTGCTAAAAGAGGGGGTTCACAACGCCCCTGCAACCACTCATCCATCTACCCACCCATTCATTCATCCACCCACTCATTTATCCATCCTTCCACCCTTCCTTCCATTCAATGTTCCTACCTTCTTTTCTTTTTCATTTATCAATCTTTTGTTTTTTCCTGCTTACTCTTCTATTGACACTGTATTCTTTTTTTGCATTAATTATGATCTTTTGCCTGCACACATAGAAAGAGGAAACAATTTAGGAGAAATAAAGATATTTCTCCTTGTTGTGCCCAGGGTCTGGAAATTAAACACAACTAGTGGGCCTGCTGCACTGATTTTACCACCCACTTCAGCAGCCCCTTAAAAGTCTCAGGCCTCCAGTGCAGAGCCTGTGTGTGCAGTTCTAAACTTCCATGTTGTCCTGGTACGTTAACACTCTTGCCAGGCCCAAACCTTTCTTAAGACAGCCCAAGCACAGGCTGCAGTGTGTTTAAAAAGCAGGACATGCCCTTTTAAGCTTTACATGTCCTAGTTTGTCACTACTGGAAGGCCTAACCTTCCCATAGGTTAACATTGGGATTACCTTATTACATCTTATAAGGGAAATTTCCAATTGGGAAGAGATGGGACCCCCTAGATTGATGTTGGACTTCGCCCTTTTTGCAGGGTCATCCCAGACCTTTTTGCCTTCCTCCTGCATCTTTTCTGACCTGTTTCTGTTGGTTTTATGACTCTGGGCACTTTACCACTGCTGATCAGTGCTAAAGTGCATGTGCTCTCTCTTGTAAACTTGGTAAAATTAGTCTGCACCTTTTTGGCACATTTAATTTACCTGTAAGTACCTTGTGCAGTGGTATTCCATATACCCAGGGCCTGTAAATTAAATGCTACTAGTGGGCTTGCAGCGCTGCTTGCGCCACGCACCAAAGTATCCTTTCAAACCGATCTCAGGCCTCTGCCGCTGCAGGGCCTGCTTGCGCAGTTTACTGCCGCAGTGACGTGGCATGGAAAGTGGTTTCCACATCTGCAACTCCCCTTTTACTACATATGAGTCACCCCTAAGGTAGGCCTTAGCTAGCCCTATGGGCAGCGTGATGTGTAGGTAAAAGGTAGGACATGTGCCTTAATTGTGTGGCATGCCCTGGTAGGGACAAACAGCCTATTTGGTTTCTCACTGCTGTGAGGCTCCCCTCTCATTGGGATTCCCTGATATGTGCTTCAGTGGTAATTTCTGATATGAGAGGGGTAGCATGACCATGTTTGATATGTCTGGAATAGTAGTGATAAATCCTGCTTATTGGTGAAAACGGATTTGTCTTTACTATTTTAGAAATGCAACTTGGGCAGTTCTGTGTGCTTATAAGTCTTTGTGCCCTGTCTGGATGTGTATTCACCATCTGGTTTTGACTGACAGAAGAGAAGGGATGTGCATTCACTCTAGACAGTCACAAGGGGGTTGAGGTGTGTCCTGCCTTTCCTGGGTGACTCATTGCTAGACTGAATAGACCCTGGCTGCATTCAGAGTAGCGGGAGGATTTCCCTTGCACCTGCATAGGCCTGGTCTGCATTTAGAGTGGTGTGAGGAGTTGCCCCTGCACCTGAATAGGGCTATGTCTGCCTTTTACAATGCAGTCCACCCCCCTGTATTGTGTCTGGGGCCTGGGCTTGAAATGTGAATGGGGGTGTTGTGCACTTCTAAACAGAGTTTGAAGTGCCCCCCAGAACAAAGAATTTATGACAATAAGTACAGGGGTTGTGACACCATTAATTTGAACACTGCATCAACTTGGAACCAGACACTGCTGTTTCTGTATCCGGCCCCAGAGGGTTGCTGTGCTAAAAGGGAACAGCCATCGGGACGCTGCCTTGCTGGCCTGCTGAAGGGACTGCCTCTTTGTCTGCAAGGACGCTGTGTGCTGGCCTGTTCCTGCTCCCTGCTCGGGGCCTCCAGTGATCTCCCAGGGCATTGTGGCTTGCCCTGTGTGACTGAAGCAGCGTGTGGTGAGTGCTGGGTTGCCCACCCTGCTAATTTGGAGCATGTGTGGAGAGCTGTTCAGGGTCTGGGTACCGCTTTTCCGTTGAGCTATTTGGTGCCAGGAGCAGCATGTGTGAGTGATTCCTCGTTCTCTCCTGCAGTGGTGTAGCCAGGGAGGGGTACGGTGGTGGTGGCAGGCTCGTTGTTGAAGCTGCCACGGAGTCACCAGTGACATCAGCGCCACCCTCCGGCAGTGGGAGGCCTGGCCCGGCTTTGGCGGTCTTCCCTTGTAATCCAGCAGATGCATTGCCATGATGACTAGGCTGACAAACAGCGAGACGTGGAGAACCGCTGAGGTCTTCCAATGCAGTGATGGTGCTCCACCCCCTTCCGACCACGGAGACCTGGGGAGGGCTCCAAGTACCACTGTTGTGGTCCGTCAGGTCCATTGGACTTCGCCGCCTGCATAATCAGACAGGTACAGCGGTGCCTGCACGGCAAGTCCAGCCCCCGGTGCTTGTGAAGTGGGGCAGAGCTTATGGCCTAAGTGGCAGCTACACCACACGGTCGCTGGTAGCTACCTGGAACTGATTCCACCTGCAGGGGACCTGGTGAGGTCTCTCTGCCAATGGGGGGGCATATTCTGAGAGGCTGGAAATGCGTGAGGGACCCAGCATGGTCGACCTGCTGAATTGGTGTGTGTGCCACCCCCTCACAGTGTGGAATACCTTGGGACATTTTTGCCTAATTGCTGAAATATGGGGCGAGACCTTGACGGAGGTCCCCACTTCTTGTGATAAGAAACAACCTGAAAGTGCTGTATTCCCAGAGTAGGCGTGCCACACCTCGTGCATTACATGGTGGCCAGCAAATGACCGTATAAAGTGCTATAGGGGCCCAGGAGAAGTGGGCCCAAGGTGACAAAAGTAATATGTGGTGATCTTCGTCTTTCCGGTCGTCTGCTGCACTGTATGCCCTGCTGTAATTATGCAGGTTGTTGTGGGTGATTTACATGCTCAGGAATGGACGGTAAGATAATCCATGTTCCACTACATGCTGCATTTTTGTGTCCATGGGGATATGTCATTCTTACCTTGCAGTGACAGGGTAACGAGTGTTCTTTGCAGATGTACATTTGATGCACAATGATGGTGTGGTCCTGATAACATTTGCAACCTATAGGGTGTTCACCTTAGTGCCCTTCTTGTTATGTTTTGACAATTGCCCGATTGACAAAGTGATTTTATAATCTATGTGATGTCATGACAAGTGCCCAGTGGAACAGTGATTTATGTGATTGTAGTCTAATGTGTTTTATGAATAATACAAAGGATATGTTTATATAACCTTTTGTTAAGTCTCTTTTTGTGGTGTGCCTAGTGTGTTACTGGTATGAGTGTGTGTGGCGAATGCTTTACACATTGCCTCTGGGATAAGCCTGACTGCTCTGCCAGGCTACCAAAGGGGTGAGCAGGGGTTATCTTAGGTGTGTAACTCCCTTGCCTGACTAGAGTGATGGGTTGTGCCTAGCTTAGGTGCATACTCTAGCCAACCAGAAACCCCATTTCTAATATTTGGTGTCTCTGGAATCACAATTTAAATTCCTAACTTATCGTGAAGTTAGATTTTAAATTGGTTTTCTGAAAATGCCCCTTTTAGAAAGTTGGCATTTTCTTACTTTAACCATTTAGTGCCTCCTGCCTGTCTCTGAATACACGTCTGGGGTGAGTGACAGCTGGGCTCCGCACATTCCCTAGACAGCCACACACAAAGGGAGCTTAGGTGTGATGGATGGGCCATCCCTATCCTGATGGGCCATCCTAGGCAGGATGGAAGGGAGGAGCTGACATTTACACGTGTCTTGTCCCCACACAAAGTTCTGCATACCCCCTGTATTGAGTCTGGAGCCAGGGCAGGAAAGACAGAGACTCTGTACACTTCAAAGGCCTGTCTTTGAAGTCTCCCCCTTTAGAGGCATAACTGAGTATAAGTACTGGAGCTCTGACACCACCATCTCAGTACACTTCTGGACCTGTGGATACTCTACCAGGAAGGATTGCTGTGCTGCTAAAAGGGCTGCCACTCTGCTGGACTGCAATGCTGCTGGACTCCTGCTCTGTGGTGCTGACCTTGCTGTCTGCTGCCCTCCTTGCCTGGGAGTGAGAAAGACTGCAACCCAGAACCAGAGTCACTCCAAGGGCTTGCTGGCTTGCTTCCTGTTAGGAGTCTCATGGACATCGAAGACTTCCAACCCATATACCTACAGCACCTGGCCTTTGCTATATGAGAGTCTTGCCCTGCCAAGTGGTGCCAATCCAGTCCTAGGCCCTTGGACGTTAGTATAAAGTTCTGCAACTGCCAAAATCAATGCATCGCTCTTGTTGCGCCACTCGGAACTGGCGCATCTCATTTTACGATGACGCATCACAGTTGCTGCGAGAATCAAGTACAGCGCTTCGCCTTCAGTGCATCACCTACAACTTCGGCACATGTCTGACTTTGCGCGGCTCGGAACCGACGCATTGCCTCCAGTCAGAACCGATGCATTGCCTCCATCCCAAGGGTGGACGACAACGCTTTGCCTCCTCTGCTCCACACATCAGACCTTCATCGATGACGCAAACCAGATACTTTTCAGCTGGACAGGGTTGGTCCTTGTATCCAACCCGCGCTCCATCGTGGTCGGCCTGAACGTTTGGATTTGACCTGGTCTAGTGCAACCAGATAGCCCCAGTTGGCGCTTTATGCTTTTAATCACTAAATTTAAGTTTCTTTTAAAAAATTCCTAACTCCGGTTATATTTATTGGATTTTTGCTTTTTGGCCTTGTTTTGTTAAAAAAAATAAAGGTTTATTTTTCTAACCAGGTGTGGTACTTTTTGTTTGGTATTTTCACTATTTTACTGTTTAAAGAGTTGCACAAATACTTCACACATTGCCTCTTAAGTTAAGCCTGCCTGCTCTGTGCCAAGCAACCAGAGGGTTAGCACAGGCTAATTTATGGTGTGTATCTGACGTACCCTGACTAGGAGTGTGGTTCTTGCTTAGACAGGGTGGAATGGAATTTGTAAAGCGCACTAAACCCGAAGGTGTCAAAGCACTGATATCAATCAGGGTGCATACCTCTGCCAACCAGAAACCCCATTTTCAATACAGTGCTGTTTCCACAGTTAGAGGAGCCGTTTTGAAAGGAAATACTTTAGCAGAAATGTCCCCAGTGCCCATGTAGTATGGTGGAAATATCACTCCTAACATAAATGCTCTAAAGTCAGTTTACATAGTCAAAGTGAGGGTACATAGCAAGGTCCTACATGTCTTGTCTCCTTAACATGCTGGAGTATAATTCCCAGTACATTAAAGACACTTTCATCACTTTTTGTGAGAATCCCCACCTTTCCCATGAAAGTCTTCTATGGTAGTAACTCAGACAATTAACTAGATGGATTTTACAGGGTAGTTGGAACAGCCACATTGTTACCACCTTTAGTGCAGTTAAGACTGCAACTTAGTACACCCGATAGTAATGCTCTTGCCTTTTCTATTGGTGACATGTCTGCTCTGTAGCTCGCAACATTGTGCAACATTGACAAAGAATTGTTTTTGTGCTCATTCTCTGCCACTACCTTCTAAATCAGTCCTGCATTATGATCAAACCTTTTCCATGACGTAGAAAGCAAGAGTCACATGTACTCATTCTCTATTCTCTGCTGGTAAAGATAAAGGGGGTAATGTAGAGTTGGTAATGGGAAGTCCACCAAACATTAGTAGATGCCCCGTCCACCCACTGTCTGTTCTTCTCCCTCATTTAGAAAGAGGTGGCACGCTATGTTCATAACAGTAGAGTCAAATACATCTCCTCCATTGGAAATACCCTTTCTGCTGCACAAATGGCATGATGTTGGAAGGCCCATCTCATTTAGGGTTGGCCTTCTGATACTATTTGAAACATGTTCTTTCCTTTCTGGGACTGCGACGCACAACATTGTGGTACCAACTAGGGAATGAGCAAGGTCTCCCATCTTCTAGGAGAAAACCTCCAGGAAATCAGGTCCGTTAATTGCTGATGTTGCAACAAAAAACCCAGGCTTTGTGGGGTTTACTTTGCAAAATGAAAAAAATGCCTGTCTGTCCGCAATTCATTACCTTTGTCAGTTTACAGAGGAAACATTGTTAGTAAATGAACTCACTGACATGATGAGTATGCCAGAAAATAGCAGGTGCTTTGAGGCTAGGGTAGAGGAGGCGGGGCCTCCACCACCCTAGTGGCATGGCATGTAAAAGAGGCTCAAAGTTTCTTACATTTGTACAAGGGATATTTTTAAAGTCACTGGAACTGCTGATATCATGTTGTGTTATATGGGGTTATGTGGCCCTTAGATACATTGTCGACATTGCTAAGTTAGCATGAGTTTTGCTTGACCTATGCTGCTGCTTTTGCGCAGTCCTCTGCTAAAGTTTGTTTTCGCGACACTTTGCCTCTGCCCTGTACAAGATAACAGATTGTTGTTCACGTTCTCAGCTTTCCCTTCAATTCTGTCTGAACATAATGTTCAAGGTCGATCAACAATGTCTCTTGTTATTCTGTTCTGGTCAGTCCCTATTACCAGTAGCTGCCCGTGGAGGGTGTTCCGTGGGGCGGTGAGGCGGGGCGGGGGAGGGGTAGTAAACACTGGAATATGGATGAACGGAGGTAAGTAAACAATTAAATAAATAAAACGAATTTTGTTGCGCGCGCTGCATCGCAAAATGCAATGCAGCGCGCGCAACGAAATTCGTTTTATTTATTTAATTGTTTACTTACCTCCGTTCATCCATATTCCGGTGTTTACTACCCCCCACCCCGCGCCTCCCCCGCCCCGCCTCACCGCACCATGGAACACCCTCCACGGGCCACTGCTGCCTATTACCTAGACATAACATGCTACCAACAGCTGCAGTATGGAAGAATCGAGCTTTGATATAACGTTGTTGTATGTTTTTGAAACACACTCGAAGAAAGCTGTTCCATGAAGTTGAGCTCTGCTGCTCCTATGATGTAAACCTTTGCGTTTAGGCTTTCAGGTAGGGGGTCTGCTAATAATGCCTAGAGATCTTCTGTTATATAAAATAACTTCTTACTACCAAGGGGAGGGTGATTAGGCCCAGTTATTTTGCCTTTTTCACAGTCTTTATAAAATGACCACTCCTTTTGTATTGTAACAATGCTAATGATGCTAGTTTTATGCATTTTGCTGCTGGTCGTGGTTCGCATACTGTTTTATGAATCACTATAGTCAAAATAAACATTTTGAACTTATTTAGTGACTCTGATTATTCTTATTGTGGACAAGTACGTGAGAGCGAAAGATTGTCTTGTTCCCGCGACTCTGAGGTGAGTCGGGAGTGCTTGTGTTCTGGGTTGTCTAAACATTCGTAGCTTCTTGATATTTGTAGGAGACCGAATGAGACACTATTGCTAGTCGGTTGGGATTTTGGGTACTAAGGTGATAGGAGGTACACCCCTATTTACTGAGGTCCTGTTTTCTTGTGCATAGTTCTGTGTATGAGCAGAATCCCCGCAACATGGCGCCGCCAACGTTTGGTCTGGTTCTTATCTGCGAGACGCTTGAGTAGTGCTCGTGCTGGTCCACAATACCCTCACTTCTGTTTCCGGAGACAGCTGTGACGGAGTAACCTCCTATATTGACATTTTTATAGGTTTATTCAAGCTTGAAGTTTTAAAAGGTATTTCTTTACATATAACCAGAATTTGCGCTGCCGCTCTTTAAGTTGTTCTACTGTCTTCTCCATAATGGCTGTAGTTGATATTCCGGCTCATAGCAGAGCCGCGCTAAGGGCGCATTTGACTCGTTATGCAGTCCCTGATGCTGGGGCCGCACTTATTTTCGTGGTGGAAGCCGATCCGGCTCACCAGTTTGAAGTTTTTTACTCTTGGGTCACCTTACCGGCGGTGGATGGAACTGATGATATGTTTAACACATATACTCCCACTGCCGTTCCTCAGCAGTATCAGCCTTATAGAGCTCTTGAGAATCCGCTTACAGCTTGGCAATACCGTATTTGGTTTAATGGCGCCCTTCCTCACCGATTAACGTCAGTCCGTTTAGGCCCTTTGTCTATAGATGGGGCCACATGGCCCGTTTTGGCTGGGTTTACCCCACACCCACGTGCTTTTACAACTGCAACTCTGGCAGAGCTCCGCGTCTTACATACATCGTTAGTACGCGTATATAGAGCGGTAATACAGTATGTAACCCGCACCGTCCAGGTGGGACCACCTGGCGCTGCTGTACAACCTGCGGGTCCTGGTGGCGTGACCATCAGTCCCCTTATGGTTAATGCTGTCATGGGCAAACGCCCACAGAATAAGGATGAATTTCCTTATTGGCTTGCCGAGAAATTTGGACCGATAGAAGCTGTCTTCCCTAATAGAACTCCTGTGGAGAAACACAGGATCTGAACTATTAGTTTACCCAAAGACTTAATTCCCGAATTGGCTGATTGTAACACCTGGGGCAGGGTGTTTGCAGCGGTATATTCTATGTGTTTCGGCACTCCCTCCATGACCGTGCTCCCCTCTGTGATTAAACGCGTTCAAGATGAACACGGAGGAGAAGCGGCTGTCGAGCTGGGGATGAGGCTGATGGAAGTGTTCGAAGTGGTTGCTGATATGATCCTTGCAAATGTCAAGGGCGATGCCGTTAGCTTTCAAGTAGCAAACCGCTTAGAAGCGGTCGCGGAGGCTGACAAACCACGAGAATTACCTAAGATTATTGCGAAGGCTTATTAAACCATAGGCCGCAATAGTCTGGGAAATAAGCCTACGACTCAAACACAAACGCAGTCTCAAAAACAACAACAGGCCCAACCTGATAAGGATGGGCGCCCTTTCTTTCCTAAAAAGAATTGGCAAAGGAATAAGAAACAGGGTTCCCAACAGCAGAAGCAGGGTTCACGTGCCAGCTCACCGACCCCTGAGGCTTCTGAACGTTCTTATGACTTGCGCGATCGCGCAAAAATTAAGTCTCCTGATAGATTTCAGGTTCCTGATCAGCATTCTCCTCGTTCTTTGCAGGAAACATCAGGCTCACAAGCCGGTGGAGGTGGTCATCAGGAACGGGGTACAAGTCAACCTGCGTCACAACCTCGTGAACAGCCTTGACAGTTTGAAGTCAAGGACAAGCAGGGTGATTTTGCTCGTACCCGACCTCCTTTCCAAAAGGAAAAGGTTGCCGCATTAACAGCGAGATATGCCACAGACGGTGAGAACGAGACTCCTGGATTAGACATGGGCAGTGACTCTGCTCGACAGCGCGGCAGAAGTTACCATAGTCAGGGAGGCTCTACGTCCCCGTCTGGATGTGACAGCAACTGATATTTTTGTTACTATTGAAACTGCAGATTCCCGGGTTGCCCCCCCGGATAGACTCTACGAAGTCCTTTTCCAAATTGAAGGTGATATACTGCAACCCATTAAGGTGGTTTTCTGGGAGAATTTAACCGCTACATATGACATTTTATTGGTGGAGAAATATTGGCCTCCACCCTTTGTGTTAGCCTCTTCTAGAGGGGAAGATGTGATACTTCCGAGTTTTTTCCTGTTGTGTCCCTGAGGACCGCGCACAGGCTTACGCAGAGGAGTGGGCTTTGGCCTTAGCCCCAGTGGTGTATCGCAATCAGGTGGGTTGGGACGTTGATTCACCAGCTCATGAAATACCGTTGCGCTCTATGCCACAACCTCAACTTCAATATCCCATCAAACGTGAAGTAAAAGCTTCGGTTTGTGACATTCTAAGACAATTAGAGTATCAGGGGGTAATTGAGTCGTGTACATCACCTATGAATATTCCTCTCTTTACTGTCCTTAAACCTGATGGTTCATTTCGGATTGTATTGGATTATAGAAATTTGAACAGCCATTGCCGCACCTTTGCGGTGCAGAACACACACAGCTTGGCGCTGGTGAATAATATTGTTCGTAAAAAATACAAGACGACACTTGACATTTCCAATGGTTTCAACAGTCACAATCTCGACCGTGCGAGTAGTGACCTGAGAGCATTCAGTGCCGTCGGAAATCAGAAAAAATTTACACGTTTGCCTATGGGGTATAAGAATAGCCCCGGGGCATTTGCGGCGCGCATTGTGTCTTTGTTGCATGACATTGACCCTGAGGCCTTGTCGTACGTTGATGACATCTATTTGACTGACGACGACCTCACCCCGCATCTTGACCGAGTCAACCACATAATATTGTCTTTTGCCGACTACGGTTATAAGTTCAATTTTGCAAAGTCACACATTGCTCATCTGGCAGTACTCTTTTTGGGCTATGAGCTCAATAACGAGGGAAAGGGTTTAGCACCTCACTTCCTGGAGAAATGTGCACATTTGCAACCACCTTCTTCTTTGAAAAAGTTACAATCCCTGCTGGGTTTTTTGAATTTCGGAAAGACTTACATTCCCGATTATGCCCAGCGTATCAAACCGCTTTATGCGTTGATACAACCTACGTTTTCATCTGCCAGCTGGCTTCCGGAACATTCTTCCATTCTGCAGTCTTTGCAGGTGGATTTGCTTGCGACTAACTTCTTGATGACTCGTGATAACACCACCAACCGGGTAATACCTATTGTTTCTGGGGCAGTGGGTTTCACGTACTTAACATTCAATGAAGGAGACACAATACCTATTGCATACAAATCACACTTGTACACTGCGGCTGAAATGCGTTTTTCCTCTGTTGAAAAAATCTTGACGGCAGTGCAGATGGCGATTCTAAAGGAACTCTCACTGGCGCAGGGCAAACGTATTCTTATGGTCACCCCCTTACCTGCTTTGGAAGCTGTGACTAAAGCAAGTGTACCTAACTCGAAGGCATTACACCCACGTTGGATTCAGTGGGCTACTTCTTTGACGTCTTCGCATGTCACGTTTGTCTTTGATCCATCACTTCAGACTCAGGAGTTTTTACAGTATGAATTTGTTCATCCGCCTCCTTTGTCGCTTCTTCCTGTGAGTGAATACCAATGCATCATTTATACTGATGGCTCGGCTCAACCGGCCAAAGGTTCCAAACATGCTTATTCAGCAGCTTGCGCTATTGTGGCTGGTTCCATTGAAGATGGAGAGTTTAAGTCTTCCATTGTGCACACAGGCACTTGGAAACTGTACGGCGCAATTGGTGGAGCTGCGTGCTCTTGTTCTAGCTTTAGAGTTTGCTGATCCTCTTGTGAATGCCCTTATTGTGTGCGATTCGTACTATTGTGTCCAGTCGTTCAATGACAACTTATTCTTTTGGTCCCAAAATGATTACCGCGATTCTAAAGGCAGCGCAATTAAGCATACAACGCTTTGGGTTCGAGTGGCAGATCTTAAACAACGTCTGCCTCTCACACATGTTATTCACACTCTTGGCCACCAGCGTGTCAGAACGCACGCTCTTGATAATTCCTTGGCTGATGACGCAGCCAAGTCTGCAGTAGCCACGTGTTCCGTAGCAGCAGTTACAAGATCTATGACTAAGATTGATAATGAGATTCTGGCAGCAGTCGCTGCAACTAGGGAGGGAGGTAATTATCCTGCAGGTTTCCCTTCTAAGTACTCTTATCATGTAACTCCCGAACAGGTTCCTTATGCTACCATTCCTTCGGTTGGGGATCGGCTGATTCCCAACTCTGACCGCAGACAAGCTTTGATCAAGGCCGCACACGAAGGCATTGCTTCGGCCCATGCTGGTGTGTCGGCAACAGTCTCTATTCTTCAGCAACGTTGCTGGTGGCGTGGTTTATATAAACAGACTCGTAACTATGTTCTTTGCTGCGATGTTTGTCAACAAATGAAACCTTCTAATGTCCCAGGTCCACCACAAACTCAGTTATGTATTTCTAATAGACCGTTTGGCTGTGTCTATCTTGATCACTGCGGTCCTCTTTCTTCTGATACTGCATGCAAGTTTATCTTGGTTGCGGTTGATTCGTGCACTCGATTCCTGTGGGTCTGGCCACAACGTAGTGCTGACGCTCAAAATGTCATCAGGGTTTTGCATGTCTTTATCGGATGTTTGCCTGTGGCACCTTCCATTCTGACCAAGGTCCAGCGTTTGCTTCTAAGGCTTACAAGGATGCGATGAAGTCATTGGGGGTACAGGTGCAGTTTTCGTCTCCATACAGGCCTGAGGGCAATTCAGTTGTGGAGCGAATGAACCGTGACTTAAAGCAATCCTTGACAGCTAGAGTCTTAGGTACTGGCAGGGACTGGCTGTCCCACTTGTATGGGGTCCAACGTGCACTAAATAATCTCCCTAGAAGATCTCTGCGTGGGCGGACCCTTTACGAAATGCTCTTTGGCTTTCACATGTTTGTTCCTGACCTTGATGGTCTGGACATTGTGGCGGCTGCCTCTAAGTTTGACGTAGATAATCATTCTGCTATGTTACAGGATCTACAAAAGGCACGTGATACTCTGGCAACTGAGCATTTGCCATCTTCGCCTGCTGATGCACTACTGAATCCTGTTACCGGCTGCCTTCCTAAAATTGGGGATCTGGTGAGAGAGAAGATTGAAAACAAAAAAGAATTTGGTCCCTCTTACCGGGCTCCAGTTTCAGTGCTTGGACTGAAGGGTACTCGTACAGTCATTCTACCACCGTTGCCAGGTCGCAAAGACAACAGGTACATCTCAGTGGAAAATGTCAAGTTACACCGTGTGGCCAATTATGAAGAGTGCGACACCTGCAGTTTCATGCAACGCAATTTCCTTAGCGCCATTGACTTTGACATCATCTGCTGCCACACGGATGTCTACTCATTTGATGGACACTGTAATTGATCTTCAACCTTTGCGACAATCATCTTCTGCGATGGAAATTGGGAGCCCAATTCCGGCTATTGATTCCGTGAGTGACCTGCCATCAAGCCCACGGGTACGAATGGACGATTCGGCACTTTCGCCTTTGCTTGCAAGTCCAGTGAGTGCCTGTGAGGGAGAACAGGCACACCTTTCTTCTGCCCCATGCTCCTCATCATCCAGTTTGTCTGATGCTCCCCCTTCTAAATTACGTATTTTTTACACCTGTTTCAAAAAGACATACTTCATTCCCCCATGGACCTACATTTGGTTAATATTGATCCTAATTTCCCTCTTCGTGTCAATTGGATTTGTGACAGTGTTCTTTTTGCTGATAAATGGCCATTATCTCCCTGAACGCTCTGCAGTACAAATGGTCGATGGAACTTTGGCTCCTCACACATCGTCCCATGTCATGAAACGCGACCAATCTTTTGTGAACATTTCAGCTTTCCCAGTTCCCGATGGTATAGTTTGGGACAAAGTTGCTTACGAAATTCATGGCCCGACTGAGGTCCTTCGAGTTCCGTACGTGTTTCGCGTCTCATTAGGAGATGTGGTGACACGGGACATACATTCGGATGATTGGGATGCGCAGGCAGTTCATGCATTGTTTTCAGATTTAAAATATTATGCTGCCTTTGATGCTGAAGATTTGTATTTACATTCTGCCAATGGTGATCTCTTTTGCTATCAACATTATGGGCATCATTTTTTACACAAAACCAACACGATAAGACCTGTTTTTAATTTTACCCAATGGGAACATTGTCCAACTCCCTTGGAGGGAGTTCTAAAACTCTTCGAAATAAGTTCACCTATTTTTCAGATTATGATTTGACTAATCCTGAATCCTATTTTTTAGACTTCAATAATCCCCTACATCAAAGTACCTTTTATCACATACGTTTTAACAGCTTTATTCGACAGATTTTAAGTCATAAAAGCATTTACAAAAATACAGATAGAATTAATTAGATAAAACAGCTGTCAAAGGAAAAACATGTACATTTGATAATTGGATATATTTTTAAATAAAGTGCATGCACTTATTATGGCCATCTTTAAAGTCTCAAAATCATATAACTGAATGATAGGGCATGCAATCCAAGCCGTTAAAAATTTAGGGGATACACTTATCATAAAACTTGATAAAAACACATACAAAAAATATAATAAAAGCATTTAAAATATGTACAATACACATCACAATTTTAGATAAGTTAAACACTCATTTGAATCTAAATAGATAATTCTCACTATTGTGTCCTGGACTACTTAATGGAAAGTGGCTGTATCACATACTAAACTGATTTATGCCAACTTGTTTAGATCACAGTTAGCTACACACGGTTATGACCATTGGAAACAGGCTATAGATTTAAAGTCAATCTGGGGCACAAAGCCATGGCAGGTACAGGGCACTGAGGCATTACATCGTGCCTGCCTGATCCCGACTCAATTGTTATTTTTAAATGAAACAATATACCAAACATCCTGTTATGGCCTTGCAACTACCAAAAACCTGAATACCCTCTCCATTCCTTCATTAGCTGAATATCACAATTGGCGGTTACATAATAATTACACCATTGAGGCTTTGCAGGCTCTCCTTCGAAATGCCTCCTTTAATGTTTCTACGGTTGATTCATCAGGATGGTTGGTGTGACAAACTAGTGCAAATGCATGCCAGTTGCGTTTCTATAATGTTGCACCTGGTTTTATTCAGACTAAGCCTGACCCTCGTTATCCACCTCATCATTCTGTGACTACATACTCAGTAGGTAAATTGTGCCAGCAGTGGTTACAACACTCTACCCTGGCGTCTGTGAAACAGCACCTTTCCCTCCTATCGAACGATATAAATTTGGCTGATTTTCTCGTGGGCCCACGTAATCCAAGGGCCAAGCAATTTATTTATGCCGCTTATAATAAAATTTGGAAACTTTCACAGATGGAATCAGCCTTCCGTCTGCGTCAAATAGATCAGGCAAATTTAGAAAAAGTCCTTGCTGTAGTGGGACAACAGCATTAACAGACTTTCTTCACGCATTTACACCTTAGACAATATTGTTTCTTCTGTGATAGATATTGTGCAAAGTGATGTCTCTGTATTATATCATGGTCAAAATCAGTTAAGGTCGGTCATGCAATTTGCTTGGACGTTGCAGACCCTGAAAATGGGTAAAGTGCCATGGGATTATTTGAATGCCACTGCTTTATTTTTGCCTTTTAACCTGACTGATAAACAGAGGTTTATGTCCATGAAAGATGGTGTATACACGCTGTTACATATTGAACAAATGGAACCTTTACCGTTTTCCGTAGCGGAAACGGACTT
This sequence comes from Calotriton arnoldi, assembly GCA_963921515.1. Lineage (NCBI taxonomy): Eukaryota > Metazoa > Chordata > Amphibia > Caudata > Salamandridae > Calotriton > Calotriton arnoldi. Next base: position 567,476 of record CAWUFW010008359.1, read on the forward strand.
TGCTGTGTGGTTAATTCATGGGGTTATCGCTTTGCCCTTTTCGCTTTTTCGTTTTACATCATGTATGCTACTCTTTCCTGTTGGCCGCTTTGAACTGCTTGGTAGTGCTTTTCTGCATGAATTATGGGCCCTGCCCTTTGCTTATCGGTGTCTGAGGGAGGATAAAGAGGTTTTCCTTGCAGGGGAGGAATGTGATTCGACAGTGGGTCACTCTCTTGTGTGCAAACACGTTAAACTGCACGGCGAATGTAACGTGTCAGTGCCGAATCTAGCTTGCTTTTTTAAGGGGACCCCAGTACCATTCATCACACCTGTCTTTACATTGCTTACTAACTGCAGCTATCTCATTTTAAACAATCAAGACTGCTGTGGTTTGCGGGCGGGAGTCCCATACTCGGTAACAGTTTCCCAGCGCGTAACTTGCTGTAGCAATGTCCTTTTCCCACCCCCGCAGGGGAGTTTAGATTCTTCACTTTGGCCTTCCACTCTGACTTTCAAAACAGAGTTCAACAAGTTGAGCAGGCTCAAAGCCCTTTTATTCCAACAAGAGGTGGCCCTCACTTCCGCCCGTGAAATATTCAGATTGCAGGTGGCTCGGACCTCGAGTGAGATACAGTCCCTTCTTAACACTAACCTCCCACTTCATTTTGGGGAACTAATTCACCAAATATTTAATGCATCCGAGATGACAGGCCTTGCACATTTTTTTAAGCGTATGGGATCTGGCCTTTTCTCTTCCTTTCAAACTATATTCGGGGTAATACTGGCTTTTATCCATTCTATTTTTTCCAGCGTTTTCGGAGGGTTCCCCTTAATATTGGCGTTGGCAGCTGGTGTCCTTCTTCTCCTCCTTCTGCTTCGTAATGGATGCTCACTTTGTGCCTCTGCACATGCCGGCCCAGCTACAACTGTACCGTAATCGCCTATATGAGGCTTTGGGATGCTTGCCTTTAGCAACGCTTGGCGTAAGTTACGACTTGACATTCCGCTTTGCCTATTTTACTTGCGTGCAGCCAGTGCTTAATTGCAAAAGATGTCATTTCTCATGGGCGATGGAACTTTGCTTATCGAACACGTGGTGTCCAATCCCTGATTTCAGCCGGTTAATGGGTCCCTTAGAGGCGCATGACAAGGCTTGTTCTGTGGATGGTCAAATGACGCATGCAGCTTTACTTGGAATCTTGGATCAAATGGATATCTGGAGGCAGCGCAAACTTTCCTACAACGAAGTTTCATTGTATATCACGCAAGTTTCCCATTTCTACTTTTGGATGCTCCTGCTTGTGAGGAACATGATTGTTCCTTCGACTTACTAAATTGGATGTCATCGCTTTTTTCTACCAATGTCAATGATGAACTATTGGAAGGAATTGCATTCCTTTGCACTCAAACATTCATGGATTGACTACTTGGGTCGTCCCTACTCCGCTGTCTGGAATACAGACTCTTTTTTCTAGCTCAAAGTGCCTTTAGCTTTTTCTTCGAACTTTCCCATTTTTCTCCGTTTTGTTTTTTTTAGAAAGTCCCTCAACCATATTCTAAACACTACCTGACTTTTGAACTCTGTTTTTGTTCTACTGTCTATGTCCTACTGACTTACCAGGGGGAGGGTGTTATATGGGGTTATGTGGCACTTAGATACATTGTCGACACTGCTAAGTTAGCATGAGTTTTGCTTGATCTATGCTGCTGCTTTTGCGCACGCCTATGCTAAGAGTTTGTTTTCGCGACACTTTGCCTCTGCCCTGTACATGATAACAGATTGTTTTTCACGTTCTCAGCTTTCCCTTCAATTCTGTCTGAACATAATGTGCAAGGTCGATCAACAATGTCTCTTGTTATTCTGTTCTGGTCAGTCCCTATTACCTAGACATAACATGCTACCAACAGCTGCAGTATGGAAGAATCGAGCTTTGATATAACGTTGTTGCATGTTTTTGAAACACACTCGAAGAAAGCCGTTCCATGGAGCTGAGCTCTGCTGTTCCTATGATGTAAACCTTTGCGTTTAGGCTTTCAGGTAGGGGGTCTGCTAATAATGCCTAGAGAACTTCTGTTATATAAACTAACTTCTTACTACCAAGGGGAGGGTGATTAGGCCCAGTTATTTTGCCTTTTCACAGTCTTTATAAAATGACGACTCCTTTTGTATCCTATGGTATTGTAACAATGCTAATGATGCTAGTTTTATGCATTTTGCTGCTGGTCGTGGTTTGCATACTGTTTAATGAATCACTATAGTCAAAATAAACATTTTGAACTTATTTAGTGACTCTGATTATTCTTATTGTGGACAAGTACGGGAGAGCGAAAGATTGTCTTGTTCCCGCGACTCTGAGGTGAGTCGGGAGTGCTCGTGTTCTGGGTTGTCTAAACATTCGTAGCTTCTTGATATTTGTAGGAGACCGAATGAGACACTATTGCTAGTCGGTTGGGATTTTGGGTACTAAGGTGATAGGAGGTACACCCCTATTTACTGAGGTCCTGTTTTCTTGTACATAGTTCTGTGTATGAGCAGACTCCCCGCAACAGTTGGAGCTATATAAAACTAACAAATAATATTGACTACCTAACACGTATTACTCATTAAAACTTTATTCGGTTGTGAGGCCATAAAAGTACAATTCCTAAATATTACACAACCAGGGTTTAAAATACATATATAAAAATGTAGATCTTCACATATTAAAACACAACAATTCATCAATGCAAACTTAATCTCCCTATATCACGGTTTGCAAAAATAGCATATTACTGCCTGCTGTTTAAATCATAATACCTAGTGTGGAAATACAAAAAACCTTTTAGAAATTGTTATATAAAGGGCAAGGGAGAGCTATTTACATTTAAAATGGAATGTAATCAGTAGACCGTAAAAATAACAATGTCAGAAGATCATCACAGCAACTTCAGTTCCTTCACCAGCATGGTCCAGGCATTTCAAGAATAAGTCGGGGCTGGTGTCAGGGGCTTCCTTCTAATCCTCCAGAAATGGCCTTGAACTTCACGATTGCGCACACAAATAATGGTCTTGTGTCAGATTTCAGTATGCACAAGGCCGCTAAAGTCGCGAGTTCCAAGTTGTCTACAAACGGGGATTAGCCATTTACCCCTTGGTTTTGTATATGCAGTGCAAGCAAAAAGAACGTGACCTATTGATTCAATCAAGGCAGGGCAGCAAGGGCAACCTTTGGGTTGGGCTTCATTGCATAGCCAAGTGTTTTTAAATGCATTATCCGGCAGATTGCTGTGCCTAAATTGTATATAGAGCTTCCTGTCGGTCGGCACTTTGATAAAATCGAGATAGGTTTCTAAGGAGCGACTGGCCTTAAAGTCTCTAAATTCTTCGGTGAATCTGCCCTGTTTGTTATTGTAACGAGCATTCTGCTCAACCCATTCCCAGTACAACGTTTTAATTTCTTTTTTGGTATGAGTTGATGGGCAATTGATGCTGTGCCCTGGTGGCCCAATACTAGACATAAGGTTTCTAATGTGTTAATCCAGCCTATTTTGTTCATGGAGTCTAGGGCACAAACCTCATTGACAGCAGCTGCATATGATGTCAGTTCTGGGGTGGTGACAAGCCTCTGCCAAAATAGGAGGGGGCAAAGGTTCGCTAGATCATTGAGTCTTTTAGTGGCCATATCGAGCTTTAGTGGGCAAAGTGGAGTGCTTTGCTGAAGGGACACCAGGTTCCTAAGGAATTTGTTCTCAGATGTTGTGAAATCGCTTACTTTTTCCATGCCCCAGAGCTCAGCCCCGTATAGGGCACTACTCACAGCCTTTCAATTGTATAACTTCAGGGCTGGTGCAATTGGTTTTGTATGGGAGAGACAATATTCCTTTCTTAGAGCCCCAGTTACCTGTGAAAACTTGAGGGTAGGCCTTATTGAGATGGTGTTTCCAGGCCATACCTTCCGACAATTTAATTCCTAGGTAATCAAAGCAGCTCACTCTTTCTAAGGGGATATTATCTAGGGTCATGCTCCCTTTGAAGGATTCATGGTGGTTCGGCAGTTTTGTCTTTGTGGTGTTTATTTCAAGGCCCCTCTCATCGCAAAAGAACTTAAAACGATTTAGTAATTTTTGCAGGCCCATAGGTGTTTTGGAAACGAGAAGGGTATCGTCTGTGAATAGGAGAGTGGCGATTTTCTGATTCGCTAAAGAGGGAGCGTCCGCTGGAATGGCAGATAAGAATTCAACTACTTGATTGATATATAGTGAAAACAGAGTTGGAGCCAGGACGCAACCCTGGGATCAGTAACGTATTACATTTGTCACAATTGCAGGCAAAAATATATCTTATCAGGAAACAATCCTGCTGTACTTGTTAGGTTGTATGCTGTAACTTACATTTTTGTGAATACTGAGTGGATTTACATTTTTATTGATACATTTTTTTTCATTTGTGATCAAAAATAATAAACCATTGATGATGAAGACTTGGAATAGTTGCAAATTTGTTGTGAAATATATGGAGATTACATTATTCACACTTTGGGCAAGAATGTTAAGGAGAAAGATGTCCATGACTCGCACTATCTTGCAGCGTGCACTTACGCAATGCGCGTCTTGTGGTCTTGCATAAACATAAGCTAACAGTGAGTACATGTTTATTTAGGAATTGCACACAGTAATATAACAGCAGTCTCACCTGCCACTCTTGGACTCTATTTCTGTGGAAGCCTGTCCTTTTGAAAAGGCACACAAGAAAGTATGAACCCAGTGAATACACCCCCCCCCCCGCCCCAAAACGCCGATTGCTGGGAACCCCTGGCACAGCTCCATACTGTTTGACTATGCTGCCTGATTCTGTGCCAAAAAAAGCCACAGTCTGGGTTTGGAAGCGGACAAAATCGACCCTCCTTCCCAAATGAGTGAAGTCTATAACTGTAACTGTTTACCAACATTTCTGCATATATGGTCATCAAATTCCCTCATTACAAAGGACCGCCCGTTTTTCCCCTTTTAAGGGTCAAAATGCACACCACATCCTTCTCTGTAGTTCGAGAACGTGCGGGACAGGGGGACTTATTTTATTTCCAAGGAATGTGTAGGTACTGCAACAGTGGGTGAGGAGAGGATGTGGTCTCACGGTTAGACTGCCGACTATGAAGCTGGGAAACCAAGGTTCGAACCTCGGGGTCGACTCTAGATCCTGTGATTCTGGGCAAATCACTTAGGGGCATATTCACAAGGACTTATCGCCGATTTATCGCCACTTAACGCATCAAAAGTGGAGATAGATTTAACGCCCCATTCACAAGCGAGTGCAAACAGCAGACATCGCCAGTATTCCCGCGATAACTGCCCCCAAATTTATCTCCACGGGTGACACCACCAACTAACCCTAATGAGATGCAGAGTAGGCGTTCCCGTGCAAAAACTCACGAAAAAACCACACACCACTTTCACAACGAACTGCCAGATCTGCGATGCGAACCAGAAACAGGCGATGAGCCACGGTAGCAGCAGGGATTTAACACCTGCCTCATGCTGGTGTTAAGCAGGATGACTACCTGCAGCACTAAAGGGAGCCCAGCCCAGAGCCACATCGGAAGACCCACAGATGCCATGGAGCCAATGATCATGCAGCTTGGAGACCCAAGAGGGCCACAACACCCACCGCCACCACTCCCAGGCCCCACCCCGGACACCCCCGAAGGACAAACACATACCGTGCACGTCACAAGAGCCACAAAAAGCTCATGATGTCGCACAATGACAAAAAGAAACACACATGTGTGGTCAGAAGAACGAGAAACAGTCACACATCATTGAAGTAACAACCAAACACTTTATTGAAATACAACACAAAACACCAATGCAGAAGACTCCTGTTGGGTCCGTCCGGGACAATCTTGATGTCACAGCCTGGAAAACAAAGCACAAAATCAGAACGTGTGTCATGCGCACATCAAAGGAGCGAGACACAGAGAAACAGAGAATGAAAGAAATGCAGAGAGAGAATGAGAGAGAAGGAAAGGAAGTGTGAGAGAGAGAAGGAAAGGAAGGGAGAGAGAGAGTGAGAGTAAAGGAAAGGAAGGGAGAGAGAGAGAGAGAGAGAAGGAAAGGAAGGAGAGAGAGAGAGTGAGAGAGAAGGAAAGGAAAGGAAGGGAGATAGAGAGAGAGAGAGAGAGAGAGAGAGAGAGAGGGAAGGAAAGGAAGGGAGAGAGAGAGAGAGGGAGGGACACTGCCGCCCCACGCACCCAGGCCCCACTGCTCAACTGCTGCCACTGGTGTGTCTCCAACCACGTGCCGGTATACACTGCAAGCCACCAGGTCTGCAATCTGTAATCGAGGCCAGAGTCAATCATGGCAGAGTCCATCTCACTGCACACGGCAACAACGCCTGTCCGTCCCTGCGCACACATGCAGCCGCACCCTACCCCCTCCTGCCGTCCAGAGCTGGTTGTCCGCACTTGCGCACCCAGGCCCCACTGCTCACCTGCCGCCAACGGTGTGTCCACCAGTGGGCACACCACGTGCCCGTGCAAGCTCCAGGCTCCGGTCCCGCCACCATGGCAGGGTCCACATCATGCGGACCCGCACCGCGGCCCAGAAGGTCCCACACATGATGCTGAGTCCTGAGGCATCAATGGCAGAGACCACATCAGTGCACACGTCATCATCACAGGCTGCACACCCGCTCAGCAATTTTGGTGCCACTAACCCTGTGCAACCCCAGTCAGTGCCACGTGGTGGTAGGCCCGTGCCGGCCGCAAGGCTTCGGGTGCCACTAACCCTGTGCAACCCCAGTCAGCGCCACGTGGTGGTAGGCCCGTGCCGGCCGCAAGGCTTCGGGTGCCACTAACCCTGTGCAACCCCAGTCAGCGCCACGTGGTGGTAGGCCCGTGCCGGCCGCAAGGCTTCGGGTGCCACTAACCCTGTGTGCAACAACTCATGGGCCCTTTATGATTGAGAACCGTGGAGCGTCCGTCATCCAGTCACCACCGGCAGTGGGGAATGTGACGTTCTCGGCCCCTTATATTGGTGGGGTCACAAGGCCTGTGACGCCTGTGCCGGATGGGTGTGGTGTGTGTGCAAACCTGCCCTCAGGGAGTGGCCGTGACATGCTGACAACAAGACCAGTGACCTGCAGACCACTAGCGTGTATGCCTGCGACATGTAGCTAACTGGGCCCCCCTCGGAGCATAAGCGGAGTGGTCTGGCCTGGCGTATGCTGGACCAGCGCAGGGCTAGCAACAATGACTCGTGGGCTCTGGGCGTGGTTCAGTCCATGTCCGGACAAGGAAGTGACTAATGCGTGTGTCCCTGTTGTAGTGTCTACGGCACCCGGAACACAAACGGCAATGTAGCACACTGTGACTGGAATCCAACTAGATGAGCATCATTGACGTTAGGGGGAATCACTGTCCCTACATTCATCCACACATTCATACATGAATGATGTAAGACATGACACAGCAGTGCGTTTCTGAATGTTTAATGCACATCCAGTGGAGTTTTGCAGCTGGAGCAGTACAGGGCCATGTCAACCCCACTTCGCAATATGGGCCCATGGAGGGCCAGCCAGAGTCCATCCGGGAATGACAAGTACTGCGGAAGAGGAAGGGTACAGTCTGCAGTCTGGTCGCCGTGTCATTGGTCATCAAACAGGATATGGCAGTCCATGTTGCGGTCCAAGGTGAGTGCAGCGGAGTGTATCGGGGGTCAGTGGAAGGTCATGGGGCTATGTGCGGCACCAAGCAGAAACAGGCCAGGTGGCGGAAATGAATGCTAGTGCCTCCTTCTGATCTCAATCCCATCCACGTCCTCGACTTCGGATGTGTGCCCTGCCCTACCTGTGGGTGTTGCAGTTCTGGCTGCGGCACTGTGTGCCACTGACACATCAGGGGCCGGAGGTGGATTGTGGGCCGCACTGTGTGGCAGTGACACATCAGGTGCCGGAGTGGAGACGCCTGCCGCACTGGGAGGCACTGAAACACCAGGGGGTGGAGATGTGGATGGTGTGGGGGCAGCAGCATTCATCTGCACCACGCCTTGTGGCAGCAATGCCATGATGAGGATCTGCAGGGCATGGTAGATCCCAGCTACATTTTGCTGATGTGCAGCGGTGGCTACCATCCTTTCCGCCTCCATCCGCACCATGTCCTCCATGAGCCTCCGAATGTGTGACAGCTCACGGCTGGGATCGCTGGAGCCACTCTGAGCGGACAGGTGTTCTTGTCTCCGAGTCATGACTCCAGTGATGTCAGCCAGGGCTCTTTGGAGACCATGGAGCGGCCCGTGGGTGTCCGTTAGGGACTGGAGCTGGTCCCTGATGGGACCTAGACACCCATGGATGGCGACCAGTTTGGTAGCCATGAGGTCGAACCCCACCCGCACCTGCTCAGCCGTCTCCCTCAGGCCCTCCAGCACACGGCGTTAGAAGGCCATGTGTTGTTCGTGGGGGTCAGCCTGGGTTGTGGGTGCCTCCTGCTGGGCGGTTTGTGTAGTGGGTGGGGTCTCCTCGATGCAGCTGGGCTGCCCTGATCCTGGAGGTGAGTTGCGGATGATGTCAATGATGTCTTGGAGGGCTTGGGTGTCGATGCTGGGGGTGTCCTCCTCGTCATCAGTGAAGAGTGGCTGGGACTGCTCTGCAGGAGGTGTTGACGCTGCCCCTGCAATGTGAAGGGGAGATGGTGTGTTACAATGTGTCCACATGTATGTAGCCGCATGGTACATGTTCATATTCAGACAGAATGGCATTGTACATTGTGACAGTCTGTGGATCAGGGCCATGATCCAGAGTCATTGTGGGTGTGCACTGTGCTCTGCTTGATTGTGCATGTGTGCCATTGTGGCCATCTCCACCCGTCCCCCCAGTACCTGGTGGTTACTCACCCTGTTGCTGTGGTGTTGTGTCATGTCGAGCAGTGTCCGGTCCCCCGACTCCTGCCACAGTTTCCACACTGATGACTGTCGACACCAGCTCCTCCATGTCATCCAGCTCCAGCTGTGGTGCTGGGCTCCCACCTCCAGTCTGCATTGCTGCTTTCTGGTTGCCTGCGAGTTTCTCCTTGGTTTTGTGCTTGATGTCGATCCATTGCCTCTTGACCTCATCCATAGACCTCTTGTGCTCTTCGACGGCATTCACCTTGTCCACGATGGCCCGCCATATTCCATTTTTGGTGCCCAATGACACGTTGGAGGTGACGAACAGTTGTTGATGGTGTCCCATCACCTCCGTGACCAGGATCCTGTTTTCCTGTGGACTGAACTTCGTCTTCCTTTTCTTCTTGTCCTTGCCCTTCCCTGTCCCCAAGGTCCCAGGCTGGTCGTCCGGGGCGCTTGTGGGGTTCCGCTCGTCCTCTGCGCCTGCTCCGTCTGCCTCCATGGTGCTTCGGTGTTGGTCATTTTGTGTTTGTGTGTTTTTTCTACTTTTGTAGTGATTTTCCCGCCTGCCGTGTGTGTATTGCAGGCCTGGCGCTGCTTAGCGCTGATTTCCTCATCGCAGTTTGGCCCATTGCATGTTTTTTTGCGTTGAGGTTTGTGTTTTTATCACCATCGCAGTTGTTGTATCGCGGACATTATCCGCGGTTTTGGGAGGCTATCGCATGGTACTGCCGTGTTGTGAATTCCATGTTGACACAGGGTTATTTTCCCGCGATAGACTGCGATGTGTAAATTTGCGTTAGCATTTTTTTGAGATGTTTAGCACACGTTCTTGTGAATATACCCCTTAATCTCCCCGTGCCTACCAAAAAAAAAGAATGAATGTGTCCTTGTGTAACGTAACTGGTGCTCTTGTAAAGCGCTCCAATACCTTCGGGTCGAGTTCGTACTATATACATCTGCAAAAAAAACAGTGCATGGGTATTTTGTATTTCCGAAGGGTCCTTAAGTATTTTCAAACAGCTTGACATTTGCTGTTTGGTAATGCAGTGGTCAATCAAAAATTATCCTTAATATTCGAAAATGCTTGCTGCTTTTTGTATAAATAGTACAGACCTGTGAACAGAGGCTTTTAATTTCGAATGTCAATATCGTGTCTGCCCACGTTGACACTTTAAAATCCCTGACGTCTACAGCAATCCAATAAACCTGGTTTATAAAGTCGGTGTTAATCAATTTTCGGAAAAATAAAAATAAAGTTTCCGGAAGTGTGACCCTAGAGACGGTCCTAGAAGTGGAAAGGCCCAGAGTATGTAGTGTTTTACATACAAGAAGCCCTACTTTGATTTTGTTTCTGCAACTCACTGGAGACCAGAGCACATTTGGGGGGAGGGATGTAAACGAGTTTATAGGCTGTATTAAGCAGGCGGCTCTACGTGCAGTAGCTGCTGACACAGTCTCCTAGGAACCCCTGCAAAGATGGAATTTCAATGAGCAGAATGAGTTGTAATTAGTGCTTCTTTAATTTTCCAGTGCTAATTCAAAGTCTGATCAGAAGACCCCTTACCTACAATGATCATACCGACTGTATGTTCCTCGGTAAACATGTAATGATTAAGGCAACAATGCAGCATCTTTAATTAATAAACAGAAAGCTATTGCAAAGTAATACATATTTTTAGCAAAATGGTTTCGCTCATTTTGAAATGTGTTTCATTTATCTGCTCTACTTTACTTTTGTCCCAGTAATCTGCCACTTTATATTTCATATGCTTAATTCAACAGGGTCGATTTTAAATCATAATTAGACCTGCTACATAGAAAAAAATCCTTTAAAACGCAGGCCCTTAGATGTATGATCGATTCAAAAAGATAAATTCTTATCATACAGTGATTTTCTAATTTTTTTAAAAATTAATGTATGGTATATTCTCAAACAATACAAAGATCAAGTACAATTTGAAAAATTGGTATTATATTCTCTTTCTTTGCAACTGGTAGGTCAGTGTGCTCAAGATGTTTCATTTACTGTAATTTGTCTAAATGGGCATTCTGTTTGTATACAGGAACATTTATATCAATTATAGTTTTCCATGTAATAGAAGGGAATATTTGCACATACCTACAATGTTAAAAATTGGGGGCCCTATTTACGAGAAACTAATGCAGCACAGTGCCACAAGTTATTTTGCTGTGCCGCGCCGTGTTCGTTTTGAAGCACAGGGATGCGACATATTGACAACAATATGTGGGATCTCTGTGCTTTTCCCTGCCCTGGTGCACAAATTGCTGCCATGCGCCGGTGCAGGCACCCTTGCACCATGGTGCAAGGATGTCTGTGTCATGGGGAGATTGTTTTTGTGCAGTAAGGGGTACTTTCCTGCACAAAAACAATCAATGGAGGTGATTTCATCTTCCAATGTGTGCTGTAGAATGCAGCACGCATTGAAAGAGCAAAAAAACGAGGAGAAATTAAAACATTTCTCCTAGTTGCGCCTCGCTACGCCACCTCTGGGGTGGCATAGCATTTTGACGCATTTCCAGGTTTACGATTGCTCATAAATCTGGAAATGTATCAGTGGATATGGGTGTTGCGTGGGAACACCCACAGCAACACCCATGTCACGCCCCTAACACGCAAAGTGTTGTGTGAAAAGGGGCGATATCTACAAGCACGCGTAAAGCCAAGCCGGGTGGCTTTACGTGTGCTTGTAAATATCACACAGCGGTTGTGCCTCCAGTGTGTCACACAACGTGATGTACCAGCGGCGAAAGGGGCTTGTAAATAAGCCCCTAGGAACCTTAGTAACAACAAGGATTGGCAAAGCCAAAAGATCTTGCTATTTTGCCTCTTTCTATTTCTTCAGAAAGTAGTCAGCAGGTGGCATTGGCATTGACATAGGTCAAAGGTGAGCGCCATGCCAAGGGGCTTCAAAGGACAGACTGGCCAAATATCTTAATTTAAATCAAATGGATGTTTAACGAAAAGAACACCAGGCATTTTATTTAAAAATGGAAGGTAACAATAGAATTTGTTTCCTCTGCTAGCAGGAGACTTCTGCTATCAGAGCGATTCAAAAGCCACACTACAGTCTACTCTGCAGATAAGGGCACCATCTGGAGCGGGTCTGATCCAGGTTAGAGAGAGGCCAGTGGGTAATGTATGTATGTATTGGTATACGTATAGTGTAAACCTTGGTAGGAAGCAACAGAGCACCGTGCATTACAGGGAGTCTATCTTAAAAATGATGTTAATCAAGGGGGGATTACACAAATACATTGAACCACAGGCAGAGTAAGAGATTTACCAAGAATCACAGGATGTTGATGAGCCGGGTTTGATGGCTCAGTGGACTAATGCATCCACTGCAGGGGCCTGTGTTTCGACCTCATGGTCACAGGTTCAAATCCTGGCGGGTCCACTCAGGCTTTCATCCATCTGAGGTCGATAAAATGAGTACCGTTGGGTAACAATAAATATCTGTTATTCAGCACCAAGATACCCCGCTAGGGGTGAATGTGCGCTTTACAAATGCACATGTTATGTTAAGCGCCAAAGCCAGTTTCCGAACCTTGGTCCCCAGGTTCCAAACTGGGCAGCCCAAGCTACTATGCAGCATCTCCTGACTGGCCTCAAAGCAGCTTTCCATGGTGGAATCTTTGATGCTGCCTTTGTGTCTTGCTAATGATTGCACAGGAGTTGGTGTCAGCTGTTCCCGCATTCTCTGGGTCACAAAGCAAGAATCTGAGAGGCTACGAAGGAATTCACTGTGGAACCTTTTGAATTTGCCTCACTCAAAAATGTTTGCCCTAAATGAGTAAATTAAAATTAATTTAGTGTGTTTAGTGTTTTTAGTCAGGGAAATGTAGCATTAGATCTGTGTAAATCCTTACTGTAATTTAAAAGCAATTTCCTGTAGGTCATTCATATTCTTTATTTTAGGGAAATCACATTAGGACAAATAGATAGAATAGTGGATTCAGATTGTACTTTCCTTTTGATTCCCCAAATATGGCCCAAGAATTTAGCAATTGCACAGGCAAACAGAGAGAGGTCTTGCATCAGATCTTAAAATGCGTAATGCCACACTATGATCGCTGGTTCCAAGCCATTTACACATAGGAGTGAGCCATCTGCTTCTAGGGACAGAGAATGCTGGGCAGCCAAAGAAAACGTGGCCTATAGGTTCTGTCAGGGCAGAACAGCAAGTACAGCCCTTATTACTAGCAGCATTATGCAGCCACAAATTCGTAAATACATTCAAAGGGATTGTACCATATCTAAATTGAATATATAACTTTCTGTCTGCCGGCACTTGAATAAGATCAAGGAAGCCCTCCAAGGAATGCAGCAGTTTAAAATTTAGGAATTCCCCTGTTAATCTTCCTAGCTTGCTATTCCTGGTCTCGTTCTCAAATACCCAGTCCTAATACATAGATTTTAAATAGTTTTTTTGTGGGGAGTTCTATACAATTAGTGCAGCCCCCCTTTACCAAGCCTGGGCGTAGTTTGCGGAGTTTCGCTACGTGGAACTCCACGAAGTGGCAAAAAAACTCAGTGGAGTTGGGCAAGTGGGGGAGTGCAGTGCGAACTGCCATTCGCGCTGATATTCCTGCCGCTCAGGTAGAAATTCTACCCGAGCGGCAGCTCGCGCTCGCCAACTTAGCATTTGCGAGCGGGGAAAAAACTCAGCTGCGCTACGCGAAGCGGAGTTTTCTGTACTCCGCGAGCACCGCAGAGCATGGAGTGCAGAAAACTCCGCAAACTCCGCCAACGGAGCGGAGTTCACCACCCAGGCCTACCCTTTACCCCGATGTTATCAAGTAGAATATTGATGTTCCTTATCCAGCCTAACTTCTTAGATGTATCTAGGATGCAGACTTCTTCAAAGGCTGCGGAATACGAGGACAATTCGGGGGTCGAAATCAATATCTGCCAAAACAGAAGAGGATGTAATTTTGCTAAATCTTTTAAGGATTTAACTCCCATATCTAGTTTAAGTAGAGGAGTAGTGGGTGGAAGGGAAACTAAATTCCTAAGGAACATATGCTCAGTTACTGTGAGATCATCCACTTTCTCAAAGCCCCACAGCTCAGCCCCATAAAGGACACTGCTTACTGCCTTGTTTTTATAGATCTCTAGAGCTCGAGCAACCGGTTTGGTATATTAGCAAGGCTCCAACTATCTATTTGAATTTTAGATTGGTCTTGGTTAGGTGTTGCTTCCAAGTCATACCTTCAGCCAATCTTACACCAAAATATTCAAAGCTACACACCCGCTCTAGGCGAGTGTTGTTTAGGGTTAAACATCCTTTAAAAGATTTATGCGGGTTTAGTGCCATGTGTTTTGTCTTGGTGTTGTTTATTTCTAGACCCCTCTCATCGCAGAAAGCCTTGAATTGGTTTATTAGCGTCAGGAGCCCCTTGGGAGTTTTAGAAACAAGGAGCATGTCATCCGCAAGGAGAAGCATGGCAATCTTCTCATTCCCTATTGCAGGAGCATCAGCAGGAATTCTAGCTAAGAAGTCCACAACTTGGCTGATATAGAGAGAAAACAACGTGGGGGCCAAGACACAGCCTTGCCGGACCCCTCTGTTGACATTAATGGGGTCGGTGACCTGGCCCTGATTACCCCAGCGCACCCTGGCATAGTTGTCATCATGAAGACAAACAACCAATGCCAGGATCTTCAGAGGCATCACCATGTCTCTCAACACCAACCAAAGCTTTCCACGAGGCACAAGATCAAATGCTGACTTCAGATCTACGAAGGCAACATATAGGCTCCCCTTGCCCAATACCACCACCTTCCAGTAAAGAAGAATAAATCTAAAAACCTGATAGATTGTTCCAGTTTTTTGTCGAAATTCAGCTTGGAAAGTCAACAGCATATTATTCTCAGCCATCCAGTCCTGGATTCTCACTAGGAGGTTATGGCTGAATACCTTCTGAATACAGTCTATCAAACTGATAGGCCTGTAGTTAGTCAGATTATTTCTATCGCCTTTTTTAAAAACTGGAATAACCTCAGCTCCCTTCCATGAGTCTGGAATTTGGGCACCCCCTGCAATGGCATTAAAAAGAACTAGCATATAATTCGACCAATTACTTTTATCATGCTGAAACAAGTCTCTGGGAATTCCATCCGGTCCCAGAGCTTTAGTGGGTACAATGAATTCAATTGAAGTTTCTATTTCCTCCTTGGTGAAAATGACCCTCGCTGGGTTTAGGGGTAAATATAAAAGGGGCATCCCTTCAATATATTTAATAGTAGTGGAGTAGAGAGCACCAAAGTGCATCTGCCAATCCACAGCTGTAATATTATTGGCTAGCACATGTTGATTTCCCAAATTACCCCTCCCTACAAGAATCCAAAATTTCTTGAAATCTTTCACGCCTCCCTAATTTGCTTCCACTTTTCCTTATTGCAATTCCTCTCTGTTTTCTTTATAGCTAATTTATACAACCTCTGTAAATCTCGCACTAGGGGTATGTTTTTAGTTTTGATAGCTCTAACCAATTGGTGCTTTAGCGATCTACACTCACTTGAAAACCATGAGTTCAACTTAGTTAATTCTCCATCACTATGATGTATACGTTTGGGATTAGCAGCAAACTATGCAGGAAGCTGGTCACAGAACTTTGCATGTAACTCACTAGCATCTTCCTCGTGTCCCATGACCTCAGCATAGGATTGAATCTCTGTCAGCCGGGCAAGTAAGTCCTGCTTAATTTTATTGAGTTTAATTTCATCCCCCAGGACCATGGGCCTTTTAAGGCAACGTTTATCGTTTGTGGGTAGTACCTCTTTTGCAATCAGGATGCTCCTAGGTACACTATATTAACCCTCCCATGGTGAGACTAGCTCCAGACTAACTGGGTTGTGGTCACTACCGCTGTTCTTAATTACAGTCATATCAACTAATGTAGACCACAACCTAAGATCTACTAGAATATAGTCAATACAGCTTCTCTGTCTGATACGGTCCTGCCATTGACGGCCCTTAGTCTATGTTCAATGGCCAGTGCATTTAGTTGCGAAGCTGGTTGATACCATTTTTTAATTGGGCGCAGGATAAGTGAAGGGACATGCCAGAGTTTATCCTCCTCATTTACTTCAAGAATGTCATCCTCATCCAGAGGTTCAAAAGTTACATGAAAATCACCCCCAACAATCAGGGGATGGGCAGACTGCCTATTACCTAAAAGCTCATCTAAGGTCTGCATAGTGAGTGATTTACCTCCGACTCTAGTGCCTCTGGCATACACGTTATAGATATCTACAATGTAGCCAGAGTTGCCTTTCAATCTAACTGCTTGGATAACAGGGCTGTTCGTGGGTAGCTCCTTTATTTTACAGTTAAGAACAATGCTAATCCAAATCAATATTCCACCTGACGGCCGACCCTTGTTAGATGCTGTTGCAGACAGGTGGAACGACACGTAGCCTGGCATAAACGTTGGAGTTAAGCTCCATGTTTCCTGCAGAATACCTATATCGTGGGATTGGACCAACAGTACGCAATGTGGTAGGCACAAATTAGTTCTAATTCCAGCCGCGTTCAATGAGATTAGTGTAAGTGAGTGATGGCTTATAGGCAACTGATATAAAGAATGAAGAGGGGTATCCAAACCCCTTTCCTCATGGGCAGGTGCTGCACTAAAGTTGGTGTTAATGCTGTCCTGGCTTTGAGTTACATCTTCAAAGATCATTTGCACAGGGGACTTTAGACCAGCCCTACAGATTGAAGATGGCACTAACTCCCTGCTTATTGGAGCGTTTGTGTTTGGAACAAGGCAAGGGGCACTAGGTTCAGTGGACATAGGTGCTGAACTGAGCTTTAGTCAGTCAATATCCGCTAGGGGGGTATGATGGAAATGGTCTTTTGAGCTGCAAATTTTGGTTATACAAAGAGGTAAAAATTGCTAACTGCCTCTTAAGTTGGATATTTGAATTGGCTGGAGGAAGAGTCCTGATTTCCAAGGCAATAAGATTATGGACTAGACTCTCATCAGCTAAAGTCAACTATATGACATCTGTTGAATTATTAGCTAAAACACATCTCTTTGCATGTAGGATGTCTTCTGTGATCATGTATCTGCACCCTCTAACGTAACTGATCCAATGATTATATTTATTTTTGAGGGATTCCTCATTCTCATGTCTTATGGGATGATTACATTTAGGGACATTAATCATGTAAATTTTATGACGCTGTGTGACGAGGGGGATAGAAGGTCCTGCCCAATGATGTGGCATGTCACATCTCGCTACTTCTCTAGGTGGAGAATGTGGATGTCTGTGTGTTGCCTCATATGCTGTTGGACCTGGCTTACCACCCTCTACATCTCCAACCCTTCCTGCTGTACGACTACTGGGGCCGCAGCTTATAGTTGATGCTAAGGAGGCATCATGTGTAACTGTATGTGGCAACTGTGGCAACTGTTTCCCACTGACAACTTCCCTCATGTGCTCGGAACCAGGTTGTGTGCCTTGACCATTTGATTTCCCAAGTCTATCCAGCAAAATATAAATGAACCCAGTTAGTGCTCCGATTGTAGTTTTCAGGGCACAAACCTCCTTATATCAGTCAGATACGGAGCTGGTAGCTTCAAAATCAACTAAGACTGAATTGATGGGTGGGGAGGTACTTCCTTTTTTAGCTTTCACCCTTTCATCTTGATACTCAATGGCGGCGCTAGTTTCTGGCAGACCCAGCAGAGGTAAAAAATCTATTACTACATGGGAGCTCAGCGATGGGTGTTAATGAGTCAATGGTTATATTTTGTGCGTCATCCAAGGGCATTACTGGGGCTTCACGGGGCTGGTTACCGTTACCAATGTTCACCTTTCTAAACATGCTGGGTATACCCCCTTCTTTAGCAGAAGTTCCATGTATTGTAAAGGCCTTGGATTTGGGTGCAGCATCAGTAGCAGTAGGATCCAGTAGTCCCTCACATTCAGACAATAAGTTGTCAATGCGATCGAGGACACCGCTCCGTTTTACAGGGCTCTCCATCTTCTTGGATTTCTTGGATGCTTTATGTACTTCACCGGCCATTGCCACCCCCTCCACAACCTTCCTTTTCCCCATGAAGCCTCCAATAACCTGGCCAAGGCACCCAATAGGAGGGTGCGAATGAAGCCCTAATTGGACTTCAGTAGGCACAATACCTTATGTAATACTCCATTGTACAGGATTTAGGGGAAAGAAAACAAGCCCCCAAGCCAGTACACCCAATAAGGAAGAACTAGCAGAGCACTAGTTAGACTACAGTACGCACAGTACCTTGAATGGAACTCCGAAACGCAAAAAATAAAAGGGGTGGCCCAGCCTCTTCTGGGCTATGACGGGCCTGCCCGGGCGCGGCTGGGCGCAGGTGCGCTGCGGGAGTGCTCTGGCACCTTTACGGCGTGTTGGGGTTAGCTCTGCCCCCTCGTGCTGTGCACGAAGCGCTGGGGGACCATGTCCCACCCCAGCAGGATGGCAGCAGCAGAACAGGTCGGTGGGGCCTCCGATGGCCCAGAGAAGCAGCAGTGCAGGTCAGTGAGGGGCCTTCAATTGCCCAGAGAAGTGTCCTGTGCTGCGGGAGTGCTCCGGCGCCTTTATGGCGTGTCGGGGTTACCTCCAAGCCTTGTGCCGTGCACGAAGCACTGGGGGACCACATCCCACCCCAGCAGGATGGCAGCAGCAGAACAGGTCGGTGGGGTCTCCGATGGCCCAGAGAAGCAGCAGTGCAGGTCAGTGAGGGGCCTCCAATGGCCCAGAGAAGCGTCAGGTCGAATACTTATACCCCTTTCCACCTTTGAAGTAGGCATACTTGAAAAGATAGTCTTTGCAGTGCACAGATCCTGCCTTGCCCTGGCCTGGCTCTAGACACACTACAGGGGGTGGAAACAGCACTGAGAGCGGACAGGCACAGCCATTCAGGTGTCAGTGACAACTCCTCCCACCACTCTAGCTCAGGAAGGCCTATCAGCCTGGTGACAGGCAATCAGAATGTGCAGGGCACACATCTGCTCCCATTGTGTGACTCTCTAGAGTGAATGCACAAACACCGCAACTGTCAGTCTAAGCCAGATGTGGATTGTCCATTTTCTAAAACTTGCATTTTCAAGCACACAATTTAAAAACCACCTTTACAGAAAGATGTGTTTTTAAATCCTGAGTTCAGGGAACACAAACTTCAAATCTCTATCTCTCTTCAATTGAAAGTTACACTTGTAAGGGGTTAAAAGGCAGCTCCAATGATAACCTATAGGAGAGACAGTCCTTCCAATAGTGAAAAACGAAATTAGCAGTATTTCACTATCAGGACATGTAAAACACCCCAGTATATGTCCTACCTTTCACATACACCGCAACCCTGCCCGTGGGACTACCTTGGGCCTACCTTACGGGTGGCTTGCATGTAATAAATAGGAAGGCTTGGGCCCGGCAACTGGGTGTACTTGTCAGGTCGACATGGCAGTTAAAAACTGTTCTTGCAGGCACTGCAGTGGCAGGCCTGAGACATGTTTGCAGGGCTACTCATGTAGTTCGCACAATCAGTGCTGCAGGGCCAGTAGGAGCATTTGATTTACAGGCACTAGGCACACACAGCAAACTTTACTGGGGACTTACCAGTAAATCAAATATGCCAATCATGGATAACCAATCATAATCCAAACTTACACAGGGAGCACTTGTACTTTAGCACTGAACAGCAGTGGTAACGTGCCCAAAGTTCAAAAACCAGCAAAAACGAAGTCCAGCATACAGTGCAAAATACAGGAGGTAGAGGCAAAAAGACAGAGTAAACCATGCCAAGGATGCCAGGTCTAACACTACAGTATTAACAAGTCTTTTGAAGTGGTAATGTGTAACAAAAACGTTTTTTGTGTACAATTTCTGTCGTGGTGATGTGCTTTGTTGATTTTTGTGCTGCTGGCTGTGTATTTGCACTGCGTTTATGGCAAATTGATTTTGTTATGTTGCACTGCCATTGCTGTTTTGTGCTCTTTTGGGATAGTTTTGTTGAGACGTGCTTTGCACGTTTTAATTGTGATGTGATGCTACTTTGCATGTTATTTTTTCAGTTTACCGATATCAATAAATGCTGCTACATTTTTAGCCAAAAGCATCACATACATTTAAGATCCCATGACTAGCAACAATTTACCGCTGTCTACTATGGCAGAAAAAGAGCTTTTCCAGCTCTTCAACTACTATTAAGATGACAATAGTCAGTCAAAAACTGTGGCAGAGACTGTCTTAACTTTGCGTTCACAGGGGCATATTTACAAGCCCCTTGTGCCACTTTTGCGCCGCCGTTGCATCACGCAGTGACGCATCGGCGACGCAAACCATACGCCGCGTTGCGCTATATCTACAACATGACGCATCTAGGGAGATGCGTCACGTAGTAAACCCCTGCGCCACATGAAACCTGCGTCAGGTTTCATGTGGGCGTACCGGCGCAGGGGGCGTTCCAGCGCAGGAACGCTCGGAAAAGTGACGTAGTGAAATCTACAAGATTTCACGCAGTCACTTTCTCGACGCTGGTGCGTCAAATCCTTACTCCTGCTTCAAGCAGGCGTAAGGATTGACGCACCATGTTAGGGATAGGGAAGGTTGGAACAGTGCTGGAGTTGCGTCGCGCTTGCGACACAACTTCAGCACTGCGCCAACCTTCCGCCGGCAGATGCGTCATGCATCTGCTTATCCTTACGCCACGATGCGCCGCATTGTAAATGCGGCGCATCGGACGTGGCGCAAGGGTAAACTTGCGTGACGCATTTTCCCTGGCGCATCCCTGCTGATATGCAGGGATGCGCCAGGGAACGTAAATATGCCCCACAGTGCTCACTTTATGTGTTACAGCCCTAGGTCTCCAAATATACTTCTGCCCCATTACCGAGGGCAATAACTCAAAACACAATGAAGAATATTTAACAATTGAAACAGGGTGCAATAGGCTGGACCATTCGAAGGTAAGCTGCCAAAGGTCGGTAAGCTCGATCAGCTGTAATAAATATTAATGAAAAACTGACAAATTTTAAGACACAGTAAAAGAATAAGGATGTCAAGTGGTTTTTCTATACGTTCTGCCACTTTCTCATTTTTACCAGAACTGGTAATGGGTGGCAAGTAGGACACAGTAAAAGTCCTTTTAAAAAAAAAAAAAAAAAATCCATATATACAACAGAAAACTGGTACACTGAAAAAACGCTAGCATGTCTCTCCATTATAAAAGATTTCATTTTCACATTTCAGTTTATTATCAGTAAGTCCTAGATACAAATGAAGTGGTTAGGTCTGCTATTTTCCTTCTTTTTCATGATGGTTTCAAGTTTTTAAAAAAACTATTCTTAATTTCTTCAAGTATAACAATGAACTCCGGCACTAATTTATTTCTGTTAGGCTATAATGAAGAAAAGTCAAGAAGATTAATGTGCTTTTACTGTTTATTCAGTTTCAATGTTTAAGACAATATGCAAAGCTGAGACCTTCTTTCTGCCTCATTAAATAAGCTAATGATGTAAATTGTGAGAGAAAAACATGTTGGATAATAAGGGAAAAGGTTGAATATCTCAGTTTTTGCAGACAATTAAATACAGAGGTGTCATCAATAGATTTTTAACTTCTGTCATTTCTTCTTACATATACTATAGCCTTATAGCCTGCCGTAGCAGGCTATACTGGCCATTAAAGGGAGGCTCCATGATGCCATTGTTCACAGCAACAGCTGTAAAGGACAGCATTAGAATGTTGGAGCTCCGGACTTCTACCGGCCATTAGAAGCCCGGAGCACTCCATTGTTTTCAATGGAGCTCCCAACATTCCAATGTTTTAATATAGCCTTATAGCCCGCCGTAGCGGGCTATACCGGCTATTAAAGGCCCGCTCCAGCCTTCGGCTTGGGCCTTTAACAAGGGAGTGGGACTTTAATAGCCGGTATAGCCCAGCTACGAAGGGCTATATGGCTATTAGAACATTCTGCCACTAGAGGGCAGAATGTTCTAATAAATAAAACAAAGGCCTCTCGGAGTTTGAGGGGGTTTAAATCCCCTCGGGCTCCGAGAGGCCTTTGTGAAAACAACATTGGAATGTTGCTTTGCTGGCCTTTACCGGCCCGTAGAAGCACGGAGCACTCCATTTTCTTCAATGGAGTGCTCCACATTCCAATGTTCTAATAAAACATGCACACCTTTGTGTAAAGTGCCAAGGCATTTGGTGGACACATGAGCTTCACATTCAGCAATGTTCTGATACGACTGTGTGTCTATGGTATATTTTTCAATTGTGAGGAGGTGAAACTTGTAGTGTAAAAGCACATCAGCACCATTTTAATGTATAGGCTGTGTTACAAGATAATTTGCAAAAGTCAGAATCTTTTAAGTTCCATTAATTATTCGCTGGTAAATTGCATGTGAGTTAAAAGTGTGAATTTTGCACATTCATTTACGTCTGAATCAGGATTACTGTGGGACTAAGAAAGAGCCTATGTGTAATGTGGAAGTGGCACTTGCAAAATTTATATGAAGGCTCCTGCCATTTGGTGTTATTGACTAAAATGGTTCAGTGAATGCTTTCAGGGGATAGTTCTCATTAGCGCATTAGGTGTAATGGCACTGCGGTCCAAGGATATGAGCTGCTCAGTCCTGCTACCCAAAGTGGTAAGAGGGACCACATACATTTTCTTCTATAATGGGCCATAACAACTTTTCTACAATACTGAAGGCATTATTTGTTGTTGCACCCTTGCACCATGGTGCCAAAGTTCATGCGTTGTTGGGATGGTTGTTTTTGTGCAGGTAGGGGCACCATCCTGACCAGAAACAGGATATGGAGGCTATTTCCTCTTTAAGTTTGTGCTGCTGAATGCAGCATACATAGGAAGATGGAAATTTGTGGTGAAATGATGTGTTGTTCCTCCCCTATACCTTCCCTGGGGAGGCATCAAATATTTATGCATTTCCAAGTTTACAGCTTGTAATATATCTGTGAATGTCTTACATGCCATGACGGTTACCTGGGAACATCCACCACGAGCCCCATGGCACGCATCCCCATCATTTTGTGAGGCAGTCAGCAATTTGTACTGCGTTGGCTCTCTCCATGTCTACATGGCCATGAAGGGCCTCACAGGGTGGCCTTATGTGGCTTTGTAGATATGTGCAAGTGTGCAGTACCTACATCTTTATAAGTGAAGCTCCAGCAGCGCCCTGGGCTTGTGAATATCCCCCCAAGTATTTTGACGTATTGACACCACTACTATGCCCATTGCACCATAATCCCAAAAGATCCAGCATTCCCTGTGACTAGATTAAATAGAAGGGGGGATAGTGGGCACCCCTGTCTGGTTCCCCTTGAGATTTTAAATGGGCTTCAAAGATTTCCATTTACCAAGACCCTAGCTGTTGTTTTTTTTATATATCAGTTCTGTAGACCTGCAGAAGTTTTCGCCCAGATTGGTCAACCTTAAAATTTTTGGGAGATAGGGCCAATTCACCCTATCAAAGGCCTTAGTTGGATCCAAGGTAATTACTGCCAAGGTAACTTTGTGGACAGATGCTATGTCTATTGCTCCGATTAAATTATACGTAAGATCTTGGATCCTCCTTCCACTCACAAAACCCTTCTGGTCTTCATGCAAGAGATCCCCCACAGCCCCATTCAAACTTTCTGCAAGTATTTTTGTGAAGATTTTATAGTCGCAATTCACTAGTGAAATGGGCCTGTAGGAGTCACAGACATTAGGAGGTTTATCTGGTTTAGGGATCAAGGTTACTATGGCCTCGTTCCAGGAAGTAGGGATCTCCATTCCACTTTCAAATATGGCCGAGAACAGCCTCGCCATTACTGGTATCAGAAATTCCCCCAGTTTTTTTCATATCTTGGAAGGAAGGCCGTCCGGACCTGCTGCTTTACCTGATTTCCCTGCCATAATTGACTTCCTAATCTCACTTTCTGACATAGTACTGTTTATTACGTCTTCATTAGATTCGCTAACTAAGCGGGAAACATCCTGACCTAACCAATACTTCACCTCTTCCTCCGTTGTTACCAAATCCTCCTGATATACCTTCCCAAAATGATTTAAAAAGGGCTCTTCTATACCCTCCCTAGTTAGAAGAGCATTTCCTGACACCTCACATCTAACCTCCTTTATGAAGCATCTTGCCTTATCATTCTTCACTTTCCAAGCTAATAACTTGCCACACCCTTCTCCATATTCAAAGTTGGCAAGTTTGCTTGCTTGCCATCTTTTCTGTAATCTTTCTTTAACTACCCCTGCGAGATCCATCTTGAGGGCTTGAAGAGAGGTTTGTAACAGGCCCTGCCCCTGCTCTGCCCCACTCACTAATAACTGCTGTTTCAACCCTGGTTATTACTCTCAATTTCAGCAACCTCAGCTCTATATTTGTTGCTTTTATACGATTGGATGGAAGTTGTTTTCCCCCTCAGAAAAGCCTTATATGAATCCCAGACAACCCCCAGAGGTGCACTATCTATATTAGCCGCAAAAAACTCCTGGGATTCTAGGCCTAACTTCTCAACTACAGCGTCGTCCAATAATATAGTGCGATCCATTGTCCATCTCCTCTGCACTGTAATCTTTGAAAGAGCTAATACTAGGGTTACAGCGGAGTGGTCTGACAGGTGCGCTCCTAAGTGCCTAACTTCTTGAACCTGATCCTTTAACTCTTGGTTAATCAAAAAGAAATCGATTCTTGATTGATGACCATATTTTTATTGTTAAATGTAAAACTCTTCAAAACACCCTTTTTCTCTCTCCATATGTCGCACCATCCTAGTTGCTTAGTAGAAGTTTTTATTAAGGACCGCGTCCTATTATTTATTGCTGCTCTAGTTTTAGAAGAGCGGTCCAAATTTCCATCAAGCACTACATTAAAGTCCCCAGCTAGGATGATTGGATCAGGAAAATTTAGGAGCTCTGTCAACAGATTACTAAATGGAGCAGGGTCGTCTAAGTTAGGACTATAGTCTCCAACTACAGTGTAAATCTGATGGTAACACTTTAATTTAACAATAACCCATCTGCCTGCCTTATCCACTCTGCTGTCCTCTATTGCATTATAGGGGTTATTTTTTACCAAGATCGCCACCCCTTTTATGGTTAACCTCTTGCACCCAACCTCTAGACTTAAAAGTCTCTCTCATTTCCACACTAGTCAAGTGGGTTTCTTGGAGAATTATAATCTGGGCAGGGGCATCTCTCAAATATTGCAAGATCTTTTCTCTCCTATGCTTGACTCTTAGCCCATTCACATTCCAGGATAAGATCTCTTTACGCACATTCTGACTAGAACTCATCTCTTACACCATAAACTGAGTACCACGGGGGAACCGGAGCCCCAATTTGGTAGAAGAGGACATATTTTTGTATTTTGTTTCCCACTGCTCCCCACCCAGAGAACCCAACCGTTCCCGTGAACCTAACACCACCTACCCTGGAGAAACCTCCTTCTCTCTCCACTGTGGCTAGAGCCTATGGGGGCCCCCAGAGTCGTGAGAAAACAAAACATCTTACTAAGTTTTGTACCGCTAACGCTAGCCACTTCACTATGTCTGCTCAAAAACAAATGGAAGATAAAACAAACAAAACAAATACAACCTAAGAGAGCAATAGAGAATGAGTGGAGGAGATTAGTAGATACCAGCCCCCTAGGCCCTCTCTAACTTATCCCTGCTTCGGAGATGGATTTCATGAATTTCTCCGCTTCTTTTACACGTCGGAATTCTGCATCTTATTATTATGCATCACACGCAAGCTGGCAGGAAATCTCAGTTGTGCTGTGGCACCCAGTTTCTTTAAAGGGTCAATCAGTTTACCAAGCTCCTGTTGTTTGTTTGCCATAATCTGAGATACGTCAGACCTTATCTCAAAACTGATGCCATCCACAGTTAGCGTTTTCGTTTTTAGGGCCTTAGTGAGAATTTCTTCCTCGATTTTATAAGTATAGAAATGTTTTGTTTGGGGCTAACCTGAATTGGTCTCTGTGGACCCTCTGCATGTCATTCATAAGGTCTTGTTCTGTACAGTCGATATGGGTTCCCATTTTAATCAGGCTTGACACAAACGATTTCACGTCGCACTCCTCCGCTCCCTCAGGGACTCTTATCAAACGAAGGTGATTCTTTCTTTGGTTATTCCCCAAAGACTCAAGTTTTTCTTGAATAACCACTTCGTTGCCCCTTAAAAGAGAAATGTCTTTCTTATTTACCTCGGATTGAAGAGTCAAATCTCTGACTGAGGTTCCCAACAGTGAGGTCTAGCTGCGAGATCATCTAACTTCCTCTCCAGCTTATCACAAGCTGACCTGATCTCTATTTGGTTCATCTCGAAGGTTTCAAATCTACTCCTGACTTTGGATGTTAATAGCTGGATTAAGTCGGAGACTGATTGGGGCTGTGGTTGGATTTGAGAGACAGCCACCGAGTTGGTTTCCGCAGCCTGTTGATCTGAATCGCCATGTGGTATTGGTCCCGAATCACTGACAAAATATCGACCCCAAAAATATCGAGGTACAAAAATATTGTGACAAAAATATTGAAGTCAAGAATATCGACATCCTATCTACATCATGGTAAGTACAAAAATATCGAAAATTAAATATCGATGTCAAAAATATCGTTGTAAAAAATATCGTTTTTTTTAAATGTTAAAAAACATCTAAAATAAAGTAAATAATACATATAATTAAAAGAAACATAGTTAAAATTATTAAAAATGTTTAAAAATAAAAACTGATACATATAATGTTAAAAAAAATTAAACATATGCATATAAAATATAATATATACTTACTTAATAATATTCATAAATCATTATTTTAATAACTTATAAATTGTTAAAAATATTTTATAAATTATAAATACAGACATACACATACAAAAATATTATTATTAAAAAAATTAAAATATATTTAACAAATTAAAAAAATTACAATATTTTTAATTTTTGTAAAATAATTTATACACAACATTAAGTAAAACAATACAGAAAAATATTGGATAGGGGAGGGAAAAAAATTACTATTCCCACTCCAAAGAGTGCAACTGTAGGGAAAGTGTTGGATAGCGTAGGGGTAAAAATTACTATTCCCACTCCAAAGAGTGCAACAGTAGGGAAAGTATTGGATAGCGTAGGGGTAAAAATTACTATTCCAACTCCAGAGGGTGCAACAGTAGGGAAAGTGTTGGATAGCGTAGGGGTACAAATTGCTATTCCCACTCCAGAGAGTGCAACAGTAGGGAAAGTGTTGGATAGCGTAGGGCTAAAAATTACTATTCCCACTCCAGAGAGTGCAACAGTAGGGAAAGTGTTGGATAGCGAAAGGATTAAAATTACTATTCCCACTCCAGTGAGTGCAACAGTAGGGAAAGTGTTGGATAGCGTATGGGTAAAAATTACTATTCCCACTCCAGTGAGTGCAACAGTAGGAAAAGTGTTGGATAGCGTAGGGGTAAAAATTACTATTCCCACTCAAGAGAGTGCAACAGTAGGGAAAGTGTTGGATAGCGTAGAGGTAAAAATTACTATTCCCACTCCAGAGAGATCAACAGTAGGGAAAGTGTTGGATAGTGTAGGGGTTATAATTGCTATTCTAACTCCAGAAAGTGCAACAGTAGAAAAAGTGTTGGATAGAGTAGGGGTAAAAATTACTATTCCAACTCCAGAGAGTGCAACAGTAGGAAAAGTGTTGGATATCGTAGGGGTAAAAATTACTATTCCCACTCCAGAGATTGAAACAGTAGGGAAAGTGTTGGATAGCGTAGGGGTAAAAATTACTATTCCAACTCCAGAGAGTGCAACAGTAGGGAAAGTGTTGGATAGCGTAGGGGTAAAAATTATTATTCCAAATCCAGAGAGTGTAACAGTAGGGAAAGTGTTGGATAGCGTAGGGGTCAAAATTACTATTCCCACTCCAGAGAGTGCAACAGTAGGGAAAGTGTTGGATAGCGTAGGGGTTAAAAATAACATACTTATCAATTAAATAATTGTTTTAATTAAATAATGATTTATTAATAAATTAACAATAAATTATTTATAAATACCAATAAATGAAAATTAATAATTACTTTAATAACATTAAATTTCTTCCCACCCTATTCCCCAATAAACACAAAACCCACTACACATAAAATTTAACACAATTAATATAATTATCAATTAATCAATTAATCAATTAATACAAATTAATTAACAATTAATAATTAATTAACAATAAAATAATTATCAATACCAATAAATAATAATTAATAAAAATTAATTACCAATTAATAATTAATGAACGATAAATTAATTATCAATACCAATAATTATTAATAAATAATTACTTAATTATAATACATTACTTCCCACCCTATTCCCCTATAAACACACAACCCACTCCTAAACTAAATTAACACAATTAATATATTTATCAATTAATTAATTAATCAAAATTAATTACCAATTAATAATTAATAAACAATACATTAATTATCAATACCAAAAAATAATTATTATTAATTACTTTATTATTATTAATTTACTTCCCACCCTATTCCCCTATAAACCCACAACCCGCTCCACTAAAAAATGTATGCAATTAATATAATTATCAATTAATCAATTAATAAAAATTAATTACCAATTAATAATTAATTAACAATACATTAAATATCAATAACAATAAATACAAATTAATAATTACTTAATTACAATTAAATAACTTCCCACCCTATTCCCCTATAAACCCACAACCCGCTACAGAACTAAAATGCAAAATTTAATTAAAAATAATTAATAATTTCTAAAAATGATGAATTAATTTACTATAATTAAATTACTTCCCACCCTATTCCCCTATAAACCCACAACCTGCTACGGTACTAAAAAGCAAAATTTACTTTAAAAAAAATTACTAACTTCTAAACAATTAATACATATATTTAAAAAAATAATACAAAACATAACAAAACATGTGGAACACATACATATAAAATACATACTAAAATACATAACACTAACATAAACAGCGATATTATTGACATCGATATTTTTACTATCGATATTAACAACTTCGATATTAACAAAAACGATATTTCTTACCTTCAGGTCGATATTCTGGTCACCGATATTCTTGATGTCGATATTCTGTCCCTACGATATTTAAAACTCGATATTAATGTAGGTCGATATTTGAAAGTCGATATTTTCACTGTGCACCATTGGTCCCATCTGGGGACTTCCTCGACCACCTGCCCGAGGGGACAAGGAATCCATGCCTTTAGCAAACAATACATTTTCCTCCTCCAGCCTCAGAGTGATAGAAGTAGCCACTTCTGGGGACTGTGGAGCACCTGCCAATGCCTGAAACCTATTCGGACTTATGACAGCCTCTCTCTCTGGAGAGTGCGGGCCGTTTATTAGAGGGGCTATAGCTGGCTTTTTTAATGTTAAAGTTTTTGCCACTACTTTAAAGAAAGTTCGTAATGATGGCGTCATTTTTAAACTCTGAGTTTGAATATCCGCTTTTCTCCTCCTATGCCTTCCCCTCCTGGGGCTAACCCAGTCTTTGGCAGTTGCCTGATTTAGCTTTGTTACCGTGAGCTTCTTAACTGGATCTGTCCCTGCTGTACTGCCCTTTGTTGTCTTAAATTGCGTATTATTTTGAGCCAGAATGGGACTCCTTGCTACTAGGCTTCTAAGAGCATACCTGCCCTGAGGTATATTACCTTTCCGTGCCTCCTCCCTACTGTCTAATGCCTGAGTGGCCTCTGTGTTCCATTGAGCTGTCCTCCCTTTTATCACCAAAATATCTCCCACTTGTTTTTTAACTGGGTATGCCTGATTTGTAATGGGAGCATTACCTGCTCTGTTCTTTCTCCAATTTTCCAACCCCCATACAGTGCCTCCCTCCTTGCTGGGGTTATGACCTGCACTCTCCAGGGTCTCGATGGGTTCATAGTATTCCAGTTTGAGCAAAGAGCTTCCCTCTCTTGTGCTGCCTCTACCGAAACTCCCCCGGATAGAGCACTAGGCAACCGCCCTCTGCCCTCTGCTGAGCTCGCGAGGTGCTCGAGCCCAGCAGGAGTCCCGATCGGGCAAACCCGCGATCACCACCGACGCCACCAGCACAATTAAAAGCCCACCAACACGGGGCAAAAGGAAGGAAAAGAAAGCAGGCACGGATCGTCAAATTGAGCAGATGGTGAGTTTCCCTAGGAAAGTGTCATAATAGCCTGGCGGAAACAGGGCTCGCGACTCCGGGAGCCTCCGCGACCCGCTGCTAGCCGGCCGCCATGTTCTCTCCTCCTAGCTCACTGTGCTTGCTCGCTACTCTGCCCGTGTGGAAGTGATGTGGCTTCAAAAATTAATTAGTTATGTACCTGCAGTCTGCCTTTCCCACTGTACACTACAGCACTGTTGCTTGTTATGGTGTCTTGCATGTACATTGTGCATTAATGGGGCCAGGGGACCTGTACTTCACACATGTAAACTACACAGCTTCAAACCTTGATACACTGTAGGATTGTGTGAGGACATGGCCTGAGGATGGTTTTCTGAGTGGTGGATACTGACGTGATTTAAGTGTACACACACTTGACTCCATATTAGTGTGCGGTGGCCACCTTGTAGCAACTCTGATCGGATGGGTCCAGTGAAACCATGTAGATTGCTAGCACGGACGCTCACCACATTTCATCATTGGGAGAGTAGTTGATCTTCAGAGTATCACACATTGTTTGACTCAAGCCCCCTCACATGGACATGTACAGGTCTCCTCTGGCACTTCTTATTTTGGACCAGGGACACAACTTACTGCCACACACTGATGTAACCCAGATCCTACATTGAGTTTCATGTGCCTACAACACCAACTATATGCGTGCCCATAACCAAGGACTGAAAGCCTGAATTTGTTGTCTGTGGGCCATCTGGAACACCTTATGGTAGTAGTGCTGGTCTAATTATATGTTGTCACTCTTCAATGCCATCGCAGGGGGAGCATGAATTCTAGAGTCATGGAGGGGAGCCGAGGTCATACCGGTCTTTAAAAAAGGGGATCGTGGCAAACTGGCTAATTATAGGCCTATTAGCTTAATAGACAGCATACAGAAGGTGTTCAGTCGCACCCTTTTAGCCAGAATTCAGGACTGGATGACTGAAGGAAATATATTAACACCACTCCAAGCAGGCTTCTGACAAACGACTGGCACAATTGATCAGGTTTTTAGATGCATTTTCCTTTTTTGGAAAGTTGTGGTTTTAGGCAGAGGGAGCTTATATGTTGCCTTCGTAAATTTGAAATCAGCATTTGATCTTGTGCCACGCGAAAAACTCCGGGAAGTGCTGAAAGACATGGGGATGCCCCTAGAGATCTTGGCATTGATTGTTCGACTTCATGAAGACAATTATGCCAGGGTACGATGGGGCAATTGGGGCCAAGTGTCCGATCGTATTACTGTAAACAGGGGGGGTTCGCAAGGGCTGCTTGTTGGCCCCTACATTGTTTTCAATATACATAAACCAGGCTGTGGATTTTCTAGCTAGAACACCAGCTGACGCTCCTTCCCTTGGGAACATGAAGATCACTATGCTCCTTTTTGCGGATGATATGCTACTTGTCTCCAAAACTCCCAGTGGACTGCAAACGTTATTAAACAAATTTAAAGCATTCTGTGATGAGAGGGGGCTAGAAATAAATACTAGTATGATGAAACTAATGATGCTTAACCCACATAAATCTTTTAGAAACTGGTTTACTCTGAATAGTGCCAGGCTGGAGCGGGTAGGCAGGTTTGAATATTTGGGTGTGAAATTGGCTGAGGGAATGTCCTGGAAGCTCCACCTGACTAAGACCAATCTAAAGTTCAGACAGATAGTAGGTGCCTTGAGAAAGGAACACTCAGGATCCTACACAAAACTGGTCACTTCAGCCTTTGACATCTATAAAACTTAAGCAGTAAACAGAGGTCTCTATGGAGCTGAGCTGTGGGGGTTTGACAAAATGGATGACCTTACTATAACTGAGAACAGGTACTTGAGGAACCTGGTCTCTCTCCCACAAAGCACACCATTACTTTCTCTGAAACTAGACATGGGTGTCAAATCCATAAAGGACTTGGCCAAACTGCGTCCCCTCTTGTTCTGGCTGAGACTCCATTCAACGCCTGATCTACGCCCATATGCCTTAGCCTCGGAGGAAGTATGCATTTTAGACACAAATAAGAAGATCGACTGGATAAGGAATATAAACATTTTACTAAAAAACATTGGGATACAAGGAGGCTGCATTTATCCCCAAGACTTCCCCGCAAAAAAACAATTAAAATCTATGTATTGGGACTGGATATTGGAAATGAGATCAGGAACAGCAACCTGGGAAGACTAATAGGGGAATTTCTAGATTTTAAACTACAACGATCAATGGAGAGCTTCCTTGATCTGATACAGGTCCCAGCTGATAGAAAGCTCTATATTCAAATTAGAGATGGCACTATTCCCTTGAACACATTCACAAGCTCTTGGTCAAGTAATGAGATGGCCAGCAAGGGTTGCCCATGTTGTCATACCCCTAGAGAGTCAACAGGCCATGTCTTCTTTGTTTTCCCAGCATTCTCAGTCCCTAGGAGCAGATGGCTTGTTCCCATATGCAAACAATTGGGCACTAGGGACCATAGTGAGGC